>CAXIWN010000002.1:0-600000 GCA_964036215.1 Oscheius sp. DF5033
TTTTTATTTTTATTTTTATTTTTATTTTATTTTATTTTTATTTTTATTTTTATTTTTATTTTTATTTTATTTTTATTTTTATTTTATTTTTATTTTTATTTTTATTTTTATTTTTATTTTTATTTTTATTTTTATTTTTATTTTTATTTTTATTTTTTATTTTTATTTTTATTTTTATTTTTATTTTTATTTTTATTTTATTTATTTTTATTTTTATTTTTATTTTTATTTTTATTTTTATTTTATTTTTATTTTTATTTTTATTTTTATTTTTATTTTTATTTTTATTTTTATTTTTATTTTTATTTTCGATCGCCATTTTGCCGATTTGGATTTGGCGATCGCGAAATTTGGCGACTTGGATTTTGGCGATCGCCAATTTTGGCGACTTGGATTTTGGCGACTTGGATTTTGGCGATCGCCAATTTTGGCGACTTGGATTTTGGCGTTTTGGATTTTTTTTTATAATTTTTTATTTTTATTATTTTTATTTATTTTATTTTTATCTTTATTTTATTTTTATTTTTATTTTTATTTTTATTTTTATTTTCGATCGCCAATTTTGGCGATTTGGATTTGGCGATCGCGAAATTTGGCGACTTGGATTTTGGCGATCGCCAATTTGGCGACTTGGATTTTGGCGACTTGGATTTTGGCGATCGCCAATTTTGGCGACTTGGATTTTGGCGACTTGGATTTGGCGATCGCCAATTTTGGCGACTTGGATTTTGGCGTTTTGGATTTGGCGACTTGGATTTTGGCGATCGCCAATTTTGGCGATTTGGATTTTGGTTGTTTTTGTTGTTTTTGCGTTATTGTTGCTTTTTTTGATAATTATTTCTTCGCAACCCAATTCAGTGTTGCATCAATTATTTGCAGGTTGAACATCGTGCCAAAATAAGTAGACAAGAAGTTTCCCGCGACGAAGAAGATTGCCAAGGCTGTTGATAGCAAGAGGAAACTGGTCAAAGGGCAGAAGACGCAGCACCAGAAGATGGACATCCTGTCCAGGTTTTTTTTGTTTGATATAATTAATAAATTAAGATTCTGTATTTGTTTTATTTGTATTGGAAAGGGTTTACTCTGAGTCAACGAAGGATTTCTGTGGATTTCTGCAAAACGAAAAAAGAGCACAGAATATTTTCCGAGTTATTTATTTTGAAAAGAAAAACACGCGAACACAACTAAATTAGAGAAAAAAAGAGAAAATTTATCACATAAAATAGCCTTACATCATAAAAGATCATCGAGAAACCCTGCTCGGGTCAAACATCTTCTTACGAGCCAACCATCTAGTTTGCATAGTACGGGGAACCGGTAGGGAAAGAGGCGCAGCAGTTCGGACAACTTGTTTTACAGCTGCTGGTTTTGTGTGAAGTTTCTTGAGCGGGGGCGGATGATTGTCCTTCTCTGTACGATCCACAATTTTTACGAGACGATAGCGATCTGTTCCGATGCAAAAAATTTTCTCTTTTCCTATTTCCATATGCAGCATGTCCTTCAGCAAATTGTTATATTTCGCATCATCACTAAAAAACGTCATTGTTTAACAGAAAAATAAAAGTCTTACATAGTCGAGGGCGAAGGGAAGGCTTGGTGCATTCTGATGAGGCTCACATTGTTGTAGTCTGGGAGTTTGATTGCCGAAAATGGCTTAGATGCACTGGGCGAATACGCTTCATAGGCAAATTGGTATACCGACATGAAACGTTCCCCTTTTTCTTCAGTAATAATTAGCTTGTCGTTCGATGCTTCCAGATTCCACGGGATCAAATCTCGCTTGTGAATGTAACCAGTCCGTTCGTAGTATTTTACCTAAATATTGTTGAATAAGGGAATAATTACAATTACGTACCTGGCAGTATCTTTTCGACAGGAGAAAGTCCAGCTGCTCCAGAATTTCATCTCCAACATTACATGTATTCGTTCCTGGATCATCTTCAAGTGTCTGAAAGCAATTTTTATTATTATTATTATTTTTATTTTTTCTCATTTTTATTTTTTCTCATTCTTTTGAGGAAGACTGAGACGAGGAGGAAAAAGAACCCAATTGGGCTATGCTAACCACCTCTAATAATATACAATACACGGAAAAATAGCATTGTACCCGGGAAAATGTTGGCAAGAAAAGGGTGCGCCACACATCAAATTTTGTTTAAAGGGACGATAAGGCAGGATTTGAATCTGCTGGAACTGCGCCCTTTGATTACTGTAGCTTTTTGTAAAAATTGTCTGCATGCATTATTATCATTTTTTATTGTTTTCTCGTGTTTTGCCAGCATTGAATTACTATAGAGCAAAAAAAGAAATAAGCAAAACGTAGCAGAATACAAAAGATATTAAAAATTCATGCAAAATGAGGTTTTTGAGACAAAAATGTTATTTTACCGAGTTACCAAGTCGTTCATGTATCAAAATGTTTCTGAAAATCTGAAATCGAAAAATTGAGTTTGTAATATGAAATCGGGAGCGAAACGCACCGGACAAATGCAAAACGAAAAGGAGCGAGCCGGGAAATACCCATCCGGCAAAATGCTAAACCGGGAAAACCCAAAACGAGAAACGTCCATTCCGGCAAAATTTTATTGCAAGAGGTTTTTTCGCTCACACCTGCCTTGTTTTGCATTTTTTGGCATGAATTCATATGTTACTAGCTTTTCCTGATTTTATGATACTGTTTTCATCGAGGAGAAACGGAAAAAATCCGCGTAAAACACCCCTCGCAAGAAGCGAGAAATTGTCGTGAGGAAAAAAACGCATTGCAGAAAAATTTTGCCGGAATGGACGTTTTCCATTTTGCGCTGTAATGAGGCCGTTTTGACGTTTCTTTCAATATCATTTATATATATTAAAAATAGGAGAGGGCCAAGGGCAGTACCCTGAGGTACACCCGAGGTACATTCTTTTACGTTGGAGGAAAGGTTATCTCTTATTTTAACAACTTGTGTTCTCGCAGTTACGAAAGAATTTAGCCAATTTAGATTTTTGCTTTGAATATTATATGCTTTGAGAATTTTTAATAATCTCCGGTGGTTTACTGTGTCAAAAGCTTTTGCAATGTCCAAAAATATTACATTAATGGGAAAAAAATAGGTGAAAAATATTCAAACTAACGTCAAGAGGCTCCTTCAGAGGAAATCTCACGATCATCATCTTCTTCTTTGGTTTCTTGTCATCAGGAATCAGCATTGTAGACGACGCAGGAGGCGTAAAGTGGGTAAAACTAAGATCATCGAGTTCACGGGAAAGCTTTCATCATTCCGTTGATGTGGGTTTTCCCAAAGTTTACGGCGATTTTCCATTTACCAAAAGTAGACCGGACGGAGGGAGTACCAAAGGACAGATTGACCGTTTCGATTACCAAATTTGACAGCTTTTTTGACGAAAAGCGACAAGATGACAGAAATCGACGGAAATTTCGACCGAAATCAGTTTAGTAATCTTTGAATAATTCCAAGTGGAGAATGCATATTGTTCAACATGTCGAGACATCCCTCATTATCCCTCAATCAAGAAAAACTGGCCCCTTATGAAGATTCAAAATTTATTTAAATATTTCCTTGAGAAACAGACGGGTTTAGTCCGTCGGGCAAATGTGGTCCGTCTGCTAGGATGGGATATTTGTTCGGCTGGGTTATTCGGCTGATTTTGTGCCCAGAGTAAAACCTCGCTCGTCCCGATGGATATTGCCGACAGAAAACGGAGTATTTTTCACTTTTACCGTTTAAAAATTATAATTTTCAGGCAGAAAGAGAAAATATTCCCTTGCTTCTGGCGTCACAGAAGAGAATCATTTAAAATTAACTGGCTCGCCACGACACTAGCAAAATGCTGTCAGTAGTTCAGAGCCGAAACAGCATTTTGCCTCAAACATCTTATTACCTAGAGACTTTTTTGATTATTTTCTTATTTCTTTTCTCTTGTCTTCTTATTTCACCTGCAATGAGCTCTAACAACGGTAGATACGATGGTCATGCGAGCTTTTTTTAAATTACCTTGATTAGCGCAAGCATCATTCGTCAGAAATAATCGCGAGTTGCACAAGCTTACAACTAAAATATTAATTTTTCAATCACCGATTGTTCATGAATATTCGGATTCAGCATAAAAAGTTGAGTACAGAACATTTGTTTATATCCACGCAAGTCTCGAAATGAGCCCGCAATCCAGAGAAATAGGCGAAATTGGCAGTTTTTGGAAGAAAAAAATAACAAAAGCGCCGCAGTATGGCTAGCAACCGGTTGCGGGCCTGTAAGGCGCATTTGCGGGGAAAGCGCGGTTCGCTTGCGCTTTTTCGGTGCAAAGGTTCCAATATATATTTTCGCACAGTTCGCCGCGGCGGACAGTTTGAAGGACTGTGCACGCGGTCGTTGCGAGAACCCAACTTATTTAAAGAAAGGTTTTCTCGCAGTTTTAACGCTTTCTCGTGCTTTATCGACCTCGAATTACTATAGAACGTGAGAGAAAATCGAAAAATAACTACAAATAGAGCTGATCTGAAAAATAGCCAGTTTTTATTCAGTTTCAATGACTCTGGAGACAAAAAATGTTTTTGGATGATTTATTGCTTATTCTTGGTATCAAAATGATCCTCTCCATATAACTAGTCGTTTGCAACTAAATTCAGGCTTATCGGATGCCTGTACGTTGAGAGAAATATTTTTTAAGTCAGAAATATCCTGCCCGGGAATTCAAAAATCCGTATTTCTCGAGACCACCTTGCGGAAACTTTTCAGGAAGTTTGGCTGGGCCAATTTCGATAAAATTTTGCCAGTATATAGAATAGACGAGCATCTTTTTTAATCAATTTAGTTGAGAAAGTGCCAGCAAGAAATGGACGTTTGCTAACGATTAGTAAAATGATGATAATTGTAATTCTCTATCTACGTGCCCTATACTGCTGGAATAAATTGATTAAAATAGATTTGGATGTGGTGAATCCGAATAAATTAACAGAATTGCATAAAAATACACCAAAATCCTTGAAAAGTCTCCGCAAGTTATATGAGAAATAATTAAGTATTACGGTAGCGCAAAAGTACGCAAAGTCCGCTTTCTCTTCACGGCGGAGAACTGTGATATACTAATTTGAGTATCCGGGAAAGTTAGGGACAGAATCCCACAAAAGCTTATTTAGTTTCAGCCCCTCCCCCACAAAAGAAGGGAAATGCGATTCTTCTTTGTTTCCATAAAAGTCCAGAAATGCAGGATGTCAGAAAAACTAAATATCGCGCTTTTCTGACATTCGGCTGTTGTTACTGCAAATTAATTTTTTACCTCGTAAAGATATCTGTTCACGGATTGCTTTGCTGACATTGTGGAATGCCTCCGCTGACCTTCCAGTATGAGGGAAAACGGTAGTGCTATTATGCTATTATGCATAACTCGATTGATCCGTCATATTAACACTGCAGTACTACCGTTTTTCAAAGCGAAGGGGGGCTGCCGCCCCCGCCCGGTATATAGTCTGTCAAGAAAAAAAACGACAAATAAAGGTCTCCGTTTTCTTGCAATGGGGCGAAAATACAGCTCATCAATATGGCAAAAATTTGGGAAAAATCATTGGTTTTTCTGCTCCATTGTAAAAAAACAGAGACCTTTGTTAGTCGTCTTTTTTCTTGACAGACTATTTCGATAAACTTTCGGCCCATCGCTCGCCTGCGGCTCGCGCTGGTCCTGTTTTCCCTCTGATCTACCGGAAACTCCGACGAGAACACTCAAATTTACCTTAGCGTCCCTTTATCTTATTCTCTCTTTTGGCTAATTCACATTTTCCTCGTATCAAAAAAGCGCGATATTTAGTTTTTCTGACATCCTGCATTTCTGGACTTTTATGGAAACAAAGAAGAATCGCATTTCCCTTCTTTTGTGGGGGGAGGGGCTGAAACTAAATAAGCTTTTGTGGGATTCTGTCCCTAACTTTCCCGGATTTCTCGACTTTTATGGTGCCCCGCGGAAGATATATTCCATTGAGAGATCTCAGAGAATATATGGCCGAAGGCACCACAAAATGTCAAATGGGACCTAATCATTAATTTTTTTGGTTTATTTCAGTTCAGTTTAAAAGTTTGAGCAAGTAACATTTGTTTATATCTCCTCAAGCTCGGAATCCAGCTCGCAATACATAATGTTTATTTTCCCCTTACGGGGCAGGAGGGAAAAGAGCCGTGTAGGCTATCAGTGTTGCACAAGACTCACCACAATGGGGTCTAGGGGGGTCGCTCTCCGAAATTTTGTAGGGAGGGGTCGCCAATTTTTTATCTTTTCCAGAAGGCAAAGCCCGGTTTAACATGTTTCCCAGCTTTGTTTAGCCAAAAAGATTGATTGACCAAAATTTCAGCTCGAAGCGACAAGACAATGGGCAGTTTGTGCTCCGGCGCCCTCATTTAGCGCACCAAAACTAGACCACGGTGCCTCTCCCGAGCATTGCCCAGAAACGGCAGACCACTTGTTCGATAGAGAATTTAATAAGGAACATTTGCGACCCCCCTTTACTAGGGGTCGCGACCATTAATTCTGCCTCAAAATCGCCAAAATACGAAAAAATAATCTAAAATCGCGATTTTATGCCAGAAAACATGGAGTCGACCCCCGGTAAAGGGGGGTTGCGTAAGATCAGCGTTAAAAGTTACCCTAGAAGAAGTTGTTTCCAAGAAGATAAAACGTCTCCAGCGCGCCCTAGAGCGATGGGGTCAGTCTAGTTATGATTGGCCACACGGTGGGGCCAAATCAACTGTAACTGACCCCATCGCTCTAGCGCGCCGCAGAGATCGAATATTCGGCTGGAAACAACTTCTTCTAGGGTAACTTTTAACGCTGATCTTACGCAACCCCCCTTTACCGGGGGTCGACTCCATGTTTTCTGGCATAAAATCGCGATTTTAGATTATTTTTTCGTATTTTGGCGATTTTGAGGCAGAATTAATGGTCGCGACCCCTAGTAAAGGGGGGTCGCAAATGTTCCTTATTAAATTCTCTATCGAACAAGTGGTCTGTCGTTTCTGGGCAATGCTTGGGAGAGGCACCGTGGTCTAGTTTTGGTGCGCTAAATGAGGGCGCCGGAGCACAAAATGCCTAACACCGCGCACTGGCTTCCTTTAGAACAGAAAATATCCCTGGAAATAGGCAAAAACGACTTTTTATATAGAGGGGGTTCGACTTTTGGACGACTAGGGGGGGTCGCTCCGAACCCCGGTGGGGCCAGTTGTGCTACACTGTAGGCTATGCTAACCACACGGGTAGATCTTCTATCCAACAGTCTTGGCGCCGACGATAGCAGCTTCCAATCCAGTGGGCAGCCCTCTGAGATACCAGCTCGCGGGGGGAATTCTGTTCTCATCACAGGACGGCGGCGGCGAACAGCAGCAGACGGGTCATCGGCGGTAAGAGCCGGCAGCAACCGCGGTTGGCAGCTTTGGTGGCAGAGAAGTGGCAACCGACCGCCCGCCAGGTGGAAAGAAACGTAATCAGAAGAAATAGTAAGAAACTGGCCGTTCTTGAGCCGAAAAATGAGAAAAGCACCACAGCGGGCGATCAGACATTTTCTCTGCATAAGAGCCTTCTACCCTGCTGTTGCGCGGCCATTCCACGGTCGATGCTGGAGAGATTTATCCAGCACGGGTAAAAAACAACGGTGCACACGATGGAAAAGCGAGATTTTCAAAATTACCCTATCGCAAGAATCTTTCTTCAGAAATAATCGCGGACTGCACGACCTTATAACTAAAAAATTAGTTTTTCAACCACTACTTTTTCCTACGTATTCGGGTTCAGCATAAACAGTTGAGTATAAAACATTTCTTCATACCCATGGAAGCCTCGAAATGAGCACGCAATCCAAAGAAATAGGCGAAATCGGACATTTTTGGAAGAAAAATGTCAAAAGCGCCACAGCGAAAAGCGCCACAGCGAGTGAGAGCAGGACATTTCATTTACTTGAGAATCCTTCTTTTTGCTCTTGCGCGCCCATTTCATTATCAATTACAATGAATTTTGTTGTATAAGGGTAGAAAACTACGGCAAACACGATGGTGAACTTAGATTTCAAAAATTGCTTGAAGAAAACAAGATATAACCGCGTACTTCCGCGCCTATTTAGCCTTATATCTCGAGAATATGAGGTTTTCAAGTTTTTCTGAGAACGGTAACGTATTCAGCGTAAAAAACTGAGTATAGGGATACTAATTTTAAAAAGTTTCGTCTTACTTTGTCCTCAACTTTCCATTTGGCTAAAACTAAATAGACCCGTCGCGCGAAGCGGGTCATAATGGCGAACATTATAGACATGTCGCACCGAAAAAGCGCACAGGAACCGCGCCTCCCCCGCAAATGCGCCTTACTGACCCGGAACCGGTTGGTAGCCCTAGCCGCAGCGGAAGCACCACATTTAGACAGCAACTCCCCGACACGAATTTTTTATTTGGGGAGCGCTCTTTTTTGCTCTTGCGTGGCCATTTCACGTCCGCATTCAACGATAAACCAAAAACTAATTAGCTCAAAAAGTTATCCTGAGTTGGTACACTTCGCTGGTAAGATGAACCTTCAACTGCTATTGTCTTGGCTTGGGCTGAGCCTGGGCCAAAGCAATGCGCGTCACTAACGAGGATTTGGAAATTTGCAAATTGTACTGGTATGGTTTATTTGGGTTTTATCCTATTCTGACAGAAAACAGGCAGAATTAATAACAAACTAATCGAAAATGTTTATCTTGACAGCATTATCCACCCTATAAGCCCAGAGTTCAACATTGTTGGCGTAATTTCTTTCATTCAGCAGAAGCGATCTAAATTTGTTTTTTAAAAAAAAACAACTAAACAGCGAACCTGAGTATGATGTCAGCGATTCCGATATCAAAGTGAGAACCGAGCGTGTCGAATCTGGACAGGTACTGGCTCATTTCTCGTTGTAGAAAAGATATATCGATCTGTTTCTCTAATACCCTTTCAGCCTATACACACATTAGTTTCCAAAGAATTAGAACAATACTTTTTCAAGCCAGTGGTGTTGATGTGCGGCTTGCAACGAGAACGATGATTCGACAGAGAACAGTCCCAGTGAACAGCCTAATAGCTTCCAAGCTGCGACTCGAGATTTTATGCAAACGTCTTTTATTATGACAGTAAAACTGTCTGAAACCATTCATGTGATATTAGTATTCATTCGAATGTACCTGCAATTCTAACTGTCACCGACGACCCAGTCTCTGCTGCATTGGCACTGTTACCTACTTTACCAGGAAATGCTACCCGCCTGCTGTTTCCAATCACCGACAGAGCAGCAACCCAGGGAACATCATTGTTAGTAATCGTCATTTCAATATTGCCTAGATCTGAAACCAAAAAAATATAGAATCCAGATAGGAAACCTTGAGCGATACATCTCGTCAGTTCTGGTTTATTGCAAGCCTCCAATGACTGGCCTTTGGACAGAGAATTGCCGACCTAAAAATACTTATAAGAACTAACGTAACCTACTTTTACTGTCCATGCTGCATCCTTGTTACAGTGGACAGCATTCGAAGTTGTTCCTTTAGGATGTGAAGCCAACTTTGATTTTGCATCTTGCTTAGCATTTTTACGCATTTCTTTTTTAGCATTTTTGTCTTTCTTTAGAGCACTTTCAGCATTATTGGCTGCTATAGAAAGACACTTATTTTTGCCGTCAGATGCATTATCTTCTTTTTTACTCTTTTCCTGGCCTATATTGATTTAATATAAATGTAAACTGCAAACATAATACCTTTCGATTTCAAAATAGCATTTAGAGTATTTCCTAATTCAGCAAGAGCAACTATTAGCTCTTCTTGTTTTATTCCAAGGCGTTTAATTGGATCTATAACGGTGAAACGACTACTAGCATCACTCTAAACAAATAAATTAAGATACATAGCCAAGATTTCTAATAGATTCATTATTTTTTGGGGGCCGTTCTCGAGGAGATGTCGATGCCACGATAGGTTTTAGGGCCTGAGAAAGCGTGTAGATGTGAGCGTGAGCGTTTTAGCACCCCTTTAAATCTACTATTTTCTACTATTCGGAGATCCCGTAACCATTTTTACTATTTTTGCTACTGTTTTGAGGGTTTTTCCGATGGGCTGAAAATTCGCAAAGAGGGGACCAATTGGTGAAAATTTGCTATATCAACTTATCCACAAAAAATGTAGAAATAATTACGAAACATGTAGGAAATTCGATAGCGTATCACAATTTAGAAAAACATTTTTAGACGAAAATCACTCCGGAAAATTAGACTTTTCACGAAAATAACTTGTTTCTTGCAATAAAAACAGGAAAACATGATCAATTCTTATATTTTTGGGCCGTATTTTGACTATTATTTCAGCTACTATTTACAGCTTTTTAGCTACTATTTTGACCCTTTCGAGCTACTAAAAATCCGGACGCTACACATAACCATTTGCACACATTTAGTCATTTTATATAAAAACGAAATATCTATAAAATCCATCAAAAGTTACCTCTCCTGTTAATTTTTTCACGGCGTGATAGTTGGGCAATGTGTAAATACCATCCACAGCGCTAAGGTTACTTGGACCATTCATATATGAAGGGAGAGAATACATATCCGCCATCACTTCTCAATAGCTATAATGTAAAATGACAAGAAAAGACAATCAAAGCTTCCAAAACATTCGGCAACAATAAATCGTGAAAACTAAAATATGTATGCAATGCCTCGAGGCGTTGACGCAAATTGCGCGCAATTCCGCATGGGGGATTCTAAAAAAGTGCCTTGAAAATTCTGCGAAAAAAAAGTTTCTGCCTTTATCCTGCCGTCAATTCCATTTTTTTAAAGGAACCGTCCCACAGGTGTGCTAGCGTGTGCACAGAGCGCCCGCAAAATTTGAATTTGTGCACAAGCAAAATGTTGTTATTTTCGTTTTTGCCACTATTTTGCTATTTTCTGATGTTTTTCTTGATTCTTTTGAGCTGCTAAGGTAGTTTTAGGCACTGTTTCACATTAGTAAAAACGTTACAGAATCAAGATTGGTTCAAAATGAACGCAGAAAGACAAATTTTCGTTGAATGTCTAATGTCGCATTTTTCTGCGTTTTTGTTTATTCCTAGCTTGTTTGATCCACTTTTTATTGTTCTCCTAATTTTTTGGTGCCGAAATATGTAAGAAATTACTTGAAATAACTTTAAATCACCAAAATAGCGAAATTTGAGCAAAAATATACGTAACAGTATGCAGGTACGCAAAACAGTGTGGGACGGTTCCTTTAATTTCAAAAGGAGAAGGAGAAAATTCAATCATCTAGTTGCAATAGAAATTAGGGTAAAAATATGATATAGTCTATCAAGAAAAAAAAATTTTCGGGACGGCCACGCTCTGAAAAAAAAAACTCGAAAAAGAGACGGCTTGCCCCCCTGCCTAAAAATGTCGAAAAAAAGCTGTTAATCCGACCATTCCACCGCTGCAAACAGGCAAAGCACACCGCTGGCAGGGTGGCTGATGGAAAAAAAATGAAAATAAAGTGTGGTCCCGATATCATAAAACTACCTAAACAAATAAAAAAAAAGAAACCGATCCATCATAAATGTATAACATTTATTAAATAATAAATAGATAGACATGGAAGAGTGCGATATGTTTTTAGATTCCTGAGATGGTCTTCCTTAGACGCTTGTATTGAACCCGAAGAGATGAGGCTCCGGAGCTGTGCCGGCCGACATCGGAGTAAAACGGGCGGGTTCGAGAGCTGTCGGGGTTGCCCGGCCGGCCACCCGAGGTTCTTCTGTCAATGCCGCCGGTGAACCTATCCGGAACGGGGCTGGCTCTTTTTCAAAACCCTAAAAATAGTTTAAATGACGATGAATACGTGGTCCTGACAGTGTTAGTCTTGCCCGATGTTGTGCCGTATGCAGTTTCATGTTCTTGTCGTCGTCTTTGTTTACAGCACCAGCAAAGGAGGAAGACCATTATAAGTGCCTAACATGTAAGAAGAATTATTTGTTCACTGGACAAAACTGACAATTATACAGCCGGCCGTGCCGAAGAACACCGCGATGTACCGGAAATAATTCTCTTTGACCCTCGATCGACACCATGGCTGCTCGCCTTTGTTCCATTCGAAGCGATACGTATTCGGATTATTATAATCAACAACGATACCGCCTGAATTAAGTGAATAATTTTTTCATCGACCGCTTACATTTATACTCGTTGTGGCCCTTGATCCAATGAGACTGATAGCACTCAAACCGGGCCACATTTCCTTGCATGTAACCAGGTGCCAATGCCGGCAATTTCATCATGTACTCCGGATACTCAATATTTATGGCTCCGCAACTATTGTCTGAAGTTATCTATTTAGGCAAAAAAGGCAAAAGCATACACGACTTGATGGCGTCGACTCTTTCTGTGACAAATGTGTTGTATGCGTCCTGTTCCTCATTGGCTAAGATCTTAGAATTGAGCAGAGCGTAGCTGTAGAGACATGGTACCTACAATCTTGGCTGTCCATTTCACTTGTTTTCTGTACTCACATTATCACCACAGTCGGACATGATAGTTCCCGGATCGTCCGGACAGTTAGCCAATCCGTAAGCTATGTTGATACCGGCCTGTAGTGGTTGCATGTTCACTGAAATGTCTTTTCTAATATCCCGTAATAATCCCCTGCTGTACCCTGCTGATTGTCCTGGAGATCTCTGCAATTATTCAGCAGCTGAGTGATGTCCAGTCCGGATTCAGGGACAAAACGATGAGCACCCCTAAAAAAAGAATTATGGAATTGGATGGTCATACGTCTCGTAGAACGGGGCAGCTTTGTAGATTGGACCCGCTCGACTGTTGGCCTCTGGGAAGACATTGAATTGTTTATCTTCATCTTTCGAAGTTGTGAACATATTATCACTCGGCAAACCCTGGGCTAGCGTGCCGGCTGTGTTCTGTTGACTGCCCGGTTCTCCTGTGCCCAATACTCGGTCTGTAAGTGTTTTTCCCAGTCTTTTGTCTGATTACTAACAGTTGGCTATGATTTGTTGTCTGTAAGCATCGGAATTGACGTCGTTGATGGTCAGACCCTGGTAAAGAGCGCCACTCGTCTGCTCGGGGAATGGTCTCATAAGCCCGCTGATTCTGGGCAAATTGTAATATTGACGTTGAGCGGCCTCCTGTGTTTTGTCTCCGTCTGGCCGCTATAATTATTCTGTAGATAGATATTAGCTGGACAAACTGACCACGCCGTATTGTGGAGGGACAGACAACTGAACGTCTAGCATGCCCATTGATTCCTGATACATGGAGAGACGGTCAATGTCAAGAGCATAGGACTCCCTGATGCGAACACCAATCTGTGCTTCTTCCAGGACGACGTAGATCTCCGGTTGGCCTCGTTCCACGTTGTTCACATAGACAAGGACTCCTTTGAATCGTTGGAGACGAATCGTGTCGAAATAACGAAGTATATTGCCGACGAGAATATCTGTCCGGTAGCGGAACCGACGTGTATCTTTTCTGGACATAACATGAACTCGATCAGTACCGGACGCTTCCAGGGCAATACCTCAAATAGATATCATACAGGGAGATACGACAGACACAACCTGTGATAACAGTGGCATTGATGGGTTGTACGAGGTCAGACTGAGAGATGTATCGGCCAAGAAGACCTGAAATTGATATTGTACCGGGCAGACAGTAACACACACCGAAATCGACTTTTCTGTTGGGATATCTCTCCAGTCGAACTTGAATTTTGACTTCGGGCGTCCGAATCGTTTGGGGAATGTAAAGAAAATTGTAAACACCGGGCTCATCGAAGATAAATTTATCATTGTCGATCGTAATGAAGGTGCCAAGCCCGGAGGCTTGTCCTATTTTGGAAAAATTAGAAAAGAGAGAAAATAAAGACAAACCGACAGCTGGTGGCTGATATTCCTGACAGGCGGAAGACGGTCTCCTCCAGTAGAAGAGCTGGCAACGGAAATCCGTAAACTTACAACACAAGAAATACGGCATATAATCATGGTGGAAGACGGACAGACCAGGCACCTGGAAGCCCATCGATCATAAGGAAAACGCCGGTCTCACTTCGAATTGTCCCATGTATGGAGCAGTCCCAAATTCGTAAGCTCGGAGAGGATAGCCGGGATTGTAGAAGTATTCTTTTTGAGTTTTGATGACCGGCTGGTACGGGGTTTGCATGAGGAAACCGGATTCGTCATAGCAGCAGACTTGCCCGTAGTGAGTCATAAATCGTCTGAAAATAAAGGACTTCTATTAGGAAAATAACAAGACAGCCGAAAAGATTGAACAAGGATCCTACTGAGTAGTTCTATCGGCGAATTCTTGTCTGCCATAATCACCGTAGTGTCCTTTCTCCGCATAAGTCGAGTAAATGTTCTGAGCACTCATATAACAGTTTTTGGATCCAATGACTGAAGTGCATGTGATATCACGGAACATCTGAAGACATTTTATAACAATTTTTTAGATACTTCTTGTACCTGAGAACATCTTGGATGGGGCATAAAACGGCCGAGATCAAGCCGAGCCTGAGTCTCGACACATGGACATGAACTGTTTGTCTCCGTATCTCTGATGAAATTTTGTAGAGCGCCATCCTCGTCGTACCTGAACATGGCCAGATTAAGAAATTACTAGCAAACTGACCAGTCGTGGCACATCTCCCGAGACTTTTCGTTGACAAACTGAACTCGTAGATTTTGTTCTTGGGGATTGTAAGTGATGCCTGTAAATTGTTGAAGATTAGGTGACCAGAGCCAATGAAGGGAGATCGGAGCGGAAACCAATCTGAAAGGAATATTCACATGAAAGAGAAGCGAACGGACCCAGGCAGCAAATTTGTGGCATTCATGTCATTCGGTCGAAGAGGAGCCAGCTTGAGATAGCCAGTCCGATAGGTGTAGAGGGTGTGCATCCTCTCCCAGTCGGTCAAGTACCATTGTTGTACCTGATTCAAATTGATGACTTCTTCTTGAGGTCTCCAGCGATAATCGAACGTGTTTCGATTGGTATAAGTCGCTAAACGAGCCAAAGTTCGATGCTCTGGTCGGAATTTTTTGATCTAAATCTGTCTGGATGATGGTCAACTTGTTGCATTCACCTCGTCGTCTTTATATTCTCTGTAACCGATGACGTATAATCCCAGCTGGACCGAGTACAAGGCGTCGTCGGAAAGCCGTGTCTGCATGGAATTGAGGCCGGTGAGAAGGTCGGGATTTGTGAAGTTTCGCGGGTACCACGTAAGAGGCATCAACTGAAATCTTTTTTATTTCTCTTCTTTTGCCCGTTTAGCCCACATAATTCGTCATAGGATTCTTATACCATTCGTAAAGATTTCCTATATCCAATCGCATTGGATCTAATGTTGGTGGCACTGTAATTATTCAATATCTGCTCGTGTAACGATAATAATACCGAAGTAAATGTAACCGACAAAAGCTTTTTCGTCATTTGCACCACGCGATTCTGGCTGGAAATAGACCGTCTTGGTGCCCCAATCATAAATTTTAGGCAGACTACATCGAGCAATTGCGGGATTCAACACGACACAGGAGGCTACCTAAAGATTGGCGGTTTCTCTCGGTCTAATCCAATAAGAACCTCTCTTTCTTCAATCATAAGAATGTAAGTCTGCGTATGGTCGAGGCAAATGGCGTTGATGTCGACTGTCATTTCACCTGCAAAATGACTCAACCCTTTCTTTGTGTTAAAATTACCGAGCATATTGACGATGTTGGGATAGATCATAATCGGATCTAAAAGGGGAGATATTTACGCAAAGACAAATAAATACTTACATGTGCCTCCAGTTTTGTTACTGCAACCGGCCGGACGAACAACATCGTCGACTCGGAACATGTATCGACCGCGGACCATATGAGGGACACCTGATCTCTGGGCCAATACCTTCGGCGTATTCTTGTAGGCTTGGGTGGGGTCGACATCGACAACACCAGTATGATTTCCACCGTTGAAAATGGCCCGACATCTACCGGAGCGAGAATTGGCTCGGAAATCCTGAGCATCAAAGCCAAGGCGGTCATAATTGAAGATTGTGTAAGATAAACGGCCAGGAGAGTCCGTGAGCCAGATAGCCTGAGATATGTCTCTTTCCAAATTCGGCGCATCTTTCTAGTTACCTGATACGTAGCCGTTTGTCCGGCATCGATGTCGGATCTTCCCGAGATGGCAGATGCCGTATTGAACCAGGTGACCACAAGGGCGGCATCCGCTCGGAACATTGAAGCCCCGGCTACTCCCTCTGAGCTTTGTTATTTTCTCTCGTCATCCTGTTGACTTACCCTGTAACCATCTCATCATCTCATCCAAGAAATAGTCACTCTGCGCATCACATCGGACGTAGGTGTCCGGTGTACCTGGACAGGCCAGAGCAGCCGGTTGGCCAAAGAAGCCCGACCGTTGCATGGATGGCCCTTGGTTGAGATTGGCTCCCGACTCTTGACCGAACAATGATTGTCGGAGGATCAGGCGATAATAAACACCGGAGCGCATAGCCGGATTGCCTGATTGGGGAATCTGCTGCTTGCAGAGATAAGGAGCAATCATGGCCGGGTCCTCTTGTCTTGGCCAGTCCGTGGAATCTGGTCCTACGTTAATTGTCGGACCCTGGTCTAGAACTGTCGCGAATCCCATGTAGCCATTCACTGACAGCTGAATTGCCCAATAAAACTGAATAACTAAGACTGACCGTAGTGTAATTGTACAATCCTCCGTAGAAAGGGAAAAACTGCAATTTTTTTCTTTAGAGGGATTGAGATTGAAACGACAAACCATGTGAAGGTCGATAGTCATTCCGGCAGTCAGCATTCCTGGATTCACCTTCATGTCTCCGACTTCTGGTCCAAATGGCACCAAATTCACTAAATATTTCCAAATTTTCCCCGTTCATCGGAAATGTTCGACTAATGTGTGCTAGTGACCGTCGCGTCGTGCGTGCTAGTAGTCGCAGGCCAGTGTTGACAGTTGCTCTCAGGCGCTGCTCCAACGCTGGTAGCACTCGCACAAACACAAGCCCGAGGTTAGAGATGTGACCTACCTCCATAAAAAGGATTGGCACCGGTGCCAGTGAATAACGTCGACTGAGCAGCCGTCTGTTGGCCGGGTACTCCACCAATATTAACGCCAATATTCTGGTTGATGGGGATCTGCTGCTGCTGCCGAGTGGGCAGCACCAGCAGAAGAAGAGCCCACCACCACATGGAGGGAACCTGTGGCTGGCTGGAAAATGGCCATGTCACAAAAAGAGAGAAGGAAGCAAATGGACAGAACACGAAGGATTGTGTGTTTTAGAGAAAAAACTGCGGACAAAGAGGACGGACTCTCCCTGAATGGAAGAAGGTACATCGGGAAAAGAAACAGCAGAGATCCATCTGACCCACACAAATTTAGGCACAACGCCCATTTCAAGAGTGTTCGCCTTTGCGTACAGCCGGCTGGAAGGGTGACCGCGCGGCCAGTCGGTCAGTGGCTCGCTAGAGCAAACATATACTCATTACTCAAACACGCCCTATGCTACTGGCCGAGGCACCTGGCAGAACGACAAAATAAACCGGGGATTAGACCTTTTATACTCACTTCCAAATACAATTTAACCATTACGAACGTCCATCTTCTCCTGGAAAACGAAATCTGGTCGGCTTCATTTCACTTTTTGGTGGATGCCATTTCAGGAAAGACGTGGGAAACTGTACGTTTAACTTTACTAATAAATTATACGTATATTGAACCTTTTATTAAAAATGGAAATGGCTTTGAAATTTACAATAAAACCTCTACTAATAAAAAAACAATGACAAACGTATTATTCTGACAACACTGCTTCACGAAGTTTTTTAATGTCATTGTTAAGCATCTCTTTGGCGACATCATCCTCTTTGTTCTTTATACAATTTACGACGCCCTGTTGACATGACACTAACAATTCATGGAGTGTCTGAATCTACTTTAGTAGGAAACAATTTCTCTTACTTTGGGTAACATTTCTTCTAGCTCGCCGATGAGACGCTGAACGAATTTCCCGCTAGCTGATGTCGGCTTGCTGTTTTTAGCAAGAAGTAAAAGAACACTCGACAGTAAAATTGCTGCTGGATCATCGTTGTTTGTCACTGCACTCGTTAATTCTCCAATATAATTAATTGTCCATGTAGCCCTGAACTCGTAGATTGTCGTCAAATAAAACAAACTAATATTTTATTTGATAAAACTGCTGACAACTCAGCGCTTTGGTGAACTCACATGGTTTTCTCGCTAACTGGGCGAAGATCAATGGCACATTCATTTCGCTTTGAAAGTTTCTCAACAATTGTGTGAAATGCGTCCAAATCCGAGGATTTAATAGCCTCATATAATTCGTTTATCGTTTCATTACATTCTGAAGGCAATGAACTAATAACTTCACTTCGTTGCTAAAAGAGATATTTGGAGAGAATCTTTAAAAATCACTTTTTCTGACATCTTATCCACATCATCGACGCTCGACATATAAGCAAGTATTATTGCTGCTAATTGGCTTCCAACTGTCTTAATAATATGAGCGTTCAAATCGCTTGAAAGAGAAGCTAAATAATGCGGTCATTATCGAATGATTCAACACATTACCAGAAAATTTAGAAGTAGAAGCACCCAAACTACAAAGAGATTCATACAACGTCGAAGCTTTAGCATGAAGAAGCGCCAATTTTTTCTTCTCTGATTGCGCATTTCCAGTAACCACCGCTGTCATCAATTCCGTCAACCTCGTGTGTAGCATATTGTTCACCTGAAATACAGACACCCTTTCTAATACTGAAAAAAACCTAACCTCTTGATGAACGCTGTCTGCAATGACATTTACCAAGTCTTCTGGGACTAATTCAACATTCCCAAGCCAGGATTCAATGATCTAATTCGCTTTAATGAAACTCTTCAAGTAGCACAATACCTCGACATCTATTCCAGGCAGCACACCGACAGTTTTTTCGTCATCAATTTTGGATTTTCCGCCCTTCGCAACGTTTGCCTTACCGCCTTTCTTCTTGCCTTTTTTATTGTCGGACCAATCGTCATCTGCATCTACAACTTTCTTCGGCACTGTACTTCCCTTTTGCTTTTTTTCTTTCTCCATACGTTGAAACTTAAAATCAAAGTACAAAAAATAACTGGTTTTACCTCGTCTTGGGCTTTCTTTTCGATTGTGTCTCCTAATTCAACAAGCACCTTCTTCAAAAACGACGATGAGTAGACAAATCCAGAACTATTATGCAAATTCTGAACCTATTACTAAAAAATAGGAAGAAATCCTACAGTATCTTGTTTGGTCGTCCTGCTACAGATATTTTCAATGTCTTCAGCATCCAGCGGTATTTCATTGCTTTGAAGGACTGTCTGTACATCACAAATACCAGTATTATTTGAAATACTTGCTATAAATATGAAAAAAATAGTAAAATTAGGAGATTCTACCCTACCTTTGACTGAATTAATCAAATGATCTAAAAGTGTTCGAGTTAGAACGAGCGTTGGCAATAACTCGGCATCTTCCGTTTGCAGCACCTCTCGTATAGCTTGCACAGTATCTGTCAGTCCCAATTTTCGCAACGTAGATAATTCTGCAATTATCAATATATCTATTTAAAAGAAAATTTAAAAAAATTAATTGATAATTAAATTTACCTAGATATTCCTTCTCCTTAAAATGAGTAATGGCATACTTTTTTACAGCCTCATCATACCTTGTGGGAATAAATGAACATGATGGAGATGTGCGCGAACCAAATAAACGCCCAGAAATCTGTGACATTTCTATAATAAAAATTTACAAAGTATATACCTCTCCTTTTTGTATCAATTCATCATAACTAACCCAAAATCTTTTATGTGGCAGCCCGACTTGTTGAATAACATGGGATATTAACGTAGGCCTACAAAGCAATATGTGACAGACTAGAAAACTAAACTAACTGTGTCAGGGGCAAAAGAATAGCGCTTAAAATGTTATTATGTCTTTCCAAGTAAGATAGAGTATATATAGTATCGTCATCGACTAATAACTCATCCGTGTCACGAATATTTTCCAAAAGAAGAGTTTTTAAAAGATCCTTAAGCAGTAACTTTCTGTTATTTAATTACATTACAAACGTGTGAAAGGTCCCAATGCTTACAAAGAAACGAAATAGTTCGAGATCCCTCCTGTAACAGCAGTTTATCCAATTGACGGCGAAGTTTTGAAACATATTCTCTAAAAACAACGACCATGAAAAACAAATAAAAATTACTGTGCGAAGAGTTCTCCGTTCCGCAATATGAATCCTTCCCCGGTCAGAAGTTTAGCGGTTTGATCCACATGATTAAAGTCGATGTTTAAGGCAGCTGCAATATCTATCAAAGCAACTCGATCTCCTGCAGCTTCTACTTCGTTTTTCAACTGAAAAAGAATAAAAGGTTCGTAAAGAAATCATCTTACTTCAGTTTCGAGATGTTTTTTGGTAACATAAGAACGCCCATCTCTAGTAAATACAACATCAATCAAACTTTTGCTGATTAGCTTGCTAACAACCTCGATACAATTTGCATCTGAAAGTCTGAAAAGCGAAAGAAGGTGTTAAAAAATAAAATAAATACTTTTTAGCTGAATCAGAAAACTGAATGCGTTGTAGATCGGCTGCAAGCTTTTGAATCTCGCTCCAGCTTGACATTGAAAATTCTTTACAAAACTGTACTCTGTAGAGATACTTTAAAACACAAATAAGAAATTCCTATTAGGAATACAACTCAGGGCCACAATATGCATTTTCTATAAAAAATATTCTAAAGATACGATGGATGTAACCACCATAACTGTAAACTTCTGACAAATTTATCTTTACATACATGTTATTATTAAAGACTAATATAATAAATATTGAAACATTATCACAGCAAAGAAACCATGAAAATCCTATAACACCGATAAAAACAAGTATCACATTGTAAGATTATGACAAGCGAAGCCTTTTCATTGCAGACTTAATTAATTAGATAATAATAATGTATGGTGCACCATTAGTTTATCAAACTTTTCCTTCATTCTCGTTGGACACATTTTCATCAGTTTCCTTATTCTCATCAAAGCAAACAGAGCTTCCGTTTTGGGAAGAATCGGATGCTTAAAGATCAGAGTAAAAATATTACGTTAATGTCTTACGAAGGTCATCCGGCTGACATCTGCTTAAAAGTGCCGTTAATCCTTCTATCTCAATATTTCGTTCCGTTACAAATTCATAACATGCTTTCAGATCGTGAAAAATCTAAATAATTGAATAATACATGGTAGGAAGAAATTCTACAGTAGCAGTAATTTTTAAGTACAGACATAGAAGTTAATATTTTTTGTTGTGTAAACTTTTCGGATTTTCATACAAACACTAATTAGCTAATAGATTGCACAAACCTGAGTTTTGATTTTACTATTATCAGTCGGACCTTCCGAAGGGGTAACTGCCGATTTTCTGCTAATAAGAAGACGAGAAGCATTGTGCATTTCTGTACCTTCTAATACCTAAATATTCCGTGTAGTATAAACTATAATAACTAACCTTGCTCAGCTTTTCTAGAAGGCATACCAACGACATTTTTATAATATTTACAATAATATCTTCGGTGTCCATTTCAGCATTCTATAAAATTCGTCAAAGTTTTGAAAACAGAATAAAAACCTGTAATGTTTTCTCGATTAAAACAATTTTCTCTAAAGCAGAAAGAATATAAGCGGAAGGAGATGTAGGTACAGGTTTTCTGGTCCATCGGTAGTGCTTGGGAATCTCGGAAGCTGCTTCAATGTCCTACACCCGATATTTAAAGAGTAGAAATAAATACCTCTTTAATTGTTTTCACACTTATTTCAAGAAATAAAGTGTCTAGCTCTGCGCATTCTTTATCAACCCGTTGGCCGTGACGTGTTAAACATTGACCAAAGAGAGTAGTTTCCATGTTTAAATCTCTAGAAAACAAAGTGAGTATTTGAAACTGTAAATACCTTAGTTTTGTCCAAATTTGTTCAAGGCATAGATCAAACACAGTGGAGTAAAGAATTTTTAAATCTGTTCGAATATTAATTACAGCCTTCCATTTAGGAACATCATTATCATACCCTTCGTCCGCCTTTAATAATCTGAATATTGTTTACATTACTATACATAAATATACATACAGCGACATTCTTGTTGCCCATGAAAAATGCTTGGAAAGAAGTTTAAGAGTATAATCCCAGAACTTATCAATTAACGGAAAAAGAAATACTTCCTCACTCCAAATATTTTCGATCGAATTGTGAATTACAGCTGATACAGAGCATTTCATTTTCTAAAAATCTTGAAAAATGCAAAAAATATGTTTACTTCCTCATTTTCAGCAAGACTTATACTATCTGAAGCACATAGAGACTCTACATGTTTTGATATTTTAAACGTTACTAGCTTAAAATAGACTAGGAAGTTAAATTTATCTCGAATTGATTTCAACAGAGCTCTAGAACTCTTATTTGAAAAGACAAAAAAACAAACATGTTTGATGAAGAAACATCAGGCCATTGCTTGATAAACTTGTCAATAATTTGATAACATTTGTGAAATATTTTGATATCATTCGGAACAATGACCATAGGTAGACACTGTAACATTAATTTTATACAATCCAGAAGAATGTACCTTTTCTAAAAAGGTTATAATAAAAGTGAGTAACGTTTGATCCAAAAATGATTTGAGGTCACCTGAGAAGCGTTTGGCTAATATCCGTTTCAATTCATTGCGGATCTATAACAATTATAACATTAGATCAATTTCTGTACCAAGGAAACACCGTTCAGCACGGATGTTAACAATTCTTGATGATTATCAATGGTTGACACAAGCTTAGGGTGCAGAAACTCAGTAATTATAGTTGCAGTAAGCATATGGGAAGACTTGGTTAAGGACAATACAGAAAGCACCTAAAATACACAACAGAGCTTAAGTAAAAATAGGAATAACCTACATGAGGTAAAGTCGAACAATCACTACTAGCACTCTTTACGCCTTCCCTGCATAGAGCATTTTCGAGTCTTGAAAGTTCCTATAAATGCACTGCACAATAAGTAATGCAAATGCAAACTTGGTTATAAATTTTACGTTCAATGCTATTTTCATCTAGATTTTTTATATCCACAGACAGAGTGAGATCAACTATACATGATGCCACTTTTTCTAACCTATAAACACTAAATTATCTTATTGCAAAATACCATATAACTGAAGAATTGTGAGTTTGCAACAGGGTTTGCAGCCGCTGAAGAGCGGAAAGAAATGCGATCCTATCACGAGTTTCTGCCTTCAACAATTTTTTAAATGTATCCAAAAGAATTACCTGTCTTTTTCTATTATATGTAAGTTGATCACATCGGAACTCTATTTGTTCAGCAATACCCACGGATTCTGTGGTGGACTGATCAAATTCCGTCCAAATACTCTATATTTAAATTAATAAAGATTAAAAGAAATACTAACATCGATATCTTTTTCTATTTTATCAATACCAGACTGTAATCCAACAAGATTGGAAGACAGATGTACGAAATCGGCATAATCGTCGTTGATAAGTTCTATCATCGAATGTTGTACACTTTTCAAATAAAGACGAAGATCTTTTTGAATTTGCTCGAGACCAGCTCTTCTGAGAAAAAAACAGATGTACAAGCTTACAATTATGTGAACTTACCTACGTGCTAGATTCATAAATCGTTGAACATCAAAATCAGAACGACTAAAGTGGTTCTTGTTAAAGCACAGTTTAGAATCATCTATTATCAATGAAGAGGGTGCAAATATTCTTGGTGACGAGGGCTCATGATCCGTCATGTTGAATTACCTGAAAAAAAATATGATTTATATAATAATATACACTAGAATAAGTAAAAAAATAGTAAGCGTGGCAAACTGAGATTTAGCTGGCGAATACGTGGCGGGGAGGTTTCCACGTCCGCATTTGCAAACGGTTCAAAAAGAACTTTGTTTCAACAACCTCTTTCTTTCTTTTTCTTTGCCAGATAAATGGAAGTTGCATCACAAATAGAGGTTGAGAATGAACTCAAATCCTTCAGCGCTGAACAACTCAGTAAGCTCTATTTTTTTTTGAATTTTATTCTTTTTCAGGATTTGAAAGAGCTGAAATAGTCAAGCAGCTAAAACGAATACAAGAAAATATAAGTGATTTAGCATTTAATAATTATGGAACTTATGCTGCTGCTGGTCGGACGACTCAGGATTGTACGGAAATAGTTAGTTCATTTGAAATGTTTGAAAGTTTTGTAGTTCACTGAAATGAATGAACGACTCCGAGAAGTAACAGGCGAAATATCTGAGTTGCAATCCGAAATGAGACTTTTTCAAAGTACATCAAAAGGATTAGCTGCCGAATTGGACACTGTTAAAGCTGCAAACGACAACAATAGTCCTCTATGGGAAATGTTGGCTTTACCAGCTGTGAGTGGGATTTTTTCAATATGACATTCTTTTAGAGAATGGAGCTTTGTATCCGATCAGGCTATTATGAAGCAGCTTACTCTTTAACAAATTATGGAATGCTTATGCAGCAACATTCTATGATCAAAAATCCCCTCGTAAAGGTATTATATTATAGGTAACTGGCAGATATATACCTTTCAGGCAGTCGCTGACAAATTGGTTGAAGCTCGTTCTTTATTATTAGAAGAATTGTTTAATAAATTTTCTGGCCCAATGGATCTTGCAGTATCTTTACAGGCACATTCACATTTTATCGTTCTAGAATATTTAAGGTTGTTAATAATGTAAGAAAGATGCCTTATTTATCTCCGACGCAGTTACGAGTATCGATATTACAACACAAAGATATCTATCTAGAGAAACAGTTAATCGACATCTCTGTTGGGTTATTCATATAATTTCAATCCATTTTTTCAGTCACATGCTGATTTTGCAATAGCTGCTATCGATGTTTACCGTACCTGTATGCATGATACTCTCGTACTTTATCTTTCCGTGTTTCCCGAAAATGAAGCCATAAAACACGACGTGAGTAACCAATTTTGGTTCCTTATACAAAAATGTAGCCTGCTGTTGACCCACGGTGGGAGCAGTGGCCCCCTTGTGCCCCATCTGCAATTCTTGGACAATGGGCATCAAGAAATATTTCTCGATTACTTGAGTTAATCCATAGAGCAGAGATGAAGTAAATTGTCGATTAAACACTTATATGTTATTTTAGAAGTGGTGTCGATATGGCATCAGTTTGGTCGAAAATGATGTCAACCGCGGCTACCTTTGGAAGAATGGGACTTGATTTTCGTCCTCTAATTGTTCAGTCGTTGAATGGATTGGTTCTTGAGCGTTTTAGATCAGCAGTCAGGAAAGCTACATCGAGGTTTGCGCTATGATGCTCTTTTATTCGACTTTAAAATATAGACTGGTCAATGAAATTAAAGTTATTTCCATATTTAGCGGTGATGCCAGTGTGTTTGAAGAGGTAACAGTTGACTTTGGAAGTATGTTTTTTCAACAAATATAATATAATATATATTTTTAGGTTCCGTTCCGGTTCCATCACCAGAGATTTCAATGTGGGATGAAATCTGCGTTTACGCAAACGAGGTTTTAACGGCGCTTAATAATATGCGATATTCTCATACATCTGTGCTGGTTAGAACAATATGGATTTGTTGTAATATAATTTTTAGTTACCCTCAGTGACTAGTGTTCTACGGGATTCCCTGGTCTCAGTTTTGTCATGGCTTTCATCATTTCATGGGTCACTCTCTTTTTCAAGAGGTGTCAAAATTATCTGTCTTCATTTGGTGCCGTTTTTCTCTAGCTGCATCCGATCATTGTTTCCTTTCGAAATGGTCAGTCGATTATTTGGAACATCTATTTCTCATAATCAATACGTAAGTAATACTACGGAAATATTTTCAGCTAATTTAGAACGCGTTCACTGAATTTGATCCGAAAGAGATAGCTGCCAATTGCGACGGCTCTGAATTTATTGAAGAGGTTCTTCTACCGATATTACGGAAAAAGTCATTATCCAATATTGATGTGGATGCCGTTCTTAAAAAACCTGATCAACCTGAAGTGTTGGTAGAAAATGTTGAAACACAATCTTCATGTGCATTAGAACAACCGAGGGATGTAGTGCAAACGGATGAGGATATGACGGAAAATAGCGTTGACAGAAAAACCGAAAAGGACCTCAAAATGCCTGTTCATTCCGTTGAAAGTCTCTCCGAATCAGAAGCAGATAACCCGATCTCAGCACATTCTCTTGATGTTAAAACTGCTGAAGAAAACGTCGATGATAATGAAGGTTGGAACGAAAATGATGGATGGGAATAGAGGAAAAAGGAAATATTGTATTTATGTTTTATTTATTAATAACCGGTATTCGATTGTGATAAATCAATTTTTCTACGGAAGCTTATTATGTGTGAGGGTAGTGCGGTCGCAATATGAGGCTGGCGACCGGTTTTCTGTACAGCCCAGTCTGATTTGCGAGCAGCCTTATTTCATCGATCATCGAATCATCTTGAAGAAGTTGGACAGGTTGTCCATTCTCGGGAGTTTTATTCTCTGTGATATCTGTCTTTGAAAATATTTTTTTTGGTTAAATTCGACTCGTCTAAAGATTTTGGTTTTTTTCTGTTTCCAAGACAACCGAGGCCCAAATTGAATGCAACACCAGGGGAGGCCGATCCTGTTGACATTGGTTGAATGGGTTTCCCGTATTGATTCAGCTTTTGTTCACTTTTTTTGCCTACCTATTGCTACCTACTCATTCTAACACATTTCAAGGTGACTCGCCTTCTCCTCGTTATTGCTTTTTCCCGTTGTAATTGTCCCCATTGCCAGATGACTATCTCGTATTCCGGCTCGACCCCGCTACAGCTGCTGCTCCGATGGAAAGGATCCATTTGGCGATCCGTCTGGAAAGAATTACTCATCTATCTGGTCATGTTCTATTCTCTGCGACTATTTTATATCATTGGATTACAGTATATTTTTGATGACGACGAAGATGTCGACAAATGGAGGTGAACTTGGCCATGTTCATTGATGTCCGCCTCCACT
This sequence comes from Oscheius sp. DF5033, assembly GCA_964036215.1. NCBI lineage: Eukaryota > Metazoa > Nematoda > Chromadorea > Rhabditida > Rhabditidae > Oscheius > Oscheius sp. DF5033. Next base: position 27,105 of record CAXIWN010000002.1, read on the forward strand.
TTCAGACGTAAATTTGAGGCGATCTGTCGGATGTTCGATGGTTATTGTCGTCTGATTCCGCTGACTTTCCTCCTCGGTTTCTATGTTTCCCAAGTAGTATCCAGATGGTTTCGTCAGTTCGAGTGTCTCTCCTGGCCAGAAGTATTCATTTCCATATTTATAGTTATTCTTTGTTAGGATCTCGTCTCCATTCTCTGTACAGTCATCCATGCCTCCGATGAGAAAAGTCAAAAGAGACGGCACATGATAGTCCGATATATAAATCTCTCGTCAGTCTTGGCCTGGTAGGGGTGGTAGGAAAAATGCACGCGTGCATTTTTCCACCCTCCTGCGGATTTATGTTAATGCGCGTGCATTTTTCCACCCTCCTGCGGGAATATGCTAATTCTCGCGTGCATTTTTCCACCCTCCTGCGGATTTATGCTAATGAGCGTGCATTTTTCCACCCAACTGTTAAATAGGGTAAAAAGCTTTATTTTATTATTTTTTTTGGGAATATTACAATTTTAAGTGGAATTCGTAGCTCTGTACACATTTTTTTGTTGTAAAATCCGCCATAGTGTCGAGATATTGCAGGATTGCAACCTTATTGGCTTTGCCTTTATGCCGACGTTCGTTGAATTCTTCCGTGAACCCTTGAGCTACTTGTCTTTTGTCTAGAAATTCTTGAGAAATGTCTGGATCGTCCTAAATTTAATGAAACAAATGGCAAACCATTATCAACTGACAGTTCGCAATGTGTGGAACTGTCGAGCTTGATAATTACGAAGATAGTTGAGGTTCTCGCCAAACGGAGGATCCCTTACTACTATAACGCTATGGTGTCCGTGTGTTTGTGTGTGCGTTGACATGTCGAGAAAATTATGGCCGAGTGGTAAGATGTAGGGATCGTTCGACTCCTCTCATTGTGACGAAGCCGATTACGGTGATGGTTTTCCATTTAAATGAGACTGAGTATCAAATGCCCTTTTGGCTGCGTATTTCCTAATTTAAATTCTTCCGCAATAAAAGTAGTATCATTCGAACGCTCTCATTGTGGAGAACATGAATTTCACACTGCCAGCTTATGAAAGCGGGGCTGAATATCAAAAAAGCATTGATTTGGTTGCGTGTACCATGGTTCGCATCCTCAGTAATGTATTGGTCCGGCGGAGCCGGACAAATATCCGGAGCCTCGGACTTCCTAGCCCGCGTAGCGGGCGCCCAGCCGAAGACCTCCCGCAGGGGGGTCGAAACGGCTGGTACTGATTTTTAATTCTCCTTCTAAGAGTTCAGCAAATAGTTACTATTAAGAAAGAAGAGTTTTTCCAATCGATGAAAACTTTGAGGTACGGTTGGTCTGCCGAAGGAATTTCTGCTATCGGCCGGCATTCATTCCGGACAGCAGCAGCCGTTTTGCTGTTGTTGAAGGCGTGTAACAAGGGAGTAGAGGTGCCATTTTCGGTCACGTCATGGACTGACCGTTTCTGCCCACCTCTGCAGGGTGTATGGCATGGCAACCGTCTCCGACTATCGCCTTCCAAATTAAAAAATATTTGCAATAATTTTTAGTTGTAGAAACTTACGGGATTTGTTCAAATTTTTTTCAGCGAACATGACGCCAGAGTAGCAGATAAGTAAATTTTCATCACGATATCGAATTTGTCTTTTGCATAGATAGGTGGGATAAGAACGCAGAGTTTTGCCCCACACATGACATTTTCATTGGATCTTGATCGAATTCTCCATTTATCACCTGAATTGCCCTCAAGTTGATATAAAGCCGCTTCACTTATGCCTTTGAGCGAAGTTAGCTCAATGGCTTTGTATTTCTTTTTTTTCTGGAGGCGAATCTTGTGGATCTGTTGAAGCAACTACTAGTGGCGCTGAAGAAGGAGCCGTCCGTGGAGCAGGCACTGGGACTGCCGATGATGCAGGAATTCGAGCTTTCCGTGGTCGAGGAACTGCAGTTTTCCGCGGAGCCGGTATGGGAACTTTGGGCGGTGCAGGAATTGCGGCTGACCGTGGAAATGGGGCTATCCGCGGGGCAGGAGAAGGAACTTGCGTTGTTGGAGAACTATTGTCGAACATGAAGTCCTCTGTATCAATATTTATATATTCTACCTCATTGACAGCTGTTCTTCTTCTCTTTTTCTTTTGAACTGTACTTTGCATAGTGCCAAACAAACTGACCTTTTTTTAAGTTCTTTTCTGTAATTATCCCATAAAAAAAGGAACGTCTGGTTTACCTCTATTATCTGATCAAATCTTGTCCGCCTTCTCTGAACCTGTGAAGCTGGTGTTTGAGCTCCAGTTCGAGTTGCTATGATGGCATCATCGACCAATACATGATTTTACAACAAAAAAAATGTGTATAGAGCTACGAATTTCACTTACAATTGTAATATTCCCAAAAAAATAATAAAATAAAGCTTTTTACCCTATTTAACAGTTGGGTGGAAAAATGCACGCTCATTAGCATAAATCCGCAGGAGGGTGGAAAAATGCACGCGAGAATTAGCATATTCCCGCAGGAGGGTGGAAAAATGCACGCGTGCATTTTTCCACCCACCCGCCTGGTAGTGAGCCCAAACAAAGACGACTGTCAATTATTCAGGAGAGACATTTCCTCAAAGATCCGGCTCCGTTTTCCCACAATTCTCAGTCTTATCTCAGCCGGCCTTCTTACTCAAAAGGAGTATGAAATACTTGAAAAAATGGATGTAAGTTTAAAAATGGAAACAGAAATGGATGGTGATTTAGGAGAGTTGCGAGTCACTACGATGGATGACACCATTACATTGGATACAGCAGCTACTTCGAAAAGAGGAAGAAGTCACTGGCTATATTATGTAAATTATCGGAATATTTAGGAGAACAAACCGACCACATCACTATTGAATCATCTAGTCACAGAGCTCAAGCTGTACCGCCAATCCCTCCGTCGGCTTTACTGTTTTGACTGGTTGTGTGTCCCGCTGGTCTACACTCAAGTCGCCGCCCTGGCCACTTATGTTTTCTTCTTTTTCGCTCTTTTTGGAAGGTATTATATCTGATTTATCTCGAATCCATCACCATTTGATCTCGTCATGTCCTTTTTCAGGCAAACATTGTTGCCCGACGTCGATTCGGGAAAGGAAGTCGACCTAGTGCTGCCGGTCTTTCTTGTGGTTCAGTTTCTGTTTTTCGTCGGTGGGAATTCATTTGGATTTGGCGACTATCCAACTTGTAGGCTGGTTCAAAGTAGGACAGGATCTGATGAGACCTTTTGGTTTGGATGACGAGTAAGATATGGAAATATCCAATAAATGAGGAATTTACAGTGACATCGAGCTGAATTACATTCTCGACAGAAATATTCAGACATGTTTCACCATCATCCATCATCTTCAAGTATTTGAGCCGCGTAGGATCTATTGCCTTCGTTGATAATTGTCTAAATCCAGCCGAGTTTGAGGATGACATTTTCTGGAAGAATAGAGAAGATCGAGTCGAGCCACTGCCACATACGAAATATAGTCGAGGATTGGCCGAGCATCGCCCCAAGTTACATTCATATTTGAAGATTGGAGAACACAAAGAAGTATCGACAGGATGTTTTAAGAGTGACAGAAAGACAAAGTGAGGGCATGGACATCACAGGATGATCACGAGATTTCAGACATATCTCCTGGTAAATACTACTTATCTGAAGACGGTCAGACCCGATTTAATATATTTTGTGTTAAAAATAAATGATCTGAAATCACAGGTAATGAGACGGGTTGAGGGATGCAATTGATGGCGCTTCAACTGCCGACATCCCGATGGTCGCCCAACACGTTGACACAGCGTCATCAGCAGGAGGTATCATCCTCTTAATGCAGCCCTTTCTGAGTGCCATCAATTGGTCGATCCAAAATTGCACATCCGATGGGGAGACTTTAACTTTGGACTAAATTTTCGAATTAAATTTGACTTCTAAAAAGCGATAACTGACTTCTATGAGTTTGTTGTAATGGACATCCTCGAATAAGTGGATGACAAAGTCGCAACAACCCAATGCCCGATATTCACAGACGGGGCAATCCTAAGAGAATCTTATTTCTACAACAAAATAACACACCGTGGGGCAAACGGGACCCAGTCGGTCGTATTCCGACACATAACAACGGTAGATGCCGCAGATCTCAGATTTGACAGCTCGACATAAAGTAAGCAACTGATCTTCTGAACCAGAAAAAGAACTAGAAAAGACTGCTGACACTACCTGTCAGCACTGAACTTTCTTTTGTGTCGATTGTCATAAATCGCAGACATCGTCCGTTTGGAATCATCTTACATCCTTGGACTTTTTGAGCAGACGAGATAGAAGCGGAGGAGGAAGATCTGGCTAAAAATGACTGCTTATTACTCATCACAGCCGCTTACATGGAGAGGGAACAGCCGGCTTTGTCGCCCGGACTTCAATATTTGCCGGTTTATTTGGGTATTTTAGTTTGGATGCATTTGACTCTGTAAAAGAGATGATGACGGCAGTAAAAAGATGTGCGTACCCATTCTGGAGACGATGTCGGACACATTGTCAACCAACACGATGACATTCTTATCCGGGTTGAGGACGCGGACAGCTTCAAGGTAATCTTCCAGATAACAGAAACTCGTGTTTTGGGCATAGACCTATCAAAAAGAATGGATGCCTTCCCGATTCCCGAGATATTTTCACCTCACTGATGTGTTTGACTGCGATGACATGTTCCCATGTCTGGAATGGTGAGTTGAAGACCTTCTGACAGACAAAACATTTGATATTCTGGAATGACGCTGAGTATTAAATGATTGATGTTTACCGTCAGCGCAGAATTGTTTAGAATCCCTTTTCTGACTTTGTCGTTCTCACAAATTATAGCTCGAAGAGGTTTTGTGAGAAGGAGGCATTCTTCTTCTAAAGAGATGACTCAATTGAGAGATAAAAAAATGACTGGCCAGTCAACGGCTCTCGAGGGCTGGAACGAGGGCTGAGAAATGGACACATCGGTGGCTGCTCAAGTTTTGATATTTTAACTTCAGCGTATTTGGGTGTTTTGACTTCTTGTGGAATCATCGTCTTTTCGGTCGGCTCTGTCACGATTGAAAAATAATCAAAAGAGACGAAATACTTTTAATTTTGCTGAAGTATTCCTCAATGTCATCGACGCCAATTGCAGCCGGGTGGGAAATCTTTAAAGCATCCAAAAGGATCACAACCAAAGGGAGAAAATCATAGAGACGCGAGAATTGAAGACCTTTGGTTGTTATCTGAAGTTGATTATCTTTCATCGACCATCATCATTACAGCATCAATGTGGACAACGGAAACAGAATGTTCCAAGACGGAGACCGCAGCAGGAAACTTCTTGTTACAAGGCCCACACGACTGGACAAGGCGGCCCTTTTGAAGGAGAACTTCGTTGAGGAGACTCTTCAATTTTGGCGTATTTTTGATTATGTTCTTGGCGATTATCGACAGACTAATAACTTCGTCCCCTAAAATTTGTTACAATCTAGGAGAAGGGCTTACGAGACATCGGCTGAGCAGGATTCTCGTATCCCGTGAGGAACGGCAGTCGAATGAGACTCGAGTCATTTACCGACTGGACACTGCTCGAACGAGGCAAAGAATTGCGAGGAGGCGAGGAAGAAGGAAGCCTCTTGGATTGGTTAACAATGTTTATATAGCCATTGATATCTTTGATCGAAACATTCGTTTTTTCGTACAACTAAAAGCATTGGGGAAAACGAGTCCAGCTCACGTAATCTCTGTGCTGACGAGTCAGGAGATGTTCGAGAATACCACTCATGCCAGAAATCCATGTCCCGCACCAAAAACAGACTTCTCTCTTGATTCCTAGCGGATTTTTCTCATTTAATTTTCGATAGTCGACTGTCCTCAAAACATTTGCCAAAAAGTCCAATTTCTCATCAAATTCCGTTCCTAAACTCGATCTGTCTGAATTAATTCGAGAAGTAGGCCACTTGACATTTGACTTGTGTTAGGGGAATTCCACATTGGTAAAAGGGGCCATTGTTGTAGGGCCGAAATTTCTTTTGTGTTCTTTTTGCCATTCTTGATGATCTCTTCTTGCTTTTTACAATAATTATCCAAAACATCAAAGTGTTGTAATGTTATCCATCGCCTAGCCTTAGACAACTGAAATGTTTGACTGATAGAATAGGACAATTGGAATCACCTTATTAAAATGTTGCTTTGAAAGTACGTGTTCTACATATGGTTCATCTGGATCTACAGTTTCACAGACATCGCAATTCAATGTCTAAACAAAGTTTAGATATCTAATGGGACAGACCTTCCAATTGAGGGCGTCAAATGCCTCCTTGACTTCTTTTTTATATTGGGTTATTTTGTTATAGATGGCCATACTATTTCTTGACTTTTCTTCCCATTGTTCTACTGAAGGGGACACTTCATTAAAATAAGGGAATATTTACAGGTGACGGCTTTGCAGAGTCTATAACTGGTTCCGTGAAGAAGAGGAAATTCCACCGGTCGTTTTTCGGTAACATATGATGGATTCGACTGCGGCAAAGCTGAAACGGTGGACATCAAAAGAAGACAAATAAAACATACTTCTAGTCACTAGTTTGGGAAATTCTACAATTTGTCTGTCGATTGTGCCGTTGATGGGAGTTGAAATCGGGGTAAACCGGCACCGTTCGTAAAAACACGAATATTTTCGAACTTCCTAAATGGATTAGACTGTTCAACTGAGAGATAACCTCCTCTAATCTTTGAAAAGTAAATGGCGTCTCCTTCCCATTCATTCCGAAAAGTTCTTCTAAAAGAAAGAATATTCATTTAATATAAAGATCAATATACTACCTAATTTATACAATTTGCCCTTGGATTTGTAATGAATGTAGATGCCCATGGGCGATTGTGCAGCGAAGTTACCCGCCCATCTGTTCATACAATTACAACAGAACGGCCCCCTGAAATCGGTTAAATGGAAAGAAGACGACGAACTGACATCAACGACTGACTGCCTGTCTGGTAACTGAAAGTGGCATCGAGGGGATCAGTCGATACCTGGCTACTATCCATTTCTTGAGACCTGGAATATAAGCAAAATTCTAGAAAATAGGAGAAAAAGAGAGGAATTCCACCCGGTCACTGATAAAAAAACACCGATGAGAGCAGATCTGTATACAATTGTTTACAATTATGTCGAGGTAGCAAAAAGAGAACTCAAGAAATAGTACAAGCGGGGTTATTCTGAGATGTGACAGGAGGTAGATTAGAAGGAGTTTTTGTATGAAGAAAATATTGGGAAGAGGACAAGGGAGGGCCAAGTAAAGTCAACGGTTCGAGGATCGATCTCATCCGATAGTTTAAGTCAAGTTTGGCGAAAGAGACCAGATGACACAGCCAAAAGTGAATATCAACCAACGACACTTTGATCTTATTCTGAATCAGAGACATTTCTTAGCAGACGAGAACCTACTTTATTCAATGAAGACACATGTTGATGGCCGAATAAGTGGAAAATATATCGACACGCACATTTCGATGCAAAACCACAAAGATCACAAATCTGAAATGGGACTGTGAGGCCACAATGTGGTCATCTACCTCTGGGCAATATTGTCGAATAAATGGACATCCCGTCGTTGGTTTATAACAAGTATTGTAGGAATGAACTCTAATTGCTTCTGTTAATCGAAAGAGATAATTCTCTGAAGAGAATTATAAACAGGACGAAGCCACTTACCTTCCAGCACGAGATCTTTCGCCGTAGTGTTTGTATTCATGAAGACGAGAGTGGCAGCATCTGATCGTATCTTACAACTGACGGGCAACTGAATATTACTGTTTTTGGTTGTGTCGGGTATAACCTCAGGAAATAAATGAGGTCCTATGTTGAGAATTGGTGACAATGTTCTGCTTTCTCGATATTTCAAAGTTGCCGGCCCTACCAAATCCAACTGGAGATTCGGAAAGGGATGAGGCGACTGTTGCCTCAATTCAACCATCTGTTCCAGCCAGAAATTAAAAGATTCTCGAGAGATTACGGTTTTGTCCTGCACAAGACTAGAGCGAGGGAGATTATCTTGAACTAACTCTGACCAATACTCCGCAATGTAGTGGACTGAATATATGCAGAGCGTACTCGCAAGTGCATCGCGGGCGGAATCCACAGACATAACAAGTCTAAATATCAATTTGGTCGAGTGAAGGACGCTTACCGATACACAAATCAATTTTATGGCTCGATATTTTGTCCGGAAACATCTCCGTCCGAGCATCAACGCCTTGTAAGTCTGACTTGAAATTTCAGAAAGTTCTTCGGAAGAAAGAAATTCCTCGCCAGAAGATGGCAGGTGCATGTGACTGACGGTTCTTCCAGCCGAAACAAGAGAACATGTCTGTTCTAAAAATCGTTTGTAATCGAGTTAAAATATGACCTGCCTTGTTCTACTTCTCTCTGTTCGTCAATCCGATCCTCATTGCCCTGTAAATCAGAAATGTCGAGAACAGAGGAGCAGGATTGTATAGCTGCTTCCGGCATCACTTTCTGATGTTCCTCCTGCTGTATCATCTCAACTTCACTTCCTGTTGCCTTGAACATGACTGTTGGACTCTTTTTGATGTCGTCCTCGTATGCATTACAGGACAGCTTCTGGAATCCTGGCTGCTCTTCGAGTAGACAAATGTTCTGAGGAGGGGCGACTTCGCCTGTCTTCATCCGCGTATCCTCGTTGATAACTTCAGAAATTTCTTCTTCTTTCGTAGTTCCTGGTCTTCCTCTGGGGCTGGTCATACTGAAGAAGGATGTCTCTTCGAAGGTGTCGTCTCTCCGCCAGCATCTCTCATTCATGCAAGAGTTTCGCCGAATTTCCTAGAATATGCCTGTTTTTTAGACTCTTATTGGCAGTGCCTCAGAGAGTGGAAGATGAAAAGAGAACGGTGTGTCTGGCCCATTGATTTTAAGCAATTTATCTAAAGAAACATATCGAAAATGGAAGGAAGCAGACCTAGACTGTACGGCATAGCACATCGTTGAAAGTGGAGAAAAATAGTCGTGGAATTAGAGAGGCGACCCGTGAAGTAAAAGAGATTCATGCAATGGAAGCAGTAAGGCCCCCTGGATATGGATAACGAGATTTAGTAGAGACTGACCAAATGGTGGAATCATCAGAAATCTGATAACTGAAGGTCACATCTTCTGGATCTGTGGATGACTCTGTTTCCATAGACTGAAGACGAGAAATTGGAGAAAGATGAAAAGGAAAAGGTAGAAAAGAGAGGATACTGACAGGCGATAACCAACAGATCAGAATAGAATATTTATCACAAAAATTGGGATCACATCAGAGGAGACTTGAGCGATAATTCTGCTCAAGAATTATCAATATTTACAGAGAGACACATTTACTCGCGATAGAAGGATGGCTGAAAAGCGATTGTCGTCGGGTTAAAATCGATGGTCACCTTGCTGTCGCCTTGTTCTTTGCTTTCCTCTTCATCCGAAGACGATGTGTCCGTATTTTCTCGAATGACCTCGGCCGGCGGGGTCACCGAATTCAAGCTCTCCGCCTTTACTCTGCTCAATTCTGCATAACACTAAAGATCTCAAATTGGTACGAAATTAGAGGAAACTGACTTGATCACAAACTCGGACGGGTTTCTTTTTGACAGCATCAATTTTGAAAGTATGCGAGGAACAGTTGGCGCAGACGACTTTTCCGCACTGAACATATTTAAGAGTAAAAGGAATAGAGACAACTTACTTCGCGGCAGTGATGTCTCCTTTGGACCAAGTTGAATTGGGTGCGACCACAGGCCATACACCGGGCGGCGTCGGAGTCGGGCACCCAGACCGGAGCATGTTCTGTAGCTGACCTTTTCCCTAAAAAAAGAAGAGGATAATAAAATGGATAGACACACCTTTCTCAAGTAATTCTGACACGGATCTCTCTATGTGAACCTGAAAATAAAAGAGTCGACTGATACTTTCAATTGTTACCATCCATTCCTGTTTCTCTGTCGGCGTCGCCGCGTAGACGGCAAAAGATTTTTGAGGAGTTCGGATGACCCAACCATTCTTGAGGCCACCTTCATCGGGTAAATCCTCTAATTTGACATTTTCCAATGGAATGGCCCGCTGTTTGTTGTATCGTTTTTTGGAGATGACAATGTTGCCGTAGACGAGATAGTCATTGAACAGGAAAAACTGACGTTGTTTCGGTTTTTTCCTATGCATGGAGGAATAAGAAGAGAAACGACAAAGGGAGTACCTGCACATTTTGACGAGGACACCTTCTCCCACGAGGACGCGCCCGTAGACATTCAAAGGCATCCCATGCTTGCCAAAACATTGCTCAACATGGACAAGACGGCGAGTATTTACTTGACTGTTGACTGCAAATAATAGACAATAAAACAAATGGAAAGGAACAAACCTAGGCGATCGACCATGGAATAAGGCTAAAAACAGACTACACAGATCTGAAAAGGACCTTTTTAAATCGAGAAAAATGTGGGAAATATAATAAACGGGTAATGAGTCGAAGTTGAAACAGTCATGAGTAAAGAGGGCGTGTACGGAAAAACATAGATAGAGCGGACGCTTCTCTTTAACGGTGTCAAATGAGGTGCTTGTGTTGGATAAAATTGACCGACGAACGATGTCGAAACAAGCGGGGATTATCCAGCTGATGAGTAGAATGACGGGTTGATTGGAAGGACATGGCCGCCATATTGAAACGGACGGTGTTGCCCATACTGAAATATAATGGTCACTGCTTCTCCCCGAATAAGTTTGACCAATTAATTTGGAGAACAATAATCAATACAAAAACCTGCTATTTATGGGAATAAAAACAGCGTTGACTGAAATCCAAGTTTGGTAATCGTTTACTCTACTTCCCAACGCATCCACTAAACATTTGGAAAGAACCTTGCACAACTGAAAAGTGCTGTTTTTTTCATCAAAAGATGTTCAGACATATCATGTCCCAAATGAAAGAGAAGCGACGACGCTGAAAGAAGATAACCAGGAGCGTTTGTCTTTTCCTCCAAAAAATATTGGAGACAGATCTCCGCTGCATGACAATCCAAGAAGTCTCTGACTATTTGTCGTAACAGCGGTGATATGCCTATAATATTTCTCATCAGCTATACTCTTATACATTTCGACCTCTAGTTTGTGTACAATGAATATCTCTCAGTTTGGCCAATTAATTTGGAGAACAATACCAGCCAAGAGTCACAGAGAGATGACAGTCCTGAGTACTACCGGAAAGTGTATCCTTTAGACACAGAATATAATTTTATTGGTGAAATTTAGTCAGTTGGGGCTCGTGTCGGCTTTGTCTGTGGTTTGCTGTCGCAAAGAATGGACGACTTGTCTCAGTTCCTCGATGGCCTTCGCCTGCAAATGATCCGTGTTATTTTTCTAAAAGCAGTCTCCACCTGCATGATGATGTGATTCTTGGCCAGCAAAAGTGTGGCTATTTTACTCAGCTTCCGGACTGATCCACCGTGGGCATAAGGAATTACGGCTCGCAGGTCGTCCAGAGCTTCGTTGAGATCATGCATTCGACATCTTTCGCGGAGGTTAATCGACAGACGGGCTCCCGAGTCAGATGACATTGGAAAGAGGCTAAACAGTAAGGAATAAATAGGAAATAAATCGAGAAACGATGGAAGAAGACGAATAGAAGAAGCCAGTCTAATTGGAAGACTACTGTAGCGGGCGGAGAGCCGAGTGGCAAGGGATTAATGCGAGGCGACAGCTCCTCAACATTGGAATAACAAAAGAGACAACTTAAAAGTCTGTCTATTATTTAAATATTTCCATTATAAACACATCCGACATTTTCTCTCCTTACTAGGAGATCTGTCATTATGTGGAACACGAATTGTCCGTCAAATCAAACGAGGTGACACAAGTTTTTTAGAAGAAGGTTTGAATAGTTGCAGAACTGTTTTCTGTCCCCCCCCCCCTTCTGGCTGGGTGAATATCTAATATTCTATTTGAAGATGGCTACAAGGTTGGAACCGTTAGAATTTTAAAGATACTAAGGGTCATTGGGTTCCTTCCTATATTTTTAGAGAGAGCTTTCGATCTTTGCCGAAGTCTTCAATGCTTTTTTAAAGGGAAACGATTTGTGATATTTAATATTTTAGAGACCAGACAAGAAATTGTGGTCAAGATGTTTTTTTGCAAGTTCAGCCGTCGTAATTGATGATATCCTGTATTCAAAGGAATATCGAGCAAAGTCTACGGTAATAGGAGAAGACACGAGGCAAAGGCTAATCTGAAAATGTAGATTGGTAGCTCGTTTATAAGCACCTGAGAGAAGGATAAGCGACATCGACGAGGAGTATTTGCATGTGAGTGGAACAACAGATGGCCGGATATCTACAGGGCATCAGGAGACAATCGTGTCAACAATCCCCCGGAAACCTCGTCTTCCCGGGAGCAGATTCTCAGCCCGCCGATTTTATGGTCCCACGGTCGTTAATGATAAACGAAATGGATCGTTTCACGACCATTACACGAGTCGTTAGTCCTTTAATTGCGGAACGGCGAAGCTTTGTTGCTTATCGAGAAAAAGGCGATTTACGACTCGAACAGAAGACGCGAAAATTAATTTCTTTGATTCCAAAAGTGATGGATGAAATTGTTGATTCGATTAAAAGTGTCGTGGACTTTGTACCAGTTGCAAAATAAATTCCAAGCTGACTTCCGACTGATTAGTGTTGTCGACGTCCCGTCCGTTGATCAACGCCCGACCCATCGTTGCGACCGTTGTCCGTTGTTAATTCGAAACGACAAGGGAAGGCTTTTATCTTGCCGCCCTCTCACCTGCTTTGAATTATGGCTACAACTGCCGTTAAACATGATTTATAGAGCTCGTTACGAGGATAACAGACGGCACCCTGGATTGTAAATGGCACTGCTCCATATTTCCGACACACCGCCGTAATAGATTCAGTCTAGACTGGATCTACCTCTATTCTTTCATATAAAAGTCTTTCCGCTTTCGCTTACAGTGCCCCCAGTTCGTCTCCGTGTTCCCATGTCGTTTGTCAGCGACCTGTCGTTGCCAATCACCGCCGACGCGTCTTCAGAGAAGCCGCCTTGTCACCTCGCAAATCGTCTTGACAACTGCCTCATACCGTCCCTGTTCGTCGGTCTTTTCTCGCCTTAGGTGATGCCATCTCCTATAAAGATAGCCATCTTCACACGTCCCCTGGCCGGTGTTATTAAATTAAACGTCGGCCGCTGTCTAATCGCCGTCAGTATCTGTGCAATTGAGGCGTCTTTAGTCCGGGTTGGAGAGGTCGTCGTTTATGACGTCGGCACTCCCTTCTCACCCGTCCTCTATTTGTAGTGTCAGGTGTAGGATTAGGCCTCTCAAAAAGGCCGCCAAAGTGACTGTCTCACACCTTCTTCGATTCTTCTCTCCATTGACAGTGAGAGCCTCGGGCCAGGTTGATGGATGGCGACGTTCTTGTGTTCTGTTTGAAGAGACACTGAGATCCAATCGGTGGGACACAAGACGAATTGCCACCTCGCAGCGTTTTCGACGATTTTATCACCTTTGTGAGCGACATCTCTCTGCACCCGTTGGAATAACGGAAGTCGGCTGTCAGGCTCTTTCCCAATCTGGTAATTAATCGACCTCCGGCGCAATTCTAATTACCCGTCCACGTTATCGCCTTGACAGATGTGCTCCTCTATCAGGACAGGGTCAACCAGGCGTCGTAAAGGAGTCTCTCGTGATACTATCGCCTCTCTTTTATGAGGTTTCTTCTTGAATGGCTAATTCTGTCCCTTCACATCGCATTTACATCAGCCAAAGGCACGAAAAGGGCTATGTCAATCTTCCGTCGACATTCGACGACAAGCCACCAATCATACCGTTGAGTTGTCTTTGAACCGATGACCATTTAATGGCTGACTGGGTTACGGTGGCAGACAACGTCCCTGGTAGTAAATCTCGATGCGCGTGTTGTCGCGAGATAGCGCAAAAATAAATAAAGATTTACGGGAAGGGAAGTCAAAGCGACCGCCGACGACAAGTCGTAAAATGGACGCAGATAACAGAAGCCCAGTGCCACCGGCTCGGCTAGTCCAGTTCCCATGACTTGCCAGTCATAAATCGCTAGTCACCTGGGCCTTGAGGTGTCATACTGTGACCACAGTGACTGCGCATGGGAACGACTGCTCAAAGAGGCCGCTAATTGTCCCGATGACAATGACACAACTCAGTTGGACAGGTCCCTGACTATAAGGACACGGTTCATTCTTCTTGCCAGTCGCAACACAGTGGCCAGGGTCGAGATTGATGTCGGTGAGCGACTCCTTTGCTCTGATTGATGCCCTCCTCTGGCCACTTTCCTTTTGACGAGCCGACGAGGTGACAGCCGAGAGTGCGCGAGACGGTAGATGAGACGGTCCGTCAGCACACGTGGCTGAATAATACGAAGAATCTCGTCGGCGGCTCCCTTCACGAGCCATTAAACAAGTTTTGTGTCTTATCTTCAGCGTTTTACGGTATCGTTAAAAGACGAACAGGGCCAGGTGCTACCTCGTTGGCGATGGTGTTGCCTTTGTCTGCCCCTGGGCGCCTCCTGTTATGCGTGGCAATTCATCATAGCCCAACAACTGACAAACGACTTCTGTCTTCTGGCTCCTTTTTAGAGTCCCGCCTCCCCAAGGAGAAGTTTATTAGATGTCAAATTTCATGAATGTTCACTGCCGCTCCATTAATCATCGCTCCCGCTCAGCTATCCGGCTCCCTCTCTTTATTTGGCGCGAGAGAATGAATCTTCCCAGCAGGAGGGCCCTTTTGTCTGACAGAAGCGGATCAGTTGCGTAAGAGAGGCTACAACACGGCGGCGACATGACATTTCCTCGAGTAATGCTACACGCTACATTAATCTGACGAAGGGCAACTCTTACGAGGATGGGATTAAGTGACAAGGACAGACAGTTACAAAGAGGACCATCCGTCTTTGTTGTCACCCGGCAATAAGTGACATCCTCTCCCGATGGCACTTGACACTCCATTCAACAACGACTCTATTACCCGTCGGTAGCCATTCCCGGAGGTGTTTTCAAGACTCGAACAAAGACATTTGGGACACGTGCAAACATACCTATTTCGAGAGTCATAAAAGGTCCATTCGAGGGGGAGGGCCTGAATTTTTCTTGATTATTGTCAGTTGTGTTGACTGTCGATGGCTCTAAACCCGTCTGATAACGTCTCTCCCGTTTCTTCATGTTTCTTGTCCCAGGGGCCACCTTTCGCCTCATCCATCAGCCACTCCAAACAATCTACTCAATCACCGCCGAATTACCGTCTTGTACCTCGTTCTGTGTCCTCTTCTCCGGGCGCTGTCTTCCCTCGCGCCCCTCCCATCTCGTCTGTCCCGTTTAGCGCGCTCTCTCGCTGATCGTCGATTGACAGATCATAAATTTTCTGATATATGTTTCCGACGCGGTCCATCATTCCACGAGGGTCCGCCTTCGAACGCCCGCTCCCCATTCGACCGGGCCTCCTCCCAGCCCCTTTGAAGTGCCGTCTTTAGCTCCGCCTCTTCTCCGGACCAGTCGTTGTCCCGTACCGTCTTCACAATGGTCTCCACTGCTTCTCAATATATCACCGACGCTCCTCCCACAAGTGTTCGTTTTTTTCTACTAATTCTTGTATTTATTTATTATTTTTCAAATTGTAAACAACAACAACAACAAACAATGCGGTCTTCTTTGACCTTTCTGATCTTTTTTTATTTTCAGTCATCGGAGGGTAAAAATCCTTTGGCTTTGTTAGCCAAAACATGCGAAACCATTGGCCTTCCGGATTCAGCGGCTGACAAAAGACGAACACCGGAAAAGAAAGATTCGACTGATACCAAGAAAGTTGACTCGGCCGAAAAGAAAAGAAATTCGCCCAGATCAACTCCTACCACATCCAAGGTGAGATTTGTTGCCTTTTTTAAAACAATTTTTCGAAATTTCAGTCGGAGCCGATCACATCGACCACATTTCCTGGTCTCTCGAAGACAGCTTTTCCAATGGGTGCCTTTCCGGGCATGATGCCCTTTTACCCTGCGGCTGCCGGAATGATGCCTTTCTCGATGCCATCTTTCTTTCCGATGACTCCCTTCATGGGTCGAGTGCCGTGCCCATCCGCTTTGATGAGAACACCTTGTGTTACTCCTGGCTGCACATCGTGTACACCGGATATGGCTGCAGCCTTCGCCAATCCTCTCTTCAGTGCTTACGCATCCATGATGCCCACCTCCAGGTTGGATCCTACCTCATATTTTTTTACAACCTTTTTATTTTAGTGCTTCATCCATGGGCTCATACCAGCAACTTCTAGCAGCAGCAGCGGCGACGGCTTCGTCGAAGAATACTTGCAACTGGGTTGAGGCTACTGGCCATTGTGGCAAACAATTCGCGACAGCCGAAGAGTTGGCGAGTCATATGAAGGCTGCCCATGCTCCTTCTCCTCCCAGCTCGGCCACCACTCCCGATTCCAAGTCCAGTCGACGATATCATCCCTATGCCAAGGGATCCTTGCCCACTATGCCCATGACTCCCTTCAATCCTATGCTTCATGCAATGTATGCCCAAAGAATGATGGGAATGCCCCATCCTTGAGCGTCTCTCTCGACCAAGAGTTACGGGTAGATTCTACTGGTGTTCCTGTTCTTGTACCATAGTTTTTTATTACGAGGTTCAGAGTTCTCATAAATATTTTAACTTAAATGTCAAGTGTTGTGTGGTTTTTCGTCTTGAAATGGTTTCCTCCTTATGTGGTACAATATGAGGCAAAGAAGATAGAGTACAGTGGCTGTCATGTCGGGTGACGACTGATGATGGCCGAGGGGAGAAGACAGCAATCAGAGGCTGCCATCGCTCAGCCAACACTCACATTCATCACCCGCAGCTCTCGAAAAACTTTGTCTTCTTCGCCCCATAACATAACCTCGCCGGGACCTTCCCAAGACATTAATGGCCTGACCCTAATATGGTTCCTTGACTGCGTGATTAATGGTCATTTTAGATGGGGCAGCACACTGTCGACGGAATTTTCATTTTGCGAGAGTTGTCGTAAATCCAACCCACTGCGGCCACATGTTCGTTGCCGTAAATTATGAGCTACTAGTGGCAATTAGTCTGACAAGTGGAAAGAGCCTCTATCCTCTTCGAATTGTGTCGAGTTGTTGTCAATTCGGTGATTGAGTGCCGGTGTAGATTGCGGCAGGAGTGCAAGAAAAAAGTCTTTTGCCGACGACAAACAGCTCGCGATTGATGAGCTTCGGAACGCAATTATTAATTACAAATGAGCGGTGATGGGCTCTGACGCCTGTCAAAGCAGAGAAGACCGTCCGACCGGAGACAACAGACAAGAGAAGGAAGGATCAGGAGGCAGAGGAGTGACAGACGGTGATGGATTACAAGTGTCAGATAAAAGATGCGTTTGAACTGCCGCCAATCAGACTTGTCTACTGTAATTGTTGGACGCTTGACAGCCAGAAGAGAACATGTCGCCTTGAGTTAGCCGGTGACGAGAAATGTCAGGTAAACAGGGGGTTCACGACTGGGAGCAATAAATATTAGGAAGGGATTACCCGGCGGACCCGGAGGACAATAAATTTCCACTGGAAGAGGTTATTCGCCTGCGATAAATCCAAAACCAATGACAGAAATTGCCCTATTCCCGCGCCGCCGGACGGAGGCCCTGGACCGTAACGAAGAAATATTGCGAACGGGGGGGGCACTCTTCATATTCGAAATCTTCCGGTTGATTCTGCCAGCTGTCAATACAACCTGTTCACACAAATTTTCCTTTTTCAGGTCGCGCACAGTCAATCTGTGCGCAAATCTCAAAAGACGACCGCCACGATAAGCGACGACTGCCATATTTATTACCATTGAGTGAGTAAGAGACGACGGCCCTGATGGATGGGCCTCCTATGTTATTACAGTATGCCCTGTGGAAGAAGTCGTTTCGGCTGCTGATGAATGTGTTTTCGGTTCGGTCGAGAAGCCACGGGACGCCAGCCGGCGCCACAGGGCGTCGACGGAGGAGGTCATCACGAGCTGTACAAAAGAAAGAGAAAGACACTTCATCCGTCTTCTTCTTTTTCTCAGTCAGATATCTTTTCTGTTGCGCAAGTTTCGTCAATGGCTTCCATTTATCACGGCAGGTCGAGGGCAAAAAGAGACGACAAAGGCTGACGAATGGTGCTCCGGCTGGCTGCCACCCACCGGCTTGAGTTATGGGGTGTGATACGCGAAATGATGAATCCAGGCTATCTGTCAACTGAGCCCGTCCTATGGGAATCTAAAAAGGGTCGTCGCCCTTTCCGCGAACTGTCATTTCTCTGTCATTTCTGATCCATCATCTTTGAATAACATTACCCTTCGAGACCTGTTCGGTGCCGCTATCTCGTACTCTGCCGGCCCTCCTCTTCTCTCTCTACAGTACATAATTGTCGGCCGTTAAACGGACGAGTTCGGGTCGTCGTAAAGACGTCGAGGGCCGGCCATAAAGGACCCGTAACTGCCGCATCAGACCCTCTTTGACGTCGCCGACACCCGAAGTCAATCTCAGTTTCTCATCGTTATTCGACATCCCGATAACTGGCGACTATTCTTTTTCTCTCGTGGCTGGAGATCGTCAGCCGGCTTCCCGGCCGCAGCACGCCAACTCCCACATTTATACGATTTATGAGGCCCCACTGTAAACTCGGTAATTGCGTGCACGGCTCTCCCGTTGATTTAGGGCCTGCGCCTCGGCACCTGGTCGGGTTGGGAACAACTTCAAAGGGGCACAGACAACTTCTCGAAATATCTGTTAAAGATAAATGTTGTGGCTCGACATTTTGACAGGGCCAGTCATAGGTACTCGGAGGATTCAGTCACCTGGCGCCCGGCTGTGCGTATCGGCATGATTTATAGCATATGATCGATGGCTATACCCAACTGCCAAATATTTATGAACGATTAGGAGCTGCTGGCACCTTCTTTGAACGGTGCGTTGCCCTGCTTCCGGGGGCCGTTACAGCGAGGATGAAAAATTGACAGGCCGCCGATGAGACGACGTATCACTAAATCGTAGACACTAAATCACGAGAAAAGGCGCAAAGTTGGGAAAACCTACGAAAATGATGGATGATGGCAAGCGAGGAGAAAGACCACCGATCTGACGGACAGTCACACTGTCAATGTACAAGGGGGACAGACATTCTGGAGACAACTACTGTATGTTTAAAGGATGATGCCTGTGTTTCCTTCGGAATGAGTATTCTTTATTGGGGAGATGGAAGACGATAATCCATCCACAACTACATTAGTTTTCGAAGTGGTGATCATTTTCGACCCTTTGTTTATCATCTTTGTCATGAGAATATCTTCTGCAAAGAAGTGCGACACCGGTAATTCTTGACAGAATCCGCCGGGAACCGGGTGCGATTTATGTGTTTGCGAAATATGAATGAGAAGGGGGTATCAATCTGTGAGACGGATGGACGACGACTCGAGAGACGGATGACACCATGTTCGACGGGTTTACTGACTACGGCAAGCCATTCATCAGTTCCTTGATTAATGGCTCCTTTAAAAAAGAACTAGGGACGCTTGTTACAACCGATGCCTGTGAATAAACGAGGGCCTGTTCGGAAGTCGTTGCCATTTGGACAAAGATTCGCTTTGAAGAAATAATCGGGAATCGTCGAGATTTGGTTATTTCTAATAGATGGATCCATTCGGATGGTTGTTTCTTTTCTTCTCCTTGGTGTCCGTCTCCTGGCTACAGAATCTCGACTTTGACGTTGATGATAAAACGACACTTTTTAATGATGATTTTATCAAAAAACTAGAGACGGAGTGAATAAGATTTAATGTATTATTTGGATTTTACAGAGAAATGGCTCTGCTCGACAAAGAAAGTCGTCTCGACCATCTCCGCCACCAAATCGGAGTACTCGCCGTGTATTTCCGCATCTTCAAGGATCTTTTCCCGGCGACATCCACATTAGGGTAGTCGTCAGTCAAATCAGAACTTCGGGTCTTCAGATTCAAACATGTCTATCCAACTCGGACAGATTTCCACTCGGAGCTGGCGCGTGTCTGTGCCGCAAAGCTCGAAAATTGTCTGAATTACACTTCTTCGTATTTGAGAAAGACACAGCCCTGGTTGACGGGACAGGACGACGGATCACCAGAAGAGACGGAATTGACTCGGGAAAGAATGGAACAACTTATCAATGACAATGCCGCCTCCTTGGAGATCTCCGCCATCCAGGTTGTAGTCTTTTTCACTTCTCATAATAGGAACATTTAGGTATTTTGCTGGATGACCATGAAAGAAGTTTGGGCATTTGAGTACATTCCCTTTTGTAATTATCAGATGGGCAACGACACTCGCAAAGTAACTTTGCTTGACTGATCTTTGTCACATATTTAGGTTGTCTGGCCGGCCAAATTGTACCACAGTCGGAGTGATTACATCGACGAGTTCATTGGTGATCCCTTTGCATGTGCCCGTCAAAGGTATTCCATAAGAAATAGTCGTTGTCGATTTATTTTAGTTTCTGTCCGGATCCGTGTTGCCATGATGTCGATTCGAACAGTCTTCAATTTACAGAAAGTGAATGCCAAATCAATGCTTGTAAGAATCCTCGTCGTTGTCATCTACAGGCATTTTCTCCCTAATATCCAATAATTTTATTCAGTCGAAGTTAAATGACGATCTCCAGTCACAGCGAGATAATAAATGGAATGTGAGCTGTCCTTGTGGTCGAGGACTTTTCTTCCGGCCGGATGCCGCCCAGTGTGTCCACGAGAATATTTGTGCCAAAGAAGAGCTTTGTGGGGAGAATGAGGAATGTCTAAATGTGGTCGAAGGCGACGGTTACAAGTGTGTCTGTCAGCTGGGATCTGTCAGAGGAGTAAATCATTTTCCTGCTTATTTTTAGATAAAATTCAGACATCTGGATGTGTTAGATACGGTTTTTCGGAAATAGAATGGAGTGGCCCCGCATTGACAGAAACCTCGTCATCTTCTGCATGGTGGATACTTTTTCCATTGATAATAATATTCATTTAAATAGACAATCAAAAGATTTAATAAAGCAATTGAGCATTAAAGACATTTTATGAGAGAATCCTGAGGAGGAGAAACAAAGAAAATTGGGATACACAACCGGGGATAGAGATCACAGCTTTTGTGTCATATTTTTATTAATTGCTGCGCAGACATTTTTCCATTTCTGCTTGTGTTCACTCGGGTTCGGTGTTGGAAATCGGAAGTCGACTATCTCACGCATCCAACCGCGTCTGTCCGAATCTTGGTCCTTTAGAGAGTATTTAAACCGAAAGAGAAAACTGCTACCTTGTAATAATTGTTGAGCGAGTTTTCGAATAAGAGACGACCAAGGTTTTTTGCATAGATCTGCGGATTGGAATTACATCCTTGGTAGACTTCGATCTCTTTCGACTGGGAAACAAACGGATAACGAGAATACGGTTCGACTGAAATATAACCATCGATTAGAAAATTAGAAGTGACAAAGACTTTTGGCAAGACGCGTCCCATTCTTCCCAGTTTTCTTGGCTGAAGGAGGGGAATCAGCTTGGGCTTCCTGAAGTTTGACACTTTCTTTTAGAGCCCGTCTCGGCCGTTTGTTTTCTGGCTCGCCCTAAACAACTTATCTCATATTATTGACTCTTCTCACGTTGTCTTCCTCATCGACAGTCGTCTCGCGGATCGCAGCTTCGCTTCTTCTCAGTCGACCCGTTTCTCTTTTCTCACTCTTCGTGACGGGCTTCTCAGCCGGGGTGACGGGTGCAGTGGCCGTGGTGACAACTAGACAAACTTCGTATCCCAATTAGAACTCATAAATACCTTCAGATTTATTTTTGTTGATGGCTTGAGTGATGGTTTTCCATTTGGCTGCCTGATTCGCCTTCCCATCCGAAGGAAATCTTCGGTCGACATGATGGTGTAGCCAGTGCCGTTTGCCCAGCTCCTGTTCCTAAAATGTCCCTCACTTTAGAGACAGATCTCTCAAATACTTTAAACATCAAATGTGGGGTGTCAGCGAATAGATGGCGACAGATAAGCTCGGCATAGACCGATGGCTGCGTGGTAGACGGCGAATTTTGTGCCTCGGCAAAACATTTGATCTCGATCTCCTGGGGAAAATATGGAAATGGATCGACTGAAATCATTAGGTGTTATCCTCATAAGAACGATGCCTTTTCCGTCGGCTCCGAGTACTTTTGTTCTGTTTCTGTTGCACCAGGCAGCACAAATTTTCCAACGATGATCTCTAGTCGCTTTGTCGCTGACGGGGAATCGACGGTCAACACATTCTCTCAGCCAGGTCTTCTTTGACTGGTCCTGTGCTGGAATGTCATCATATTGGGGTCGATCTCTACCTGCTCTTTGAAGAATTTGTCCCAACAGCCTTCAAATACAATCAATGATAAATATTCGGCATATTTGTTGGCATCTCCACCGGCTCTTTTGAAGCAGTCGTTCTCTTGTTCCTTCGTGGCATAGGTATATTTAACTAGAGATATATTTTATAATATCTCCTGTCTTACCTTCTTTTACAGCCTTTTCTTTCTTGTCTTTATTGTAATCTCTCATATTTTTGTTTATCGAATTTGAACAATTTTTCCATTTCATACTGTGACTGTATCGGTCGGTTGTTGGGAAACGGTAGTCCACAGCTTCATGGAGCCAGTCTCTTTTGCGTGGATCTTGATCCTAAATTGTTTATGTATATTTTTAGCTACAAATCGATTCACCTTGAAATAAGAATCAAGCGAGTCTGCAAAGAGAATCTTTGCCATTTTTCCAGCGTAGCTCGACGCAGATCCTACGTTTTGTTTGTATATTTTTTCCTCTTCAGCTTGTGTCAAAAATGGGTATGTCAGCGCTGAATAGATTGTTTAAGCGAAGCATTTTTTAATACCATCAGGAATCTTGATGTCATCTCTTCTCGACTTTCGGTCGGTTGGGATGTTGTCCCGTCTTTCCGAACTTGTACTACGCGATTCGCAGTAATATTTTCTGTGAATGTGAGTCACATCTTCTTTTTTGTCTTACCTTGTCCTTGTTCTTTTGAGAGTTTTGTCAATTGAGCTTTCCTTCTGATTCTGTGTCGCACGAGGACGGAAAATAGAACAGGATTCGTCGTGGATGAGAGACGCGTGATCTAAACCTTCCTCTTTCCAAGTCCAAATATCTCAACCAACTGTCGAAAGTGTTGAAAACGGTGCCGTCCTCGTCAGTTCCAAAATAACGAATTAGAAATCCTCGTATTTGCTGAAAATGGAGTAATATCTCGGAGCAGATGGACTGACATTATAGCGGAAATTGATTCTGACGACGTCTTTTGCAAACTCGTCCAACATGTTTTCCATGACATCTTGAAGAGCCACCTCTGGGGCTCCTGGACTCCCTAAGAATTTATCAATCCTCGTATGACTCCAGGGGCAACTCACATAACTTGGCTGATCCTCCCTGGTTATCATCTCGACACACTTCAATATCCGGTTCATCCTATAATTGTCTTGCCTTCTATTCTGACGTGACTCTTCTACCTTTTCCTCTGCTGGTTCCGCATCTTCAATCTCTTCTTTTACCATTTTAGTAGATCCACTCGGCTGTTGTCCGTCAGCTTCTTCCTCGTTCTCCACCTCGCTGTCTTCTTCCTCTCCTTCACCAGTACTTTCGTCTTCGTCGGTTTTTTCTTTTTTTGCCTAAATAGTTTTGATATCAGAATCCAATTCGGTCTTACCTGCTTTTCTGTCGAACTTGTACTGCTGACGTCAGTCTCGTCACCACCTCCAACCTTGGGATCGTCTTCTATTCATAAATTCTTTTTGATTTTGTCCTACACTTACCAGTCTCGTCAGTGTCGACGCCGTTGTAATCTCCTCCTTCTAATTGGGCGTCGTCGTCTTCTACCATGATGGGTCTGAACAGGGCACGGTTACCCGGGATGAGAAATGACACTTGTTTATGATGAGCGAGAAAAGCGGCGATGTAAATGAGAACTAGAAGAAGTCGAAACTAGAAGAATTTTGTGGCGGTTCATTGTATAAAGTGGAGTCGGCGAAAATTAGAGGGGGGACAGCGGCAGAGGATGGCGACTACTACTGGAGTACTCCTTGGACGATCATAGGAAGATTAGAGTTCGTGGGAGTAAAAAGATACAAGAATATCAATGAGAAAAGTGGAAGAGATCTTGGAGGGGACGTGTTGACATGGGTGGTAATCACTGGGCAGGCAGACACGTGGTTTGCCACACAGAACCATTGCGACGACTGTGTGTGGATACTCGTCACATCTCAATATCCTCTAAGAATTTAAGATCCTTACAAATGTACTGCCTCTGCTGAGCCAGAAGCCTTGTACCGAGCTCTCTCCGATGTGTAGGTGCAGCCAGCGCGGCGGACTCGACCGAGGCTTCCGCCACTGCGAAAGAGCCTCTTTCTGGGGGAAACACGACTGAAGATGGTGGAAGACGGTGGGAAAAGACATTCCGAGTCCAGTCCAGGAGATACCCCAAGGAAAATCAAAGGAAAATTAGATAGAAACTGAGGAAAAGTCTAGATGAGAACGCTGGTTTGACGAGTGGAGTATGCTGAGCGGGCGAAAGAAAATCAATACAGCCCTGGCGCGACGACACCTTTGGCACCGGAGGAGAGCTACAGAAATATCGTCAAAGGATTGAAATAAATTAATGAAAAAATTAGGAACAGGGAGAGGAAGATGGAAGACATCTCCTGGCAGAGGTAGCAGCTCCAGCTAGCCGAGGAGAAAGAGGGGAGAAAGAGAGAAGCCCGCCGGGACGACAGGCAGAAAGAGTAATCTGCGACACAGAACTCGACCTCACCCTTCCCCTAAATTTAGAAGATCTTTTAAAGGGAGAGATGACTCTTGATCCATGTGGAAATAAGAACCGCTAACTCGGATCCTGTGAAGAAGATGATCTCCGCCGGGGCAGGTGTTAATCGGGCATCCCGGTAACATTGCTCAAGATACGAACAATGCCCGATGTACAGGGAGCGCTAACCAGATCGTAAGAAATTCTTTTCGACACTCGCATTCTCGGGCGTCCTGCACTCTCTCCCCAGTAGACAACAATGGCTATAATCTATGTTTATCGGAATATCAAAGAATACAGATGGTTATATCCATATGTCCGAAGTGCAGTCTCCGCCGGCATAACGCATTTCATGTGCCAAATAAGGACCTCCTTCGACTTCTGAGAGGTCTACCAGAAATTCCTCGTTCAGTATCATCCCTTCATCGCTGACGTCAATCTGCAGGATGAATCCTCCCCTAAACTCTCCTCATCTTTTTATTTCCAATTGACTGGCTTGTCCAATTGCGGGTAGAACTGTCGATCCCAAGCCCGGTAAAGCGAATTCGACACGTAGAGTCTTTTCCCGTCGAGGCTCATCTGCAGCATCTGCGGTCCTCCTTCGACTCGTTTCCCTTGCACGTATCGAGCTGCTGGTTGCCTCTGTAAATCTCTTCCATCCAATTTTCCTCTCTTTTTACCGTCAATTCCTCGTCGTTTACAACTTTCACATTGGTTTCCTTATGAATTAATCCCCCCAAAAATATCTGACATATTGTAATTGGATAAAAGTAGAGAATTGGCCGACCTGGGAAACAAGCTTGATGTTCTCAGGATTACTGATGTCGTATTGACGAATGTCGCCATGAAACCAATTGCTGACGAAGAGAAAGCGGTCATCCATTGATATAAGAATGTCTGTTATTAGCGAAGGAATGGTCGGCAGAATCCATCCCTCAACCTGAAATCTTTATCTCCTTCGACTAGCATATTCCCCCGTTGTTTGTCAGTCGCTTCACCTGCCCTTTCGAGTCTAATCGCCAATCTAATTGGCACCGTGGATTTACTCCTCCCTAGAATGATAACTCACGTGCTTGGGAGGGATTGAAACCAGACATTGTGCTGTATAAGTCAGGCTGCCCTTAATTATTCGAAATAAGTACAATGGAGACGGCTTACCTCAGATTGTGGTTTGAACATCCAAATAGAAGAGCCGAGAGCTGTTCCACAAAAAGCGTAAGGGGAGTCAGGATCATGTTTGAATCGGATCTCGAGAGGAATAAGCCCGGCCTCTCCCTCAAGCTCAATCGTCTGGAGATGTTTCCTGGTAGACCATTGAAAGACATGAACTGATCGACCATAGAAACCTAAAAGTATTTACGAGGAAATAGACGACAACTACCGTCGGCAACATGAGCCAGATTGAAACCTTGTTTAATAAGGTCGGGTGAGCCCCATTCGGTCGAAATCATCACATCTCGTCGTGGCTGATACCAGAAATCATAATTGAAGGCGATAGTTGGATTGTCAACCGGCCAGAGTCCCTTTGGCTCAAAGGTTTTTCCGTCCAAGAGGAGGAAGTCGCCTCTCATTTTGTTTTCCTTATCACCGAGGGTCGAGATCATTATGTTTCCATCGGCGAGACAGTGGGACGTGTGAGGAAATGACACGTTATATGCTGCTAGTTGCAATGGCTCGATCGTCTTGGCGAGGAAGATATTGTCCTTATCTTCGACGTTGACCACATAAATACGGCTCGAATTTAAACAGGGAAAAATCATGTGACTTCTAAAGACGAAAGAATAAATTCGAAGAACAGAAAGGAAACCTCTTGGCCGTCGGCTGGTGGTAGCATGAAGAACACGAATTAAAACCGGAATGATGAATTTCGTCTTCTTTGTTGGGGAAGATTACACGAGAGATTATCTATTTCTCTTTCTTTCCATTTTTTCGAATACCTGGCAAAACGTCGAGCTTTCTGAGTCTACGTCGATGGCTGCGACCATGTCATGTCCGCCAGTTGCATGAGGACAAGTTACAACGAGGACGGTCTCCCGGGGACCGGCAATGGCCTCCTTCGGAGATGCGTAGCCTGGCCCACAGTGTCGACATGGAATGTCCAACTGTAATACAAACTTTAAACGACAGCGAACAAAATATAATATCAGGCAACGGTTTATCCCAATTAGCCGATTCCCACTTGTCAAAAGTTGTTTGCCGGAGGTCGGAAAAGGGAAAACAGATCTTACCTGCTCAAAATTGGAAAAGACTCAAACTTGATAAAAATATTTGGTCTAAATAGCGCACGTTTATCATTTTGTATGTTTCGCACAGCTCGCCGCGACCGGCACATTAAAGGTCTTCGCGCGCAATCGCTTCAGGAATCCACCTTCTTTAAAGAAAATTTTTTATGCATTTCTGATGCTTTCTCGTGTTTTACCAGCTCTGAATTACTATACAACGCGAGAGAAAATCGTAAAACAGTGAAATACTGAAGAGATATGAAAAATTATCAGATTTTGTTCAGGAAAAGCTCACAAAGTCTTCAAAAATTGTTTTCGGCCTTGTTTTTCACAATCCTTGGTATCAAAATGATCCTCTCGTTGTGACTAGTAGTTTGCAACTAAAATCAGACAGGTCCGAGGTCAGCACATCAAATAAAACATTTTTAAAGAAATAAAAGAGCTGCCCGCGAAAGAAAATTTTCAAATTTACATTGCATTTTTGGCATCTTTTTGGGTGATCTAAGAACTCTTTACTGGCTGAACCGATTTTAAATCTGTTTTTTTTAATCGATAGCCAATGCCAAATTCTTCTTGAATGAGTTTTTTGGTGAGCTGAACGTTTAATATGCTCAAATGGCAGCCGTATAAAACTTAACTTCAATATTTTTCGTGCTTAAACTTCTCAAGATGTAGGTGCAAAAACTCATTCAAGAAGAATTCGGTCTTGGCTATCAATTAAAAAAAAGAAATCGAAATTCCAACGTGTCTAGACGGAGTTCTTAGATCACCCAGATTGGACCTTTTTATTGAAAACTTTTGCCGCGAAAAAACGGCTTTGTCCAAAAATTTGAAATTTGGCGAACTGTGTTCGCTGTCATCTACAAAAATCACAAGTTTTGACCATAATATCGCCGTCGTCTTCCTTCTCATTTGGTCATAAAAAATATGAGTAAAAAAACCTTTCGTGGTTTAGAATGCTGAAGAAGATATTCGAAACGGTACATGGCGTCGGATGAGAGTCTGATGGGCGGAGAGTAGCATCAAATGCCAGCAGCAGAGGA
Source organism: Oscheius sp. DF5033 (assembly GCA_964036215.1). NCBI lineage: Eukaryota > Metazoa > Nematoda > Chromadorea > Rhabditida > Rhabditidae > Oscheius > Oscheius sp. DF5033. The sequence continues at coordinate 55,262 of CAXIWN010000002.1, forward strand.
GTCATTTTGTAGAAGATAATAAGGGGAGTCGGCACGGGATTAATAAAAACAAAATGATGAAATTGAGTAAAATGACGGGAATCAATCAACTTTTTATAATCATTATAGTAAATGGCGATAAGGGCAACAGTTTGGTTTATACACCCGCTGTTAGGCCGTTTATTTTCTTTTTCAGACAGAAAAGAGAGAAAAGATCTTCGCTGTTCGGGAAAAAACTCTTTTATTGTAATACATTCAATAAAAAACTTATCAAAAGGCATAAATCACAGAAACATGGCAGTTTGGAGATCTAGCAGATGACCGGGTGGCGCTGGCAACGGGACGAGGCAATCACAACGAGTCATAAGTCCGGATGAGCTCGAAAAAGTTCACACAGAGCTCTTGAAAGGCTCGAGGATTTTGGAGGTGACAGGCGTGACCGGCATCTTTGATTCGTTCCAAGCGGGCATGCGGAAGAGCACGAAGGTTCGACGCCGAGGAAGGACCGAGCGACGTATCTTGATCTCCTGAACAAATTGAATGGAAATAGAAAGAGACGAATACCCCAGAGCACAAGAATGGGGGTCCGGTAGGCGGAAGGCTGTCCGAGTTCGTGGGTATTGGAGAGGGCGATGCCGACCACACACGAGAAGATCTCCTTGGTCATCAATGGCAAAATGTATTGGGCAGACATCGATGCGGCTACCAACATCACCTGTAAATGGGAAATATGACAATTGGCTGATCTCGTACTCGTTTTATAGCAAGAGCCGAGAAAAACGACAGCAGCCAACTGGGCTTGTCACTCTGAGAAACACCTTTTCCACGGGTTCTACCGCAACCGGGGAGATCGGGTGCAATACCTGGAAATATCTTTATGGTCAAAAGAGAAACTGTCTCACAATGGTATCCCATGGCAGCAAAAATGGTCAAGGTTTCATTGTCTTGCCAACAGGACGAAGTATAAGCTTGGCCATGGAGAAGGACTAAAGTTGACTTGGAGTAGTGATTTCCTGGTGGTCGAGCCTCCCGAAAAAAGACCACGTGCTCCTGAAAAATCCCAGTCCGTTTCAATCTTGCAGGGGGAAACCGGCCCCCATGGAGATTTGTTTGTGCCGATTGGTCCATGAATAGCCGATCAGCGGGAGCCCGTAGTTTTTGACCGACCGGACACATGGCAGATGATTAATCAATCCAAACCCAAGGGAACTCACGCCTACGTCGACGAATCTCTCTTCGATTTGAACCAACTGCGAAAGTTTTCGATTGTTCTCGGGAATAGGACGAGTCAAATCAGCCGTCTCCAGAAGAGTCGGGGAAGAGACGACCACCATCACCTGAAATGATCGAATGCGGCCGAGATGACAGTACAAAGCGGCATTATGAAACACGCCCCGATGAAATATCGGAACTGATAGGAAACAGCTGCCACCTCGGCCACCCCAGCAACTAATCGAATGAGGACAAAGAGGAAGACATTGCAGGGTGTCTGGAACCGTGTTTGTTGGCAGATAAGAGGCCGACCCGGCTGATAGGCCCGAGGGGAGCGGGCGAAACCAAAAAGCCCGCAAACTGGAATCCGCCACAACAAATGGCAACATGGGCTTTTTGGAGCGCGTGTTTTAATGGCATACACGGGCGTCGTAATATGTCCGTGAGCGATGGGATAAGGCCAGAAATGAGTGGAACCTAGAGAAGAAGAATCGAAGAGTCTCTGGAGGGGCAGCGCCGGAAATGTCCAAAGGGGACAGTCGTCGAGAGCAAACACCGCCTCCGGGTGCCAAAATCTTCAAGTTCTCTGGATTAGCGAGAAATTCCCGATTAGATGAACACCGCCGTGAAATAGCCATTTAAAGTGAGCGAGAGAAACGAACACCCGCTGGCCGGGTTTCGGGAAGAAGCGAGGAATTAGGGGGAAGTTGACCACCAGAAAGCATATGCATGTATAAATGGGCGGGCAAATACACGGAAGGGCCTAATCGCGACACGAAACCACTCAACTTCGTTTGTATATGGCGGAGGCAGGTGTGACCAGAAGGAGACGCCTACAGGACGAAAACGAGTGGACAAGATGAATAATGTATGACCGGCGAGAAGGTAGAGAAGAGGGGCTAGAGAACGCAGCAAGGGGTCAATGCAGAAGTTGCCGGTCGTTTCAAACGAGATGGCGGACAAAGGGCACGGATTAAGCGCCGCTTAAAGGGTCGCCGGCCCGTCGCCGACGTTTTATTGTTTTTCTCGCCTCTTTTGAAGAGAAAAAGACTTTGGATCAGTCGATAAACGTCTTTATATTCACAATATAGTACATTTGGCAGGAAAATTGGGCACGTAACATTGGCGAGAACTGCCGTAGACATAGAATATGCCTTTAGAGTTGCCCACGCTGAAGTGCACTTTGCAGATGGGAATGGCCGTCAACGAATGACGTTGCTAAAAAAAGATCGAGTGAGACAGCCAACTGATTTCTACCTTGATGACACGACTGACACCCATACATTTCTGGAGATGTTGGGCACAGAACAACTTGCTCTGGTCGTTTATTTCTTTGACTGGATACCGACTGATCGGCAGAACCTGTCAAACATTTCATATGAAAAAATATTGAAATACTGACATATGCTTGTTCCTCGGAGAAAATCTCCTTGCCTCCAGCTACGGCCAACAGTCGTTGTGGCACCTCCGACTCGCTGAGATATTCGGACTTCTCCACTCGACTGGAAACACATTCGAGTCAACACACAAAACTTACAAATAAACTTTTAATTTGGTGAATGTCCTCGTGCTGCCTGTTCCATTGCATGTCGTACACGGCTTTTTACCTCCCCCTTTACAGTGGTGACATTCTTTGATTCCTCTTCCATGACACATGTAACACAGGTCGTGTGTTCCAATTCCAGGGGGAGGCACGCCTGTTTTCGACATGAAATGCATGGGGGTACCCAGTCCGTAAGCAGTTTGACTCCCATGACGAACCATGGCTGTCGACGAGGAAGCATAGCCTCGAGAGAGATCAGCCTAGAATGGGAATAGACAAAGAATGGAACAGAATATACGTGGGGAAAAGTAGCCACCATTGGATGGGTGTAGACGGCCGGATGAGCCACTCCCGCCTTCATGCCCGTACCTCTAAAGACATCATTCAAAATAAAGAAGACGGTTACCTGCAGAAATTGCACTTGTCTGTCCCATATCCCCTGCAGTGGAAGCAGTGCGCGACTCCCTCGGAGTTGCATGTCGAACAGCCATTTATCTGACTGGTGCCCGGCATTTCCAACACCCGCACCTGAACAACTCGACGTATCCGGTTGCATACAAACTATGGGCATAGTCTCTGGAAGAAGAAAGTCACCTGGTCCACAAACATATTGTCAGGGAGAACTTCATAGTCCCAGGGGTCGGCGGAGCTGTAGCCATTCTCCAAAAGAGCCGCCGGGTTGACAGCTTCTGTGGTTTCAGTGGTCGATCTGGCTTCTGTGAATGACTCCAAACGATACTTCAATTATACATTTGGGGAGAAAGGAGCACACCAACCTGGAGACAACTGAGCATTTCAAGTCGTTCAAATTCCATTTTTTTAACCACAGCCGATTTCCATAGTCGGTGTCTCTTGGCTTCGGCCATCAGTGCTTCGCGGACCTCCGATTCACCCATTGGGATAATGTCGTCGAAGTATCTCTGACTACTCGTCCCACCTGAACAGCTGCTTCCAAATGAAGAAAAAACAATATTCTACGGGATTTTGGCACGAGATGGGGCGGAGGACAGATTTTGGGTTCAACTGGGTGGAGACGGAAATGCTGGCGATTTCCGCCCACCTGGCTCCCACTGACTCCTTTTGTCAAAAACACAAAATATCCCGTGATTTGTATCTGTCTTAATTTGTCCATCTATTGGGTAATACCATCTATTACTACGAGTCATCTGCTTGAGGTAGAAGGCATTCTATTCCTAATCCACCGGTCACTTTTCTCCTTCGTAAAATATCTTCTATTTGTTTCTAAAACCATTGTCTACTATTTTGTTATTTTTTGTCCCAAATGAAAGGCGCATGTGGCAATGTTAGCTGGGGGTGATTGGGCCAGCTGTTGCCGAACACAACCACATGATTCGAGTTTGCGACGGGAACATTTCACGAAATTGGGGGAGTCATCTCAACGAACCCGTAGCTCGGCGAAGTTTCTCGATGTCCTCCTCTGGCGGCTGTAGAGCATTGAAGCCGTCGCTCATCTCCTCCCGAGAGACGCCTGAAATCGCCTGTTCCTGAGCCATAATTATGAGCGGGTCGAGGGACAAAAAAAAGAGAAAGGGTCTTGTTAGCCAGAGGTAAGTAATTATTCATCGGAAAAGATTTGATCTGCCTTTCATTAATCTCGGGGCGTCTCTCCATCATCTTTGGTTGTAAGATGCCCGCCGTTCCAATAATTTCAGGTGTAACGCCGGAAGAGAAGTGCCAACTGGTCGAAGTCTAGGGAAAAAGAGGAAAGAGGGTACTCCAAGGGGAGAAGACACTCGTCTAGACGAGTTCACCTTTCAAAATCCAGAGGATGGCGAAACAGAAAGCCGTTTATTGTTGTCGGGAGGCCTCGAATTTCAGGATAAAAGAGACACGTCAACATAAGAAGTCGAAATAATCGAAAAGAATAGAAAAAGTTACTAGCAGGAGGCAAAGGAGGGAGGCATTTTGTCGAGCAAACAATGGCTCGAGGGGCAGACAACGAGTAAGCAAAACAGTCAATTGACCAGGAGGCAAATACGCCACATTTTGAAATGGCATACGACGGATCGAGAAGATGGACGAATGAGCAGAACAACAAAAGAGGAGATTTTGATTTATTCGGCAGAATTTGATGGTCATCTGAAGAAACAACTGGGAGAAAACAACCGATATTCTGGTGAAAAAAGACCCAGAAAATGCCAATTAAAATAACAGAAATTCGGAAAATTTGTATATTTATGAAAAATAAGGATGGCGAAGGTGGGATGTGCCGAGTTTAACCAGATTAGTTTATCGTGGCGTTGACTGCAAAGAGCCCGCCTCTGCGGTCGATATTCCCAGTTGGTCCCTCAATTGAGACTCGCGCCTAAAATCACCTAAACTCCAAGAATTCTGATAGTCGACGAAAATGGAAAAGAGAAATCTGCCCGAAAACAAAGGCGGAAATCCGGATGAAAGAGGGCAGCAGTCTGACGCAGCCAATTTAGAAATTAGAAGAAGAACTCAGCCCGGCTGGGATTACAGATCAGCTGGAAAGAAATATTTGAATGAAAGACTCTATTTTAAATAATCCACAGTAATATATTGGGTGACTGTCTTCCTCTATCGCCTTCTCGTCTTCTCTTCTTCATCTCGTCGTAAAAATCAAATGATTTCCGTGGAGATAAGAGCAGCCTGAATAAAAGAGTGCTGTCGTCAGTTTGAGAGGTGAGCGACCCCCAAAATAGGGAATAATTCTTTGACCCTCCGATGTTATCAAGGAAAAGTGCGTCAGCAGTCGGACGCACATCTTCCCGTCCAACATTTCAGAGAAATTTTTCGCTATCACTTCAAGAAAACTACGTAAATCATTGATTAGATATCCTCCGTGGCGAGCCCGTTGTCGTTCCCCAGTGTCAGTTGGTCGGCGATGGCATTTCCTCGTCTCTCCTGATAATCCATAATTTGTTCCCTTCTCCTCTTGAATGCATGGCGTCTATGTGTGGCTCCCGGGCGAAAAATGATGCCGTGAGAAAAGTCGAGCTGGTTAACCGGTTGGATTCCGGGCGATTACCAGTCCATTTCTATCCATTAAAAACCCCTAAACATATGACATCATCTGTATGATCTCTTTGTCCGGACGTCGATCTTTTCGGCCAAATGGAATCACAGGCTCTTTGGGCCAATTGAAAACATGCCCGATGTGCCATCTGGTTGCATTGTTTCTCCAGGTACTTGGCTATTCATTCTACTCAACCAATCTTCTTTCCCGTGACGTCGACTGAATCGCAGCCAATTCCGTCCGTGGCCATCCGAATGACTTTCAAGGTCCTCTTGCATGACGTTTATTGACACGATCAACCCGCCCTGTTTTCCTCGTCTCCCTCGCTCTCACCCATGTTTTCCCTCACTCCAAACCTCCTCGTCCAAATTTAGTTGCATTCCAATGGCACTTTTCCCTCTATTATCCCCTCCTTTCCACCATAAATCTTGATCGTTTTGCCGCCAAGAAGACGGCCGGCCGACCAATCAATCATCAAAATTATTTTGTAAGAGAGTTTCGGCGCCAAGTGTCTCGCCGATGTATGCGTACTACAAGCGGCCACCATGTCAACAGATCTCTCTTCGGCTGACTCGTCATTGTCTTTATCCGTTTGTCCAATACTTGTTCTTCATTTTGAGACTATTCTCTTTAAATTAAATGATGTTATAGACGACTTTTGACTTAAAAAACGAGAAGGCAGATTGGCAGGGCGGCTGGCAGGGCGGCTGTTGCGATCGATATGCTATTGGCTGAAGCTAAAGCGCACTCTCGTCTCAGCCTCATATTCTTTTTGTTTCCTTTATATTTGTCGTAGCTACAATTTTAGACGACGAGTACAACCCGGGCCTGCAGTTGATTTTATCTTGCCCTTTCTTTTTTTTGTGTATAGATTTATCTGCTTGTTATCTCTCGCATCTATTTGAGCACCGACATCTTTCTGATAATCCCCTTAAAAATCGATGATTGATGGCCATATCCCCGAGGCTGTAAAATGACTACACTTTATGATCCGAACACATTTCTCCTCCTTATGAACAGAGCCCGCCTCCCCTTTTCTTTAATAGTTGCAACAGGCCGTCTCCACCCCCCTCGACTTTTTTGCATAATCGGGTTAAAATGCGTGTAATCCGCGGTCATCTCTTCTCGCCGGCACACCCCCACGCGGTCGAGGATCGCCCCTTCCTTCTATGTGCACACACAAGCCTCCCTATCTGCCCAAGATGGTGTTTACCGTCTCTTTCGTGTCCGTACAGCCTCGTCGACCCTTTTACCCGTTGCCGTCTCATCGTCTTTTTCACTGTCTGGCTCGAGGCGTATTATTAGCCCCCGTCTCCCCTTTATCAATAACACATTGCCGTGCTCTTCCTCATCTTCCCCTTCTGACAAGGTGATCTTGTCTGTTTTTGTGTCGACGTACTATCGCGTACCGCGAACAGTCCACAGTTGCTTTTTTAGATCGGCTTTGCCATAAATTGTTGATCTCTGTGTCTATTTTGTCCCATTTTCCCTCGTCTTTCCTCCATTTTCTAAGAGGTGGTTACTTATGACGTGGCGATGTTGGTTGAGTCACAACTCCTCCGACGTGGGTCTTATCGGTCAACCATAAAATGATTCAGTTCGTTTTCCGACTCATTACTTACTTTTGCCGTCGCTTCTCTTTTCTATCCAATTACCCCCGCGCGCCCTCTCCACGTATGGGTTTTGAGGGCCAACGCACTCCGGGTCCCCTCATGTCTTTTCTTTCGTATCGATTGCCGGCCACAGCTTTTCTTCCGCTAATGTGTATGCGGGTTGTCTAGCAAAGTCCGACACTCATCTTCGCTGACGCGATCTCTCTTGTTTCTAACTTGTCGACTTGCGGCTTGATCGAGTCAAGACAGCCATTCCACCAATCTGTGCTGTCTCTCATTGATTGTGTTTAATTTTGTTCTTTATTTTACTAAAAAGTAGCGGGTGCGTAGTTTTGTTTGCGGGGTTTTATCGCGCCTTCCTCCTGCGCACTTTCACCTGCCAACTGTCCGACCTGTGTACTCTCATTTCGACTCTTTACTTTCTCGCCTATGGCCACATTGCAGGTAGACAACCTACAGGGCATGCGAAGACCGGCCTATTGAAGTTGGTTTCAGAATAACGGCACGAGAAAGACAATAGCTGCTTGTTGAATAGCACAAGGCCAGTTTTACAGCCAGCTGATAAGGACAACCCGCCTTATCCCGTCCTGTTATCCATCCCTGGGACAGATAAAGGGCTCTCTTGCTCTCTCACACTCAAATATACATTTATTTTTAGGCTGTAAAATGGATGAGTATGGAGCTAGCCTCGAAGATCTGCGTGCTCTTATGGAGTACAGGTCGGTCATCATCTTCTCTGGCTCATAATTTGTGGTTTCAGGGGAGCCGAGGCAAAGGAGAAAATTGAGAATGACTACGGAGGGATAAATGGCCTGTGCGAACGGTTGAAAACGGATCCGAACAGTGGTTTGCCGGCTAGCCAGACGGAACTGGAAAGGCGGAGAGCCGTCTTCGGAGCAAATGAAATCCCACCTCACCCACCAAAATGTTTTCTTCAATTGGTCTGGGAGGCCCTCCAGGTTCGTCTTTTTCCGCCTTTTTGCTCCCTTTTTCGAAGTTTCAATCATAGTCGAGGAGGAAATTGACAAAGCCGTCCCCAGAGGCGTGTTGCCCGAGCTGATCTGATCCTTTTCAGGATGTGACCCTGGTCATTTTATTGGTATCTGCAATTGTTTCATTAGCCCTATCATTTTATCGTCCGCCAGACGACGGAACGGGTAAGTCGACATCTCATTTTTTTTCTCTGCTTGCCGTAGTATCGGTAAATACGTCAGGCGGCGCGACGAGTTTGGTGTAGTTGAGCTGAATCAATAGAGCCATAACTTTGCGCTTAAATTATTAATGAAGTTGAGAAATCCCCTCGTTTGAAGGGGCTGGCCGCGGTTGCTGTGCGCGAGACTCTAATGCATTCTTTGGGCGAATACCTTTGTCTCGTATGCATGAGAGAAGACAATTGCAGGTGGCGGAGACGACAGCGAGCACGACGCCGGATGGATTGAGGGAGTGGCCATTTTGATATCTGTGATTGTCGTCGTATTGGTGACGGCCCTCAATGATTACACCAAGGAGAGACAGTTCCGAGGTGACTGCAAGTCGACGACTCATCCAACGTCGACCTTTTAGGATTGCAAGCAAAAATCGAGACAGAACATCGGTTCGCCGTTATCAGAGGCGGCAATTCCATCCAAGTTGTTGTCAATGATCTCGTCGTCGGAGATGTCATCCAAATCAAATATGGTCAGTCAGTCTCTTTCTTTGATGTCATCTCTTTCCTTTCCAGGTGATCTCTTGCCGACTGACGGTGTCTTGATCCAATCGAATGACTTGAAGATCGACGAGTCGTCGTTGACCGGAGAATCAGATCAGATCAAAAAGAGTCCTGAACATGACCCGATGATTCTATCTGGAACACATGTCATGGAGGGTTCTGGCAAAGTTCTCACAGTTCTTTTCCAGACAAAATGTGTTGATTTTAGATGTTGGTGACAGCTGTCGGAGTCAATTCACAAACGGGTATCATTATGACTTTGTTGGGTGCTGCCAAGACGGTCGCCGAGGAGGAGAGGAAGGCCGCCAAACGAGAAGGTTTCTTTTTTTAAATATTTTTTTAAAGTTAAAAATGATAAACAAACAAAAAAAGAGAAGGAAAATGCAGCGGCTTTAGAACGTCGAGCCCGTTCACATTCGAAGAGCAAGTTGCAGCAGGGCGGCGGTGGTGTCGGTGAGCCAGCGCATCCCTCTTGGCGATCCCCATTGACAGATTTCTCTCTCTTTCTCTCTTTTTTTCTTTGTCTCCGTGTCTGTCGGGGAACGTCACTTGTCCTATCCAGTCTCTCTCTATCTCCTCTATCTGTGAGACACTAATTTGTGGTCGAAAGAGAGCACTGGCGCGCACTCACCCCTTTTTTGGCTCACCCCATCCAAAATAAAAGAGAAGAAGTGTCGTCGACACAGCGCATGAAACGCGCACCGCATGCTATTTGGCCTGCTTGTCTCTTGTTAGAAATTATCTTTTTTTTTCTATTTCTCATCGTAGTGATGTGAAACGACGCGTACTGTTCGAATGTTCGAACAGGGCGTTTTTATTTTGTAAAGTGATCCACCTAGATAGTCATTTCAGGAGACACGGTCCAGGAAGCGGAAGATGGCACGGCTCAAGCTCTACTCGGTGGGTTTTCTTCTCCTTGGCTGTCCTCTTCGTCTCTCTTTCTCTCGTCGGAATGCGTTGCTTTATATTGTCAAGCACCTTTGCATCCCAACGGCTTTGCCACACAACTGCGCGTTTTCTCTTTTCTCTGTGTTTTTTTTATATCTTTATTAATTTTAAATGAGAGAAACAAAATCGCCGTTTTTTGAGGGGGACTTTGAAAAGTAAAGTGGCCTTTTTGCGGGACCCAATTGAGCGCGGAAATAAAATCGCACTGACAAGGCGTAGCCGAGGCGCGTTGAATAAAACATGGGCTCTGCCCTGTCCTCCCAAAATTGGCCCGTTTTTTGTGAGGGAACCTTCAAGAGGGCGGACAAATCGCTTGTGATAAGAATTTTGTGCACTGTGTGTTGTTGCTGTTTGAGGGTGCCAGGATCCGTGGTGAGGGTATGGTTTTCAGATCAGAAGGCCGATGGCGAGACGGTTGCCAATGGCAAATTGGCCGGTGTGGAGGAAAGCGGCAAAAAGGAACGATCTGTGTTGCAGGCAAAACTCACTCGATTGGCTATTCAAATTGGTTACGCGGGTTTGTTTTTTGACTCCCTTTAAAATTGCCTTTAAGGTTCCTTTGTTGCTGGTTGTACCGTTCTTATTCTTGTCATTCGTTTTTGTATTTCTCGTTATGCCATCGAGGAGAAGTCTTTCTCCCTCGCCGATTTCCAGGTATTGTCCCCTTCCGTTTTTAGTGTCAACCGGCATTTTAGCATTTTATCAACTTCCTCATTATTGGAGTCACTGTGTTGGTCGTGGCCGTGCCCGAAGGTCTTCCCCTGGCTGTCACTTTGTCGTTGGCTTATTCCGTCAAGAAAATGATGTTGGACAACAACTTGGTCCGTCACTTGGATGCTTGTGAGACTATGGGAAATGCGACATCGATCTGCTCGGACAAGACCGGTACCCTGACTACCAACAGAATGACCGTCGTCCAGTCCTACATCAATGGTACGCCCTCTGAAATATCAGTAACCATAGAATAATTCAGATGTCCACTACAAAGACACGCCAAAGGCTGAGAATCTGGACAAAGAGACACTCCAACTGCTGATGAACTGTATTTCCATCAATTCCAGCTACTCGACCCAGGTACATCAGCCAGTCCGAAGATCGAGACAATGATCTTATTCAGGTTATTCCCGCCAAACAAATTGGAGAACAGGCCACCCAGCTGGGAAATAAGACAGAGTGTGGAATGCTCGGCTTTGTGCTGGCCCTTGGTCACAGCTACCAAGAAATCCGAGACAAACATCCAGAAGAGTCCATCCCCAAGGTCTACACATTCAATTCCTTCCGCAAGAGCATGTCGACAGTCATCAATCGCCCTGGCGGAGGATATCGTGTCTTCAGCAAAGGAGCTTCCGAAATTGTCACCAAACGGTATCCAGCCCTTTTCTCATTCTCACCAAATATTTAGATGCAAGTATTTCTTGGGTAAGAATGGACAGCTGGTTCCATTCACGAGCAAAGATGCCGATCAATTGGTGAAGAAGGTGATCGAGCCGATGGCCAGCGATGGATTGCGTACCATCTGTCTCGCCTACAAGGATTACGTACCATCGGAGCAAGTGTCCAAGGACAACGAAATTGGCTATTCGGGAGAGATTGACTGGGAAAATGAAGAGCAAATTGTCGGCGACATGACTGCCATCGCAATCGTCGGTATTCAGGATCCCGTCAGACCAGGTTTGTCGTCTTTCATTTTCTTCAATTGAATACCTTGGTATATTCCAGAAGTGCCAGCTGCTATTCAAAAGTGTCAAGAGGCCGGTATCACCGTCCGAATGGTCACCGGAGACAATATCAACACGGCTCGATCCATCGCCACATCGTGCGGAATCTTGAAACCTGGAGAGGATTTCATCGCTTTGGAAGGAAAAGACTTCAATGCCCGCATTCGAGATGAGAACGGCGAAGTGTCCCAGGAGAAATTAGATCAGATTTGGCCCAAGCTGCGTGTATTGGCACGTGCTCAGCCCTCGGATAAATATGTCCTTGTGAAGGTGAGGTCGTTTATAAGAATCACACGGACCATTTTTAGGGGATCATCGACTCTCGAGCCACGGAAAACCGTGAAGTCGTTGCTGTTACCGGTGATGGAACCAATGATGGACCGGCTCTGAAGAAGGCTGACGTCGGATTTGCTATGGGAATTGCTGGAACTGACGTGGCTAAGGAAGCCTCTGACATCATTCTGACTGACGATAACTTCACTTCCATCGTCAAGGTCATTATCACCTTTATAATTTTGTCTCTTATCCCCATATTTCAGGCTGTCATGTGGGGTCGAAACGTCTACGATTCGATTGCCAAGTTCCTTCAGTTCCAGTTGACTGTCAACGTGGTCGCTGTCGTCGTCGCTTTTGTCGGCGCCTGTGCCATCCAGGACACTCCTCTCAAAGTCTGTCGCCTTTCCTGCTGATATTTTCTTACTTTTTTAGGCAGTCCAAATGCTCTGGGTCAATTTGATTATGGACACGTTGGCTTCTCTTGCTTTGGCTACAGAAATGCCTACGGAAGAATTGCTGAAGAGAAAGCCCTACGGTCGTACGAGTCCCTTGATCTCGCGGACAATGAGCAAAAACATCCTTGGACATGCCCTGTATCAGCTGGTTGTACTCTTTGTCCTCATCTTCTACGGCGAGAATTTCTTCGGTATTCCATCTGGTCGATGGGCTCCACTCCACTCGCCGCCTTCGATTCATTTCACTATCGTCTTCAATACTTTTGTCATGATGACCCTCTTCAATGAGATCAACGCCAGAAAAATCCACGGCGAGCGAAATGTCTTCTCCGGTCTCTTCTCCAATCCCATTTATTATATCATCTGGATTGCCACCTTCATCTCCCAGATTCTTATCATTCAATTTGGTGGACGGTGGTTCAGCACTGCCGCCCTCAACGTCGAGCAGTGGCTGTGGTGTCTCGCTCTTGGCGTCGGCACCCTCCTCTGGGGACAGGTTTGATTCTTTTTTTCTCTTTTATCCTTCTTTTTTCAGATTGTAACATCAATTCCTACAGGCAGTTTGCCTTTGAATATGACCATCGGATCAGGCGAGGCGCCTACCAACGATCCCCTGATGCCCGACTACGAGGATCCCGACACCCATGAGAAACGGTCCGGTCAGATTCTCTGGGTCCGCGGTTTGACTCGACTTCAGACGCAGGTACGTCGTCTTATGTTTCCCTTTATGTCCCAAATCTCTAAAACATACAAAAAAGTGGGCACGCATGTCACACACCACGACTGACTAACCAGTAGACATGGTTGCGACAGACAGACGGCCACTGGCTGCCTCGACTCGACTCAATCTTGGCTGGCCAGTGGCCGGGTTGAACTTGTTCGCAGAGTCGTTGCGCGTACCTGTTGTGTGGCTGAGATTGGCCTGTAGATGGAAAATTGTCCCTTTTTTGGCAGACAAAAAGAGTATCTCTCTGTTTTCAACTTAGTGCCGTAGAAATGTAAAATGACACGGAAACGAGCTGATTTGATTGCCGTATTTTTATTGGCACGTTGCGTTTTTTTCTCTGTATGTTCTTCATGTAGTCACGGACCATGTCTCTGCGTTTTGAGTGTCTGTTTTGTTGTGTTTTTTTCTCCTTTTTTTCAATCTCCCTTCCCTACCGTCGGATCCCCCAAATTTTGTCAATTTTTCACCTAAAATTCAATGTCCCGGAGTGTAAGTGCCACAATACACACACACACACACACGCAGTGTCCATGTTCTTTCTCTTTTTCTATCCATGTCGTCCGTCTGTCATGCTTGCCGGGCCATCTTCTCCCGGTGTGACTTTCTGACTTCTCTCAGTATTCTCCAAATGAGACAATTGGGGTGGCAAGTCGGGGCTTCGCGCGTTATCCCTCTTCGCTTTTTTTCCTCCTTCGTTGTGTTCGTGCCTTCTCTTCCCTTCAGGATCTCCCCTGCATGTTTTCTTCGTAGTTATGTTAGTTGATATTTTCCTTGTTTGCTTTTTGCCTTTTAATTTTTTAGGCATGCGCTTTTTTCAATTTATTTTTGCTAACCTCTTCTTTTGTATCAAATTCAAACTTGCTCAAAGAGGACAATTTCCCATCGGCCCGCGGTGTTGGCGGGGGGAGGTGAGTCTCGACGACGACGCTTTACTCTCTCTTTTTAATTCTAACCTCCTGATTTCTAATCTGGCCAACCTATCCCGCCATCACACTTGCCACCCCACAGATACGCGTCTTCTCTCGGAGAAAACTCTGACAAGTTCGGCTCTTTTTCTGCCGGTTTCTTGTTCATTTCTTTTTGTTGTCTTTTCCCTTTCCCCCTGGGCGAAATAAGTGTAACCAACCAAAATCTGTTTAGCTCCGTGTGGTCAAGGCCTTCCGGTCGTCCCTTGAGGAGTTTGACGAGCGTCGTTCCATAGCCTCGACGCATTCAGTTCAATCAATTCGGGGCTGGTCTCGTCTGGCTTCGTCGCCTGACCCATCGGGTGCCCGTGCTGCTTTGGCGGCTCTTTCTCATCGACAGTCACCTCAGCCTTATCCCTACTACCATCATCAACAGCCGCGTACGCCTTCTCCACAACCACAAATCATCGTGGAAAATGGCAATTCGCCTTTGGTACCAAAAGTGGAAAAAGTGCCGCTGGTTCAGAAATGGTCGCCGGACACAAATAGCAGCTATTCACAGAGGATGGGCAAGAGCATGTCATTAGATACGCCCGTTTCTATAGCCCACGTCTAGGATCTTTCATCTTCTTCTGCCAGCAATTGCCTTTAATTGTTTTTCATCAGGGGATCGACCGTCGCGTCGTATCGTCTTTGTTTTTTTTACTAATTTATGAATTGAAAAAGGGTAGCTTTTGATATAGAAGATAGCGTGTCGGTAGGAATATTCTCTCTCCACCCAAAAAATGTATAGGCTCAATTGCCATTCTGCTTAGCATCTACAGATTTTATTTGTATCACTAGGACCATTTGATGATGCCCGTGGAATACTGTTCCCTACTTTGCCATACTTGTTTCTTTTTTTCTCACTTTTTTTAAAATATTTATATTACAGAATATTATATGGAATTCTACAAAATATAATAAAATATAATCTATCGTATTCATTCGAGGACATGTGTCTGTGTGTATACTGTGGCCACTTTTCACGCATTCCATTCCCATTTTCCGACCTCGTCCCGTGTATAAATGTTTAGATTTGTATTCCCGAATGACAGATTCATGGCGCCGCTCATTGCAGGTGATTGGCGGCGAGCGCTCGGACCACCTGATTCCTGTGCCTCTGAGCAGCGCGCCAACCGACCAGGCTGTAAGCGAACACCTTTACAAAGGCCGCCGGGACACGGCAAAATTTGTCATTTTATATTTTATTTTATTTTGTGTAGAGGGCGAATTTGAAGTGTCTCGGTTGTCTGTAGATGGTTGTGAAGTGAGCGTGCTGTGTAATGGTTTTCTGCTTCCCAATTGGCATATTTTGTGTTTCGAGTGACAGACTAACCGGCATGTTGTCGACTAACCTTTTTTGGTTGTCTTGTTGGGTATCGTGGGGTCAACCGGTAGTCTCACTTCGACCGTGGCTTGCTAACATTCCTAATTTCTGTAACATTGTGAGCGCCGCTTGTGTCCCAGCACGTGGACATATTTTGTGATTGTGAGCCATTTCAGATTCGAGTTGTCAAAGCCTTCCAAGCTGGGCTCGATCGTCGTGAGCCGAGTTTAACTGGTCAATCAGCCGCCAGACTTCGTGAGATTAGTCGACAGCTTCGACTTCAAGTGGAAACTGAAAATCGAGGTTGTTATTTTTCCATATTTCCATAATTCTAATAATTTATAGGACGTTCCATCTCGCGAGGATCCCGTGGAAATATTAAAGAAACCAACAATCTCTAAATGCTGCCACCTACGGTTTTCATTTAATAAAAACCAAGTCCATAATCATCGTTTCCAGTATTAGACCCTCTAAGCATATTATTATCGTTTGATCCCCACGCTTTTCTTGTCTGTTTTGTTGAATACTTGATCATAAAATGTCCCGGCTGAATATGTTGTTACGGCCTTTAGTCCCTTTTAATTCCATTTTTCTAATTATCTATATTAGGTATCATAATGCTTTGTCCAAAATAATAAACAAATAGAAAACAACATTCATAGGAGGGCGTAACAAATAAATCATCCAACAGATAACAACAAGAAGAAATAACAAATCAATTTTTAACTTTTCGCTTTTTTACTATACCACGTTGAAGAGCCAATGATGCACGTTTGGCCTAAAAGTATAAGAAATAAAAAATATAAAAGAAAAAGTTACATTGCGTTTAGCCTTTATCTTCTTTTTGTTCTCCAACTTTACCGGATCAATTGTTGGTTTGTTAATGTCTCGAGCATCCCACTCGTCATTCACTGCAATATTCAAAATGAACAAATAAAATTACAAGCCAACCTGTTGGATAAAGAACACCCTGATTATCGGATTCACGTAAGACCCGAATTTTACCATTTTTGCGAACTTCAAGCTGAAAAAAATAAGCAATAAAATGGTAAACTGTATTAAGTAAATGAAATAAATTAATTAAAATGAATTAAACCTTTAAACCATCAGGCAGCGTAGTACACTCATCCACATCAACTTTTTGGTCAGGGCGAGAATGCTTATTCTCGCGCTTCAGCTTGACGTCGTTCGAATGACCTAAAATACGTACTCGATTCGTGCGAGATAAGTGCAAACCGTCATCGAAGAAGATTGGTATACTAGGTTCTGAATCGCTCGATTGAAGGAAAATGCTGCGAAGATTTTGCAGTCCACCAGGACAAAGTTCGGCAATTTTATCGATAGCCTAAACAAAGTTGCAGCATCAAATAAAAACTGACAGCATTCAAATTTTCTGAGATATCCGAAGTGTCTTGTCCTAAGTGGCCAACATTGACAGAAGCGCGAGTCATATAACGGTTCAGTGGAAAAGTAACGGTGTTCAAACCACGAGAGATTGATTCAGCCAATGGGTTGAAATAGTCGAACCACAGTGGGCGCCTATAAATTTAAAATTGAGAAAAATAGAAACCAGAAATGTACTTGTGGGCCTTGACGAATTCTTTTCCAAGAAAAGCGGAAACAGATTTTCCTACGCGACAATCCACCATAAAGAGGTCATACTGGGTAGCAAGTGCGCGTTTTTCATTATAAGTATGATATTCACGTTCCAGCTGTCTTTTAGTTATGATCTAAAATAATTAATATGCCAAAATTTATTATTTTTTTATCATACCTTTATTCTTTTGTTTTTTAGATCATGATCTTTTTCTATTTTGTCGGCCCATTCACGGGCTTGTTTGTCAACATCAGGATCTGTCTAAAATATATATCTGTTTAATCCAGATTTAACGACAACATACTCTAGCTTTTATTGACTGATCCATATCAGGAAGAATTAAACAAATAGTAGAATCTTGGAACGTCCTAAAAGGACGAGGAAGTACACTGAAAAAAAGCGGATGTTTACACAGAAAATATAATTACATTTGTGCTCGACCGCGACTTGTAACCAAAGCCGGTTTTTTATAAACAACAAGAACATTTGCAGAATTGTCCATTTCAGGAAAGAGTGATTTGCCTCCACGTTGTTCAAAGTACTTTTTCAGGGCTTTGATAGCAGTAACGCCCTATGATATGATAAATTTAAAATGTTAAAAAATTACTTGGGCTTTAATATCCGAAATGCATTGTTCAATGCTTGCTTTGTCCACTACTTGATGAACATTGCCTTTGTCATCCTTGGTTTCTTCCTTCTCCTTCTTTTCAGCAGCGAAATCTACACCATTATCTTCGACTGACTCAACATTCTGTTTTGTCCTGTACAGATTCTTAAAAATGATAAACTTTGTTCTCACTTTTTCAGATCTTCAAGATCTCCATTTTTTGTATCAACTTTTTTTCTGCCAACCATTTTTTCACTAAACTTATTATTAAAAATACAAAAAAAAAGAAGTTATATATGAACGGATTTCCGAAAAGATAAATTAAATAAACGTTGCACAGAGCAAAAAAATTTATATGTCAGTTAAATCACTTCTTCGAGGCAAGTATGTGTTTCGGATAATCAGAAGGTTTTAAATCTCGTATTGAAAAAAGCCTTTCGGCTCTTTCATGAAGAGTTCCTCCACATTTGAGGCCGCGTGCTAAATATTAGCTTAAAACAAAAACATATATATATACACCTTTTAGAGCTTCTTTCAAATGCTCAAGACCGAATGTGATTAAGTCCTCTGCAGTATTTATAATGCTTAAATCGATGTCCTCATATATTACAGGTGTATTGGTGTTTTCTTTCTTCGATGATTCTGCTTCTTTCTTTGTGATATCTTCCAACTAAAGCTGAAATAATTAAAAAAACTCGTATACTCATTACCTTTGAAGATGACTCGGCTTCCACAGGTTTGCTATCAAAATAATCCTTTATTTCTTTTATGAGCTCGGGATCGCATTCATTTTCGGAATCAGAGGATTCCTCGCTGAAACGGTAAAAATAAAATAATAAAACGAAGACTAACACGTCTTTATCTTCCAATTCTTTCGTTTTCTTCTTTTTACGCACAGGCTGCCCATATTCGTCAAGATCTAGATCAGAATCAGATGAGCTGGCATTTAACTCTTCAGCCCGTCTCTTTTTAAAATGTTCAAATCCTAAATAAAAGTATATTGGGAAATAAACGCCGAATACCATGCTCAAATGCATCCTCCGTTTTCTCAAGTATATCCTCTTTCTGCCGCATATAATCGACATCATCAAACTGATGCTTCCCTGTGCCCTTTTTAAGCTTCTCTATTTTAGCTTTTCTGAACCAATGATCATTTTAAAAAAATCTAAATTTTACCTTTTATCAAATTTCTTCTTTTCTCTTTCAGCCGCCTTTTGTAGCCATAGTTTTAATTTTTTCTCTTCTTCAACGGTCGCTACTCGTCTTCCATTTAAATCGCGACACATAAGTTGATTTGTACTTCTGTTGACGCGGAAAGAACGTAACATGGAACCGAATCCTTTAAATAACAATATCCAGTCCAATTAGAAACACAAACCTCCTTTTCCTCCACGAAGTTTTAAGTGTACATAAAAAGTAACAATATTTGATTGATTTCTAGAAATAAAAGAAGAGACATCATCGATGACTTTTCCACCAGAAGTCAAATAAAATTCCTCGGGGTTCAACTGAGATATCCATTTCCCAACACTTTCGTCGCATGTCAAGTGCTTGCCTTTTGATAGAAAAATGTCCATATTTTTCTGAAATCTTTGAAACAGTGCTAAATGTTAGCTAAAAAAGATATTTTTGAGAAAGATAGATGAAAGCAAGCGTGAATGTGCAAAAAGAAATATGAAAGAAGAACAAAAATTTCGCTTCTAAATTTGAACTGACGCAGCCGATCAAACGCCGCTAAAAAGCGTGCGAGGTCTCGCGATTCCTTTAGTCGTTCTCCATACTGCAATAAAACTACCATTTCTATTTTCTATCATCTCCAATATTTTACTACAGTAGCTGACATTGTTGCATGCTGGAGGGCAGCGCGTTTCGAGCGGTAATCTATAACGCAGCTAAGGAAAATAATTTAGATCGAATAAAGGTAAGAAAAATGCAATTCTCTGTAAAATTCACGCCTATTCAGGTGTTTCTGGATGTTCCCAGAAGTGACAAATGGATAAATGAATGTCTAAACGACATTGACGATGAAAAAATACCTTTGGTAGTAGCTGCGCGCTACGGATTTCTCAGTATTGTAGAATATTTGGTGAGTATCTTCCATAAATTACAAAAAACCCCCCATTTTTATAGGTGTCAAAAGGAGCAGATGCATCGGTTCGAGGGTTGGTCTCCTTCGATGGCGAAGTCATCTGTAAGTATTTACCAAAATAATAAACAAAGATATTTCAGCATCATCACCTGCATTGTGGGCTGCGGCAGCCGGCGGACATCTTAATGTTTTTACAAATTTGGTTTATAACTAAAAAAAAGTTTTCAGGTGGTGAAATATCTGGTGGAAACGGTTGGAGTTAACATAAATCAGCCGACGGCCACGAACAGTACGCCACTTCGAGGAGCCTGCTATGACGGCCATTTGGATATTGGTAAGTTGAGCGACAATGACGAAAAATGTCGAATTTTAGTGAAATTCCTCGTGGAACACGGAGCAGATGTCGAAATGGCAAATCGACACGGACATACACCGCTGATGATCGCCTGTTACCGGGGACACGGCGAAGTGGTCGACTATCTCCTGACACAAGGGGCGGACATCGGAAGGCGAAGCCATAGAGGTTTATTCGATTGATAGATTTTATAACTTGAACAGGAAACACGGCATTGCATGACGCCGCCGAGGGAGACCAAGACGACATCTGTGAAATTCTTATGCAAGTGGGAGCAAGTCTGGAAGATGACGACGATGGCATCTGTCCTTTGATGAGTAGTGCTCTCCTGGGAAATGGCAAGGTAGAGTCAGCTCTTGTTCCAATCGACTGTCGTTTCCAGAGTCTCAACACGCTCATCTTGTATTGTCATTCAGCTCTAAAGAGACGCGACGCTTTGAAATTGTTCGGTTGCACTTTGTGTGACAAGAAGGTGTTTCCCTCCTTTTTTCCGGTTATTATCCCTTTCAGTTAAATTTGGCCGCGGCCATCAAAGCCTGGAAGGTGGCCGTCAAGGTGACCGTGACATCCGATGAAAAGGCAACGATATCAAAATTCGTGGCACCTGATGTCTACGGAGAAATCAAAGAGATCGAGACAACCGAAGATGTGGCTGCCATTGAGGGACAACCGGAGCTTATCCATATGCAGGTATTGTGTCCCCTCCTCGGATCTCCTTGAGTCTGTTTTTCTCCATTGGCCGTGCCCAATTGGGCGGCAACAACCATCTTTCGGCGTCTTTTGTCAGTTGCACTCATTAAAGACAATTGGGAGTCTCGGGGACTGTGGCAGCCACAAGTGCCACCTACAGTAATTGTGACAGATTGTCCCCCCGGCATTCGGTATGGACAAGTGTCATTAGTCTTAGGCGGATCGCCGTTCTTTGGAAAGTCGCCCCCTCAAAGCGGCTGACACCATAAATTAGCTCGTTTGGCCTTAATTATTCAACATTTCGGCGGACAGAACACGATATTTTCAGTCTCTTCTGATGCGGGAGAGGATCCTTGGACAGGCTCACAACGATGTCCATCATTATTTACGGTTCCGAGGAGCTGTCTACCTTGAACAGGGACGGTCATCCAGATGCTTCGATCTTTGGTTTCATGCTCTTCATCTCCAACAGGAGTATTGTCCTTGGTCTCTTCTAAAATCAAATATAAATTAAGAAATTTGCCACCGATGAATATCAGTACTATTTCAATGTTCGAATCTTTTCAAGAAACCTACGCGATGGCCGCCAATCAACACCGTAACAACGAGTTCGGCTGGCTACATTATCCCGTCGACGCCAGCAGTATTGCAGATATTTTAGAGAGAATATGCTCAGAATTAGAAAGGGTAGATCTTTTTCTTGGACAAAAGTTGGTCTTTACAGTATGCTGACTGGCCGAAGGATACTCCTCTGAATGATGATTGCTGTGAGGTGCACGAACATGACCCCGAAGAGAGTAAAGAAAAGCTCGTTCTCGTCGCACTACATCTTATCCTTCTGGTCAAACGATTGACACACGTTGGCCCTCTCCCTGAAATGAATGTCCAGCGACTAGTCAGAGTATGCAGTCGACTGGAGATCCTTCCCCTTCATCTGGCCCTACAGGAAGCAACCGACAGTTTGGATCCGTACGTTAAGGATTTGTAGGCGTTCACCAATTCCTCCAGAATTTGTCTTTTGTAGATTTCCATGCCCTTTCGTCGTGGAAGAACTTCTCAAGGCAGGTGCCCGTGTCGACGTGGTCGATTCCGACAGAAATACTCCTCTTCATGTTCTTCTTCTCAACGAGAAGCCCAGGTATCCCTAAGTTTTTACTGCTGTCATTTTTATTTAGAGAGAGCATCGTTCGTCTTCTGTTAGAGGGAAACGCTCCAATTCTGGCGAGGAATGACCAGGACAGTACCTGTCTTGATTTAATGGAACTGTCCAATCTGAAAACAGTGCCTTCTGGTTCGTAGCCGAGGGAGAAAGTGTTGCTAATGATCATTTGCAGGGCGGTATATCTCTTTAATGGGACTATCGGCGAATGCTGTGAGTAGATCGGGAGACAGCTGCCTCGGATTGGAGATTCTACCTCAACATCTTCACGACTTCCTCTCCATCCATTAGTCATCTTTTTGTTCCGCCGGTCAACCACGGGTCATCCCAGTGCATTATAGAATGTGCCTAGAAAAATAAAAAATATTTCTTCTAACAAAGGGAGCTTATTGATCCGAGCAAGGTGCCGGATCACCTGGGGGGTTTGATGGATGTCCGTGGCGACTGTTACAACCAAGATTATTAGACAAACCAACTTGCCCCAGAAGAACTGGGCCCATTTCCCTCATTCTCCCTCAATTTGATTTGTATCGAGACATCCTCGTTTGGCTCTCTCTTTGCCTCTTTTTTACTTTGCTTTTCAAGAAATGGACGACGGAGAAGAGCCGAAAAACAAGGCAGACGAGGAGGCCTACAGCGACTATTTCCTAAACTATCGAGAATGTGAGTCTATTATAATTATTACTTCGTTTTCTCGACTTTACACCGAGTTTCCCGGATAAAAACAGAGCCGTCAAGCAGTTATCACCATGAGTGATGGCCAGGATCGCTACACCTGGATAAAATGAGAAGCTATTTTTAGTGATAATTAAGGAAAACGGGATGCAGGAGTCGACTAGTGGCCGAGCCGAGTCAGCGCCCTTTTCGACGGGCTCTGACTCAGGGCGCTCCGTCGACTTCTTCTCACCAATAATCCGAAGAAGCCATTCATTATCATCGCACTTCTTTTTCATTTTCACACGGCAAATTGACCATATCGACGTCTTTATTGAATCGTCGTTGAACAAAGCCATCGAACAGTCCGCGCCATGTGAAGTTTCTTCATGTCATTTCTTTGTCAACCAGCTGCTGTCCTTTTTTGTACTCTCCCTCATCTCCGTTATTCTCTGCCTGATTCAACCTCCTGACTCAGCCGTTCTCCGCCGAAAACTCCGAAGCGTAACACGACCATTACGGTCCTGTCCACCATCTGGCGCCTCCCGTGTTTCTGTTGACGACAGCTGCCAAAACGGATGCCATTGTTTCAAATTCCAAGGCTATCTCCACACCGTTCGAGGTTGTCGTCGTCAGCCGGAGGAAAATGCCGGAAGGCCGACCAGAATGGCCGGAAGATACCGTCTCTAATTAGGTTATTTTTGGCCGGAAAAATAATTAGTGGACCGGGGCGGAATGCTCTCGCCGTTGCCCCATAACTGTTCTCCCCGAGGCTATTCATTGCCGGTCGTCGTCGTCTATCTCCTCATTCTTCTTTTCAGATTAATTTGCCTGATCCAGTCCCTTGAATTATAAGTGGATTCCTTGCCACCACAATTAAGCGCTGAGACCTCCAGGGAGGTTAAAGGGCACAGGCAAAAGGCGTGTTGGCCCCGCCCCCCTTGGCGGTCACTTTTTCCGCGCGACCATCCGACTCGTCTATTAGTCTCAAATGCTATGTAATCCGCTTCCTCATGACTTCCCCAGCTAGTCCTGCCTTTCTTCTTCTTTTCTTCTTTCTCATCGTCTCGTCCTTCCAAGCAGGTACTGTTGCCCTTTCTCCCAATGACGAATTTGTTTCTTTTGTCGAAATCCAACAGTTTTTGATAATTTTGACTGTTCTAATAATAAAATTTGTTTATAATATTTTCAGTAATGGAGGAAGTGGTCATTGTCGACCAGCCTCAGTCAGGTCACGTTGTCAAGTCGCGTCCTTACCTTCTCAGCTGTCGGGCTCTCAACGCCCATAAGATTCGATTCAAATGCAACAACCGATGGGTGAGTGTGTTGACGTCGACGGCGGCTACCGTCCTGTCTGACTAAGTTATTCTAGCGGGCGTCTGTTATCGGCGCTTTCCCACAGCCTTATCTTCTTATTGACAGCCGAAATTTGCATGATTGTCCCCCTTTTCGGAACACATAATCTTCGATAATCGGCATAGGTGTATTAAAGGGACGAAGAGAAGGATTCCCCGGGGATGGCTGATGGCCGAAAGGCGACGCAATGTGGTTCAAATCTGTAGCCCAAGAGTCACCGCGCACACGTTACGCCGACTTTATGGGCACATCCCCCAATTCGTGGGAGTGTTAAACCATTTCTCCGAAAATCATAAACCTCCGAATTTGGCGCCACTCTGTCAGTCATTGTCCGTGCCTATTGGCATATGCTAATCAGCAGTAGAAGACACGCCGCCGGTCGTTTTAACGGGCAGCAAACAAAGAAAATGGCCCTATATCAATTTCTTGGATGGCGAATCTCCTTCGTATATACGTGTATTGAGTAACATATCGAGTTTATCTGTTTATTCAGCTGGATGATTCTCGCGTCGAGACAGTCCTGGGCACGGATGCCGCCAGCCAATTGCCATATATGGAGAGCAGTGTCGAAATAACACGACAAGAGGTCGAGTGACTCTTTACAAAAAAAAACAAATAATTTCCAGGTAGATACGGGAGCACACTTGGAGGATTTTACCTGTCAATGCTACGCTTCAGGGACAAGCGAAGCCCATACGGTGCGCAGCGACCCGGCACGAGTCCGAATAGCCTGTAAGTCATTCTCGGAGATTAATTGTCCCAAAAATGGACATCAGCTGTGCGCCATAATGTCTGATTTTTATGATCCAGATGGGGGCTTCTCTCCTCGTCTTTACACTTTTTGGCCAGCCAGGTGAAATGACCATAAAATAAGAATAAGTCAACTTTTATGCCCAACCAACTGGTCATGGCTGGCTGATAGCCCCGTTCGGAATTTATCGCCCCTCGCCCGGGTTCATCTGATTTGAGCCGGTGATTAATGGATTCCGCTACGGCATCCACGATTTACAGCCACAACAGGCCACTCTGTCCGGGGTGTACTCTCTCTGCCTCTCTCGGGTTACCTGTGATGATAATTGACAGTCACTGTATTTGGAGGGCAATCCCCGCTAATCCTTGACAGTAGCAGCTGCCGAGCACTTGAAATCTGACCGTAGTCGGCGGTCAATTCAAAGCAATGTCGAAAGTGGACCAGTCGAAATGGGCCCTCGATAAGATCGGTAGTTAATGAGCAGTCTCACCGCGCAATAATGATAAGAGGCGTGTTATTACGCCATGTACACGATATCCTGAGAATGTTTATTTACCCCCAGCAGGGGTCAATTAGAAGTAGCAGGAGATATCGCCGACCACATCGGGATGACCTCGTCTCCGTCTCTAAACAGTGTGACATGCCAATCAGCTAATGGCCGTTGATATTTCCCCTTTTTTGGTCAATTATTTGATACCATCTGTTGGGCTTTTTTCGAGTAACGTACGGTCCGGGACAGTACTGAGTTACGTAACAGACGACCGGGTATAGAGTTGCAGTGTAAATGCTCGCGCACAACACACGCACATATTTGGCGACAGGACTGAGACTTTAAAGGGGACCGCCGGTTACGGTATTTGAGCAGGCCATGGTCCGCGCCACAAACTTTGTCGCCCATCGTAACGTTGCCTCGAAAAAAAGACTGCTACTCATTGTCCGGTTGTAGTTGCGCAATTGTTTGGCTGAGAGACTAATCGGGACCACAAATAAGTTGATTCGAGACGAGTAGGAACGGGCATGATTAGCATTGAGCATTGGGTTCATTGATGTGGTTCAAGTGGGTCCGACGCAGCCGGAACATTGCCCAATCAGACTACCGTATGACGGGGTCAACAGAACTTCCGGAGACACCTAACCACAATCTATTGCAGACATGAGAAAACACTTTGTACAGTCGCCGACATCCGATCGAGTCAGTGAAGGGTCGACTGTCCAATTGGCATGTTCTGCTCCCGATGCCGATCCCAAAGCTACGGTAGGTTTCACAATCACTTGAATGCCATTGTCATAATTCAAATGGCATCCCCCGGGGCGAACTACACAGATTCTGATGGCCGATAAGATTCGGACACACAATTTGGAAATTGCAGATAACTTGGAGCAAGGATGGGGTCGAGCTAGAGAGATCAGCTGATTCGAATGTCATCTATGCCAATGATGGTTCCTTGATCATCTCAGCTGCACGGCTCGCCGATTCTGGGAACTATTCTTGTGAGGCAACAAATCTGGCAGCCAGGAGAAGCACCGATCCAGTACAGCTGAATGTCTTCGGTGGGTGGCATCTGTCCAGGACATCCCGTATGTATGTGTTCGTCAGTCATCATGCGACTGTTTATGTACTCGTCCAATGTCGAGTATCCATTACCGCATGGTGTTTGAGTGACCCTCCAGGTGTCCCGTCTGGCGGAATTTGAGAACCGGGATTAACGAGGGTTTCGGCCTGTTTTTGTCTGGAATCTTTTCTGCTCTTACACTCCTCTTTATGACTGCGCCGACTCTAATTGCTGCTGGGGCACAGAAGTCAACCCCGTGCCCTTGTTGTGCAATGGGCGGCAGCTTTGAAACGGCCGCTGACCACTGCCACTGATAGAGAGGATACATTTTCAGTTAACGGGGGCTGGTCCACCTGGTCACAATGGACAGGTTCTTGTCAGACCGACTGTCAACTTCTTCGTCTACAATTGGCTGCTTCTAACTCGCCCGATATTCTCCCCCGTCTTCGAAGGACCCGGCTTTGCAACAATCCTCCACCACTCAATGGTGGCGCCTACTGTTTAGGACCCGATGAAGTGAGTATTTATTCTCAACATGAGCATTTCTCAGGATTTCCGCCCCTGCGAGGTTCCCTGTAAAATGGACGGTCGATGGAGCCTCTGGACGCCATGGTCCCAATGCAATCCGACATGTAATCGATTTCGAAGTCGAACATGCACATCTCCGCCTCCGTTGAATGGGGGATTGAACTGTGTGGGAAAAGATCTCGAGACGGATACCTGCAGCCAAGGGTATTTACACGTAGAGATGTTGTACTGTTTCCGTTTAGGTATTGCCAGCCAGTGCAACAATCGCTGTCATCCGATGCCGCTCTTCTGACGGGGGTCGCATGTGTGGCCGTTCTCCTTCTGATTATCATCGGTCTCTGCTCGGCTCTTCTTTGCCGTCGAGGCAAGAAGAAGTCGCCGTCGGCCAACATCTACTATGCTGAGAGTGGAGGTTACTTTTATTGAACTTGGGCTTCCGAAATCGAGCGGAGGTGCTTATGCTAATCCTGGCCATAACTTGTGTCAAAGTCGCGTAATCTGCGTTCGGAAAGACAAATCGCCTCGACTCCCCCGGGGTCTCCGCGGGGGGCATCCAACCCCGGCGCATTTCATTAGGGCGGAAGTCACTTTCAAAAGGGAACTTCTTGTTTCCAGGCCATGTTCGTCGAGTCTTGTTGAATCAGAAGTTGATCGAGGATGAGAAGCCATTAGGATCGCAATTCTTCACGTTGGCTAGCACCTGCTCACCATCGCCTCTCCATCCGTCGATGACCCTTCGCTCCGGCAAAAGTGCCTACAGTGGCTACTCAGCCAACAGAAACGGTTTGATGTTTCATTGGCAAATAACCAAGAAATATAGTCGGTTCCCGTGCTGCTCTCATAGCCGAATGTTCGTCGAATTCTTCCTCTGGTGGAGGTAAAGTCGCCCTGTTGCGGACATCTTCGAACTGCTCGGACGACGAGAATTATGCTACCCTGTACGACTTTATGGAAGACAAGAGCGTCAGCCGACTGGAGTCATCGCAGTCGGTATTGGCGGCAGAGGTCGACTCGACGGGCGCTCGACTGCAGGTAACATACACCTTCTATTTGATTCCGCAAATGAGATTTCCGCCTTCTGCCAATGGTAATCCTATTGGGAGACGGGTTCGGTTATTATGAGTCGACGATAATTATTCGAATTGCAGCTCAAGAAATCCGGGGCTTCTCTTCTAGTACCTGAAAGTGCCGTGGTTGAGGAAAGGATGATCTACTTGGCCGTCTCCGACCAACTTGGCGATCGCCCTTCCCTTCCTCGTAAGAAATCTCTTTCTTCCTCTGTGATATAGAACATTTTAGCTGGCGAGTCTGTCCTCTCTTCTGTTGTGGTCGTCGGTGAATGCGAGCCAGAAAAGATGTCCGAACGAGCTCTCTCCAAACCCCTCGTCGTTTCGTTTCGTCATTGCGCATCGGTCTTTCCCCGCGACAACTGGACTTTTATTCTCTACGCGGACGAAGGCTACGGCTGGCAACCGGCAGTCACTCTCGGCGAGGAGAATCTCAATACCACAATGCATGTCCACATGGAACATCCGGGAAGAAGGAAAGATGGAATCGGCTGGTGTCACGTGACAACCGATACATTCTCCAGGTAGTTCTCCCATTTGATGGTCACCCAAATGTGTTTTCAGGCTGTGTCTCGTCGGACGATCTCGTCGATCCTCTATTTTGCCATGTAAAACAGTCCATTTGGCTGCCTTTGGGCCAGGTGATCGGCCACAGGGGCGATCATTCGAATTACGGATATATTGTGTACCGGAGACAGGCGCAGCTATGGAATCGGTGAATCGACAGGAAGATCGAGGGCGTCTGCTGGCCGAGACAGAGGCGTTCATTCTAAGCGAGAAAGGCGAACTCTGCTTTTGTGTCGAGGATCTTTCTCCGGGTTTCAGCCTTAAGGGACCCGCACTTGTGGTAAAAATAAAAGAAACTTTATAACAGTTTGTTGTTTAGGAAATAGCCGAGTCCCAGCACCGTTGGTGTTCACAGAATGGCCTCCACTGCTCCATCCCGATTGCCATCGAAGACAACATTCCAGTGGAACAATTTACTGCCCGTCTTGTCGTTTACCAGAAAACCAATCCGGGAGAAGATCATCAGATGTTGATCCGTTTCGAGAATAGCATTGTGAGTTACCGCCCTGGCTGTTGCAAATATTTCAGTACGATCGACCGCCGACAGAAGAAGACAAAGTCGTGACGGTGGATTTCCTTTTGCCAGCGGAGTTAAAAGATACGTTGGGTCAATTATTGGATCCTCCAGGAGACTGTGAACGGGATTGGAGAACACTGGCCAAAAAACTACATTTCGATAGATATCTCCAGGTGTATTTGAAAACAGAACTCGAATATCCTCGATTACAGTACTTCGGAACTCGGCCAGGCCGGTCGCCCACAGTGACATTGCTCGATTTGTGGGAGGCGTGTGAGTACGGATCGGAACGAGCTGTCCACGACCTCCTACAGACACTTCGGGTCATGGGAAGACCAGACGCTGTCCTTCTTCTCGAAGATTACCTTTCCCGTTTTGCATACGCCGTGTCATCATAATTTGTTACATTATTTTCTCATTTTCGGGTGTCGATTGGACCTCAATCGAATTTTTACCGGTTGGCGTAATTTCTTTTCAAGAATTCAGCCATTTGTCAGTTGCCTTTGTGAACCTCACATTTAATGAGCCTAGTCCCAGTATTATTTTATAGTACTGAACCCTTTTACAGTTCAAACGGTGCCACTTTGTGATTTCAGGAATATGACAATGAAAATATATTTTTCTCTAATTTTTGCTTTGTTCTCTTGGGGTGTTGATTCTTTAGTCTCCCCGCCCAAGAGCACCTCTTTTTTTCTGAAAATGTTTCCCAGAGACCCGTTTTCATCCCTCATGAAACGAACCCGAATCTGACAGGACGGGCTCTGTAGTTTTGGAAAAAAGAAAAGAGTTCTGAAATCCCCTCGGATGAGTCAGAACATCTGAAAATCTTTTCCAAATGTCCAGCGTTTTGTTTTGCATATGTCCAGAATCTGGACTCCAGTGGCCGTATCCACAAGGAATTTTCCCGGGGAGCTCCCCAGTTGGGGAGGGGCCCCTCAGGGGAACTTTTGGTATACACAAGGCCAAAATGCGACCGGTTGTTGCTTGGAAATTTCCAAAATCTTGGCAGTGGCGAGCGAGTGTATTCACAAATGGAAGTTACAGCGATATCTTATCTTTCTTTCTTTTTACTATAGAACAACAGGCGTGATGTTTTTGAATGGAATCTATGGATATCTTGCAAAATGATGAGATTGAATTTTCCGAATTTTTCATGCTCTGGGGGGGGGGGGGCTATGGCGACGCATATTCAGCGAACTTTCCCGAAAAACGCGAATATCCGATATTTCTCCTTGGTACCCTCTAGCTCACCCCGACTCCCACCT
This sequence comes from Oscheius sp. DF5033, assembly GCA_964036215.1. Classification (NCBI taxonomy): domain Eukaryota; kingdom Metazoa; phylum Nematoda; class Chromadorea; order Rhabditida; family Rhabditidae; genus Oscheius; species Oscheius sp. DF5033. The sequence continues at coordinate 85,471 of CAXIWN010000002.1, forward strand.
AGGGGAGGCCTGGGGAACTCCCGCATTCCCCCGGGGAGCCCCCCAGAAGCTTGTGGGTACCATTTTTTGCCTATCCACCGGGGAAGCTCCTCGGGGACTCCCTAGGGAGCTTCGGGAGGCCTTCCCAGCTTCTTGTGGATACGGCCACAAATGCCCAACGATACAGATTTTCTTAGGAAGTCAGACAGCGGAGTTTACCTATTTAGATTCCGAATTTCCAGATTGAAGATATACAGTAGCAGTCATTGGAATTGGCACTCCCCTATTTTTGTGATCTTTCGCGTCTGGTCGGTCATGTAGAGGGTTTGGATGAAAACGAACAAAACAAGTTGTTCGCCATGATGCCCTCTATGAGAGGGTCTATATAAGACTATGAGCGGGCCGGGCCGGCCCGATCGGTCCGAAAATTTTGAAAATTTAGTGAAAAATGCAATTTTTCATGAAATTTTTGAAAATTTTTCAACAAATTTCGCTTTTTCAGACCAAATTTGTCGTTTTCCGCGGTGTTATTAATAGCGCAGTTGGTTGGCGTCCTCCCGTCATATTCGATACAGTCGGGTTCAATCCCCGGATAGGGTTGCCGTCGGTTCGGTTTCTGTAGCGGGAGATGCGACAGAAAGAGATGAAAGGCAACTGGGAAGACTACTTACTTTTTATTATAACCTTACTTTACAAAAGAATAGAACAACGAACTGTACGGTTACATTGAAAAGACACAACTCAAGATAAAGGGGACGGCCGAAAGGCTGTGTAAAAATTAATCATAAAAACAGGGGCCGGGAGAAAATAGAAGAAATAATAATCGGAGTTCCAACGACAGTTTCGGTTCGAACCGATTGGTTCAATCGGTTCAGTCGGTTCGCGAACCGATCGGTTTCGGTTCAATCAGTTCAATTTTTTCGGTTATCGGTTTCAAACCGATTTTAAACCGATTTCGGCGTTTCTGCTATCTAGCTATTATTTTTGCTACTATTTCGTGTTATTATTGCTCTTGTTAGACATTATTTGTAAGCATTATCTTTAAAGGAACCGTCCCACACTGTTTTGCGTACCTGCATAATGTTACGTATAGTCGGTTTCCTACTTTGGGGGAAACGGGCGTTGTAGGACCACTCGAAAAACAGGCAAACTTTCCGAATTTTCATTGGATTCAAATGCGCGCGTCTTGAGGTCCCGCAGCGCCCGTTTCCCCCAGAGTTGGAAACCGACTATATATTTTTGCTCAAATTTCGCTATTTTGGTGATTTAAAGTTATTTCAAGTAATTTCTTACATATTTCGGCACCAAAAAATTAGAAGAACAATAAAAGGTGGATCAAACAAGCTAGGAATAAAGAAAAACGCAGAAAAATGCGACATTGGACATTCAACGAAAATTTGTCTTTCTGCGTTCATTTTGAACCAATTTTGATTCTGTAAAGTTTTTACTAATGTGAAGCAGTGTCTAAAACTACCTTAGCAGCTCAAAAGAATCAAGAAAAACATCAGAAAATAGCAAAATAGTGGCAAAAACGAAAATACAACATTTTGCTTGTGCACAAATTCAAATTTTGCGGGCGCTCTGTGCACACGCTAGCACACCTGTGGGACGGTTCCTTTAACCTATTTGCAACTGATTGCATATAAACCGAACAGAGACGATTTGCCGTTTCTAGCTTAGAACTCTCGCTTTTTTTAGAATAATGCTTACAAATAACGTGTACGAGCAGGAATAACTCAGATAAGTAGCAAAAATAATCGCTATATAACAGAAACGACGAAATCGGTTAAAAATCGGTTTCGAACCGATAACCGAAAAAACCGAACCGATTGCGAACCGTACGGACGGCAACCCTACCCCGGATACACTATGACTTGTTTTCCGGTCATTTCTTCGTTTTTTTTTAGTTTTTTCAATCAATTTTTTCCACTGCAGAAACCATTACAACACATTTCTTTGAAGAAACATTAAGACTCCCCTTTATAAAATATATTCAGATAAGCATAGCATCGAAAAGCAGCAAAGCAAAGCCATTATGCGGCAATATTCTATACTAACTGTGACGTTAATCATCTAAGACAGTTTTTCTCCGATGGAAATAGCTTAGATAGACTAAAATAGGCATAAAATGCGATAAAAGAGGCAAAAAAGAAACGGTTCAAAAACCCCCTGGTCGGCTTTGGTTCTGGGTCCCTGAAAATGGTCGGGCCGAACGGGCCCGCGCACAGCCTTAGGTCTATGTACGATTTTCTTCTCGCTCTTTTCTTCCGCCATTCCTTTTATTATTTCAAAAAGAGTTCCAGCAAGATGTCCGGATTTCCTATCTTGGATTTAAATGCCAACAATTTGGAGAAAGTCATTAACAAGGTATTTCCAATTTTCTTTTAATTATTATTTGGTTATTTCAGTTGAAAGAGAAGAGTTTCTTCCGCCTTCAACAGACTTGCCATGCCGCTTATGATTTTATTCGAAGCAGCCCCAATATTTCTGTTGAAGTGGACCGCTCTGGCCTTTTGATGTGGGATGAGAAGAAATCCCGTTATATTATTGATCTGCACCGAAAAGGATCGGCAGAAATTGACTTGGAAACAGTTTATGGAACTTGCCTTTCTTCCCTTCAATTCTGTAAGAAATCAATTTTTTTTATTATCGGTGTAAAATTTAGGCGAAAAAGATGTTGACAGTCTCTGTGATGCTTTGATTAAAAATCGCATAACGGCTAAAAAGCCACAGATTAGCCAATATGACTGGGATTTTGATGAATGCGTCAAAGTTTTGAACGCCGTCAAATGTAGCGATGTCGACGTGATGAGTTCACATATGGATCCTTACGAGGCCCTGTTCGAGTCAAAATACTTGGTCAGTTAGCGTCTTTATTTTATTTTGCCAAAAATTTAAGAAGAAAGTTGATATTTATGTCGATGGAGATGAATGTTTTGCTGCGATGGCTCCTCATTTTCTACCTAAGTTTGAAGAAGTCAAATTCCGCATTGGAAACCCGGATGCCTGCGCACTTGACCTGCTTCGTATCTTTATAGAGGTGAGATTACTAAATACCATAATTTATTGACGAGTTTTCCAGAATCTCAAGCCCGAATTGGCGGGAAACTTGAAAATGTTCCGAATGGAAGGAGAATGGCAGCGTAATCTTAAAGAAACCCAGTTAAAAGACCTGCTGCTAGATGAATTTAATATGAAGATAGCCGCCAGGATGCACGACAGAGATCAAGACAAGCGTACTTTTACCATTGAACTTCCCCAATCATTTCCACCAACTGCAAATTTGACTGTAGTTATTGAAAAAGCGTACACAATTCTGGCTCTGTATGTGACATTCCGTTTTTAATCCTTTTAATCTTCGCTTTTTATCCTATTTATATAATAAACTCTTGGCTTCATTCTGTTTCAAAATAACGAGAATCAAAAAATAGATAAGAGCGATGATTTAAAACGGGCCATTGATTCTATTTGTGATATTTTGAAAAGGAATCGAATTACTTGTAAGAGACTGTACATCGATGATGTTACTTGGACTAAGGAGCAATATGGACAGCTGCTACAAATAGTAAAACCCATAGCGGCTGGATTGGATAGCGCAGGATCGAATAAATATGAAGCACTTCTGCAGTCGAAGTCAATTGTAAGCATATCTTGGAAAATATGAGCGTTGTGGGACCTCAAGAGACGATAGTTTGAATTTAACTTTTCTCAATAGAAATTTGTAGAATTTACCTGATTTTTAAGCGGTCTCACAGCGCCTTTTTCCAAGTTTGGAGACTACATTTTTTAATTCTATATGGTTTCAGTATGATGTATATCGCGGCCGAATAATGTATTCAAAATTGTTCGTGAGCACCAAAATAGTTCTATAGTCTGTCAAGAAAAAAGACGACTAATAAAGGTCTCCGTTTTTTATAATGGAGCAGAAAAACCGATCATTTTTCCCAAATTTTGCTTTATGGATGAGCTGTATTTTTGCCCCATTGCAACAAAACGGAGACCTTTATTTGTCGTCTTTTTTCTTGACAGACTATACCTCTTCTTGCGGAATCGTACGTTTACAGAAAAAAAAGAGAAAAAGAAAGATTACTTGATTGCGCTCTATTTTTGGGTTGCTGTGCCATCGGCATATGGGCTCTTTTATAAAGTATATCCTCGTACCAATCTTTGGTATCTATCTTTGCTGCTTTCATTTAGATGCGAATCATCTCAAAGTTTTTGTTTCCGATTTCTTTGTCTTTATTCAAGTGGAATATTTCATTTTGAAGGTAACTGCATGGACCTTTCTTTTTTGGTACCGGGTACAACCGAGAAAGTCATTTTTTCAATTGTCTTTCTAATTTCGCAAGTTTTTGTTTTCAGATAAAGGAATGGTTTTAACCGTAGGAACCTCCATGAATATTGAAGAAGATGGACACAATGAGTTTAAAATGCATACTCGCATGAGCCTATCGGAAATTCCTTCCAGGTGATCTATTTTAATAACATGATGTTTATTGTATTTTCTCCTTCCCATTTACTTTTTTGTTATAGATGTAGTGCCAGTGACAGAGGCCGGATTGTACGCACTGTTCAACCTGCGAGCAAGTAAGCTAACTCTTGATTTCATTATTGGTATCCTAGAACAATTTCTGCTTTCTTGAATACGGGCGGTGGGAATATTTATATTGGTGTCGATGATGAAGGTGTTATCAAGGGACTTCGAATGACACGGAATATGGTATGTCAATTTACTTAAAATCAATGCATGTTATGTTATCCTCAGATTGACCATTTTTACCTTGCACTTCATCATTGCCTCCGCCAGTTCAATCCTCCTGTACCTCCTAATCTTATCAAAGGTTTTCTCTTCTTTTATAATAAGCAACGAGTTTACAGTTCACTATGAAGAGGTTGAGGATACAGAAGTAAATAACAAAAACTATTACTACGAAAGCGACGATGAGGATGATATCTTTTCCGATGATGGCGATATTACAGCCAGTCGACCAATTTCTGTAATAACTTTCTATTTTTATCTTTTTGTGTATTGTTTAGGAATGGTTTATGCAAGAACATCTTATTGGTGGAAGGAAATGTGAGTGTCAATCTATGACTCTTTGCCAATCTAAACTCTATCTCATCGTTATCAAAGTTTTACATGCTTATTTTTTCGCCTTAGCTAATAATCAGATAATTCCACCGGCTGATGGTACGTTGTATCAAAACGAAGAAGGCCTGGCATACCGTCGAAGAAATGGCTCAAACAAAATGCTAACAATTGATGAAATTCGGCAATTTATTGATACTGAAATCATCGAGTCTTCAAAGCATTCATATTGGTCGACTATAACCAGTTATTTTAAAGGGCATCTTTATTAATAAACTTTTTTTAGAAAACGTGGGTACAATATACCAGGAAAAGCTAGAATCATCTAGACTTTTTTCAGATTTTATTTTTCCACATATCCAGAGCGCTGGCAGGATCTTTTTTAACATACTCCTAAAAAATACAATATGACTTTATATACTATCACAATACCTCAACTTCGGCCCTGGCTCTGTCAGAAACCACTTCGCCTTCGCTATTTACAATTTTCATAACGGGAATGACGGCAGCCTTGTATTTTTCTCCTATCATCCTGCAACATTTTGTTATATTTAGAATTAATCGATAAGCAAACAACAGATACTTACTTGATGTTCGGATCTCCGAATGGGATGTAATTCCAAGCCGGCATTTTCTGATATATTTAGGTTTACTCTTATATATTTTGTACCTGATATGTTGACTCTTGATGATCCTCTTCCTTGTCGTTTGAAATCCAGACTACTTCCATTTCTTCTTTGCGGTTTCCAAGTCCCTCGTAAAACTTAGCAATTTTTGGAGTTAACGTCTTACACTGGCCACACCAGCCGGCAGAAAAGTAAAGCAGGATAGGCTAAAACGTTGGATATTAATACTAGGGTTGTGCGCCGACACGACACGACATTTGAGGTGCCTGTCGTGTCCTTAATTAATACCAATTTCCGAATATGAAAGACAAATATTGACATACCTTGTTTTTGAATTGAGCAACATCTACATTGCCGTCGATACCTCTCTTCTTCAAAGGAACACCAGCCAGGAAATGTTTGCTGCGAATGAGTAATCGTGAACACGTGATGGATTGGAGATTGATAAGCATCTAAAAATTCTTATCAATGATACGCTATTTGTAAAAACAGCTAATCGAGCACATTGTGTCTGCAATTAGAGCCAATTAATCATGGGCATGATGCCCAAAATTACATGTGCTCATAGGATTACAACAAACAAAAATATGCCAGATGACGGCATTTGCAATATGGCTATTAGAGAAGATTGTTCAGATAATTGGGGGATAAAACACTATATTAGATGTTTAAATAACATAGTTAAAATGAATAACATAGTTAAGTATGTCATAAAAGCAAGCAAAGGCTTATAAAAAATCTAATTTATTGAGCTAGTTCCAATCTATAGGTCTAGAGTAGATACAAATCACCTCATAATGTCCTAAATTATAAAAGCCTAGAAAAATCAAAATTTAAGGCTGGATCTATCGGTTCGCCAATCATGAACTCAGGATCAGATAAAGATTGTGTAACATGGGATAAGAATAACAATGCATGTTGCTCTTGTATCGCTCGTCCGTCATAACATAGAGTAAGAGTAAACCTAAATATATTTCGGTCATAGTATAGGACATTAATTGTAAGTGTAAAAAAACAGTATAAACTCAACAAACACCTGTTTTCTGTTTCCATCTTTCCATTTAGTTCTTGACGGTTTCCACCTACTGTTAAAATTGCCGCCTGAGGTGGATTAATAATAGCGGTGAAATTGTCCACGCTTCCAAACATTCCAAGATTTGAAATTCTGAGAGATGCTTTAAAAATTCAGCAAATAATAACTAACGTGAAAGAACCCCCTTGAAACTCATGAAGTTGCAGTTTGTTGTCTCGGGCTTTCATTGCCAGCTCCTAGAAGATTTTGTGTGAAGAAATATTCATTAATTTTAACCTTAATTCTTTGAGAAATTTCTCTTACACCTAGGAAGTCCGCAGTTTTTACGATAGGTGTAATTAAACCAGTAGGAGTTGCCACAGCAATGGAGACGTCGACGCTCTCAAGGCTAACTGCATCGTCACCATTCCACTGTACATTGACTTCAGGAACCGCCTGTAGTGCGTCCAATAAGTTCCACGATAACTTACTCGTAGTCCTAATGCACAAGCTTTGACAATAAAATCATTGAGAGATACAGTGATACCATCAGTTTTCAAATGGTTACGTAAAGTCAACAAAGCGTCAGATCGAACATCAGCAGAGAGATATGCATGCGGGATCGTTTTCTGTAATCACTATTTATATGCTAGAAAAATCTCACCTTTGACTGGGACAATCGTTTTGCAATCGTCGATCGAACATTACTCAGAGGTATATCTGTGTACTTAGCGCCTTTCTTGCCTAATTCTGGCTGCAAATTGTGCCTTAATTACAAAATATGAAATATATACCTGTTGTAAGGATATTTTAGTCTTTTGATGTGCGTGAAGAGGATTAGATTTCAATGCTACTGGTTTCAAACCTTTCGCTGAGATGATATTTAGTACATCACTTTTTAAAATATTTTTCTTCGGTCCTGAAGCCTTGACATCCTTTTCATCAATATTATAATGTTGTATCAGAAGTCGGACGGCAGGTCCACATAACCCAGAAACACTGAAAATGTATTTAAATAAAACATAGCAAACAAACCCATGAGAAGACGATGTTACAGATGACAAATGGCGTACAACAGTATGATTCATCTTACAATAAGAATGGCATGTGCTATGAAGTATACCTGAATTAATAAAGTAAACAAATGATAGTGTAATAATAATGATGAATAAGGAAAACTGGATTTGTTGAATAGAGTGGTTAAAGGGACGGTAAGGCAGGATTTGAATTCTGCGGAACTTCCGCGAAATTTTAGAGTACGCGTAAACATCATGCACAAATTTTGCGATTCCAAAAGAAAATTTATGTTCTCTTTGTTGTTCCTTATTTTCGTGATTTGATTTGTATTGCAATCGACTCAGCTGATTTTTGGAAACATTTTGATATATGAACGACTTGGTAACTCGATAACATTTTTGTCTCAAAAACCTCATTTTGCATGAATGTTTAGTATCTTTTGTATTCTGCTAGGTTTTGCTTATTTCTTTTTTACTCTATAGTAATTCAATGCTGGCAAAACACGAGAAAACAATAAAAAATGATAATAATGCATTCAGACAATTTTTACAAAAAGCTACAGTAATCAAAGCGCGCAGTTCCAGCAGATTCAAATCCTACCTTATCGTCCCTTTAAGACAGTTTCTAACTCTAAAGTTTCATTGTAATTGTCAGAGTTGTTTCAAGGGTTTACAGAAGATAAGATTTACTGGAGAAAGAATGTCGTTTTACAACGTAAATAAAAATGAGGTGTCGTGAACAACAAAATACTTAACATTTCTATTGAAACGAAAAAAATGCTTGAATGTTTCTATAACATACGACAGCTAGGAATTTCTGGACAATGAATCGTGTGCTGAACAGCATATTCCGTACTTCAGTGACTATTACAAAATTTTTTGGAAAGGAATCAACTTGTTCACGTTTACGTTTACCGTACAAAGGTCCAAGTTATCGGTGTTATAGTGAACAAAATGTCAAAATTGAAAATCCGAAAGACAGAGGTTCGGCTTTTATCTTTGCATTTTTATATAAAAAGCAATTACAGTAAAAGTGCGACGAGCTTACGCTCTTGGAGGATGTTTTATCTTTATGTGGTTGGGCACTCATGGAATTTTATTATACAGGTAACAGCAAGCATTTTTATTATTGGCTATGTATAAATAACAAAGGCGAAGAAATGAGCATAGAGCCCTCGATAAAACATTGCCACCTATTCCATTAGAAGAGTTTCTAGAAAAGTATGTATCATCAGGTCAGGTTAGTTTTTCTTCACACGAATACATTTATTTATGGCATGGTTCAGGTGAAATCCATTGTCTACCAACCGACGTTTGGAACTGGTAATGTATACCTTTCTTTGGAAGGCTTGCCGATGGACAATGAACAAAAAATGATTAAAACAGTGAAAGAAAAGGTAAAATATATAGTATACATACTAATGTCGTACTTTAGCTCAATATATCTCCACCAGATAAATTTTCGCGAAGACCTGACGTACGCTTTTTCTATGAAGGAGATCAAAAGCAGGTTAGCCTTTTATTAGTTTGTATACATTTTTTTCAGTTACAACAGATAATCTCTGATGCACAGAACACCATGGCAAAGGCTGGAAATGTGATTCAAAATATTGAATTCTCCATTGATCAGTTTCCTAGTAAAAGGGAATTGGCATTTATATGTATCAGTAGTCTTTTCACCTTTGCTGCTATTGCATTGGTAAAATAGATTTATTAAAATTAAATTGATTGTAGACGTCTGTTGGTTTTCTAAGTTACAGATTTTAGGAGAAAAACGTTTATTCACTGGGAGCTATCAGTGTAACTATATAGCACAATTATGTTACCGGTAATTAATGTATTGCAAGGGATTTTGCACCCACAAAAGGTGTAAAATTGAGATATTTATCAGCGAAGGCAAGATTGAAAAAACCCGTTAGATACGATCATGGCAGACGCAATAAGAAGCGAGAAAATAATTCTTATCAATTATACAGTGTGGATCATCGCCAAATTTGTTCACGTGACTAATGGAAGTGAGATCTACATCAGCAACTTTTTTGTGGAAATCATAGAATAAAGTTATCTGAAATAACCACATTTTGTTGTCTCATGTTCTTTACCTCGTAAATAGCCTTTCCTGGTGTCGTACTCAATTTTAATTGAAAATGAGCAAAGGAAGCGGTTGTCTTTCCCGATAAATCAGGCACAAATCCATCTGCATCTTTGACGTTTTTATATTTCAGCAAGCCCTCATTTGGCATAAGCCTGGATTGCGTTTTCTCGAAGACCGTTTCGCTTACTTTTTTGAGCTGTGAATTTCTTTGAGTTTTAATTTGGCACAGAGATCGGTTACATCCTTCAATTGGTCGTTGATCGTGTCGACTACAATATTAGCCAGTCGCGTCGATGTTTCTTTGTCTTCTTTTGTGGTCATCGCATCCTGCCAATTCAGACAAGTACACCAATGAGGAGCGATATCCGCCTGGTCACGTTTTTATGGAATGAGTTTTTCTCACCTGAGAGCAAGATCGTTTTGATGGAATTGGTCGGAAGAGGGAGAGTGATCGTGTCGAAACATCTTGGACTTTCTTCAAATCCTCCATTGATGGCGGCCTGATGATGTCGAGAAAAGTGGCGTGGATGTCGAACGGGGTGGACAGTCTTCAATAACTCGACGACTCGTCTTTTTTTCTTCTCTTACCTGTCTTTGTTCATCTTCAGATTCTCATAAATTTTAGCTCCTTGTTCACTTTCTCGAAACTTTTTGGGAAGAGCAAGTGAGAAGAAAGGCAATCTCTGAAATGAGTCGTCGAGTCGAATCATGGCCGCCTTACCTCCTCGAGTTGCCCTTGATGAGTACTCCTCAATTGGGCAAATCGATGTCCATGGTCGGCCATCACAATTACAAGAGTATTCTCAAATTCACCTGAAATCTATCTGTCCATCCGTTTTTGATCCTTCTCACCTGCTTCGAACATGGCCTTCAAATGATCGTAAAGGTCGTCATCCTCCACTTTGACTTGGTTGATGTCATCGTGTGAGAGCAGTGACTGATGCATGAGCAGGAACCGGGGGACATCTGAGTAGACACGCATAAACTCGCGACTGTACCGGAACCAATTCTAGACTTGAGGAAATTAGGAGAAATACTTTTGGAAACCTTGTGGAGGGGAATAGAGCCGAGGCAATTCCATTGGTTGTAAGGTTTTTTCTCGTTTTCTTTGAAAAGAGTTCGCGTGAAGTGATCCGTCGGCTGTTTGCGGAATCCTTTCAACCGATAGGTAAAGGTTCCTACAAAGGAGAATAAATTATTAAAAAGGACGCGATTTACCGATAGCATGAGCATCCTCGGCATATAAAGTCACATAGCCGGCATCGGAGAAATTGCCCCATACGAAGGGATAAACGTCGTCGACATAGCTGGCCTCTTTGTATCTTTTTCTAATAAATTCAAATCTTTTATCAACATCAATGTAATTACCTTGTCAATGGCAGTTCCTCCTCTGTTTGGCCAGTCAAAATGGGAATGTATGCCTGCGGTGTCCCGTCTCCCACAATATTATAACCTAAATTAACCAGTTTAAAACAATTTGATATTCAGTCAAACCATTCAGGACAATGGCCTCCATAACATTTTCCAAAAATCTGACAGTTTTCGGCAAATTTCGACGAAAAGACATCTGACTGAGGGAGTCGAATCCTAAGAAGAACACGTTGAGAGTGTCGACAGTCTTCCGCTCAGTCGCCCTCCGCCGCGCCGCCTTGTCCTCCGCCACCGACATCAACAGTCCAGACCTGAATTGGCCTATTTCTTCCAAAATAACTCTCTACATACCATTTTTGCTCTCCTTGAGTACATGCTACCCGGGCGAAATCCATCCGCATCCTGTCGCCCTCTTTGACGGCTTCTTCCACTTCCTGTAGAATGTTGTCGTCGTCGTTTTTCCTCACCACATAGCCTATTTTGCACTTGGCGTCTTTCCTGTCAAATATTTTTGACTCGACATGATTCCCAAAGAAACCTCGAAGGAATCAATTCGAACTGTCCGTCGTCGTTGATGAACAGCCAATTCGGCCGATTTCTCCGTTCGCAACCAAGTGGTTTCGCCCCCTTGAAAAATGGAATGACCTCCGTGTTGTTGATGTCCAGTTTCGGGATATTGCATGACTGAAAATGGGCAGGGACAGAGAAAGAGGAATACCTGATCGCTGAGAAGAGATTTGTGCTTCCGAGACTTGGCTCCGCCTGATAAACCGTCATCCTGGCCGAGGACATTCACAGCTATCGACTCTTTTTTGGTCTGTAAAGATAGGAAACGTCAGAGAGCAAAAGATACCTGGATGTGGGAGGGACTGGACTGATGAATGACAGGAGAGGAGACGGCGACTGAGAAAGACGAGTAAAGGATGTAACAAGTGACTGAGACGACTAACAGAATACAGGCTTGTTTGATACGAAAGGGGGAGACCATACCAAGGCAATTGGCCAATTACCTGGAAATGGAGATTAATACAATCAATCGGGGCGGAGGACAGACAAGGAACTAGTTTACTCTCGAGTGTACGCAACGGACGCAATAACTCGTCGTCGGGTTGACTTCAATACGACCAAATGGGGTGTAATCTCCTCTCATACAATGGGTGAAAGGTCGCACTAGAGATTTGAACAAATGGATTCTGGTAAGAGCTCCAGACAATTCGTCGGTAGGAGCTTTTATAATGTGTGTGATTTGTGGGAACGTAATAATGTACACGGCAGCCTACACCTACAAGGAAATATTAAAGAAAGTCACGTCAGTCGTGACAGATTCTATCGAAGAAAAAATAGTTACAGGTTGAATCACGTTAGAGCACAGAGAGCACATTCTCGGAAGCGGATGACGTCTCTTCAATTTCTACAAAAACAAATTCCTCCTAAGGTTTCGGAAGCCCTCGGCTCTTTTTTACAGCTGCCTTCTCAAGTTCGCCGTCTTCTTTTCAGCTGCTCATTTTATTACAAGAGTACAATCGTCTTGCCGACTTCGGGTGTGGTCTCTTTCGACGTCTGTTATCCTTTCAATAGTTGAATAATTGCAATAACGAGTGTTTACGTGGCAATCATCGACGGTTTGTCGAATCGTCTCTAACCGCTGTCTCCTCTTTTCCGCGCCACTGCAACTCTTCTTAATTGCTCTTTTCGCATCATTCTATCTGTTTCCCTGATCTTCTTCGTTTTCATGTGGATTTCTCATACTTCCGACGTTTCATATCCCCCTGTTTACAAGTTCTTCCAACTGTATAAAAGTCGAAATTCTCTGATCAACATAAGATAGGGCCGGGTGAAAGGAGTCTGTCCAATTGTTTTTGGGCTCCAAAGAAGGAGCCAGAGATCCCGGTCTCCTCTCACCTCATTATCCTATTCATCCCGCCGACATCATCATTTCCCTCAGTTTATCCCTTTCGGAAGACGATACTAAAAATGATGGGCTCCGGAAGGCGCCAGTCGCACGTCTCCCCTGATGCCATTAGCCCCCTTTTTGACTTATTTCTCTTCAAATGACTCAATCGGTATACCCTTTTTGATTTATCAACACTATCTATTTCCATTTTTCTTTTGAAGAAGAAGAGTCGACTAAAAGAATTATTCAAAAAAGATCACCGAGTAGCATCCTTGCAGGGTAGAGGGGATTATGCATAGATCAACGAAGACCCTACACGATCTCCTCCGAAAATTAAAACTTCATTTGTCAAGTATCATCGCTCCTCTCTGGACGTACCTTTTGGCTCTCTTCATCACTTCTCTCCCCTTTCCAACTCGTCAACTTGTTTCTTTATCGTAGACGAGCGAATCGTTCCCCCGAGGTTCCAAACGATGTTCTCGCCGATCCTCTTGTCTATTGCCTGTCGCTCTCTTCTCCTCTCCATAATCGGTCTCATTTTCAGATGTGTCTAGCTGAAGAGGATTCTTGGCGTCTAAGTGGTTGTATCCTCGACCTTTTCGTGCTTCCCTTTGTTTGTGTTTTTGGTCAGTCTCCCTCTCTTTTTTTCTCTCTGATGTTTCTTTTTCTTCAGGACTTCTTCTCAATACTCTTTGTCTCGTCGTCTTCGCCCGTGCCCGTACACATCCCCTTGTGCCAGCTCTAATTGTCCTCTCTGCCTGTGATCTTCTCCAGTTGTTGTTCTCTCTTTTCGTTCTTTTTATTCCCGCTCTTCACGACTTCACCGATGCTGATCCCGAGGGTGTTTTTGGTCAGTTTGTCTTGTCGTCCTAGTAATTTTCCCCTCTATAGGTCAAATCGCCTACCTGGCCACGGGCCTCCTGTCTCCGCTTCTTCTGGCAAGTAACTGTGCCTCAATTTGGACCATAACATACATCTCAATCCAACGACACGAGGTGGTTTGATCCCAGGAAATGCGGCCAAATTCAATCGGACGTATGACTCACCGAGTCTTTTCCTTGCAGGCCATCATCTCTCCGCTCCAACATTTATGCAAACCTCCTCGTCCGTTCGCCCCATTATTGTTGATCACAGTCGTAGCCCTGATATTCAACGCATTAAAATGGGCAGAATATAACTGGAGATGGATAGAAGTAAGCCAAGAAATTAGAAGAAATGATGGAACCCGGTTACAGATTGATGATGATAGATGGATTCTTGTCCATGAGCCATCGGACTTGGCTCTGGATTCTGTCTACCGAAAAATCGTATAGGTTTTAATATAATTTCAGTTAAATTTAGTTCGATCATATTTTGTATCCACTCTGTGTCTATCTGGTGCCGCTGGTCTTGCTAACTGTCCTCAATTTGCGAATTCTTTCCCATATTTCCCTCCATCGGCCAACAATGGATCAGAAAAGTCGATTGGCTCAAGAGAGACGATCCGTGACTCTGCTCATTTCGATTGTGATTCTCTTCTTCGTTTGTCATACAGGTCAAATCCAATTGTTATCATTCAAATTCAATCAATTACAGGTGGATTGGCCATTCGATTTATCGACAGAGAAGAATATGAGAACAGGGATTGGTTCGTTCTTTTGAAAGATGTCATTAATTTATTATTTAATTTTAATAGTTTTGCAAATCCCATGGTATCGGTCTCTTATTTTTTCATATTTTTGCCGTTCAGCTCTATTTCTTCTTTACTCGTCAATTCCGCGATCTACGCACAAATCTCCTTCACGGTCACTTTTCACCAGCGGCAAGGGTTGGCTCTATGACTCGCACCCATCACCTTTCGCATGAAACGTGTGTTCTTCGACCATTAGTCACTATCAGTAGCTCCAGTTCTTCTTTGCAAGACCTCATAAACGCTAATGATGTCTAGCGATTACATTACTAACAGCATGTTTTCTTTCTATTTCAATGTACTTGGCTGATTTCTGTGTGTTTCAGTCTAGCGTCGGTGGACAACATTCACTGCTCAATTCAACCTCGTTCATCGACTTTGCTTCTGAAAGAACGCCATAGCTCATTCGAAAGTTTGCAAGAATAACATGTTTTTGCTATCGTGTGATTTTGTTTGAATATGTGGTATCGCAACAATGTCGGGTGGACAATAAAATTTATAAACAATTGTACAATAACGCAAATAACAATGCTACATAGGAGCTTCTTGTCCTCTAGGCGGGGCATTCGAGAAATCAATCCCTTTGTATAATTTGGCAGGCTCTTTTCCTGCTTCCACTCTTCCAACAAAATCAGGACGAGCACGGGTTTTTGGAGCAAGGCTGCATAGTAACTCGTAAATATTTATAGACTCTGTAAATATGTGTGTAAATACTTGCCGTAAGTAATACGTTACCGTTCATATTGTAAGCGCTATTTTTCTTCATTTTCTTTGGGACTGGGGAAGCACTTCGACTAGATTGTTTGGTTGGCGGCACATAGGTCGTTTTCTCAACGACATATGAATCTAAAGCAGGCCTGAAATACATATGTAGAAAATTCAATATAGAAAAGACAAACCCGTCATCATAACCCATAGGAACATCATTTGTATTAATGGTGATAAGCTGATCCAAATCCAATATATCCATTAATTGCCTGAATAATTCTGCATGGTTTTCTGATTGATTGACGTAATTTCCTAAGTAAGACGCCAGTTCAACGAACGCGACTCGATAATGTTCTTCTCTGCAAGATAAATACTAAATTATTGGAAAGAACATTTTTCTTACCTGTTTTTTTGATCTTCGATTATATTACATTTTATATTTCCTTTAAACAGTGGCTCTTTCGTAGTTTTTGATGCCAGTAGACGATATATAGCCTGTAGATGTGTAATTTACAAAAGAAATTATTGCCTTCCAACCTTTTTTCCAGTTTCGATATCTGCTGACGTTATATCAGGTTTTCGGAATATTTCTATAATGTCATTAAACTTCTGTAATCAAAATTTAAATGGATTATTTATCCGCTAACCCCTGTACACTGGAAAACAAGGGAATCTTCAAGTCTTGTCGGCCAATAACGTGTTAGCTGCCGCAAACGCCGTAAAGGTAATCCACAAGGAATTTCTTCATTAGGAATATTATCTGTATCTTCTCGGGGTTTCAGCATACACTCTTCTATAAGCCGACACATGTCATCCATACGCAATGTTCCATCAGCAAGGATTTTTTCTGGTACCTAAGGGGAAAATAATTTTCTGCTTCCTAAAACCTACATCTTCACTTTCGTCAATAATTTTTGTTGATGTTGTAAAATTTGGTTCAAACCTAATAATCGAAATATTTAATATGTTTAAAATAACAAACTCCTCATCATCATCATCATCGGTATCGTAATCATTCGTTGTTATAGTTGGCCATTTAATAAGCTGTTCATCTAGCGGCTGTTTAGAACCTAGACTAACATTGAAGTATATAAATATACTATAAACTTGAAGGTAATATATCAATTGCATGGATGTATATTCTTCCGTTATGGCTTATCAATGTGTGGGAAATAAGTTTTTGATTAACATTCGGTTTTAGTTGCTCAGCTGGCCCAGATCTTTTCTATGTAAATATACCAAATTTATAAATAAAAAAAAACTTACAACCTCTAGCATAACATTGCGGCCACTAAGAACGAAGGAAGTTAGACACACGGATGGTCTACTGTTCACAGCAGCTGGACTAACTCTTACAGCTGCTAATGTTTTAGGAAACTAAATTTTTATATTCATGCCCCCTACTGCCTTACAAGATTCCATTTATTTTTCGGAGAAGGGGTACTCCAAGCCAGTTTATACGTTGAATATGGCAAATTTCGACTTTTATCTTCCAAAAACCCGTTTTCTCCTAAAATTAAGCATAAAATGAAAAACTGAAGATTCGTACCACAAAGTTTCAATTTTTCTAAAATAGCATGAGATGTACGTGGATGCAAAAGTTCCACATCATAATTTACAGATATTCCCTGATTGGCTTCTTCCTAAATGATCGAAGTTTAAAAAAATAAAATTACAAACTTTCATAGGGATACCAGAAACCGTAGTGGAAACGAGATCATGAATGGACAAGCAAGCTGAATGGATAGCTGATATGAGTGGCTCACCAGCAGGACTGCTCACAACCGTTGAATTTAAAAAAGAAGATAACTGAAAAATAAAAATATATTTACAACACATTTTATCAAATACTTTTTTCTGAAAACTCGTACCGACAGCAGATTTACCATCTCGAGGATATGTATTTATTACATACAAGTTGACCATATCCACAGGCAGATATAAATTTGTTGCAATAGTTCCAATATTTGCATTTCGATGCTGTATCATATCTAGTACTGATTTTTCTAATTCGTTCAGTTCCTGCTGGCTATAGTTGATACTTTATCGTAAAATATTAAATTCAAACCTTTTCAAACTGCAAAACACCACAATACTTCCGCCATTGCTAACGGTGTCAGAGTTTTTCTTACGTGCTCCTCAAATGAAATAATTAAATAGACTATTAAATAACAAACGTATTTTTTCTTCTTGCTGTGGAGTCTTTTCTGATAATGCTTCGACTGCAAGTACAATACCCGCTAAGGGAATCCTGTCATCGCCACCTACGTTTGGCGCTCCTATAGGTGCCAAGGAGCTTGTAAGCTAGACAAATAATAAATATTAATTCCAAGAAATCGTGGAAGATAAGGATACCGTAGAGTATGACATGACTGTATTATCCCATGATGTCTGCAACATTTTCCCCACAGAGTTTGCTACCGTTACTCGGAATAGACGATCCGTATCAAAAAATAAATCGGAAACCTATAAAAACGTATGATTAAACCTCGGTAACTTACTATTCTATGATATTCTAATAAGGCCTCCACAGACCAAGACCAAAGAGTTTTTTTGGCAAGTGCAACTTGCATAGTTTGGCCATTTGCACCCTTTAATGAAACTTGGATGTCCTGAACATATGTAACTAGTCGAAATCAAAAATTACACTATTTGATGGAACGGCAAATCTACTACTGTGATCTAACACAATCACGACTTTATGATCACACTTAGTCATAGTTATTTTGAATCCTAAAAACGTTCAATAAAATAAAAATGTAAAATCGTATAACGTATGTATGGTAAAATCCATTTTTAAAAGAAAAATTTTACGAATATAAACAATATTTATTGTAGAAGATATATCAATGTTAAGTTGAAGCTAACTTTAAGGATTACTGAACGCGATTATCCGACTTTCTCAGCAGATGCTTCTGAAAAACGTTATCTGCGCGCGTTTGCATATGCTTCCAATAATTTTTACGGACAGGATCAACGTGTTCAAGTTCACTGTACATCTGTAAAAAGGCGTAATTTTCATATCTTTTCCTTACGGCTTTGGAACGTTCGTAGCTAATATCAGCATTTTCATCTTTCTCAACACGTTCGAGAAGAACATCAGCCAAAAAGGAAATCTATAAAATGACACTCAATATTAGCGGCGAACTGACCATGTATGGAGATCTCTTGTCGTGGGCAGTACTCTCATGGATCTCTTCGACGAAAGTCATAATGTCAAGTTTTTTAGGTGGGTTAACTTCGTCGAAAATTCCCGAGAGATAATTCCAAATGCTTTCATTATCTGGGGTTGAACCAATGACCACTTTACAGGCACTAAATATATATATATATGCAAAAGAAAAAAAACAATGGTTGTTACGCAATCACGGTATCCATAAGTTCGTCATTACAGAAGGCGGCAGATCTTTCCATAAGAGCAAAATGATAATTCCAAGCGGAATTATTTCGAGAATCTTCACCGCATAATTTGATTGCAAAGCTCATTTCTTCATTGACGTTAATCGTTTCAGAAAACTTTCGCAAAATCCAATGTCTAGACATATTTGAGAACAACGAGACAGAAATCTTACCTGTGTTGCCAAGCATGGTAGTTTTTGGGTTCTTCACGGATAATCGAAGCTGTAAACTCCATTTCTTGCTTAATTATTTCAGAACCGAGTTGTTCTACGAGATAGCGCCGATGATGCCTGTAATCATATCTAAAAAAATGAATAATCTATGTTTACCACACTTGATAGTTCTTCGGATTTTCTGAAATGACCTCACTTATGTAGCGAAGTTCGCTATTCAAATCTATATTCAACGCCTTCAATAGGTCGCGTCTATACTGCCTGAAAAAAAAACAACATAAAGAGCTTAGTTGTAGCATTACCAGACAGAATAGTTAGAAGAGTTTAAGCGGATACAATCCTCGACTAAAGCGAACACACGGTTTGACATCTCTCTGTTCTGCATAACAGCCCGAAGGTACGAGAAGGCATCAAAAACTATTTGAATTTAGTCGAGAGCTTGTTCGAACACTTACACTGCTCATTGGCAGCAATGCGCACAGCGCCTAGTTCGTCCTCTGTGAATTTAACAGGTGTTACATCCTTCCAATCCGGGTTGTTAGCATACAAAACAGAAGAGTCCAATTGATCACCAGAATCCGTCATCGTTTTTCTTGTTCTCCTGCAACAGGTCGTTCTAAATTTAGAATAAAGAAAGCGTATCTAAAAGGGAAGTAATAAACATAAACGTATGAATACAATAATTCGTTACTGTGTACAGCTAATAGATTTTTTATATACGATGATGACGTAAATTATATATACAGTATAAAATGCTTTCAAAAAAAATATAAATGGCAATGGAAAATATCTGAGAAAATGAGCATCCAAAACTGCGCATGTACAGGCAAATTTGAATTGATGCCTGTCGGCGTTTATCAAAAAAGATGCACAACATGCAGGCATTATTCTCCCCTTTTATATTTCCCTTTGAATTCATAGCTGGTATTTTCCATTCTAAAGTAGA
Source organism: Oscheius sp. DF5033 (assembly GCA_964036215.1). Classification (NCBI taxonomy): domain Eukaryota; kingdom Metazoa; phylum Nematoda; class Chromadorea; order Rhabditida; family Rhabditidae; genus Oscheius; species Oscheius sp. DF5033. The sequence goes on from CAXIWN010000002.1 coordinate 105,448, forward strand.
GCCAGACTAGAATAGCGTTCTTTATTTTTTTATACATATAAATTATAAACATCAGATAAGTGCTTTTCAGATGCGTACAACCATAGCCCTTTTTCTTTGCGGCATGGCAGTTGTCAGTGCCAATAATACAGGGTCAACAGATGAGAATGATAGCGTTAAACGTGCGACAGAATTAGTCAGAGATTTCATAAGAATACCTCTTTCCAATGGCTCAGAATATGCCGCTGACACGTATCCTACCAATGCAACTTGTAAAGTTATCAGTGCTATTGAGCGATTCCAGTAAGTTGGATCTTGTTTTACTATTGGTTGTTTCCTCATTTTACAGATATTTCACAAAGAAGTTGTGTCCGATTACATATGATCTAGCAGAAATTGATGAGTTTTTGTATGCCGATGGGGCAATTCGTTATCGCTGCCATAAATACAGTAACGTTGTAAGTTTTCTATAATTGTGCTTTAGGACCAAACGAATTTATTGAAAATAAAGTGTATATTCTGAGCCCTAGCCAATTGTTAAAAGTAATAAACTCACCTCCCAAAGATCCGTATAAGCGAAGTTGGTGTATGATAACGTAAGGAACATCGAATTTTTATGATATTCGTTTAAGATTTTTTTATAATCCTAAATGTGTTTTTTCTGAAGAATTAGCTCCAGCTGTAAATTCAATGCCGTTTAATTATCCTAGTGTTGTGACCGTAGCGGTTGATGCAACCCATTTCAGCAGGTTTTACTATTTTATCTTTAGCTATGTTCAGGCTTAACACACGATATGGAATAGCGGGAACACCAAACTTGCTTCTGTGGGTAAGCGGTGTTCCTATTTCGAGAATGGACGATAGACCCTTGAACACGACCGGCATCATGGTTTAGTTATGAAATTATTAGGTTTATCTGAAATTTCAGGACTTTCTTTCAGAATGGACAGATCTTGAGTCGAAGAGAGTTTCTGTTGCTGAAAATTATCCTTTATCTATACATCATGATCCCGATCAAAATTGGTGGGAGACTCCATCGGCAATTATTTTTCTTGCGATAGGTAAATGATATTTTGTTCTTATCCTCTATTTCCATATACAGCATTGATTTACCATTATCGTACGTGGTTTCTTCGACGAGCTGCTGTTTGTAGTCTTTTTCGCAGATTTGGAACAAGTCCGGAAGCAGTATCCGCTTTTTTCAACGGAATGTAATCTACTCATTTTTTTAATGAACAAACGGTATGTTAATTATTTTATAACTTTCATAAAATTGATCTCATCCTTTTTACGGTTATTTTATCAAATGTAAAATGAACAATAGTTATTATTAACGTCTTGTATGTTTACTAGACAACACCGAAAATGTCAATTTTGATTTATTTGTCCGATTAGTGTTTAGTAAAAATTTCCGTTTTGATATCTCAAAGCAGAAGGTCACACAATCGATCGCAAATTAGCTTTCATCTCTAAGGAATGAGAACTTCTTTTCAGGGTTTTTGAGATTTCTTCATCAATTTCTCTCCACCTACCGGTCTATCGATAAGAAACCCTTATCATTTCCTTAAGTTTCCGATGTTGAATAAATTGATGGCCGTCTCTCTGCTCTGATTCATTCATTAAATGTTTCTCATATTCTACTTCCCCCGCACTTTTAATGATTGAGTTGTTTAGATGGAACCTCAGGAGATGAACGACTCGGACCATACTCCAGTTCATATAACTCCAGTTGTTATTATCGACATGGAAAGAAGTTCGGGTAAGCGATGAATCAAAAATGACAGAGATACTAACGTATAGATGGCGGGGTTTTGAATCCGCTTGCACCTCAAACTTCTGGAGAGCAGATTCAAGTCGACCAGATCGGGACCCCGAGTAAGTATATTGGGAACGAAAAAAAACTGCTTTTTTCTTAGTCATTGTTGTTTATGCACTGTTACAGAGAGATAAATAAGTGCAGAAAAGGGGAAAAGGTCGAGAGACAGGAGGGAGATCTTTTACAAACACTTTATGAAAACCGATGCAGAATGTTTTCTCCCCTCCTTGACACCATATGCTATAGTTTATAGATTGAGGTCAAGTTACGCTAGGTTGTTTATTGACCTCAGCTGTGTTTGTTCGTCTATCTCAATTCGTCCTAAGGTCCGTAACTGGTAAGCTCTGCGTCTCTGCAGCTTTCGGACCCTTCTTCATCGATTCTAGGCCTTTCCAAGGGGCTAACACCCTATTTCAGCCCTAGCCATCCGTTGCCATCGCAGTATTCTCCTTCATACTCGTCTCTCGCCCGCTCCCCTATTTTATCAACCATCCTTCTCTCTCTCGCTCACTAGGTGCAATCTATGAATATTTCCCAATTATTTTGAGAGTAGCACTCTAGAGAATGAAACCTAGAGCCGTAATATTATTGCCAACGCAATAGATGAGTCAGTTGTTCTCCGTACCTGTCCGACTCTCATTTGGCGCCTCTCAAGTGTTCTCCGCTTGTCCATAATTCTCATCAGGCGGTTTCTCACCATTGTCAATCATATCGAAATTTCGCCACCGACCTTTACTCGGCTGATTTTCGCGGCGTCTGCCACCTCGCTTTCCGGGTATAATCCATGGAAAATGTAGCTTGTTGCGTCTGTGCTTGAAGAGACTAATCCTTTCCGTGTATCCGACCGGCGCAGTCGATCTCTCTCCTCCGCTCCCGCTCAGTTTTTTTGTACAGGGACTGCTGACCACCCGGGTCGCATGCAACGCGCGATAATATTGTTTTCGACATGCTTTTCTCATATTTCCATTTTTGGCAGGAAATTTTTGTTTTTTTTAGAGATTTTACACGATAACAATATTGCCTTTTCATTCGCCGTTCACTTTTTTTTGAAAAAGTGCTTTACACCGAGCGAGAGAAGGATGCGTTTCATGTTTTGTGTAAAGTAGGAAGTGTCAAAATATCGATCATTCTCTCTCCTTTCACATTTTTCACTTTCTCGTGAGATTTCCCCCCATAAACCTTCCCTTCCTAATCGTCTTCCATTGAAAAGGGTTCCGTCCGTCGGCTGCCATAATGACGAGTTGCCTGATTCGGGCGGGCGTTCAGTGTAACATATCCTATCACCAGCCGATGATACGCCGTTGGATTATATTCATGGCTGGCCCTTTACAGTGTTGCCCGTTGGCCCCTTGGAGAAGACCCGCGACCGGTTTGCCCCCGTCCCACAGCAGGCCTTCTTTATACAACTTCCATTGATTATTACCCCTATTTCCGGTTATATTATGCGATTTCTAACAATTCTTTTATTTTTCACCATTTCCAAAATTCGGCTCCGTAATCGCGAAAAATATATATCCCGAACTATCTAATCCGAGTCCGTCACGTGCCTCTTATCAGCTGGTACCCAATAACAAAAATTTGTCTGTATTTGCCTGTCTGCTTGAAATGACCACCAATTATGGATGTCAGTTTTCACAACTCCAATTAACAAATACAATTATTTGTTTAGCCATGGAGGAGGCGGGTCCATCAGCCTCCCGTAGGCAGGGTCCATTCTGCGGGAGTGCACCTTCGACAAGTGATAGTGACACCGCGGATGATGCTCCGTTGCTGGCGGGTGAAACCCGGATCCGAGTCGAGATGCCTGGTGACAAGCCAGTTGGACCACATGACAGATTTCCCAAAGAGAAAGGCAAAACCTTGGTTAGTCGGATGTCATTCTTCCAAATACAAATTATATTCAGATTATGACTCTTTTATTGTGTTTGTCGGCTGTTCTCAACGAGATCGTTTTGTCTTTTGTCCATGAGAGAGTCCCCTCCACACCGCCTCTTCCTGATCTCACATTTTCCCTTACCAGTTATTATCCACCTGGGCTCCGTATCTGCGAACTCATCATGCTCATCTCCTTCGTCTGTACACTTCTTTTAATACTTTTCCATAGGTAATTAGGAGTCTGTTCCTTCATTAAAATAATTATTTTAGACATAGATGGATTGTTTTCCGCCGTCTAATGACCATTGGGAGTCTTCTCTACCTCATGAGATGTGTCACCCTGTTAGCCACCCAAGTTCCTGTAGCTGACACAAATTTTCAATGTTTGCCCAAATTGGTCGGTTTATCTTTTTTTGTAAAGAAAAACATTGTTGCAGGGGGAGAATGCAACAGTTTGGAGGGTAATATTTCGCGGATTGAAACAAGTCGTCGGTCTCGGGCTCAACATCGACGATAAGGGCGGTGTCCTCTGTGGCGACTATATTTATTCTGGACACACCATTGTCTTGACAGTATCCGCTCTCTTTATTAGTGAATGTACGTGGTTTTGTCTTTTCTTTTTATTTGTTTTTAGATTCTCCTCGAAGTTGGTGGTCACTTCATTGGGTCTCGTGGTTGTCTGCTGCTGTTGGGGTTGGCTTTCTTGTTGTTTCCCGTGGTCATTATACCATAGATGTTATTATCTCATATTATGTCTGTACACGAGTTTTTTGGAATTACCATACTCTTGCTGCTCATCCAACCCTCAGGGTGAGTTTTCCCCAGAAAAGTTTCCACGAACCCGTCATAATTCAGAGTTCTATCAACAATCATCACAAAAAAGAATTTTGGTTTCCGATCTTCAAAATTTTGGAAAGTAAAGTACAGAAACCTGTACCACCTCGGTTCAACAGCCCCGTTCCTTTGGGATCTGTGATGGTTGTACTCGATCGGAGAAGGAACAACAATGCTCGGATAGAATGAGTTTCCCCGTATTGATATTTTTCCATAATGTAAAATAGCCACGGTTTAGCTTTGCTCAATGCTACCTACTGCCATATTCCACTTTTTATTTGTTTTTTTTGTCGTGACTCCTAACGAATGCAGAAAATATCACACAATTACGGGCTTCAGATTAGGGGATAAACTCCTTTTACGAGTTGATAAATAATTCCCGTGTTATTATCTTTACTTGCCTATATCAATAATAAATTTTTCATTCCATTTATATGCCTATACTTTACTTTATGTAAATGCTGGAAATGAAATGAATTCAACTTCGAAGAAAACTCATTTGAAAACATTTTCATCTAGGCGCATTGATTGGCAAGTGTTGTTGTTTGTTCAACCCGGGGCCGAGTATTTTTCATCCTATAGATTTTTTTTGTCTTTTTTGCTCTTCTATATATATGGAAACAACGATTGCATTACCTATATATTATATTTATTATAACCTGTTCAGAATGACACGCTTTATTCAAAACATATTCGATCCTCCTGACAAGCTGGCTTCTTATGTGACGGACCAATGGATATTACAGCAGACTGAGATTCTCTCAAAGTATATTGATCAACAGATCAAACAAAATCCAAATGAGCTTGATTCAGGTATAATAAGGTTGGCTAAAGTTGTGGCTTTCGCTCACAGCGTATTACATTCTGAAAAGGATCAACAGGGGTGGAATCATTTTTTTCAGGCAATCCATACACTGGCGAAAGTGGTGTTTCTTATGCTTTTATGTACTCTGCTTTACATATGGGTGGGAGTTTGCTAGAACGAGCTCGAATTCTCCTCAATGAAGCTACAAAATCAAGTAATAATTTTATCGCTTATTCGAACTTATTGGTGTTTGTAGAAAGTCCACACAACAGAAAGAATAGTAGATTTTTAACGGGTCACATTGGTACATTGACGGTTATGGCCGGCGACAGTCAATCAAATACTAAGGAAATAGAAGAAGAAATAAAGCAATTAGGACAAAAATTTATTAATGTTAGTAAAATCTTTTTTTTCGAGAGAGTATACATGTTTTAGGATGACAGTGACGTTGAAAATGAGGTTTTGAATGGAAGATCTGGTTTTTTGTGTTCAGTTTTATGGTTAAGGAAAACTGTTAATCGCGATATGTTTTCGGATGCTGAAAGTAAAAGGATGATCGAGCAAATCTGTCATCTTCTTCTTTACAGAGGTGCTAGGTTAAAGATTTACATGCCACTCTCTAATCTGTTATATTTAAGAACGAGTGACAAGAACTCGGAAAAAGATCCTCCACCGCTTATGTACTACTGGCACGACACTATGTATATTGGAGCGGCTCATGGTCTAGCTGGTATTTTATTAGCTCTCTTAAGGTTACTTTTCTTTTTCTTTTGTTAACAATTTTTAGTTTATATAATGATTTTTCTGATTGTGGTGATCCTCATATTCAAAAGAAATATCCGCATGGGTTGAAATCACGCATAAAGGAAACAGTAGACTGGCTCATATCTATTCAAACTGCAGATGGAGGTTTTGCCAGTAGTTTAGACTATGTTAGCAAGTGAGAAGTGATAATTTAACCCTGACTTGTATGTAGTCCTAAATCTTACGATCTCGTGCATTGGTGCCATGGCGCTCCAGGTATTATACCAACGCTTCTCAAAGCTTATCAAGTATTTCATGACACCAAATACCTTCAAGTAATTAACCGTTAAATGCAAATATGTAAGATATTTAGGCTGCTGAATTAGGAGGTGAGCAGGTGTGGGAAAAAGGCATTTTAAGGAAAGGCCCTGGATTATGCCATGGAATATCTGGAAATGGTTTGTTATTTTTTTTTCCTCATCAAACAATTAGGATACACATTTTTATTCCTCTGGAAAGCTACTGGAGACTTGAAGTGGTTAAATCGAGCAAAAGCATTTGCTTACTTGATGATGTCTGCTGATATCCAGAAACAACAAAAAACCCCCGATCATCCCTGCAGTCTTTACGAAGGGTGGAGTGGAGGTTTAGCATTCCTGATTAACCTTTTACCTAGTCATGTAAATAGCCCACGGTTCCCGTTGTACCCTTATTTTGATTAAATTTGTAGTCATGGAGTTTTTTGAGGCGGATAAAAATGACGACAGATTAATATTTCCCACTTATTCGCTAAATTTTTATAACATAGTATTTCATTGTATTTATCTACCTGAAATGAACAGATAATCTCAAAGGCACTTTGAAAGGGGCGCTGGGTTTTCGCTTTGAGTTCGACGGTGCAAGACCGGCGCCAATTGCCCGATTTCAAATGACATATCTAAATTTTGCACCATTTTATTGCTTGTGCTATTGTTATTTGTATCAATTTTCATTCTAATATTTTCATTCTAATATATGCTTGAATTCTTATTATTAATTTTATTTGGAATATTTAGATAAATGAGCGGAGATTCTGGTAATAGACATAATAATGAAAATAACCCGCTTAAAGCTGAAGATATATTTAAAATAAATCGTGTGGAAGGAACAGTCGTAAATAGTTACGGATCTTGTAATCCTATGAAAGTGAGTTGTATTTTTTAAAAGAAATATTCATATATTTTAGTCCGCTGCTCGTCGATTCATCGAATTGGATGCTGGAGAATCTCGTCCATTAGCTCCAATATTCATAAAACACGACATGAAAGGTATATTTATCATTATTATTTGTAACTATTGTGTTTTTTTGTTGTCGGGAAGTAGAAAATGGCGATGATATTGTAATATATCTATAATTTAAATTTAGAAAAAAATTTAATTTAAAAAAATTCTAAATTTAGAAAGGCGGTTGATGAATGAGCCTTGCTCTTCTGGTGAACAATTGGGGACAAAAAGGTCGAGAACAGCTTTTACAAATGCTGTTGCCGCTGCCGCCGCCAGGATTGTAGAAAGATCCTCCGAAAGTAGAACAAGTGTATTAAAAGGTTACGTTTTGCTTATTCCTTATAATTTCTTAGATTAGGTCAATCCTGGATGGTTCAAGTACCACAAATCACAAGTCAAACTTCTACTAGTCATAGCTTTTCCACGGATATATTCAACACAAACAATAATGTTGGTTTTTTGTAATCTTTTGATTAATAATTTAGACGAATATTTTAAATTCTCGGATAATTGACTCAAAAGCTACATATATTAATGAAATGATGAAAAAACCGTTCACCAAAGAACTACCGCAAGTGCATGCAAAACGGTATATTTAATATTTTTGCTGCATTTTTTTAGTGAGCGTATAATTTCCGATCCCGCCTCACAAATTTCTCTGTTTGATGGTGAAGAAGGAGAGGAAATTTCCGATTGGTCCGAGGAAAATTCCCAGTTCAACCAGAATAATCCCAGTAAATTTGCAAAGAGGATAAAAAGAAAACAGGTATCTATCTTATACTTTCCAGGCACTTTTTTAGATTGGCGAACTTCAAGATGAGTTTCCAATTTATGATGGACCAGTAAGACCTGGATGGTCTTATTCATGCCTGATCGCATTAGCTCTCAAAAATAGCCCTCATGGGTATTTGACTGTGTCAGAGATATACGCTTTTATCATGTGAGTTGGGGATTACGTAGTCTGAAGTTTGCATTTTTAGGTATTATTTCCCGTTTTTCCGAAGGGCTCCCGAAGGTTGGCGGAACTCTGTTCGCCATAATCTTTCTTTAAATAGATGTTTTTCTAAAGTAGAGGTATGACTTTTTTTCTAATAAGTTGACTATGTCAGTTGGATCCTACTGAGCCTGCTACCCAGAAGCGATGTTCCTACTGGGCTATCACGCCAGAAAGAATGGAAAAAATAAATGCTGACATTAGAAAATGGAGAGAACGAAATCCGGATCCTAGAGATCCTTGCCACGGTCTAGCTTTTCCAGGTGAACGCATTTCATTTATGTTTTCATTACCTATAACAGGCGATATTGAAGCATTAGAAGCTGGCACAAAAGGAATGCCTCCAATGGATGAGCGAATGCGTCCTCTTTATGATCAAAAACCAGCTTCTCAACAAAAGTTGGACAATAGAGAGGTTGGTTTTACTTGTTATTACAAACATTGCTATAGTTTCCCGAGGCCCTAGCAGAATTCTTTGTCAGAGTAGGAAGTCATACTGATTATTCTGCTGCCTTACAGCCTGCCGAAGACCAGTTGTGGTTAGGTGAACATCAATTTGAAGAATCGCCCCTTATGGACCAATTTTTGTCGTCAGAACAAACTATGGATGCAGATAACATTGTAATTTTATTTTTATTTTTCATGTAATAATGATTTTAGCGCCGTCAGTCGTTTGTTATGAGTCCTTTCAAGGATGAAACTAACCAGCAGCATATTAGATCTGTTAGTCCTAATTCAGATTTCGACGTTTCTCATCAAGGAAGGTAGGAATATGCGCTTTTGTGATAAAATAGCGTATGTATAGTGCATACAATCATTGCCTGGGTTCATTTGATTCTGCCAACTATGCTGTCAACGATAACTCTCTGTTACTCTATTCAAGTCCAGCCACTACCGAAAAAGATCCCACAACTTTTCCGGACAGCTTGTAGACCAAATTTATAATGTTTTTGTTCGTCAAAGGTTTATCGCAATTTTCCTTTATTGTTTTTTTTTCGTAAGTAATTCACGAATCTGTACATTTTCACGCTGCTAAGCTTTCCCTTTTTGTTGTAGATTATCATCATGCTGGTCAACTAGTGATTTCTACAGTGATGCTACTGATCTCAATAAACGGTTCATAAGCTTAGCTTCCTATTTTGTTTGTATGCACAAACAATTATGGCTTCGCGAACAAAAAGGATATTATAGTTAGTAAATTTTAGATAGTCGGATGGATAATTTGGAGAAGTTCAAAATAAACGAGGTATTTCTATTGATATATCAGATCTTGTTCCATATTACTAGTAAATTAACTTGTAAAAATTTATAGGCTCCTTCAACTGTTTATTACATTCCAAATTTTATAACGTCCGAAGAAGAAGAAGTTATTCTCAGCTGTATACAAAATGCACCATTACCAAAATGGAGAGTTCGTTTAAAGTTTATATTTTCTAAAAGTTTTATTATTTTAGGAATTATCCAACAGAAGGCTACAGAATTACGGCGGCGTTGTAGGTAAAAAAGCCCTTATACCTACTGATGATTTTCCGTTAGTTGGTTAATATTTTTATTTTTGTTAATACGTCGCTCTAGGAATTAAAATATTTAATGAAGAAAATCGATGAATTGAATATCTTTCCCAAGCCAGTAAATCATATTCTTGTCAATGAGGTTGCCAGTAGAATATTTGCCAATAAAAACATAATTATATAGTATCTAAGTGGCCAAGGTATTATGCCTCATACAGATGGGCCAGCATTTTACCCTTTCGTTGCAACAGTAACCTTAGGTTCATATGGACTGCTTGATTTATACAATCCGGTAAATATTTATCATTTTATTGTTGATAAAACGAATTTAGAGGACAGAAGATACGCCGCAGCAATATTTGGGATCAATTCTATTGGAACCGAGAAGCTTATATCTTATGACAGACGACGCTTACAGTAAACTTCTCCATGGAATCAAAGAGGTTTATATAAACAATTTAACATGAGCACTGTACTTGAGACTACCGAAGATATCATCGATGATCAGGTTTTCAATGCTAGAGACAAAAAAGGAGAGACTGTCACTCGGGATACTAGGTAAATCACAAATTGTGCATCTTTTATTTACATTTTTATTTTCGAATCTCAATAACTATCCGAATGGTTCCAAACGTGTCAAAGATGGACGTCAATTCTCTGTTGAAAAAATCTTAATTTTATTGTCAGTTTAGAAAATGAATTTTATTATATGTTAAAAAATATGAAGCATGGTGGCAGAGATACAATTGAGCTCTCTATCCGATATGATTAGAGAAAGTACGAAAAGGAAAGCTTTGGGAAAGATCAACGATTGAAACGGACCTGATTTGAAGGAAACAAAAATTTAGAAAAAAATATAAAATAGGCAAGGAAAAACTAGAAAAAAAACACCGAGGTGAAGGAGAACAATTGCACATAATACAGAAAAAAATACACGTAATTAGGCAGTTTGCCAGCCATCTTCCGCCACTTCTTCATATCGTATACCAGTTTCATCGCTCCCAGAGTTCGCCGTTTTTGCCCTGAATTAATATTTTCTAAACAGAAGAAAATACAAAGTTACAAGCCGATAAAACTCGACTTATTCTCCAATAAAATGTTATATAACAAAGGTGGGATGGCTGATTAATGTGAGTGTGAAATGTTAGTTGTTACGACGACGACGAAGAAGAGCTTGTTTCTCTTGAGAGGAATCCTCCGTCTAAACAAGTCAGTTAGTTATTTTTAGTTATCCGAACTGGCTGTTAATTCTTACCCGTAGTCTACTTTTACTGAATTCTATAAATACATGTGCTTATGGTGCAAATTGAGACAAAACGTCGGGTAACTTACATCCATGGGTTTCCATGAGCAATAGGGAAGTGGCAAGCCGTCTGGTCCAGTCGGGCAAGGGGCGTCAAGACCGGGAATTCCCTGAACAAGAAATATTTCTATGTGTGATCACATTGATACCTGGTCGCCTTTCTCTCCTCGTGGCCCTCGCATTCCGTCGACACCTGGCGGCCCGGGCATTCCGTCTCGACCTGGCTCTCCTTTCGGTCCGATTGGCCCTGGTTTACCCTGAAAACAAAAGAAATATCTTTCAAAGACGGAGAAACGAGTGCACAGCCAAGGCTGAGCTGATCGGCCAATGTCACAACATTTTTACAACCTATTTCTATGTCATGCACATGCTCAAATCTGAAAAGGAACAATGTTGGAGTTTTTATAACGGCTGGAGGAGAATAAAGTTACCATTTTGCCTTCGACGCCTGGTAAACCGCGGATTCCCATTGGACCTGGTGGTCCGGGCAGGCCAAGAGCACCTGGCTGACCTAAAAAACATTTCATATTTTAATAACAAAATTGGGAACTAACCAGGAAGTCCTGATCCGGGATTTCCTTTTTCACCGGGTGGGCCTGGCAGTCCCGGAGGTCCAGGAGGTCCGCGGGGACCAGGCACAGCGTCGCCCGTCGACATCTGGACCATTTCTGCATTTTGACCCTAAAATTGAAAAATATAATATCCAGGTCGACACAATACGGGCTGTCCGGGCAGACCGGGGGATCCGATGTCACCTCGTTCTCCTTTTTCTCCGGCATGACCAGGTAATCCTTGTGGACCACGAGCTCCATCTTGCCCAGCAGGGCCCTGAAATTCGATTGATTTAAAATAAAGAAGAATATCACCGTAGGTCCTGGTGGTCCGACTGGTCCCGGCAGTCCGGGATATCCATGCCGGATTCTCATTTCTGGCAATTCTTTCCTCAAAACGACCATGAGCTCCTCGACAAGTTCCGAGGTGACGGAGATATTCGCCGAGCTGCCTGTCTCTCCTGGTCGACCCTGAAATCAACATCGATCTTGTAAAATAATGGCGTCGAATTCTACGATCTATGTTAGGAACACGAATACCTGACTACCGGATGCTCACCTTTGTAGAATTCGGCTGAAATATTAAATTGGACAAACACAAAAAAGTGGAATCGTTAGACAAACACAAGATGTGACCTGGCGAAATTTTAGAAAAAAGATTTCTTACCCGACGTCCTCGTTTTCCGTGAGGTCCTTCTGGCCCCGGTGGTCCGACTGGTCCTGGCACTCCTGGATCACCCTATAAGGTTAGACAAATAAAAAAGAACGGCACAACACAATCGACCGCATGGTAACAAGCCTTACCTTTTCTCCTTTTTCGCCGTCTTTGCCATCTTTTCCAGGGGGTCCTGGTGGTCCCATCAGCACTTTTGTCTGTCCGACATTATTAGAAGTCGCCACTCCAGGGCGACCAGGCAATCCCGCGTCGCCTTTCTCGCCCTGTTGTCCACGTTCTCCTTTCTCTCCCTGAAAATAAAAAGGTGTCAGACGCCCAAAAAAGGATAAGAGACGAAAATATCACAACACAACAACCTGTCGTCCGTGGTGTCCTGGTGGCCCATGTGGTCCTGGTGTTCCAGGAAGACCAGGCGGTCCGGCTATCGGCTGACAAGCGGGACCAGGAGGTCCGGGCGGACCAGGTGGGCCGGCGACGTGATGTCGATGACTGTAGCTGACATTTCCTGGCTCTCCCTACACAACACAACACTCAGTCACAACGGATAGCTAACAAAACCTTTTCTCCTCGGTCACCAGGGGAACCTCGTTGGCCGGGCATTCCATCTCGACCCGGTTCTCCTTTTGGTCCGACTTTCGATTCGCCATCGAAGCCTGGCAGTCCACGGTCTCCTTTTTGTCCTTGTCTTCCTTCTTTTCCTGGTACTCCTGGAGGACCAGGGGGTCCTGGCGGTCCTGGTAACGCTTGAACAGCCAATTGAGATGCTTGGTATGTCGGCAATGGACCGGCTACCTATGACAGTCATTGACTATAAAATGTGGAGAGTGCATACTTGCATTTGTCCTCCGGCTGGGCCTCGTTCTCCTTTTTGACCGGGATATCCAGGAGGACCAATGGGTCCTCGTTCGCCTCTATCTCCTTTGGGTCCCGGCACACCCTGAATTTTATTTGTACGTGCATAGCGAGACTTATTTCAAATGGGAAACATGCAATTAGGAAGAAAAGAAAGTTAGCACCAACACCCCGACAAGACCTACCGGCAGGCCACGGGGGCCGTCGAGACCTATGGGACCCTGAAAGTGGAAAGTGAGAAAGGAAAGGGGTAAGGACAACAAAGCGATGCGGGAGAATAAAAAAAAGAGAAAAAAAACACACCGGGAAGCCGGGATAGCCACGTCCGCCCTTCGGTCCCTAAAACAAAATTGTCACTCTATGTTTAACTGTATTTAATTATAATTTGATGAAAAGAGACAGCACGACACGAACCGGAGGACCGGGAGGGCCAGGCAATCCTCGCAGTTGAATGGCATTGCCGTCGGGAGAATACAGCATTCCGAAGGCTCGAAGCTGACGGCTGAGTTTGGGATCCAGCTGAAATAAAGACAACAGTCGACCACAAGACAGAAAAATACGAACATTAGCAGGCAATGGAGAAGGCGACGACGATGATCGACGACGGAAGAAACCGGATGGGCCCTGGAAAGCACGCACTACAACAAGGGAAAAGGCCAACTGAGACAACCCAAGGGGAGAATACCTACAGGCCAGCCGTTGAGACCTCGATGGCCCTGAAGTGAGTGTCGGCCCCCAAAAAAATAAAAAGACTCACCGGTGGTCCCGGGGGTCCGATATCTCCCTTGGGCCCTGAAATGAAGACAATTGCACCTGGTCATCCATCTCGCACTCCATCAAACTCGCCACCCCACACCTCTTGGCTAAGACACGCAAACACGGCTCTCATCCCTTGTCAATTTCTATGTAATAATGTCGCGTTCAAGATGACAACCGTTGAGCCAGTTGCTGCCATTTGACCGCCCTTGGTCAAACATTTTGGCCTTTCATAATTTGCATAATACAACTAGTACGAACCTGGCGGACAAAGACACTCCTTCAGATGTCGGGGACTTCTGGTTCTGTTGGTCGACGACGCCTGAAATAGTTTAAATGTCCCGAGGCAGATAGTTGACGCGACGGGCAATTTGTCCAAATTTATGGCTACAAGCAAGTGGGCCAACTGGCTGTGGCCCTTTAAAAAAGCGGCCATTAACTGATTTGAACATCGTGGGCTCGACTTGGAATATTTGACAGGCCACTTGACCGAATGATTAATTGGGCTCTGTTTGCTTGGGTGTTCTCCGGCAGATGCAGCTAGTTCACACACACACACACAAGTCCTACAGTCACCCACCTGCCTGACCCGCCACATCTGGCCCTCATATTCCGGCTGTAAATAGTGAACTGCGCGGCAGCCCTTTTTCTAATTCCAAATGGCCGTAAATCAGACTCAAAAGACTCGGATACCGGGTGGCCCAGTCCCTTGGAAGCAGGCGCGTCAATTTGTCAGAAAAGCAACGGCCAGTCCCCGTGACAGGCCCATATTAGAACCGCCGCCTTTGTGCATTAGCGTGACCCAAGGACGAAAAGTTCGCAGCTGGCCGCCACTGACTGTGACTGCAGGTGCTCGCCGGCTTCGAGTCGATTTGTCTCACAGGTCGAATTGCGTCAGTAATGACCGGGCTTGAACATCTCTGATTAGCTGCGACTCGATTGGGACCCCAGATGGCGCCAAAAAACCAGGGTGAATCATCTCCAAATGCAAACAAGACAAAGGAGGGTTTAGGCAAATGAGGACAGGTGTGAAAAGATACCTGAGACTCGAGGGCAGCTAGCCTCAGCTCGAGATTCGAAATACGAAGATTTTGAAGAAAAGAGAGCAACAAGACGACGGCCACAGGCACAAATTGTAGCCAGTGCAAACGACGACGGACGTCCGGCGGACGGTCGGCCAACACGACCGATGTTTTCATCTCATCCGGACGGCTGAAATATATGAGCAATCGACAGAAAGAGGCACTGTATAATGGGTGGGAGGAGGATCGTTGGAGGTGGGAGACAAGAGTTACCCACGGCCGTCGCCAGTGACGAATATTATAAGAGACAGTGGGAAAGGAGCCTCGGTCCGGAAACACGGGTTCACGCCCGGCTTGCCCAGCTGTCAACTTTGGCGTTCCGAAGAGAAAACAGTGTAATGGCCGGGAGTCTATGTTTTATGGGGATAAAATTGTGAGGGGAACCAGATACTAGACATGAGCCGTGATTGACGGACTCTCGTAATGAGAATTTCAGGTGGGAAGCCTCCCGGTTGACTGAATATTTCATTGGGCGGTGTCGCGCACCGGAAGAGCTACCCGAATGCCGACGACATGACCCCCCGCTAAAAAGAGCAATAAACAAGAGGATACCGGAAGGGGCCGGTGATGGCAGCAGATAAAGACATCAAGTGGCATGGCCTTGGCTCGTGTTGCACAATAACCAAAGATTTTATCAGAAAAGAGCAAACGAATAGGAATAGAGACAATTGGATAATGAGGAGGTCAGTGGCTAGCCAAGGCCCCGCCTTCTCAAAGCTGGAGAACCAAAGGCGCCCATTACAGCAAGTTTGAGAATGAGATAATTGCCATATATTCACAATCATTTATACCAATAAACATATTCTTCGTGGCTGGTATCCTTTTTTTCAATTGCTCCTCAAGTGTCTTTGTCGGCCGATTACTGTACGCAATTAATCCTATCGAGTTATGCAATTATGCCGGTGGATATTCATTCTTCCTGATACTATGAGAAAACAACGAGACATATAAAGACGAAATTTGAAATACCGCCAAAGGGAAAATCAGGGACATACACTATCATAGTCTATGTCACATAGACGCGCGCTTGCCCATGTTGCTCAAAGTGGTCATTTCTTGGTTTGTCCTTGCGTGCTTGCTGTTTGTCGCATTTCCACTAGAATTTGCCTTTTTCCCTTCATTCTCAATTTTGCAACAAAGCCACGTTTTAATTTCAGAATGTCCGACGGTGATGTTGTTGTTTTGGACTCGTCAGAAGTTCCGAAAAATGATGAAGTGAAGAAATCTCGAGCAAGGGAGAAGACTCCTGCTCCTAACCATCCAAAATATTTGAATATGATTATTGAAGCAATCCAAAATCTCAAGGAACGCAACGGAAGTTCGCGTATTGCCATTGCAAAATATGTCAAGGAGCAATACAACATCGGTGAAAAGGTTTTTTTTTCTCTTGTCTTCGTTATTTTTGATATATTTAGCAACGCCATTTCATCAACAAGGCTTATAAAGCCGGAATTGATAGCGGTCGTCTGAAACAAATCAAAGGTTGTTTCAAAGTTAACCATTCTGACTCGGTAGTTTTTGTGTTTTTGTTTATCTATAGTTTAGCCTAAGGCAAAAAAACCGAAAGCCGCCAATGTGGAGAAAAAGAAAACTGTCAAGTCTTCATCAAAAGACAAGAATGAGAAGCCACTGAAATCTCAGAAAAACACTAAGAGCCAGAAGGTTTCCAAAGACTTGACCACCAAACCCACCGGTGGCAAATCTTCCAAAGCTCAAGCTACCACCACTGAGAAGACGACAACGCCTAAGCGTTCACGAGCTAAGGTTTCTAAAATGGAGAAGAAATCGACGCCTGTTCAGGTATGTATTTTAATTTTATAAAATTTTGAACCATTTTATTTAGAAGACTTCTCCCACTCCAAAAAGGGCTAAGAAAGCACCTGTTCCTGCCAAGCATGCTGAACCCAAGAATGCTCCTACCACTAGGACTAGGAAGGCTCGTGCCTGATACTATCTGTACATAACTTTATTGTTGTATGTTGAAAAATGTTGTCTTGCATATTTCTACAGTTGCAACTCTATGTTTTTGCGTTCTCCGTTTCGTTGTTACGTTTAACGATTAATAGTCAATAAAAATTTCGACCTCTCACTGGACCCAGTTTCCTTTGATTTTGAAACAATTGTCGAAGGGAGAATTGGTAATGATAAGGAGGTTGAACATAATCGAGCATTTCCGCTTCTGCTACAGTGATTCTGTTTACGTATAGTCTGTTTCAAATGGAAATGTCTCGCTGCGCAACGGCGGGATTCCAATTTTTTGAAATTTGCAACAAAATTTATTTTTATAAAAATAGCACTTTTTTGGATTCGCCTTGATTTATGCTAGTTCTTGTATTTTTCCGGTAGATCAGAATTTTAGTATGTAAATGCAATAAAAATTAACATGAAAATAAGAGAAAAATTCACAGAAAATTGCATAAGCAAGAAAGCAAAATCGAGCATCTGACCCATCTAGACGGGCCGAGCGCTCTATCTAGATCGATTTAACCTTTAACCACCTACATATCCGTTTGAAACAGGCTATAATGGCATAGGTTGCGCAAGCAGAATGATTCTTCTTCAAATGACAATAATTTATTGCAAAATCTCGTCTAGAAAGCAGTCTCACACCGAGGACCTCCAAACCCTAGAAAAAAAGGTTGAAAATTTGCCTGTCTCTATCTACCTAGATTGCACAAACACGTCACAGAAGAGGAAGTCCCGAAGCAAATGCCTCTTCCATTACAATCTGTCGTCGGGTTGCAAATAGCTGAGAAAAATATGTTGTTCAATAAATAGAACGAACTCACTTTCCTCACAAGAGCGACCCGAGAATCCAAGCTGACAGGCGCAGATGTACGATGACCGAGTTCCCAAGCATGTGCCTCGGTTGTTGCAATCCAAAGAAGTGCAAGATTGTAAATTCTAATTCAATTCAGATTTTAGAATAACTTCCCGTGACACTCACAGGCAAAGGAATTGGGGTAACTGCAGGTGACTGCGTGCTGTTGAGACTTTGAACCTAAATTTTTCACTTTGTGGGGGATATCCGATACGAACTGCTCTATCCAGTTCATTTTTGACTTCTTGTAGCTTTGTTCTTTCTTCTTCTCTCGGAGCAATCGTCATGTCTTCGTCCTTTTTCACACGTTCGATGTCATTGACTTCGACTGAGGTGTCGTTATTCTATGAACGAAAAAGGTCGAGTCGAGTAAAAGAGAATAACCTGGGCATGAGAAAGAACAATAAAGACGAGCAAAAGGAAGCCGAAGATCATGAGATTGGGCGAAATCGAGGAGTCGGGACAGTTTTTGTGGGATTGGGCTGGGTCAAGCGTCGGGGGCAATTACACCGTTTAACTGCCTACAAAACTAGTAGCGATTGTCGGATACCGAAAAATATTCATGGATTGCACAATGTACAACAAATTGAGCAGAAATGAGGATCATTGATCAAGAAAAGGCACCGGCAAAGAGGAAAGGAGCAGTCGGCCGTCGTTAGACGACCTCACTCCGACTGGGTCTCATCGGGATGTCGTTGCTGAAACTTGTGTCTCGCGTGTCGTTGGAAGCACTCGGATTCATTGGCATCATCGGTTTCCGAAGAGCGGACCCTAAAATGAGGATGAGTGCGGGGTGAGCCGGGGAAATGTTACAGGCCACGGCACGACAAGACTCACTCAAACGGAGGTCGTCAGGCGGTGCGTGGCTAAATGACGAACTCGGAAACATCTCCCGGTACTTACTTAGGGGTTTAGCGTCGAGACTTGGCGGATTTGAACGAGGAACTGGTGTCGGCATATCGCTGTCTCGGAATGAACTCTGAACAGGTTTCATTTTGACGGGGAGTGATGGCACCCACGTTGAGGAGGGGCTGGGTTGCGGGTCCTTCGGCAGATTTTGTGTAAGTGACCATCTCCTTTTCGACGGGGGCTCGTCGTCGTCTCCTAAATTTGAATATTTTAAACAGGCCAGGAGGAGCAAAGGGAGTAGGGTGCCGGGTTATGTGCCTCGTTTTACCTATGTTGATCTACCAGGAAACGGATAGCCCTTTGGGAATATTCTGGACTAAAGCGGGAAGTTGAGGGTCAATGGGGACAGGCAACTTACAAAATGCAGAGAGAAATAAGGGCGAGGATGAGGAGGATGAAGAGAATGGCCAAAAGAATGGCCAGCACGACGGTGGCCGTCTTGTAACTGGTATCAACGACACCCTAAACATGGACATCAAGTGATATCTCATAAGGGAAATACCGCTGTGTGAGGGTCGAGCACGTCGCCATCCTCGTCTTGACAGTACGTGTTGTCTTTGATCCCCCATGGACAATTCTTGCAGTTATCCACCTAGACAGAATTCTTAGCGGATGGATAGAGAATATTGTACCTGTCCCATGGTCTGATACTGGCAGACACTGAAAAAGCCGGTAGAGTTAGAGCGACAGGCGGCGACTTGACTGTTGACGGTCGACTGGGTGCAAGAGAGATCGCATGCCGGGCCGACAAGACTACCACTGCAGGCAATCGAATAAGACAAAGACAGCCGGGTGCCGAGCAGCTTGCCATCGAATGTATTTTGGCTTTGAATTCCCTGTACACCTCCAACGGCGGGCAACACCCCATTCAAGGGGACCACCCAGGTGTCGGCATGTGTCAAAGTGTCCGCGGCTACGAGACTTCCATCTTGTGAGATGACTGCTCCCAAATGATGGGCGAAAACATCGATTGCTGACTAAAAAGAGAGGATAAAAGATGTTGAGAGACAATTTACAGGCTTGGTCGGCAGCTGGACGACAAAGTTCTCGTCCCATCTTTTTGAATTTCCGCCGACCATCGGCGGAAGCTGGCCATTTGGTTCGAGACGAATAAAGTCGGTCGTTAGATATCGTACTGACTGGCTGGAAGAAGGCCATTCAAAGAAAGACGACAAACTTACTCGGGTGTCGATATGATGAAAGTGAATGCGAATGAACAGTATGGTTCTGTTTTAAAATAACTGCAACTTTTGCCTGGCGGACAGACACACGTCCATCCATTAGGCAGAGCAGAGGCTGGGTTTGAATAACTTCTCAACTGGAACTGGATGGTCACCGCCCCGTTTTGCGGCGTTTCATTCTACAAGATAGTCACATATTTTTATTTTCTATGCTTACTTGGCTGTTGTTTATCGGTGTCAGTATTTGGTTGACAATTCCGCGTCCATATGCCGTCGCCTTTTGTAATGGATCGTTAACATTTTGTTCCCAGAAATTCTGATACCCTTGGGTCGTCGGCTGTTGATTGTTGTTAAAATATTGGGCAGATATCAATGGCAACAAACAAGACAAGAATATCATCTCTGAAAAAACGAACAGTCGACAGGAGAGAAGAGTGAAATTCCGGAAAGAGAGCGGAGCATAGCTTATCGCGAAATCGATACGTAGCCTGTGATTCACAGTCTTCAATGGGGAAGGGGACGTGGGAAATAGGTGGGCGGTGGACATTTCGAGATTCTGTTTGCCTAAGGGGGTCATCAGACACAAAAATTAGAGATGGCCGTCGGGATAGGCTAATGGAGGTGTCGGTTGCTCGCCCGATTGAAGGTCGACAACGATTTTCTTCGAAAAGCAAACACGGCCCACTTTACTCATGTTTGGACTGCACTTGGCAAGTGGCTACACCCTCGGGAAAATTAAAACAAAAAAATATAAAAATGAGAAAAGAGCACATTTGAAACATTTGATCGGAGGGGCAACGGAAATAGTGCCCTGCTCCGGGACGGCGGCTGAGTCAGTCCGCAAACAAAACACTCGTCTTGTATTCATTAGGACACGATTGACGGATAACCCGTACAACAACTGTATACGGGAGAGGACAGAACATACAATGGACGGGTAAAAGTCGAAATGAAGACAACAAAGAAAGTTATTTTATTATTCGACTAAAAAATCTGAATGACTCGCTCTTCATAGAATAAACAATAAGATTTTTATTACCCGACAAGAAGTTATGGCAGATAGAAAATTACTTGGATTACAGATAAAATAAAAATAAAAGAAAGAATAAAGGGAACAATTCGAGCAGTTCCATTGCAGTAATGTCTACAAAAAAAAGTAAAATGGGAAAGAGAAATGATTACCTGTCATTGCAACAGCAAAGTTTTCCTTTCATATTTCCGAGACTCGTCTCTGCACACAGATTTCGAATAGCCTTGAATCATTTGTTAGTTCTGGGGCGGTCGTGACTCACGTTACAAACAATTGACGAACATCCCATTTTGGTTACACTTTGGATTGATGATTCCTCATAAAAAGTATAACAATAACTGTCACCCATTCCAAGAATATTGTCACAATCTTCTGTATCTTGATAAATATCTTGACCCACAAAATATTTTAGTCCTTTGTAACATCTGATCATTGTGGCCTGACTCAACAGCGAACAAAACAAAAACACAAAAACTAACACGAGGTTAGAGGACATTTTCCTGAAATTACACATAAATATCAAAAAATGGCAGCGGAGGAGAACAGAAGCCAGCCATTGTGCCCAGTACAAAAGACAAAACATTACCTATTTCACTGGTTTAGAATTCATGTGGAAGTCGGACAATGAGGCAGACAAAGAAACAACAATCGACTGACCTGAACTAGACGAGAACTCAAGGTCTGCTGTAATGTGATGGCTGCAATGAGTTGTTCCAATTATAAAAACTCAAATAAATATAAAGATTTATTTGAAATCAATTCACATAAAACATCTTCTATAATTAAAAAAATAAGTGAATACGGGCATTTCTACGCTAATAAGCAAAATTACTATCACAATAGTTTGTGGAATGGTCTGAAGGGTTTACAAATACATATCTACAAACTTAGTCGAAGAATTTTCTGTTAGGGTTGGGGCCGAAGAGCGCAGTACGAATTTGAGGTACAATCTGAAAAAAAAATAAAATTGCATCAATAAAGGTAAAAAATAGTACTTACTCAATAAAAATATGCTATTTTTGTTGAATTCAATTAAATTAGGCAAGCGATACACAAATAAAAAATTTACCTGACTAGCAATAAGCTCCAAGCGGCTTTCAAGGGTAGAAGAAACACGAATCTTTCCTGCTTTAGCTGAAATTTCAACACCACCTGCAGAGTTTGACGGAAGGAAATTGTTCTTATCAATTGTTACCTGTAGAAATTAGCATGTATTATTTATTTAAAAAAATAACTTACATGACTTTTGTCACCCCATTGTTGATGTTGGGCATTTAGACATTCGGGAAGAAGCTGTTCTACCAAACTCAGATCTTTTTCACGACATCGAAGGACAACTTCTTTTTCGAGCAATTGCAAGAGACCCTATAATGCCCATATTATACAGAATTTTTGAAAAAGAAGCGCACCTGCATAATAAGTCCCTTGAGGATAGCAGGATAACGTGCAGCTTCAGCAGAAATTCTGGATAAATTACCCTTAGCTTCATCGAGGACATGACGAATATGGTCTTCACGAGCCTAAAGAAATAATTCAGACTCTAGACAAATTTACCTTCAAACACATAAGACGGCCGGCATTAAGGGAATTTGAAGCTTGGATTTTTCTCTGCAGTTCCACCTGTTTTTCTTTTTTCTCATAGAATTCCATGATTTTTTGACGTTGTTGTTGTACTAAGCGACCCTAAAAAGCAGTTATTTCCACGATATTGACGTGATTTTAGCTACACAAAAATAAAGTTTGAACATGAATTAAGGTACCTTTTCAATATTGAATTCTTCTTCAGCCTTGGCATCAATTTCTTCGGCTTTTTCATTGGCTTCTAAAATTATCAGTTATAAAAATACTAACTTAAAATGGAAATAACCTTGCTCAATGAACGCCATCATGTGGCGAAGCTGCTTCTGAACGTCATTGTCGGAGATTCCCATGTTTCTTCTAGATTCTAATCTGAATCTAAAAATATATACATTATCGATAGCGGATGTTTGATATTAAAACAAGCAACAGGTCCGTAAAAGCAGAAGTGATGATGAGAGAGGACGAAACATTTAACTATAGAATAAATACACTCGAAAAAGGAGTATCACTGACTGAGACCAATAACCACTAAGCGAACTGGCCCCCGCGATTGATCTCAAGCGCGTGTCGAGACCTATAACATTTTTCTGTAAAGAATTTTAAAGTTTTAAAATTTCAATAGAAATGAAGCTGCATGAAATATAATCAGAACAGTATAGTATGCAGTAGCTTACAAATTTAATTCTATATAAAATATAATTATTAGGGCCGGCCCTAAATTTTTGTCCTTCTGGGGTTATCTCGGCCAAATCTTGACCAAATTCTTTTTTTAAAATAAAGCCCTCACTGCGAGAAAAAATTATGCAAAAAGAATTAGCCCGATAGCATTTGTTTTGAGGCAAGGCGTCGGTGGATAGGTTGGGCCGAAACCTATCGGCGGCCGTAGCGCCTCAAGATAGAGGTTTCGTGGAAAAAACACCCTAGATGAAAAAAATCAGCCTTATTGAGAGCTATACCCTGTAAAAAAAATTCCTCGAAAAGTTGAGATTTGACCTAGATCCGAAAATCGCCATTTTTGGAACGCACCCATGACTGAGTGGTTTTCTGCCAAAACTATCGCGCCAACCCCCTGTCGGATTCGACCCCGCCCGAACCAAAAACATTTTACTTTCTTTTCTCTTCGTTTCTTTGGTCTAAGCACACCCTAGAAAATGTTTAAGGACGATAAAACCGCAGCGAAGAATTCGCCAAAGACGCAAGAAGAGTCGGAGCCATTTTTGTGCTCAACGCAAACTGTTAGCGATCTGCTGGAGACATCGGCAACACAAGGCTCTGGACTTCTAGAAAATATATCTATACGCCCTTACTGAACTCATCGAGGGTATTTCAGAACAGTCTTCAGATTTCCAAACCTGCAGAGATTGAGTTATCAGATACTGGCCCAGTTTCAAAGAAATAGGAAGAGGGTTCATCCGGTTACAGGGTTGTACGAGACGAAGTTTTGAGATCAAGACGAGTCCAGCTCGTCTCGAAAAAAAAAACAATACGAGGCCGAGTCTCATGCAGCCGTGGTTGGTCTGGTTGTTTTGTTTGAAATTGTGCGGCACAAAGGAAGTTGTTGGTCAATGCGACATGCAGCCGGTGTCCTCTTACGCCCGTTTGTCGTCTCGCATTGTGCCTAGCGATTATGTTCTGCTCTGCCGATTTTCTTCTATTTATTATTCTTTAAATGTGTTGCCAAAAAATATTCTACTCAATTGAGGGGAGTCTGATCGATAAGGACATCTCCCCTTCGTTTGCATCGCAATACTCGACCTCGACGGGCTAATTATCCTCTCCAACCACCTGATCGCTTTTTTATTATAAAGAATCTTTATTATAATTCTTTCGCCAATGTCCACGTAGATATCCTGGGTATTTTGTTGATTTCATATAAATATAAAATAATTTTTAGTTTTTATATCAGCTGTCAAGAGCAAAACGAGTTTTTAGATCAATAATTCAACCAATTTTCTGTCGCCCGCAGTAAAATGTAATTTTGTTTTGTTTTGGATTCGTTAATCATAGAGGTTCGACTCCTCCAGCTGTGTTTGCTCTGCCCAATTCTCTCCTCGTTTCCCTTTCTAAACAGACTTTTCCAGGATGAACCGGTGATGTTTACCTCAACATTGATGGCCCGGTCGCCGACTGTGGTGTCAGCCGACGGCAATCCGGCCTATGAATACAGTTATCCAGCCAGCTCTTCCTCGTCTACAGGGTCAGTTCAGACAAACCTCTTTGCCTGCCCCCCTGGTTGTCATGTGCCACTTTTCATTTATCGATCATCGCCTGTTCACCTTCGCCCCCTGTCGAAAGGTCACCGCCTTCAGTTGTATGAGATATCTTGGGGCGCGCACCCAGGATCGATGGCCATCTGTTGAGAATATTCGATTTGAGGATGTTCTCTGTTGATTGTCCTTTCTCTTCCTTTCCTAATTCCCAGATTTTGGTCAGGCTTATCTGGCCCCGCTCAGCCACCTGCAGCCATGAAAAGGGCGACATCGATTTCTCCCGGGCTAGCCTGTCCATCTGTTTCTTCTTTTCAGCACACTTTACACCGCCCTCTGCACCTCACAAACGTCTTTTCAGCTGGTTCTCCGGACTACGAGCCAAGATCAGTCAGCTGGCAAGTATTTCCGAGTGGATGAGCCAGTTGGGTGTTCCAAAAGAGCGTACTCCTATGGTGAGTCAAGTCAAATATTCGCCTGTATTACACACATTTGACTACAGCCATCCATCTCGGAGAGGAAATTTTCGCCACCTTTGGATTATGGCGATGATACCATCAATTACAATACAATATCCCTGGATGATCATGTGATTTTGCCGGATCCAGAAGATGAGACATGGGATTGGGCCACATGTCTCCTGGCCGATTTGGACAGTTCCCATAAATGGAATGACACTCTTGAGAAACAACATTTCGGCCCTTTGCAAGGATTACTGACTCTTGGTTCACGGAAGAAAGCACAGGGTCATCAGTTCAGGTGGGCGATTGACGGGCAATATGTCTATTGACTGCAGGACGATGAGTCTCGTCCATCCGACTTGGTGTGATAAATGCGGAGATTTCATTTGGGGAATTTTGAGACAAGCAGTCAAATGTGAAAGTAAGAGGATCGAAGGTCAGACGATGATTTCTTCAGAATGTAACTACACATGCCACCAGCGATGTCAGGAACTTGTCAATCTCGACTGCCGTTCAGCTGGCTCTTCTCTAACCTCAGGTATTTCTTTTTCTTTTTTTTTCTGTATTAGTTTTCCGCAGACGATTATCAAGGTATCTATCCCAAATTGCCTGATGGCACACTGGGCACTATTCCCAAAGATCTGCGTTTACCGTCTCTTTCCTCGCCTGCGGACCCCGACAAAGAAAATTCCGCCGAGGTAAGCTTTTCCCCTTTCAATATTATTTGAAATTGATCAGAACCCGCTGTTCTCGAAAAACAGCAGCACAGTTCCCCGTTCATTTGCCCCAATGGTCGGTGACCGGGATGTCATACGGGTGCAAGAAGTCTACGTCAAGGAGGACACGCCGTTCGAGTGGTCTCCCGGTTACCAAGAATTACAACTAGTTCAAAAAATTGACGAGTTCAACCGTCGCTCGGACGGCGTCCACATGGTTCTAGTAAGTCGTCGACCCTTCGGTCACCAATCATTCGGTTCAGAGTCCAGACGGGACATCCTTCTCCGGTCACATCCAAATCCATATGAATTTTACTCGACCGATCAGTGTCGTCGCCGGTGAAGGGCCTTCCACCGTCTTCGACGTTGTCAACACAGGTACGAGATTATTTATTTCTGGAGGGATCTCCTTCTTTCTGTCGACATCCTTCTCAGACGACTTGCTTTGTTCTCCAGTGGCGTTTCGTTTCCCTCGGACTTGGAATAAATCGACACAGTCGGTTCTCACTGCGATACATCGGTTCTTTCTAAATTTCTTCCCTTATTCCAACGAGAGAATCCTCCTACTTTTAGTGTCGACTGTTCTCCAAGAGGAGTCGTCGGTCGACTGGCCGTTCTTGAACCTAAAAATTTTGCTTTCTCTTCTTTCCTCTAACTATGACCTGATCTTCTTCGGAAGGGTGATGTCGAAATTGTAGAGGCCTCGGTCAAATTCAAAGATGGTTCTAAATAGTCGAATATGTCGAGTAACTAGCCGTCGACAACTTATTCTTCTGGGTGTCGACGGGGTCGTCGGCGGTCTTTTCGGCGAATTCCCTGGTGGCGGAGTTGGCTCTGACGGGACAGTGAGTCTGCGAGTAATTTCACCGGTCACATAGTTGGTTATCGCGTTGGCAATGGCTGTTAAACAGGTATCCCGCTCGATGAAAGTATCCTGCAAGCAAATTATTCCGTTCGGAGGTGGCCACTCACGTCCGTCGTCCGTTCTTCATTTCGCCATTGAGCTGCCTAAATTTGACGATAAATTGTCGACAACCAACCGACCTCTCGAATGATGTCATTTAACTCCTCCTCGAATGTTTTCTTCTCCATTTTTGAGCTGAAAATACAACAAATTGGAAGGAAGAAGCCGAGTCGGGGGGCAGATCGATGTCTCGTAAGCAATTAAACATTAATGAGTTTGGAGAGACCGCGTCGATTGTCCTTATTTCAGGTAAGAGCACAACCCGACAGCGGACGATCACTTCCTTCTTTTTGCCAAGGAACACCGTCAAGACAATCAACATAAACAGCGCCATGACCACGAGGTATTCCATCACAAAACTGGCAAGATCTCGACTTTTCAGACAAATGATTGTGACACTTTTGAGGAAATTCCGGGTGGCCGACAATCCACGGAAATTCGCCCTTTATGAGTGTCGACAAGCGGCGGACGAAGAAAAATGCACCCTGCTGAGTAAGTCAAAAAGGGAGAGTCACTGATTCAATTCCGCCGACTACGAGGCGCCACAATTGAGCGGCAAATTGAGTTAACTCAAATGTTTCGATTATTCAAATGGGCCACCAATTTGGGGAATATAAATGAGAGATTTCAGGGCGACTAGTTCGAATCAGTGACGATGTCTGTCCGTTAAAAGTTGTATTCGGATGGGGCTCGGCCAACGCGGGACATTCTCTCGTCTTACAAGAAAACGACACAGGCGACATCTTGTGGGATGCTTTTGAAATTCCTGAATTGGAGAATTTTATAAGAATATTGGCCATGGAAGAGAATCAATACAATTGGCAGATACAACAGAGATACAACCAGTACAGGTACGGTGACCCATCTTTCAATAATTTCTTCAGTTATGCCGTCAATGCTGAACTTCGTCGTCGCGGCTACTCGGCGGCGGAAACACCCGTCGCGGGGGCGTCGACCCCTGTCCAACCACAAAAAACAGCAAATGGTTTCGGGACTGCAGACAGTTTGGTGGTAACGGAAGAAGAACCCGAATATGTTAACATCGAACAGCTTCGACTTCAACAAAGTACAAGGTTGTGATCTCTTTCCTCATTTCACTTCGACAACGAGTATTTCACTACCTTTGTGATTTCAATATTTCTATAAATATTCGTATCTTTCTTTTCTGCTTGCAATATATACAAAAATCATGAGACTTTCGACTCTTCTGACTGAGTTTATACGATGTCTGTTGTATATAAACATTACTGTCATTCTTCAATTTCATTTGTCTCGCCCGTAACCTGTCCCCGAGGCCACTGAACCGGCCCAGTCTTCGATGACATGACATCAGTCACCCGAGATATCAGTTCCCTTTACTTGTCTTTTCTTTCCCGTTCGCGAGTTCTAGATCATATTTGTCTAGCGCGAGTGACCAGTCTTGCTCTTCATTTACTCTCTATCGTTCTGTATAAGTTCGTTCGGACTTTCTGCTTATTTCAATTCTTAACTAAACTAAGTTACGGTAAAAACGATACTCTGCAGAAATATGTGGGATTCATTATCTACCTTGACATTCGAGCAATATGGGCCAATTATTCTTCTTTTTGTGATCATGACTATTTTTATGATGGCTTGTGTGATTCACAGTGTGAGACAAAAAAGGGCTGAGGTAAAAAAACTGCTTGTCTGTTGCACGCATGTAAAAATTAAGGAACAAATATTTAACCACATTCAAACATCATGTTCACAAAAAACTATCATCGTAACGGACGGCAATACCGGGATAGAAAGAACTGTCGTCACATAAAGATCCATCTAACCTTTCTTGAATGTCAATTAGCCTTCATCTCAGACAATACAGCTTTTTTTTAAAACTTTATCTATTTATAATTATCCGTTAAAATGTACAAAGTAGTAAAAATAAAAACGTGATAAACTAATAGACGGTAGACGCTTACTGACTAGGAAGACTCGGAACATACATCATCGAGAGTTTGCGATGGGTATCGGCATCATCAAGACAGGTTGAACGAACAAGAGCCGCAGTCACCATATATGGGTCGCAATTAGAGGATGGGCGGCGGTCCTCAAAATAACCCTGAAATCCAAACGTAAGTATATGCGAAGTTTTGAGTATTCAGTAACTAAAAATAAGAACTTACATATCCTTCATCACTTGTTTGTCGAGGGATCCTGATAGAGCTAAAATCATGAATATAAAAAAAGCTGTAAAATTTAAATGCCTGGCACGCGAAGCAACTCCATATGAAAACTCATTAATCGAAGCGGTTTCATGGTGACCAGTGAGACGACGTTCATTATCCTAAACAGTGGTTGTAATCTTTTAATTTTAATCTTTCAAACCCTTCCTCGGTGAGGGTCGTAGTAAGCTATATGCTCTTTGTGTACGAAACTAAGCTTGTTGATGGCGCTCATAATATGGTCAATTCCGCCCTTTTCTCGCATAGATTTTGTTGAGAAGTTAGTATGACAGCCAGCTCCGTTCCAGTCTCCTTTAATTGGCTTTGGATCAAGCGACGCTACTACCTATTATTATTTGTACATTGCAACGAATAATAATACCCCGTATTCTTCTGCAACACGATGGAGCAGAAATCGAGCAATCCAGAGCTAAACCAGTTCTCATAATAAACGTAAGTAAAATCTACCTGATCTCCCATATTAATTCCTTCTACAGGACCCACTTGGAATTCCCACTAAAATAATAAAATCCATTAAAGAACTTCAATAAACTAGCCTGTCCGGGCATGACTTCAGCATTCGTCCCGGAAATTTGGACACCTGCGTAAATACAGGCCCGATAGTGGGCTTCCACTATATCTCTGCCGTAAACCTTGGCCGCTCCCACACCACAATAGTAAGGGCCTAAAAAGTTATTACGACAGCCTGACCCAAATTATACCTTGAGGACCCGGAAATCCATTTTTCGGCCAACCAAAAGGATGCCCATCGATATCCAATAGAGTGTATTCTTGTTCCATTCCGAACCATGGATAGTGATTTTTCGCTAATTCCATGACTTCGGCACATTTTCGCCGATGGTTAGTGGCTATAAACATTTTAAAACAATCAAAACTCAAATACCTGTAGGTTGCCACTTATTGTCTAATGTTTCGCAGAGTACAAGCTTGTTTTCCCCACGACGAAAAGGATCGGGAAAAATGGCCACAGGCTTTAAATAAACATCCGAATCCTCTCCCTCTGCTTGGCCAGTCGAACTTCCGTCAAAATTCCAGATAGGAAGTTCTAAAAATAAACAAAAAAAATTATAGAAAAAAAAACAATTTAAGGCAGTTGAAATGGAGCGCGGTTCAAATGGAATTGCCAAAAGCTGTACTACTAATGTTTTCTATAGAAATGAACTTCTTTATGGTCACGTGAATAAGAGCAAAGACATACCGCTCGGATGTTTGGGAACAAAGTCCAGAGTTCTTGTCTTCGACCGCAAATTTTCACCAGATCCATCGATCCAAATGTATTTCGCTTGAATTTTGCCCCTCTGGTCGAGGTCCAGAAATCTTTGAGTGATCGCTTTATCCGTAGCAAATTGGGCTCTCAGATTCTGCGCCATACCGAACTATAAATAAAGAAATTTAGGTCTAACTTTGAAATGTTAGAGAAAAACGGAGATTTGGAAAATGTCAGCGAGCAACGGGTGTGTACTCTGTGCGAGGAGCTAATCTTCCGCTTTATCTAACAGGAGGTAGCGTCTACCCTCTACTTATTGCTCGAGTTTATTTAAAACAGTCAAGAGAAAAAAAGCGCCACAGAAAACTGTTGAATGAAGAAAGAAGAAGAAAATAGGAATTTTTTATCTTAGAAGAATGAGAAAAATAAAAATCTAATCTAATCTAAAGAAAAAAATTGCAGGATTTTTCATTGCTTGGCGCGACTTCAAAATGGGTTTACCATTTCATACTGGGCAATGTTTGTATCAAAGCAGATCTCCTCTGGGTGATTGCTGTGTGGTGTACAGAGTATAAAATATCTCTTTCCAGCACCCAATTTTCAAGAATACTTGCAATTTCAGTATTATTCGCTGACAGTAAGAAGTTAGGAAGTGGAAGATGGGCTGCGAGTTAACAAATGATAAGATATTCGTACGGTCCTATCTCTTATCTTTTTTTTCTTCTGTACTCTGGTTTAAAATATATATCATATACTTTTGCATATATGTGGTCATACATATTTTACTTTTTCATTCATTTCATATAGATTCTTTCACTTTTCGTCACTTCTGTTAGCAGAAGTAAATACAAACTGAAAACCATGCAGCACATGGAAGGCTTGCATTTATTTGCTTGTTCTTTCAGGTATGGCCTCTTCATCTACTCATAGTGCATCCACCGGTATGTAAGCATATAGTTTCTTAAATAATTTTTTAAAAGGTGGGTCACAACAAGACGAAGCGAATTTCAAGCATTCCTCGTCCAATTTTTTATGCATCATTTGTGGACTAAACGAAAACTGTTTTTATGGCAAATTAACTTCAGGAAATGGGCAGTAGGCAAATCAAACAGTGTAAATACTCTTTATGACAATTTCAGCTATCCTCATGAAGTTTACTACATGCGAGATCCATTTGATCCACCTTCTAAAAAAGGAAGGAAGCCAATGCTTTTTGATTTCCTCGTACTTGGATCAACTTGTCATTTATGCTCGCGGAGTGTCTGTATTCACAAAGTATTTTGTATTTACTTCTGCTAACAGTTTCAGTCTTGTTCAATATATTTTGGAAATCATTTTTGCTCAGATTGCATAAGTCGCGAGCGTAGAAGCTTTCCCGATGAAGTGCTTCAGGTATATATATATCTGTATTTATTCTTAAATAATATATTACAGTTGGTCATGAAGGCACAAGACAGCCATATTGTGTTTTCACAACAGTCCACTGACGCATCTACAAGTTAGTAAAATATTTATTCGTATATAAAGCTACAATAATAATTATTGTTAGTTAGAAATTCAGGCAAGGGACGTCAATAACAGAGAAACTGGTTAAATGCTTAACTTCGGTCATCGGGAATATGCAATATGATTGAATGAGATTTGATTTCAGTATCACCGGATAATATATTGGGATGTTATTCGGCTTTTTGTGACTTTCTTTTTACAGCGTTAGCTGCCGATTTCCCATCGATAATTTTATTAGCATTGAGATCTTCTTTAGGCTCATCGGTGAGCTCAATGTTATCAGTCTAAAACATGTTTTATTTGGGAATACACGAAAAATTGCCTTGAGAGATTTAGTTGTAGCGACGTAACGGTTATTTTTCTTGACATAGGCATGATAGAAGAAATTGCAGAAAAGGAGGAAGTATGTGAAATAAATAGCAAAGCAAAGTCCCAAATTTTCGTAAGTCTGCTGACAATATTGGTCAGATTTCTGAAAATGCCATCGAAACTTCATTTCTAATTGTTACCTTTATATTATATACATGAATACCGATGGTAACACCCATGATCATTTGAGAAATCTGCAAAATTGTAACCAGCATAGCAACTTGTTTAGGTGGACGGAATTTCAGAGCACTCAAGGCATAATAGGAGTACATCAAGGCGTGAACCCCGTAATTCATCCAAATAAACCATCGACCTATAAGAAAAATTACCATGATCAATAATTTTTTACCTGAAGCAGTATGATCTTTATAGGCATGCCAAGTGTACATAAGTACAGTAATATGATGGTACCAGTGAAGAAACAATAGGGGCCGTTTGCGAAGAACGATAAAACCGGTGTCTACTAGTTCCGCAACCTGAGAATAAAATTTCGATTTCGGATTTGTTTCAGCGAACTTTGCTCATTGCGAATTGTTCTGTCCAAAATCCCGTAATTCCTTGAGCATATGAGGCGACGCATACAGAATATGTGAACGAATTGCTGTTATACGATATATCATAGAAAAATAAGAAGCCTACTCTTTCAAACTCCAAAACCACTCGGGTGACATTCGGACAAAACCAAAGAGAGAAAAAATGGCTAACGCTGCGTTCCAGACAAAAAGAGCAGTATCTAATTGAAAAGGTTTACGAGATGCCATAATCTGAACAATATTACATGAAATTACTGCTTCTAACAAGGGAATGTTTTTTCCTTACAAGGAAACCTTTTTTGCCCGTGTATCGAAGTAGCAATGATTGATATACCATACGAAAGAGCGTAAAAAATTATATAGCCTGTTTCAAATGGATATGTTTTAGTTAAAGGTTAAATCGATCTAGATAGAGCGCTCGGGCGTCTAGATGGGTCAGATGCTCGATTTTGCTTTCTTGCTTATGCAATTTTCTGTGAATTTCTCTCTTATTTTCATATTAATTTTAATTGCATTTACCTGCAAAAATTCTGATCTACCGAAAAAGTACAAGAACTAGCATAAATCATGGCGAATCCAAAAAAGTGCTATTTTTATAAAAATAAATTTTGTTGCAAATTTCAAAAAATTGGAATCCCGCCGTTGCGCAGCGAGACATTTCCATTTGAAACAGACTATACTTCTTCACAAATTTTCAGCTACGGAATCCCTCGGGGTAAAAAGTTATACGCGATTCCAGATTGGCATTTTGGGAATTTCTATTTCGAGGCTTTCGGCAACCACCCGGCAAAACACAATCTTTGCCCCTAGGAAAAAACATACCCTTGTATATTACGAGATGCCATAATATAAGTATGTTTGTTTGTACACATAAAATAGATTCAAAATTAACCTTTTGACCAACAAAAATCGCGGCCACATATCCAATCGACCAAGTCAGCGAATGATGCCAGTTATTTTGCATCCATGTCGTGGATCCTACCGCATCAAAACTGTCCTCCAGTGGCAGAATGATGGAGTAGTTCTCCGGACCAAACCGTGGCTGATAATCATATCTAGCCATTTACCCTGAAATTATATTTCAAGTAAAATGTGATATAAACCACGATCTAAGTATTGAGCGGTTGGGGAAATGGCGCCATAGAGAATGATTCACGTCTGCACTCATCCAAGGCAAACACTGGATCAGTCAAATATATTATCAGCGAAATTTGATAAGGTGCTTGTTATAATTAAATTGTTGGTTCAAAAGTTGTGAGCCAGAACATTTTAAAAAGTTTCGAAAAGAAACAAAAATGGAGTTTAATTTTGTGTATTAGATAAAATCTCTAATACAATCTCTGGGAATATTTCTACATGTAAGTTATGCATTGGTATCAAAATATAAATTTTAGCTTAAAAAAAAGGTAAGGTAAAAGAACTTTCGATAGACATCAAATTAAACACGTAATTTTAAGACAAAGCGATGTAATATAAATATTTAATAAGTGAATTTTTAGAGGAAAATATAAAGACTAAAACGGTATAGAAAAGAGAAACTGAAGGATCCGAAGGACTGATAAGCAGAGCTGCCATTCAGGTAGCAGGCATGCCGCTGATGGGGTGAGCGATGTGTCTCGTTTGTTGCGGGATAGAAACCGGTAAAGAGTGCTACGCCTAGCTGCGGGCTCCGGTCATTTCAAGTTTTAGACACAAAGAAATCCTGCTTATCATCCGCAATTGCGTCGCGAGAGGCTAATTCGATGACATAATAGCGCACATGCGCGACCACTAATGCTTCCTCGTGCATTTTTGACCAGTGCCTGAACATTATGGAAAACAAAATAATCGCAAAAGTAAAATAAAGTTAATAATACAACAAAAGAAAAGGCTAGACCAGTTGTCGAATATCAACCAGCACAATTGGCCAAACGTCCTCCTGTGATTAAACGAGGGAGAGAGCAATGGACAGCCGTCTAGGCAGCGATCGATTATAAAGGAGGAAGAGTGCAACCGTCCACCCCTTTTGTGCCAGTGGCCGGGGATAATCTGGTCTTCTAATACCGTAATGTCTGCCGTTAAATTTTTTATTTGCATTTTAAATTGGATACTTATTAGGTGTTTACCTAATATAACAAGTAAAGAAACTAAAAAAAATCAACAAAATGTAACAAACTTGTAGGTTAAGAGAAAGCTTGAGAAACACGGTCAATTTTAGATAAATCCAACACACGAGTTAAATCATTTGATGATCCGCCAACACAAAGAATTGTGGCAACATCTGGATTGAATTGCAGAGCGTGAAGAGGTCCAAGGGCCAGTTTCTCCGAATAAATGTGATCGATCGCGCCATTGTCCAGCACTTTCCATATATTTAGGGTCTGAAACTTTACGATTAACAGACGAGACAAAAACAAATTTTATACAAGGAGTTGAAATATAGACATTAAAATACCTCATCATGTCCAGCGGTGACAAGTAATCCACGAGTAATAGCACTCAACGACAAACCGCCAATAGATTCATCATGAGCTTTACCTTCCCAAACACACTCACCCGGTTTTCTCATGTCAATATGTCGAAGATATCCTAAAGGTACACTTTGGAAAAATAGAAAGCATATTAAAATAACCGTCATTTGTAGCTACAAAAGCTGTGAAGGGATTAAAATGATTCCATTGTAATTTTTCTACTTGCCCATTGAACTTCCATTCAGCAGAGCTTTCTCCTTTAGTTTCTCTACAATCTATCACTTGTACATCACCTGCCATAGTTCCAATTAAAATAAATGTGGACTCTACAGGATGCCACTTTATCCCTTGAACCTAAATTCAAAAATAATTGAAGAATAGCAAACATACCTCTGCCCCTATGTTTCCTATGATCTGAGCAGCTTTTGCTTCGTCTATATCCCACAAGATGACTTGTTTGTCAGCACCTAAATGAATTCATTACATTTTTTATATTTCTTTACCTCCACTGGCTATAACATGCTCAGTTAATTTGTTCCAAGCTAAAGATAAGACCGCATCGGTATGACCTTGAGCAGAACCGTCACGTTTCTTCCGTTTGCCAGCTGAAAAGTTGTAAAAATGCCTGTAATCTTACATTTTTGGATAGCGCCTAACGTAACCACAGGTTCGGCGGAATTTACAACATCCAAGTCCCAAATGCCAATACATGAATTCATAGTTCCAACTGCTATAAGATTCCCCTAAAAGCTAATAGATGAAATATATATAATTTCTAACTTTTCCGGTGTCATTATTTCCAGGATCATACTGTACTGTTTCTAAACAAAGTGGTGGAGCATCCAAGATATAGTCATGATGACAATACCAATCGTCGTCTGCTTGGTTATATACATAAATCTCTAAATTGTAATCATCCTAAATAAGCTGATGTCAAAGATTATTAAAAAAATACTTTTCGTATTTTCGCTACTGCTACCATATTATCGTCCGGACGTACTTCAAACTCTTCTTTTTCGTCTTCGGCATCGCTATCAACATGCTGCGTAATGTAAGGATCGTCTTTATTTGAAGCATACATAGCTATTCCTTTCATTCTTAAATACGCCGAAATATTTTTTCCTAAATTTACTTACGCAGTATGTTCATTTTCTTCCTCTTCGTTCTTAGATGTTTCATTTCTTTCTTCAATATCCATATCTGCCTCCTCGTTATCGCTTTCCTCACCATCGCCTCCTATAAAATGTGGCTTACAACAAATTGTAATACCTACCATGAATTAATTGCTTAAGCTGTTCTTCTTCCAGCTTGATTTTATCAGGAA
Source organism: Oscheius sp. DF5033 (assembly GCA_964036215.1). NCBI lineage: Eukaryota > Metazoa > Nematoda > Chromadorea > Rhabditida > Rhabditidae > Oscheius > Oscheius sp. DF5033. Next base: position 141,952 of record CAXIWN010000002.1, read on the forward strand.
TTTTTTTAGGAATACCTCGTGCTATCCACACAAGGTCGGAAATCATGTGTACTTCGTCCATTGTTTTCTGAAAATTTACTTTTCAACAAACATAAATGGAAACACAAGCAGAGTATATAAAAGAGATCACAGTAAACAATCGAACTTCTTTAGAACAGATATTGCCCTCAAAGAAAGATCTGATGGGGTTGAAAAGGACGGTATTAAAACACTGGAATTTTCAATCGAGAAATATTCCGATAAAACGAGCACTGTATCTTCTAAACTATCAAATAAAAGCCACTTTTGAAAATCAGAAGAGGAAATAAAAGAGTTACGGCATTTGAAGGCAATCGAAATATTAAAAATGGCTTTGATGCGTAAATTATGAACAAGGGTGATAAAAGATTGTTTGATGAACGGAGAGAAAATTTGGGAAAAAAGGCGGAAAAATTTCACAAAATTTGTCGAAAGGTAAGAGTTGTACAATGATAGTGCTAATCTTTGATTTTCCGAAGTGAAATACGGTAAAAGAAAATAAACGTTGGACGGACTAAGGTTGCGGAAAAAGCTGATATACAGAAGTTCTTGGGAGAACTCCATAGTTTGGGATAAGCAACATTTCCAAGTAGAAATACAATCCTCCATTTGAGTATTGAGCAAGGTAGAGTGCAATTTCCAATTATAAAAGTTGTTTTCCGTTGTATTGCACATATATTCAGATTCCACATAAAATGGTATCATTTTTTCTATTATACGTATTGTATCCTGAGCATTCAGCCGTTGAACAACCATATCTTGCCTAATTGATCTAAGTCGGTCCATAACAAAGTTGTAGACAATTTCTAGATTATCGTCTTTTTCCTTGAGAAATAGTTCCATCAAATAAGCAATACATTCCATAAGTACAGGAAGGGGTCTTAATTGTTCCGAGATTAAAAGGTTGTTACCAGCAGCTGAGCGTGAGAATTCTTTCACCTGAAGTAAGTTCATGAAATCTTTAAGCTATTTCGTACCATTTTATGAGGATCAGGTTGAGATTTTCCACCAATTCGCGAACACTCCAAAACATGCACTAAACTGTTTTCAATCCGGAATTGAATTTCTGAAAGAAATAGAACTGATCTCAGCAGAACGGAATTAAATTACCCGTTTGAGGGCACATTTGTTGGCACGTTCCACGAGTTACATCCTGCATGCTGAAACACAACTGTAATATTATATATTATATGATTATAGGCACGTTGAGCTAAAATAAGCAGAGTTGTAAATGTAATAGACAGTTTGGCATTCCAGAACAGCATGAAGGAAAAACTCATGGGCCGATGCAAATAATTGTATATAGTCTGTCAAGAAAAAAGACGACAAATAAAGGTCTCTTTTGTTGAAATGGGGCAAGAATACGGCGCATTTTCAATTGAAAATTTGGAAAAAATGGTCGGTTTATCTGCCCCATTGCAACAAATCTGAGACCTTTAATTGCCGTCTTTTTTCTTGACAGACTATAACGCTGCGCTGAAAATGGATTTATTTTTCCGCTCACGGATATAGACTATTCACACAATTCAGGTTGCATTTTTTACCTTTTGATTTTCTTTTGTAGCCATGTAATACAAGCATCTTTTATAGCGTACCAGTTCCATAACGAGGAAGACCAGATATCATTATAGAATTACATCATTCCTATAGTGCAATACTAAGACTAATGGCTGATTTGCAGCAAGTAAATTTGTTTGTTTTCCATAATTTCATGGTTCCAGTTACGGGAATTTCTATCCGTGTATAACCAATTGACTGAGAAATGTTTTCAAGGGTGCGTTCGCAGTTATAACTCCCATTTATTGGAAGGAGAAGAAGTGTCATGCGTTTCCGATTGTAAGGAAAGTTCAAGCTTTATACTTCTTGAATTTTAGGTATTGATAAATATATGAGAGTCAATCGAAGGCTAATGTTAGTCTTTGCTCAGGAGGCTCCAAAAATTTTATTCAAGCAGCAAACAACAACTACAGATACACAACTTTCTACTACAAAGCTTTCCGAGACAGAAAATGCCTAAAAATATTGATTTGAAAAATTTGCAGTTGATAAATTCCGAGATTTGATGTTTTTTTCTAACTGTGTCTGTTTCTAGACGTACTTTTATATTATATTTTATAACCGCACAAAATTATAGATGAACGTAATATCCGAACATGGTTTTCGTTTTGATGGACGTCGTCCGAACCAAATACGTAACATAAGTTGTAGGATGGGAGTTTACCAACAAGCAGAAGGGTCGGCATACATTGAACAGGGAAATACAAAGGTATCTCATAAAAAATTATAGTTGGGTAAGCATTCTGTGTTTAGATATTGTGTGCAGTTTATGGGCCACACGAAGGGAAACGATCATGGCAACTTGAAGACCGAGCCGTTATTAACTGTCAATACAGGTTGCTTCAAATTGTATAAGTTACTTCAGTTTAGTAGCGTAACCTTCTCTGGTTTGGAGCGGAAAAACAGACCCAGAGGAGATAGGAAATCAAATGAATGCGCCAGATTATTAGAAAAAGCGTTTGAATCGGCTATTCTCACCGATTTGTATCCGAGATCACAAATTGATATTTTCTGTGAAGTCATCCAGGTACTTTTTTTTCTAAGATTCATTATAAACTGATATCTAGCGATTACTACTAAACAGCCTGCAGCATTTTTCGAGGGATCCTAATAGATCTTTTTAGGCAGATGGATCCCAACTAGCTGCATGTGTAAATGCGACATCTTTAGCATTAGCTGATGCTGGAATACCTATGAAAGGACTGCTATCCGCTGTTACATGTACTATGTTTGAAGGTGTTCCAGTTGTTGACATTATGTCAAGAGAAGAAAATGATATTTTGCCTCGATTAACCGTAAACCAATCAGTAGTATAATTCTTAACGGCTTTCAGATTGCCACCCTTTCCGGAAAAGATGAAGTAGTTTTAATAGAACTACAGAACCGAGTGCATGTTGATCATCTTACGCCATTAATGTGTGAAGCTAAAGAAGTTACGGCTAATGTGCACGAATGTTTACATGCAGCTATAAGAGGTCATCTTACAAAATCGGCAGCTTTATTATAATTTTTATTTGATTCATAAAATTCTCTTTATTGTTGCTTGAAATTAGGAATGGATAACCACCTTTTGTTTAGCGGAACATTCATTGTAACTATTCTCTTAGGTATGTTAAAGTCCCTTAGACTTGTACGGCGACTATCATTTTGCGGTCGATTATGTCTCTCTAGCCAACCACTTTCATCCGTTGATATTTCCGAAGCTGAGAAGTGGACAGGTATTTTTTAAACATTAATTTATTTATTGTTCTAGATTTTGTAAAAACTATTCAAATTGACGTTTCTCCAGCACGTCTTCAATCTTTTAAAGAACATGGAAAAGAAGATCGTGTTTTCGAGGTATATGTCTAGTATGATTATTAACTTAAGCTTATCTAGCTAATAGATAACAAGTTATACAATCCTGATGATCTAATTGCTATTTTGCAAAATTGTCTTGATAGCAGGGGCAATGAAGGCAGTCTAGCTATTTTAGAAAAGTAATTTTTTTTTCTTTTACGTAACTGTTTAAGGGTTTCGCCTTTTGAACAAATCCAAGCGCTACCATCTGATTATTGTTTAGATGTGTTGATGTATTTAGTTAAGCTCAAGTTAGAAGATGGCGCATTATATAAACATATGTGTCAAAAGCTAGAAAGTAAGTTTTTAAAAGATTGATTTTTCATTCATTCTAGACATCAGCAATTCACTAAACCCTGGAAAGCTTGTTATCTGCATTTCTGAAGCTAAGAAAAGGCAGATTTCACTTCCGAACGAGTTAGAAAAGATTTTTTACGAAGAAATAACGAAGCAAATCAGGTTTAATATTGCACTGGCCAGGTAACTCTTTTTTAGACATCTTAAAGTCTCTGAAGTATTAGCTGCTTTTAATCATCTGACTTTTTCTTCAGCCCAGGTAAATAATTTGGTGCAGCACTCAAAGTCACTACTAAATATTATGTCATGCAACGAGGCAATTGCATTATTTCGGTTGGAATTATTGTAAACATTAAATGCTTTTTTTAAAGAAACCTTTCAAATCGGGGAATACGTGATAATGAGTTATTGCACTCAATTTCAAAGAAGATAGTGACGTAAGATCATTGTCTATATTTTCTATAGATTCTATTGCAGAAATAATGATCCTTTATCTCTTAATCAAGTTGTTTCACTTGCTTATGCTGCTTCAAAATTAAAGATTGGAAATGCTCGTTTGTGGAGAAAAATTGTTACTGATTTACAAACATCAGTAATACATATGACATGGAATGATGCTACTGCACTCATTGAATCTTTCAGAAAGTAAACGATTTTGGCTTATATTAAACTGATATTCAGGAGGCGCCTCGCTGACCGAGAGATATGGGACTGTCTTGGGAAATGGATTAATACTCATATCCAAGATATGGAACAACAATCAGTGAAAGCTGTCACAATTGTGGCGCACGCTTTTGTAAACTTAGGAATCGAGGTATTTTTTAGCCTGCATTCAAAATATCTACAGACGAACGAAATTATACTTGTTTTGTTAAAAGCTGTAAATAAGCCTAAAGCACGAGAACTTGTATCATCTCCAAGAGATTGGCTGAACGCCGTACATACTCTTGCTATGAGCGATTCTCTATCGCAAGAGATAGGGGAGACAGTCCTCGGAAAAGAATTTATAGACGAATTATTGAAAAAATCCACGTGAGCTTTTATTCACATATTTGGTGTATAAGATATTTATAGGACAATATACCAAAAACTTTCAAACGCCCGAAAATTGTTACAAGTGCAAACATGCTTGTTGCTGAAGTATGGTAGTGCTTATAAAGGGCCAGTAATTTCTAAGTCAACATTTGGCACTCTCTTAACAACAAAAGAAGCGGTATACGCCTTTGAAAAATTACTTTTTCGTTTTATTTTAGATTGAAGCCATACAATTAGAGAAATATGGGGTTAATATATCAACCGTACATAGAGAGTTTTTCGAAAGAGGATTAAACATACTGCTACCGAAATCACATATAGATGGCGCTCGAGTAGACGAACGTGGATACCTATGGGACGCAGCTGTTGCTCTGGATGAGGTCAAACCACATTTTTATTAAATATTTTTTGTAGAATAATCGGTTTGTGCCTAAAAATTTGTGGACAAACGAAACTGTGTTAAGACCTATAATTATATTTGACTGGAAGCAAATAAAGGAGGTATTTTTTATATTTTGTAATTGATCTAATATTAATAGAATCTCCATCTGAGTACGAATCGCCCAACAGAATCTAGCCTTTTTGGTGAAGACCGTACAATGTTGAAACATCTTCGAAGCGCTGGATTAAAGCCAGTTATTGTTTTTATGGCTGATATCAATCTCTGTGCATCCCAGGAGGATAAGAACCGGTTCTTGAAGAATTTATTTCAGGTTAAATAGGAGTAAGATTGAATTGTTATACTTATTATTAAAAGTTTTTTTCCCTGTTCTAAATTAGCTGTTTTTCGACTCAGAGTATTTGTTCCACATGATTTTTCACATTAGCTACAAACGTTCAGATGGAAATATTATCTTTTCGAAACGAACTTAACGGTGAACTAAAAGAAGTTACTGTCATTAATGAACCTTTATCAAAGATCGTTGCAGCTAATAAAGGTCATTGTCGAATATATATTTTATTTATGGTAGCGTCATTTACTTTGATTGAACCTTATTTAGAATGGCGTTCAACATTTGCCGGATATTGGCCTCATTACAATGAATCGAGTACTTATACGAGATATCTCTTTTGGCAGGTTGATGGAGACGTATAGAAAAATCGAGTAATGTCTTATATGTCTTATAGTCTGTTTCAAATGGAAAAAATCGGCCCTTGGGTGGTTAAAGGTTAATTCGATCTAGATAGAGCGCATCCGGGCGTCAGATGGGTCAGATTGATACTTTTATTTTTGAAAACATGTATTTTTCTACCAATTTTGATATTCTTTCAATTCTAATTTTTATTGCATTTTATTGCTCGAATTTTTCTCTATCTAGCAATAGAAAGAATCAGCAAAGTTCATGTCAAATCTAAAAAAACGTATTTTTTATGAAAAAGTTCTTGTCAAAATTTTTTTGAATTTTCGGGAAATTGCGCCAAGGTCCCATCACTCCGAAAGTTTTTCCATTTGAAACAGACTATATATTATTGTATTACATTTTAAGAGGCGAAGAAGACCTATTTGCCGCTTTTGATACTGATGTCAAGCCCAATGAATTTCTAATATTCGATCTTAGTTTCTTTGATATGCCCTTTAGATTAAACTTTAGGTGGGTAAGATTTGTAGTTACAAACACGACTCGTCATTATATAGACTTAGAAGAATGGGTGCTGATCGAAGCTACAGTGCTTGGTCCCCTCTATTTCAGTCTGAAATTCCTGCCTGTTCTCGTCTTCTACTGGAGATACCTAAAGTATACAATACGCAAAATTGTGATAATGTTATTTATAGGCGCAGATCAGAATTTATAATTCTCACAATTTCCATCTATTCCTTTTTGACTTTTTAGATATTGCACGTCGTCCTGCGATATCCTGTCCAATTTGCTTAGACGAAAACAATTTTGATAAGGTTAGATTATTGTCTTTTTTTTCGGAAACTAGATATTACAGTTCGTCAGTTACGATTGCGGACATGGAATGTGTACATTATGTGAAGAACGATGTTCTTTGTCAACATGCTGTATATGTACCAGAACTAGTGCAAATACTGTTTAATTTGTTATTGACTTGTGTTTAGAAAATTGGACGGTATCTGTTCGGCGCAGAGAGAGCGGTTGTCCTATAGACAATTGCGTAACACAGACAGAAGAATACGTTTTTTACCCATGCGGGTTTGTTGCATTATACTCTTTGATAATTTCGAGCAGGTGTACAATATCTCACAGATTTGAAGATCCGACATGTTTGGTCAATACGTGTTGTCCTTACGAATTATGTAGCAAACGAATAAAAGACGTTGCTAAAATATATATTAAGTACGTTTATTTTTCAAAACATCTATATATTTTTAGTAATGGCTCAAGTAATCTCGAAGATTAGTAGATATTGAAACATGATATATATGTGATATGTAAAGAATAAATAGTAAATCATATAAACATATTTTACACTCATTCTGGTGGAATGGGAAGAGACATTATATTAGGTTGTGTTATATCCAAGGAGCCATATGGATTGTTGGATAGACGTCGCAATTTCGGAATTACAGTGGGTATCAAAGTCGGCGGTGCAGTTGTCTCCGTAGTTTGTCGTTGTTCTTTTACTTTTTTAGCCCTCTTTCTATAAATATTTTTGGTATCAGTTTTTAAACCATAAACCGATGAAACTTGTTCTTCGCCATTTTTCTGCCTTTCTTCAACTGTCTTCTCAATTGTTGAAATTGGAGAAGGGCCTGTGGCGGGGCTCTTGTTGCTATCTCTTCGAAGGGATTCATGCCCATGTCGTCCCCTACTCTCGTGATTATCGATCTGGATCCACTTACTAAATCTGCGTTGATATTTTTTATCCGGAGCTCTCTTTGATTGTGCTTCTTCGTTTTGTTTGTCATCTGAAATTATATTAATTTTCAATATCCAACTACGAGACCTGCAACAGGTTCTCGATCAAGGGCCGGATCATCCTCTTCTCTTGTCCTGATCAGTTCATCTGGTCGTGTAATCATTTTTCTGCTGGCATCTAATCCATCCAGTTCCTGAATGTTCCCTTTTTCTATATTTTTTTGGGATAAATTTACCTCTAAAGTAGTACCACCGTATTCAAGATTAGAGGCAGCCATGAGATTAAGATAAATGGCATCAAAAGGTTTTAATTTATTACTGTCAAAATATCCATGTGGAAATAAAAATGGCGGATCAGCAATTATGCCAGGAAGAAAGAGTAAAAGAAGACGGGAAGACTGCATGAAATGATCGCAATTGATGAAGCCGGTTAGGGGAACACCTGCGGAGACGACACATCGTCTAGAAAATCATCTCTGATCCAATTCTCTTCAATAAATATTTATTTATATAATAAAAAAGGTTTAATGGAATATTCTCCTCCAAAAAGATTTAACTCTGCCCGATGCCCTTGTTGTCGTTTTGCTCTTCAGATCATTGAGTCGTTGTATTCGTCGAAGTTCGAGTAAGTGTTCGTCGATTAGTTGCAGCCGTTCTTCTGTTCTTTTCTGATCTTCCGGTGAGAGACGTCCTTCCGCGCTCCTGGCTCGGGCCGCTTCTATTATGAGACGGGCGACAGTCGCCTGGTCACAGACATCGCTGAACAGATGACACAAGAAAGCCAAGTCGTCGAGGATGTTGACTCTTTCGGGGTGAAATGTCGGATAAACCTAAAGAGGAAACAGGTTACACGTGTTGAGTCAGGTAACCTTGGCCACTAGCTCCATAACTACGGAATACGAGTATTGTATCAATTTCCAAATGGTTTGTCGACTGATTTTTCCTTTTTCACTTTTCTTCTTCGAGAGAATATTCAGTTGATAGAAACAATTGAGGAGGGCGTCGGCTATCAAAGTGACCTCTTCCATTCGAAAACTGACAAGAACTTCTTCTCTATTCAGTCAAAACACACCTGTTAAGGATCTCGGTGATGATCTTGGCACAATTGAAGTAGATATGCTGGCGATCGTCGACGGTGTCCCGAGGAGAGATGTCAGCGACAAGCATCGACAGGGCCCGTGTCCTACTGTCGGGCGGCAGCACAGTCAGAAGGTTGGACAAGGCTTCTCTGGCCAGAGAATCATCTGAACGAAGAGTCAAACGAGACTGGCGTTTGGCTGAATCTAAAAAGATGAAGTTCACAGTCTACTGGATGGTTTACCGCTTTCGCCGAGCGATTTCTCTTTGAACTTTTTCTCCACGACGACTGTTTTTTCCAGAATTGAATTCAAGTTGGCCAGTCGAGATAGATTATGCACCTGCTCGCTCCTCAAATTCCTGAGTCCCGTCCCACTAACCAGTCGGGCCGCCTCAACCCTCTGCATCGTCTCTTCGTTACATTGTAAAATTTCTTCAAATAGTGTCTGGAATATTCCTTGTTATTTTATTTTTATACAGCTTACTTTTTTTTGTGAGACCAAGCAAGCAGCGTGACCCTGGAGGCCAATCTGTGCGAGGCGACTGTCGAAGGATTCTGACGCTTCGACGATTTTCCGCCGGGCATCCCTCAGTTCGTTGACGGCTTTCAGTTGATTCGACTCCAATTCTCGGATTGTCAATAGAATGTGGCCATTGTGTCGATTGATACAACATTCCAGACAGGTGAATTTCATCGTATCCAAAGTATTACAGAGTTCACAAAATCTTGAAGTTTTAGTCAGCGTCTTCGAGGGAAGTTTCCTCCGACAATCCGAACATTTTTTATGTCGTAGGGCGTAACTCTTCTGAGCGAGTTGTTTTAGTGGAACGGACATTTCCTTCTGTGGTTGGGAGGTCACCTGGATGACAGTGACATTGGCCATTTCAATGCCTCGCTGGACGGATTCCAACACTTCTAAAAAAGAATGGCAACGATGGAAAATTGATGGAAAGTACTGCACAGATCGTAATTTGTAGGGGCATTCTTGGCGACTTTCGTGTCAAACGAAGCACGGCAGGTAGGGCAACTGATGTGATCGAGAAAATAATACTGGAAGTTAGATGAATTGACAATAATAAAAGGGGGTACCTGTTGATGACAGCACATCGTGAAGAGACAACTCTCGCAGAAATTGTGGCCACAAGGAAGAAGTTTAGGCGGCCGTCGAAGAGGGTCGAAGGGTTCCATACAGACCTCGCAAGAGACGACATCGTCACCTTCGACGAGAAATGACACCAGTCGCCCCGAAGTGTCGCCCATCTGAAGATGCCTTTGATAGAGGAGAAAAACGTATATCAGAAAGGAGAGAGGAGCTCGCCTCAGGTGTGTTTACCCACCCGTTAGGGATGCTTTCCCTTGAAAAGGCCGTTGACTTTTTGTGGTTTTACAGCCCAAGGAAAGACGATTCAGTCATCCGCACGGGAAGGTCGGAAGACGTGTTGCGCAATGGGATAATGTGATTAGCGGACTGGGTTTTTGACAAAACAGGAGCAGTCGGAGGACAGATGGCCGCCGGAGGCACAAAAAACGACAATAGATGAGCGGACAGATTAAGAGAGACATTTAAAGAAGACTGGTGGAGTTGCGGGAAAGGCCGGCGGGATGGCAGGAATTTGAAGGTGAGAAACAGCGGGGAGCATACGAAGGACGGGAATGGCATTCGATGATCAAACTTCAAGAAAAAACAAGAGGATCATCCAACTGAGAACACGGTGACAAGGAAGGACATCCCTCGCTCCGCCCCTTCATCTCAGAACGGCGGGGAGAAAGAGAGTACTGTTCATTAGGAGGAGAGGATCCACGGGGAATAATCGGGTCCTGTCTTTTGATTTGTGTCAAATATTTAAAGACAAAAATTATTATAAAAAAAGAAGAGAGAGAGACTGACAGGTAGATCGGGATATGTGGGGCTGTTATTGTGATTGAAATGAACGGCGGTTGACTGATGGCGGGCTGAAGGTCGAACACAAGACTTTTTCTGAACCATAATTGGTCTTTTTGTGGAGGGCGAACAACCTCGAGACTGAATTCAAATGACCTCAAAAACAGTCGAGAAAGTGTGATAATGTCAGTCGAATTCCCATTGGCTGACGAATTGCCAGTCGAGATATAATCGGCGGCCTTTGACTCTTCCCGACGCCTCCCGATCACCGAATCAGAAACTGATCAGTCAGTTACGCAAGAAAAAAAGAATACGGTCAGTGATTGCGGAAAGGAGCCGAACAAGGTTATCGGACATGTCATCGGTTGCGTCTGCCAGAGGAGGACAATCGACGATTGATGGCCGTATTGAGCCCGTCGTTTATAACCCAAAGTTCCACTTGTTGTTAATTTACAACCATCCGAGGCACATGTCCATCTTGCCAGCAGGAGTCCCACATTGCCACCCACGGCTAGCAAACAATTCTGTAAGCGGTCGAGATGAAAATAGCCACCTGCTGTGACAGACCAACAGTCTCTCTTTTATCTCCAAAATGTTCGAAGAAGTCACCGTCGTTCGGGTAATGACTCATTACCTCGGGCATTCATTCACCTCCCGTCGGCCCCATTAAATTTTTCATGTGGCTGTTCGTTCGAAACCATTTTGAACTGTTGCCTAGACTCTAATCCGATAATTGTGCTCCATATGGGAAGCCAGTCCAAGGGATTATTCCAATTGGGTTGCGCAGCCGGGAAGATGGTCGACAAGTGTTTTTCAGCCAGTATTCAATCCAAATGGCGCAATTGCCCTTACAATATGGACATCTCCTTCTGCGACGACAATAATTTGAAGGCGGCGGAGATATCTCCTAACCAGGGATAGTCGGTTGTATTCCCAGAATACGCAACAAGGATCATAGCCGTGAAAGTTGACTGGATTACGTCAAAAAGGGTATACATTCGAGGCGGCTTCCTTTCTGGCGTAACAGCTTCCGACGATACGCCGCCGAGGAGGATAAACAGATGACAGTTCAAATATCAGCTGGCAGGTCAGGGCCGCCAGCTGCCTAAAAGTCTAACCAGCCGGTTTAAATTCTCATGCAAATTGTGAATTAATCGAGGGGCTGACAGGTTTCATCTCATATTCGGCGGGTTCTCTTCGAATTGTCCTTTGTTGGCAACAATTAAATATGCTAATGGCAATTTATCGAGAGAACAGAACAGTTTTATTATCCCATGGATTAGCCTCGGCCTTTGCCTTTTCCTCCTTTGCGTTTCTCTTCGGAACTGCCGGAACTGCGGGAATGGTCTTTTCTATGACCTGAAGAGTTTTTTTCGAGAAAAATTGCAAGTGTCAGTGATTAGTTGAGAAGTGCGAGTTGGAATGTGAATAATTGCGAGTGAACATGTGATTTATTAAATTATTATTAGGGGAAGAACGGACCAATTGCTGGTTCGTCAGTTTTTGGTACAAAGAAACTGATATCCAAGTCGACGAGTTTGTTACACGACACGCGTTGACTGTTCCTAAAAAGACCTCTTATTTGGGGAAAATTACTCAAGACCCACATGTCGAAAACGTCTTTGTTGACAAGTTCCATTTGGTTGGTCACAGAGCAGAATAACCGTGCAAGAGATGTTTTTCGAATGGTGGCCAACTCGTCCGGAGTCAACGAACGCGAATTACCCGTTTTTGTTTCATAAAAGAAACGATCTCCTTTCTTGAGGCCAGCGAAAGTTTCGGCAATAATGTAAGCTCCAGTTCGACCCAAGAGAGCGCCGTTGGCTGGGCGTTCCATCAGAATTCCCGAATAAAGATCGATGTCGTCGACGGTGGCATAAACGGCCTTTAGAGCATTCACATTGGCAGAATCCATCTGTCCAACGAGATCGTCGAATGTCCTGGCTTTCGGCAGTCCGACCGTACTGCGATATTCGTTATAGGGAAAGAGCCCAATATCTCGTCCTCTCATAATATTGACAGCTACCAGATCGACTCCTGACGCCGGTTTGCCTCTGATTTCAAACAGCTGATTCCGAATTGGGAAGGAGAATTGTCTGTCGACGGCCATTCCGGGCGATTGGACCATTCCTATGACAATTTAAAATATTCAAATGAAATGACATACCATCGAGCATCGACTCAGTTCCACCAGCACTTGTTTGATAGAGCGGTTCTGTGTAGAAGATGTGTTCTCCGAGATCGACAGAGTCGCCGGCAGTTTGATTGGAATTTGTCTTTCTTGGAAGATCTTTCCTGGCTTGTGAATGGCCGAAACGGAAAGCGGCAGCGGTGAATTCAGCCGTCAGACTTGGATTAACACCTTGATCATATCCTAAATTTGTCACCAATCATCATTTCTTTTTTCCGCCCAACCTGTAAAATATCCCGAGGAAAGGGGTGTCAATCCGAATTCTTTCATGGTTTGTGCACCCAAAAGTTTCGGTAAATATTCGCTGTAGACGTGATGCTGGTAACGGGCAATCATGAGTCTTCTGGCCTCCTGATAGGTGCGCTCATCATTCCAGTCAGGACGAATTTTCTTCATTGTTTTTGCCACGGAATTGTGCATTTTAATGAAAGCAGTATGGAGGGGAATGAGTCCCGGATGAAGAGAATTTCTGAAGTCACCAGCCAAAAAGCAGAAATAAGGATTTTTCGACTGGCAATTGCTGTCCTAAAACGAACTTTCCTACTAAAACAAATTGTGGGCTTACATTCTTCGCCTGAGGTGGCAGAACGTACTGATTGTTGTTGATGAACTCCTTCAACTCGCCATTCTTAAAACTGCGTACATCAGCGGCCACACATCCCTGAAACATTCTCGTTTAATATATTCCACGTTGTTCTCACGTCAGATCCATAGACGGCAGAGAGATCGAGAAAGTGAGTGTTTTGATCGATTTGTGTCCTCTGTCCGAGTCCTTTCTGTCCATTCAACGATCTCGTCAGTCGAATGCAACTGTTGGCGGGGAAGTAACTATCCCCCGTGGGGACTTTGATCGGGGCACAATTGTCCGTGACTGTGCTCGAGTTGCAAGCGGAACAGTCGAGAGTTTCCCCATTGCGTCCGACCGAGGATGGCATAAAGATCACGTCATGGGCAATGAACTGGCCAAACTGCATGTGAAGATGATTGGTCATGTAATCAAAGACAGGTGTTGCTCCTTCGGCGTGGAGTCTATTGGAGACATCACGCGTCGACGGCAGAAGTGCACCGGTAGTCGATTTCGTTCTGATGGCTCCGATTCCATCCGAATAACTGGCTTTTCCAAGAAGACGTCGGATGGCAGTGACCGCCTTTCCCCAGTCGCGTTTCGCCCGATTGTTGCACACGCCACTGATGGTACGGAGATTGGAGCTGAAATGGCTCTGGTTTGTCAATATATGAAGAATCTTACCTATTCTGGTCGTTGCAGTCTCGAGGTTCGCTCTCCTTGCACTTGCCGTCAGAACTCGTCGGAGCGTGGGCGTATCTTTTCTTGCGGCTCATCTGACCAATAAGTGCGTCGATATCGACATCTTCCAATTGGGAAAGAATATCCGCTCCGTATTTCTCCATCAAAATTTTAGTGACCTCCGCTAATAAATCTCCGCGTAACTGTTCCAACTGCGGGAAGCTTTTTTTTGGAATTTCGAAAAAGTACCTGGGAATCTCCATTAGCTTTCTGTGTTTGACTCGCTGTTTCTCCGTTTTCTATTTAATAATTATAGAGAATAAAATAATTGTGTACCTTTGATTGTGGGCAGATTTGTGTTTCTCTGTTCTAAAATGGTCTGAGCTTCTTGAATGGCAGCGAGAACATTCTTTTCGAGCTCAGAGAGAGCCAGGCTGCAATGAGAGAAAAGTTGCTAACGGAGAAGCGGAAAATACCAAGAGCCGGCGAGTAGGGCAACAAGTAGAAGCCTCATCAGATGGCGTGGGATTACCGTTGACCCCTTTTAAACTTGGCCCTGTTTGTGCACCTTCTCTGGGACAAGCCGGCAACTCGCCCACGACCAGCAGCTGCATCAACTCCAGCCCGAACTTCAAAGAATCTCGTTTTCCGGGCACTGAACTTTGCTCCGAGTAATATTTTCTTCCAGATCTTTATTACTTTCCTCAGCTGTTCTAGTGTCGTTCATTGAGCTCTTCGTCCTGTCTTCGTTAAATATCCCATGTCTTCTATTTTCAGCTTATTCTCATCAAGGCACATTCACACCTTCCCTCATCATCTCCAACAATTGTCACACGACCCATTTCGTCGTATTCTATTCCCTGTGCCGACTTTTGTCGATCGGAAACAATTCAGTATACACAGCTTCGCGCGGGGTCACATTGCTCTCCCGGTCTGTCTAAAAACCGGGAAAGCCAAAGGTTGACAGGGAGAATATGGGCGAGATCTGTACGAGAGAACAGAAGGAAAAAATAAACTGGCCAAATTGACGGTCGATCAGATTCTCGTGGTCCTTCCGTCGTCCCGTATCATCCATTTTGGAGAAACCAGTTCTCTCGGTTGGTCTCTTTTCCGCCGCTGTGATCAGGGAACATGCAGAGTTTTGGGGTCCCAGCTGGCCGACCCCACCTCGTCTGGGTGATAGCCTTATCTTCAGGGGTACTCCCCGGGGGAATTCCCTGTTTCAGAGAAATGACCCGTCTGTCCCCAGAATATAAGGAGACGAAACCATTAAAAAGACTTGGGGGTCATTATTTCATCAGCCACTGTCACGAATCATTTTATTCTTTTCCGGGGACAGTTTGGTTATCTGGTGAATTGGATAAGAATTACACTGAAACCAGTACCCGCGCCGGTCAGCCAACAGTTGCCACTCCCGGCCAAAGGACTTCCCTTTTCTATTAGCCAACTGTCCTTTGAACTTCCTTTAGACATTTCCTTTGACCTCCGCGTGGTGTGACTTCGACAGATTTTATGATAAACCCGCAAAATTTCTTGGACGACCGGCCTCTGTCCCTGACGTCAGTTCTTTTTCTTTTAAACCTTTTTTTCTTTATAATCCGAATATCTGTCCAGGACTACTCCCTTTTTCCTGGAATACTCGTCAATTCTTTCCCAGGTAGAACGTCTGGTCAGAGTTTCTACACACCAAACAAACAGATAAGGATGTTTCTGATGCAAACAGTCGTCCCCCTGCTTCATCTTCAGTCACAAGTTTCCTCTTTCTCTTGTTGTTGCTTCTTGTTTATTCCTCTTTTTAATATAATTTCAATTTCTATTTTGACTGTTGGCATTGTTTGAAGCCATGTTTACCGGGCGATGTTTGGGTCAATGTGAATTGTCTCCTCTCACGCGCCCTTGTTGCATTCCCTTTTTTGCCATTATTGCCGTTGGCCATTTTGACCTAACCGGTTTGCCTTTCTTTTGTTTTTCCGAAGGTCAGTTGTCGACAGTTGCAGAACCCTGGCCTTCCCTCCTGTCCAAGCAGGAACATTCCCTGTTTGCTCCGTGTCACTCTTATCGGCTGTTATTGTCACCTTTTTACCAGCTGAGTGAGTGTTGCTCGCCGACCTTTTTATGGCCACCCAATTCATTTTTCAATTATGGATTGTCTTACACCGTACGGATGTTTACTGCCTTTTTTGGCGACTATCTTCGAAATATACGGTCACACCACATCCGGGGTCATTCTACCGCCCTTTTGACAATGTCTTTGTGGGACATTTGTGTGTAAAAATCAGCCAGCGACAAAGGGTGAAGACCAGGCAACTGCTCACGACCCTATTTGACATTATTTGCCTACGGCTCTGACCACCTGTAGACATTTCAATTCCTTGACTCCTCCTCAACGTTTCCTTTTTTCTATTGCCTTTTCCTGTCGTCATCCTTCTTCTTTTCCCTTCGACGTCAGTCCGCACCTACCTGCGAATTCCTTGATAACGCCAACGAGCATCCGTTCGTTCACGCTTCCGATTGATCCGATTACTTCGCTGGGATCTGTCGGTCCCTCGATCGATTTCCATTTCATTTGTGGTCTCTTTGTACTCTCCGTATTCTATTAATCTGTCTGTTATTCAGCTATCTATGGACACAATCTTCGCGACGACAGTCATCCCAATACCTTATTCCATAGACAATATAGGTATGTGTATATTGCCTCTAGACGCTCTCTTTCTTTTTTTCAGCTTCAGCTCCTAAATATTCTCAATTGTGGGAAGTTGTCCTTGTGGCGGCCTCTCCAGTTGTTCTCGTCTTCTGCCTCTGTTTCTGTATTGTATGCCTCGTTTTCCGAAAACAAGATCCCGGTGAGTTTGTCGGCTTATGCAAACGGGGCCTCATCTTGTGCCCCGGGAACTTACAGTTACCACAGTTCAAACAATGTTTTGCCTATCAGTTTCTTGGAGTATATAACAGACACAAAAAATAGACGGGGTTCAGGCGAGACGGCCCCTGTCCAACAGACCAGCTCAACAGCGCCGGCCACTTCACGCCGAAATGCCATTGTTAACCTCCTCAGGAATTTGCCGCCTCCTCCAAAATATGACATTGGTCAGTTTGATTCCCCTTTTCCCCCACTAAACCCCCTGTCTTTCAGCGGTATCCTCCTCTTCTGCTCCTCCTCTCTATACGGACGTCGAGAAGAACATCATCTTCGACCCGGTAGCGGCCATCACAGCAGCACGGAGGGCCGCTTCGCAGGGGACAACGGCATGTTCCCTCTCAATACAATATCTTTATCCTCCTAAATATGAGACACAGTCTCAACCAGCTCGAAGGTGTGTCTTTCTCTCTTTTCATATCAAAATAATTCAGAGTGTCTCCTCCGAGTCCACCAGCCTACAGCATAGACACCGTGAGTGAAATTGATGAAGAAGAGTTGCCTTCGTATTCAACTTCTCCGTCATCACCACCTGTCATCCCCGTCGTCTCCTAAATTCCCTACCCCCTGTGCCTTCTTCAGGAGTCTTTCAGTTGCCCCTCTAACCGCCTCTAATGTGCATGGCTTTCCGCTTCTCTCCGCGATACGGTTCCTTCCCTTGGCTCAGTTCTCTCATTCCGGTTATCTTCCTTATTTTAACGGGTCATTCTACGGGTCAGAATAAAGAGTTTTTCCAATTGAATATTTGTTCAAATGCCTGTCCGCTTCCGCTTTCCTGGATAGTATCATCCGCATATTCCAGCGACAAACACACGTGTGTAGAGAGAATAATAAAAACAAAAGTTTCCTGCTCAAATAGAATAAAATGACGTCGATCTGTTGTGTACTGTTGCAGCCGGGAGCTCTGGCATATGGTTCGTTTCTCGTCAGTCCCTTTATGGCCGCCCGTTGGTCAACATCGGGCGTCTCGAGTCACGAAGCAGGCCTTTTTTTCACGCGACTATTTGTCTTCTCTCCAGGACAGTTATCCCTGTCTGTCTGTCTGTCTGTCTGATAATTGCCTCTCTATGTTTCCTGGCTTATTCAATGGCCAGCTGTCTATGGATTTGTTCCCTCGTTTAATTCTTTTTATGCTCAGCTAAATTTCGCCTTCGTACCAGCTTGCGAAGGGTCAACAGTCGGACAAACAGTTGGTTCGTTTTCAAACAACTCCGCCGTTTCTCCTTGACCAGATGGGAAATTCCCTGTCTCATCCCGTCATCACTTTTCGAGCCAACATCCAGTAGAAAGAGCCAGTCTTCGACGAAAAAAAGTCGCCAGTGGACAGGTTGATACCTTTTTCCCCGTGCGCTATTCTCGGAAACACTTCCCACCTCCTCATGCCATCCTCTCCCTCTCTTTGCTCGTCTTCCTCATTCTTTAATTTCTTTATATTTTTCATCAAAATTTAGGGTAACAGGGGCGGAAGATGTTCTTGTGTGCGAGTCTGTTTTGCGAGCAGCTCAGTGGAGGAAAAGTCGCCGAAATCAACAACAATGAGTAAGTTTATTTACTCTTTTTTTGGGGGGAGAATCTTGCTCTATAAAACTATTTGTTGTCGTATTGATGAGCCTTTGAAGAGAATGCCAAATCTTCTCCTCTAATGAAATTTCTTCGCAGTGCTCTCTCGTGTGACGTCTCCTCGAATAATATTCCTCGTAACACTTTCTAGGCTCACTTGTTTAGGCAGCTGTGTTTTCTCTTTATTGTGCATTCCGGAGCACGTTGCTCTCATTTTTTCCAACATTCCTCTGGACTAAAGTTTATGGGCTGGAGGATACCAACGAATAAATGCAATACAAATATTCTGCATAATTAATTAAATGTACGACTCTTCATCCGCAGATGTGTCGATTGTTTTCCCGGGATATTTAGTAATTTTAAAAATTTGGCCGACGATGCTCCGCCTCTTTTGCACTTTGCTGCATGGAATTCGGTTTGGGGCCAGCTGTGCTGTCGTCAACCTTGTCAGTTTTTTTGTTGTTGGCTGACTTCGATGGTTACTTTGTCAATGTTTATACTTCTTTTCATATCCTAGACTTTATTTGACTTCCTTCCTTCTCCTTTTTCTATTATCTTTCTCTTAGAATGTTCCAAATCTATAGCACTTTTCTTAGTTTGAGCAACACGGATCAGTATGCAACTACTATGAGTCGATGGTCAACAGGAACATCTCCTGGAAGGTTTAGTTATCTATCTTACAATATAGATTTTGTTCGTAGTTAGTATTAGTATCAAATAGAGAAAATCGTGGCTACATCTAAAGTAGTTCTCTTCGTATCTCTTTGTTCAACACGGCTTTCCAGTGTTAAACCGGTGTACGGTGCTCGCTATCCTCCGTTGCATCATAGTGTAGATTGTCCTTCAAAGTCTGGAGAACACCGACATAATAAATTTCAAGATTACGAAAACAGGTAAAATCTGACGTGATATTTTTTAAAACTTTTTATTGCTTACGAATACAATTATTTGTAGTGTATCTGATGCATGGGATACAAGTGTACGTGTAGATGCCGACATTGCCTCCGTTTCGGCAGCTAAAGTTCTTGCAGCTCATGCGGCTGGTCAGAGCAGAGATGAGGTAATTATTTTCAAAAATGTTACATATTTTTTGCAGGTAATTATGCCTCCCGTAAGTACGCCAAATACGAAAAACAGCCGAGTGCAGGCTCTTCAACGTCTTGCTATACAAAAAGGTGAGTTTATTTCTTTAACTTTTGATTGAGGATTAATCTTTTTCTATTTCTAATTCAGTTTTTCTTACAGAACCTCTACCCTCAGCGCCTTTATCAAACCCCCAGGCAGTTAACCCAATTTATCCGAAGTTGCCAGAAATTTCTGGAGATCAGCCTCGGTCGCACGGTCTTCCTCCTTCAGCACCTCCACCAGGTTTGATTTGACAATATATTCATACGAAACATTCGTGTATGTAGGTGCTAATGTTGATAAAACGAGATTTGAACGTCTTCGAAGGTTATTTTCTAATGGAAAGTCGTCCGGAAGAATTTCACCTCCGATGGATGTTGATATGGAAAAATTAAGAGAAGACTGCTGGATGGGAATTCCTCACAAGTTACGACCACAAGCTTGGAGACTCCTTTCGGTAATTAAACCAATTCTTATCTTCTTATAAATATGTATAGGGCTATCTTCCTACAAGCGCAGATCGGAGAGAAATTACCATGGCAAGAAAAAGAGAAGAATATTGGCATTATGTTGAACAATACTTTCACAAAAGATTCGATGAGCAACATTCTGAAACATTTCGTCAAATTCATATAGATATTCCAAGAATGTGCCCCTTAATTCCACTTTTTCAACAGAAATTAGTTCAAGAGGTACAATTTTTAGTTTTTATTCCAACATAATATTTAGATGTTTGAGAGAGTCTTGTATATATGGGCAATTCGGCATCCTGCGAGTGGCTATGTCCAAGGAATTAATGATTTGGTCACTCCTTTCTTTGTTGTCTTTCTTTCGGAATTTATTCCACAAGATGTAGAAGTCGGATCCTTTGATGTATCACAGTTACCGCTTGAACAATGCCAATTGGTGGAAGCCGATTCTTTTTGGTGTGTTAGCTCTCTTTTAGACTCGATTCAGGTTAGAATTAAAACCTAAAATACATTAATTATTTTTTAAAGGATAATTACACATTTGCTCAACCTGGTATTCAGAGAAAGGTTTTGCAGTTGAAACATCTGACAAGTCGTGTTGACAGTAAATAATTTTTTAAACTCTAATTTTCTTCTTTTATTTAGAACCTCTTTATAAGCACCTTGAAACGCACGGAATTGAATTTTTACAGTTTGCATTCCGTTGGATGAACAATTTATTAATGAGAGAAATACCGCTCCGTGCTACTATCCGCCTGTGGGACACTTATTTGGTAATTTATTTTATATTTTGCAATTAATTTTGTTTTGTAGAGTGAGCCCGATGGTTTTTCTCAGTTTCATAATTATGTTTGCGCCGCCTTTCTCCGAAAATGGTCTCGCCAAATCCAATCTGAGAAGGATTTCCAGGTTATTTTTGTTTTTTATTATAAACGAATTTTTCCAGGGTGTAATGATTTTATTACAAAACTTACCAACTCAATCATGGGGTGATCGCGAAATCTGTGAACTAACTGCTGATGCATATTCCCTCATGAGTGTTTTTGATGGAGCTAGGCGGCATTTTCAACAGCCAGGTAGTCCTTAGTGGCCTCTGTCTCCTCTTGTACATCTCTTCCTGTAGTCGTCATTAACTTGTGCAACTTTTATCTGTGATGCTCCCATCCACTCGAAGTCTTTATCTGTAACTAAGTGCCTTTTATTTTTATACTGTAAACCATAATGCAATGAAATAATATTTTTATTTATTTTTAATGTTTTTGGTGGTACTATCAAAATAATATTTTAGTTTGTGGACAGATAAAAAATTCAGATGGCAAAAAAATGAGGATTTCCACATGCGAAAACGCGATTGAGACGTGCACCCGGGAGAAGGGTCGTGGAAGAAGTCTAAAAACGTAATGAATTCGTGGGGGCCGGAGGGATACCTGATATTGTAAACGGTGATTTATAATGTTTTTGCGGTCACCCGCCAGTTTTTCTAGTATCTGAGTCATATCCCGGTTTTGTTTGAGTATAAAGAAGTGCACTTGGCGACGATAAATGGCCAGTGGATCTGGATCGAAGTCGAAATCTTCTGCTGGATTCTGAAAAAAGTAAATTATTCATCTATAGATGTTCTGGAAAGACAGTATACGTCTTCTGACCTACGTAGAATTGGACGAGAAGCTCTTTCAGGAGAGTTTCTGTGACATTTCGATCATTTGCATAAAGAGGCGCAACCAGCAATGGCCTGACTTCTTCCCCGGCTGTCTCGGTTCTTCTACCATAACCAACGCATTTACTCTGCATCAATTCATTTTCAAAATATTAAAAATAATACAGTTTGATCAAAGGCAACCAGAGAAAGAGACTCATCGGGTTGGATGGCCAACGGCGGCTGTCCCGTGACATCCTCCAGATACATCGACAGTTTCATTTTTTCTGTGGATGACAGGTCATTGACATTTCGAATGGTGACTCTCTAAACACGGCCATCTCAATCACAATCAAACTTCCCTCGTCTAGCAGAATATCAGCGAATCCCTCCGGTTTGTCCAGAGTACAATGGACCATTTCTCGTCCGAACTGCAATTTTAGCCCAAATTGGTCGAGAGTCGGATGTAGATGATGCACTACAGATGCCGTGGTCTGTCAGAAAGGATACTTACTCGAATTGAAGATGAACTCGTGGCCAGCGAAGTGCATCATGGACATGCCGAACAGCTGACTTCCGATGCCGCTGTGACGGTAGTCCTCTTGCACGAAGTACATTCCCATTTGGACGGTCTTCTTCCGTACAACAGAGAGACATCCGCCCATCACGTCGCCGCCTTAAATCGAATTAGAAATAATCGGTACAATTGCTAACGGAGATTTTTGGCTACGAGGAGGAAGACTTTGTCGAAGAGTAGCCGACTTTGAGCAAAATCTTCATATGAAAGGAGATAACCGTCTTGTTCGTAGGAAAGAGCAACCAACTGGGAGAATCAGACAAATTCAGAAAAAGATGCACCTTCTCGTAGTCATCTTTGTTTCCTTCGTAGAATTTATACCAGATACCGTGTCGGGAATAAGCTCCTTTCCATGGGCTGCCACATGATTTGGGTAATTTAGACGAGAATTCCTAACACTCTAACTGATATCGGGCCAATTACCTTCATTTGGATGGGGTCGCCCGCCACCGAAGGCACTTGTCGTCGAAGAATATAGCCGAAAGAGTCGAGCACGACGTCATCCCACATAGACATCGAGAAGAATTGAATGACTGACGGAAAGGATGGCCAATTGACACGCTCGTATTGCCATTATCTGGACAGACAGTGTAACCAATTTAGAGAGAAGGATGTACTCGATTGGAGCAAGCAGGGCAAATAGCCAAAAACACGAAGGGCACCTTGTTTTGAAGCAGTTCTCCTTGCTAATTACCGAAGTTAGGTCAATGTTTTCCAGTTGCAAGGAATATTGGAATTCTCTTCATTTTTCGCGTCTGCCTCAAAAAATTACTCGAGAATTCTCATTGAATATTCTGTCTAGAATTTTTGAATTCCCCTTGCTCTTTTGATCAGACTTTTTCTATAATTTTGTCGGGAATTCGATCGTCCCTAGAAGAGTCAGGTAACCGCAAAGAACCTCATAACTTCGTCGACCTGTCAGCTGGCTGAGGTCATAAACCAATATTTTGAGATGTGCTCTTGTCTCTCGTACTCTCAGCCACATGTTGCATTGATCGGTGGCATTTATCCTCGGTTATCCGACCCAGGGGAGCATCTCGTCTTTGTTTTCTCTTTTTGCTTCCCAACTGTTCTAAATCTAATCCGGCCGTGTTTCCCGCCTTTAAACGCGTTTCCGCCCCACCGCTGGCCAACTCAATTCTCGTCTTTTCTGCCCTCTCCCGTCCGAGGAAGTAATTGAGACGGATTGCCGTCGACAGCAATGAGCGGTAAGTTCTTTTCCCTTTCGTTTTCCCATTAAATTAGGTTAAGTGCGCTAGCTGGAAACAATAAGCCGCCATGTCCAAATAGCAATTGCAGACTCCCATTGTCCCAAAAATTACACGGGACTCCACTGCGACATTCCCGAGTGTCATCGTGGTCGAGTTGATTTCAGCGTCCACCCGAAGACTTGTATCTGCGACGAGTATTTCAGTCCGCCTTTCTGTAGAAGTTGCGTTAAAGGTCTGTTTTATTCTCTCTTCATTTATCGTGATCCCCAGGATATTGGGGTGTGGACTGTAAGAATACTTACGGGAGAGAGGTCGACTCCCCTCAATTTACCGTCGTTCTGGCGCTGTATCCAATCGTTTTGGCCACTCTTATTCTCCTTTTTTGTTGTCTTCTCTATTATATAATCGTCGAGTAAGTACTCCTTCTTTCCCTTCACATACAATCCAATCCAGGACTCTTCGTCGTCGATGTGGTCGTCCACCGTCTTATTCCGAAATTCTTTTGGATGCTCCCCCCTCATATAATCAAGTCATCGCCGTCGACCACAATGCCGTCCAGACATACCGTAATCCGAAGACTGTCTGATATAATTGTAATGCTCAAAGTATCATAATCCCCGCGGGTTTGTATACATCAAATAAATATCTGGCAATCAACCGAATAGCTATTTTAATACGGGAAAAGGCTGCTTATCTGGATGAGACACGGATATTTTGTTGGATTTTCCGGAGGAAATGCCATCAAGAAAATGAAATGACGACCACGCCATACAATCCCAGATAAACGAAAGCTGTACGAAGTAATTTGTTTTATTGGAGATTTATAAGAACGAAATGTATTTGATACTGTCGATGGCCAATAAACAGAAATTGAATATCCAAACAAATCAATTGCGCACGATGTCCCGGCAATGTCTCCTTCTGCTTTTTCTCATTTTATCAGCCTCTTCCGATTGGATTCATGGTGATTTCGGCTTCATTCTCCACAGATTTCACTTTTAGAACTTGAGGACAAATATAAACAAGTCGAGTTGGCCTGTGAAATGGATTTCACCTCGTGCGAAGAGGTAGGAATTGTGACGATAAAAACTCGAAATTTTAGGAAGTATTAAAATTGGCCGTATACATGGGAAAGATGCAAGAATTGATGTTGACATATGAAAAGTCGCCCACGGTAATCACGGATTATTTATCCAAACATGAGGCTGCCGTCCAACCTCTCCAATATATTCAAAACCCTGGCGACGCTAAAGAATTTCGGAACCATCAACTCGACCAACTTCGCGATCTCCACAAAATGATACGTTATCACTGAATATTTTACACTGGCTCTCTTTTTAGGCTACGGATTTATTGAACACAATCCCCGACTATGAGCGAGAACACTGGCTCTCCCATCTGAAGAATCCCTTTCCTTAATTTTTAGCCTTTATTTCCTGTGTCTTGTTGCTCGCTCTGACCGAATAAAGCTCCATTTATGGTTTTTACCGCGCAACAGATGTCGATGTCCATCCGTGGTCGATTACTGACCGGTGCCTTCGAATGTAAGTGTGTGTTATCTTGACGAATGACCCCAGCTTCCGTCTACCGTAGTCCTGTGTAAGAGAGACACCTGTCGGCGATGACACCTCAGTCGTCCGCCAGTCGTCTCACACCTCATGGAGTTTCATCCGAAGAAGAAGTCCATTTTTCAAAGTGGGTTGACTTAGTTGCCTTCTCTGTCCTTCTTCTCTCCTCTAGATCAACCTGTCCATATTATGGATCTACTGGCTTTTCTCCAAAATAATAAACTAGCTAGCATTTACAAATATTCCCCAAATGTTCCCGTTTTTTTCCAAGTGACAGAGATATTTTAGATATAGAAGACTTGATAGCCGAGCCGACAACCAGTACCCAGGATAAGCTCGAGGTATCCACTTTCTATTACTTCCTTCGTTCAAGTTCTTTTTCCAGTGCCCCTTGTGCTCCAAATCGTACGTCACCTTTTTCGGCTTACGTCGACATCTCAAAAGTCATGTCGACGGTCGAGTCGAGCAGACGTGTCCTCATTGCTCGAAACATTACAAGTGAGTCCAGAAGAAGTCTACCAGAGCCATGGCAATATTTTGATGCTTCCGGGCAGGTGAGGGCACCTGTCGGATATTACAAAGCCGACCGCCTCACCTGTTCAGCCACCAACACAGGTTTCCCTGGCCGGGATCGAATTCCCAAAACAACCTGGTGTTCCCTCGAAGATTTTCAGGTCAGCCGGCGCTCTGAAAATGCATTTGAATACGCATTCTCTGCCTTGTTCATGCCGGATTTGTGGCAAAAGTTTCTCGAGGCCATGGCTATTGAAAGGACACATGAGGATACACACAGGTACAGTAATCCGGCGATCTATTCAAAATATTGTCAGGTGAAAAACCATACGAATGTTTAGTCGAAGGATGTGGAAGAAGCTTTGCTGATAGGGTAATTTAATGATTTTGGAATTAAGAGAAAAGATAAATTACAGAGTAATCTTCGAGCCCATGAACAGACTCATTCGACTGTCAAGAAACATAGGTGAGAGTACTGTAGCCATCTGACAGGTCCATTCAGATGTCTTTATTGCAATTCAGGATTTGCGAGGGCACAAATGAAAGTGAAACATGAGCAACACTGCCCAGGACGACCGCCCTCCCAATAAACATAATCCCACTGGCCATAAATAGGCTTTATTATGCTATCATAGAGATATCACACAAAACGGGGCCAGTTCCCCAAAAAATAACCCGAGGTCGCTCTGGGCGACTGAAAGACATATCCCTGTACAGCTCCCGTATCACAACTCCGTCTTCTGCAACAGAGAATATCGCTTCTCACTCGGTTTGAGCTCTTTGAAGACAGATGGCGGCGGTGTCGTGTCCTGAGGTCGAGCGGCCGGCGCCTGTCCATCCATGTGCCGATTGTCTTGAAGATCATCATCTAGTCCGTTGTCTGCCTTGAATTTGGCCAAGTCGAGCATCTTCTGGTCGAGATTTTCGTGGAATTCCTTGTGCAGCTTGCCGGAGTGCAGGTCCATCACAAATTCTCTCAACTTTCCGGGGACAGTCAACTGAGCCATGTCAGGAAAGAGGAACATGTGCTGGAAGGAGTCGATGGCCAAGACGGGCAGATCTTTGGATGTCTTGCCAAGATGCTTCAATGGATGGGCGAATTTGTGTCCGTCGGCCAAGAGAGGATTGACAGCCGATCGCTGGTCATACAATTCACGAGCCACCTGGAATCATTCGAAATTGTAAATCACTAAAGGGCTTACCAAGTCGGCAAATTGTTTGTCTTGTTCTTTGTTTTTGGGATCCCGGAAGAAGAGTAGGAACGGGAGTCCTTCTTCGGTCAGTTCCTCCACATTCTCGAAGGTTACCTCCCTGACCAACGGGATACATTTGTCAGTGACCCATTGCTTCAAGAAGTCATAATCAGCAAAATTTCCGCTGAACTTCTGCTCGTCTTGGGTGTCAGGATCCACGAAGACCAGTCGATTGCCATCGAGAGAACTGGAGGCCGCCTCGTCGGCCACCCAAAAGGTGCACTCCTCTTTCAACAATGAGGCCACTTTCTTCAGGTTCGTATACTCTTGTCCGCCTCGTCGGAACCAGGCGACCACATTTCTCTTCGACTTGTCCATGGCCGCCTCTAACTGTTGCTGGCTGGTGAAGTCGTTGATGGCCGTCGACAGCTGATACTTCACAAAATTCGTCAAAGCCTCCACCGATCGGGTCGACCTGAATTTTCTTGTTAATTTTGTGCATTTATTTCTCTCGCCTGTATTCTTTGGAGACCAATTCTCCATTGACAAAAACTTTCATCGTGGGGTATTTGGTTACACTGAAAACATTCAAATATACTCGTATTTCCAAAAAAAAAAATAAATAAAAATACAACTCACAAGTATTTGTCGACGACGTCGGCCTGCCTCACGCTGTCTACCACTGCCCACGTCACAGAGGCACCGGGATTCTCTGCTTTGAAAACGCGCGCTGATTCCTCAAAGATTGGTTTCAGTCGCCTTGAAAATGGACACCAATCAGCACAGAAGGCAACAAAGACGACCTAAACAAGTTGGCCATCGGATACAAGCAGAGGAAATACCTGTGAACTGGCAAGGACATGGTCGTGGTTGGCAGACGACAGCTCGACTGTCTCGGCCGAAACACGGAGCACTTGCATCAGCAACCACCACATGGCTAACCACCACTGAAAACGAAGAATATCAAACCAACGATAAAAAATTAGATGAGACGAGTCAAGAAGACATGTTAGAGCCGATTGAGAAAGAGAACGGGGATAATCGTCGTGAAGTTTTAGAGAAGCAGAAAAGTCTCGAAGGCAACGGGGGGAATTAGAGGAAGAGGGCTTTACCGGCCGTGTATAATCGTTTTGTGTGACGCATCCTAGTTAAATTAGCCAGACAGAGGAGGGCAAACATTATCTACTGTTCCGACGGACAACAGCAATCTCAACACAAAAGAATCATAGGCAGAGGATGTCTTATATAGAAGAAGTTTTGGAGGAATTTTCCCGAAGAGCGGACAGCTTGTCGCTGGAACTGGTTTCTTCGTTTTTACCCCAGTAAAGGGTCGTGTAAAAAGAAATGACACCAAAAAGGAAAACGATCCACGTCTGTACAAAAGAGCCAGCAAATCGATGGGCTCACACGGAAGTTCGTTGGGTAAACTTTGTGGGATGATAGCCGGCTGACTTGATTTGGGTGGTTGACTCTTGAAGAAAGGAAATAAAGAGATAGAAATAATTGGAGATTGACTCAATAATGAGACGTGTAGATCTTAAGAAAATGGAGGGATAGTGGACTGGATAGGTAAGGAAGAGGCCGACTGTCAATACAGCGAGCGGAGCGGGGATCAATAGTCGACCCGGTCGTGGTCAATCAAGGGCGTTGTCAAAAATCTTTGAAACTTGGCTTTTAGATGACAATCTTTATGAGAAAAGAAGAAAGTCGAAATCTCTAATGCGTGGAATTACGAAGAGCAAACAGCCAATTGACAAACGGCTTCTGAATCATCCCCTTGAACGACAAAACAACTAAAGTTGAAGGAAAGATCACCACGTGTGGCGGAGGACAAGAGGGCTGGTTCCATCTAACAGGTCTCCCGAGCGGCTTCCAACCATCCCCTTATATCAGTATCGAGCCATTTTCCCTTGCAGAAAAAAACGATGTTTCCATGGGAAAACGAAGAATCGACGACGATAAAAGTTCGGAAATAAACGCGGGATGAATGACCGATATCGCCGAAAGAGAAATCGGAACAGTTCCCCGCTCGAGGAGAAGCCGGCTGATTGCCCATTAAAAATTAATGTCGTATTTGGAATACAAGTCGAATCTATTTCGGGCTGTCATTTTCTAAAAATATATCGTTTACATGGATGACGCGACAAAGAGTCGAAGAACTGGTCGACTGGAATATCTACAGCGGTGGTCGGCGACACATTACTGCCACTAATTGTACTTGCCTGGATTCTACCAATACAACCGGTCCCTTCTGTACTTCTGTTTTGGAGATTCTTATCCATCACTTCCACCGTTGACGGTCCCTTCGGTGCCCGTTGTTTTCTCGTCCAGTATCTTCTTCAGTTCGCGATGCCCTTCAATCTCATCGTCCCTTCTGCTAACCGTCGGTCAGTCATCTTTCTCGCTTCTTCCATAAATTCTCTACAGACGCAAGAGTGAGGGATGTATCCCTCCGCCACGAGTGAGAGAAACAATCCCAAAGCAGACGGGAGAACAACACGTCGACCACAACCTGCTCGACGTTCTGTGGAAGAATTACGATCTTGGTACGGGCCAGAGACTGTCTCTGTTTTTTTGAAAGGCAGTGTATTTCCAGTGACAACACTATCGAAAATTGACTCTGACACAGAACATCCACGAGATGCCGGACGTCGATCCTCCAGGTGATTACTGTACTTTCCCTACAATCAGTCGATTTCTAGACAATTCTTCCTCCCCAAAAATGACACCAGCTTCGACAGTCTCAACTCACTTTCCCAAGGAGGTGGCACCACCCCACCCTCTTCCTTCCCTAAACTATCGACTGTTTCAGAAGAATCCTCTCATTTTTCATGGATTTTCAATCACATGAAAAAGTTCTTTTTGGATATTGGCGAGGCATTTGCAGTACCAAAAGATTCGCTGGTCGAAACTCATGGAGACAATTCCAAACTGTCGGCAGTTGCGCTTCGGCGAGATCTCAAGCGATGCTGTCTGTGTCATTTCATTTTACCCGATAGAATTCGCATGTTCAGGTGCTGCTCTACATCCACTGCTTGAAATTGGCGCCGCCCTTCAAGATATTATTTTGTGGAAGAATCCCGTGACGAGTCTTCTTCTCTCGTTGGTTTTCTTTTATTCGATAGTTCGTGGACGGACGGCGGCGCTTGTCCTGCTTCTTCTGCTCCTCCAGCTCAGTTTAAATTATCTTCTCACTTGTCGGTAAATCTCTTCACATTTTCTCTTCCATCAATTCAGTCAAATTAATTTGGGACTATGTTTTCTCCCTCGACGAAAAGTACCCGTCCCCCATTTCGACGTCACTGGGGCACAGATCATTTTCGACGTGGGTTATTCCGACGTTTTCCTGCTGAATTTTCTTTTCAGATTGCCAAAACTGTACAAGGATTGCTTCGACTGGCAGCTGATATTTTCGAGAAACTTCACAAGTATTTTATTGATAGTTGCCATGTGTGTGAGTAATTTCAGCCTGTTGATGTGGAAAGATGCCCAGGTGACATTTGTCTTCTATTGTCTCGTCGTCTATTGGCTTCTCCTGACCATCATCTTCTCGACTGGCACCTGCCTCGGCATGTGCGCTTTCACCCTCGGCATCCGAATCTTCATCACGACTTACCTCTTTGACCGATTTCCTCGACTTCGTCGTCGTCTCGATACATGGGGCTACTTCCATCGTAATCTGCCAATAGGAAAAGACGATAAGGATAGCCAAGAGAAAAACTCAGACCAGGATGCGGAACCGCGAAGTCTTAGCCCCACCTTGAGGAACAGATTCTACTCGAATCCCAAGACGAGTACTTCTTCGAATTTGCCGTTGTTGATCAGTAAAGAAAAGGATCAGTCTAGCCGGAGTTTGGAGAGCAATTGTCTCTTTAAGAAAAGAGAACAATACGGATCCTACAATTCCCTCTACGGGTCACAATCTCAATTGTCTCAGGCTTCGACAGACGAAGAAGTCACTGAAGAAATCGACCTATTGATGGACACAGTTGTCGCCCGACAACATTGTATCCTTCACGAAAGGAATCGCCCCTTCCCCAAAAATATCATTTCTGGCATTCTCTATCTCACCGACACGTCAGTTGTCCATCTTCTAATTTATTCTCAATTTCTCTTTTTCAGATCACTCGCCTTCCGTCCGAAGAATACTTCGACGACGAACCTCATCCCCCCGATGACACTGTTCCACGACATCGTCTCTGTCAAGAAGGTAAGCATAGTCGACATCTCAAAATGAATAGATTACGACTCTTCGCACCGTCGGACTCATCGCCGGCTCAAGGAAGGCGATTGAAGTTCGTTTAGTCAATCGTCGACGATCCGTACAGTTCCTGGGACTCCCCGACAGAGATCAATTTGTGGAGAAGATGAGGGAGATGTGTCTCAAGCAGAGTGCCTCGACTCATTTTGTCATCGACGATAACGAAGAAGAAGAATAAATTATCTTGTTTATCAAATAAATATCTCTTTGCCAGCTGTTTATGTGCTCTGCAGTCACTTCATTCAAATCAGTTGGCGCCAACCGCCTAGCGTCCCCTATGGCATAAGTAAACATTGACGGCTGGACCTTCCCATTAGCCTTTTCCTACTCCAATTCTTTTTTTAACTGATACAAGACAATCGTCATTTGGTTCTCGCGTCGCCTGGCAACCGACGCCTCCTTCTCCTCACTTGAGCAGCTGCCGCTTTCTCCAAGCCGCTTGTCTTCCCTTCCATTTTCATTTACTCTTTCCTCTTATCATTTTAATTGGAATCGTATAGAATGGCTCGCACCAAGCAAACTGCTCGAAAATCCACCGGAGGAAAGGCTCCCCGCAAGCAATTGGCCACAAAAGCTGCCAGGAAATCGGCCCCCACTTCGGGTGGCGTCAAGAAGCCTCATCGCTATCGGCCTGGGACTGTCGCTCTTCGAGAGATTCGTCGTTACCAAAAGAGTACCGAACTGCTCATCCGCAAGCTGCCTTTCCAACGTCTCGTCAGAGAAATTGCCCAAGATTTCAAGACAGATCTCCGCTTCCAATCAGCCGCCATCGGAGCCCTTCTGGTACATTTTTCGTTGAAAATAAAAAGGGAAAAAAGATCTTGATGCATGGAGGAATACAGCCGCTCCATTGGATGGTATAGATCGCGTTTAGGAAACCCAGCGGAAAAATATTTCTGTAGTAATTTTTTGGTGTTACATTCATTCGATTGCAGGAGGCTAGCGAGGCTTATTTGGTCGGACTGTTCGAGGATACAAATCTGTGTGCTATACACGCCAAGAGAGTAACAATTATGCCCAAAGATATCCAATTGGCTCGTCGTATTCGAGGAGAGAGAGCGTAGAGAATTGTTGATCTCGTATTCTTTTGGATAATAAATCAATTCAAAGTAGAATTCTGTTTATTAGTTGACCTGTGTCGGATATGTTTAAAATTTTGTGCTTATTCTGTTGGAAAGACGCTGGAAATGCACATTGACACCGCGAGGTTACTAGACGATGTGATATCCTTTGGATGAGCCGGGACGGGCTTCCTTTTTCTCGCCACTCTTTACTCGACTCAATCTTCTTCTCACACTACGAGAACGTTTCTAAAGAAAATCCATCGTTAATAATATTTAAAAATACTTACGGATATCCGTCCGACTGGCTGGTATCGACTGGAATTTGAGTTCCAATAATGACAGATCATCACAGCGGTTAGAATGAAACATACCCCTGAAAATAAATAAATTTTGAGTTTTTTTTGAATATTGGATAAAATATGAGAATTTGGTTCGGCGGATTTGGAATATCCTTATCCATAAAGGTGCGACACGAGAAAAGTAAGTAAATAAACAGACCGACGGCCACCGATGAGAGCAACATGAATCCCGAGAGCCCGTTGACAAGGCCAGTCCTTTCTTTCATTTTCGACAAATGATCCAGCCAAATGCCAGTGGTGATGACAGCAAGGAGATTGCCGACTGCCGAGATGATACAACAGACAAGCCACATCATGAGCATACTCTGCCAACGACATCTGAATTGGTTGGATGACCTTTCGGATGTCGTCTCCGACCTGTTGACAGCTCCAAAACCGAGACCGGCAGTCAAAAGACCGACAAGAGCCGCCACGGTATTCATGTGGCAGGTTGACTGATACTCGGCGACATCCGTAAATCCGGGACAGTAAAGCCCGTGAATCAGGAAAATGACAGAGATGACGAGCTCCGTTCGGCAAAGATGAATCATTATCTTCACATATCTTTAATAAAAATAGATTTCTCCTCAGGGGATAACCCACTCTGTATGTTGGAAACCGGACCGCTGCATTACAGTGTATGCTTTATACCGTCGACGCTCTGTTGCGCTCATTTCTTCTTCTGTTTCCGAACTCTGAATTAGAGATTTTGAGCCGACTCGAGAATGGAAAATTACCAACGGGCCGGGGAGAACAATCCGGAGATCGGGCTCTTCAAAAGGACGCAACATATCGAGGCCAAAAATACTCTGGAAGACGACAATAGCAACGATTTTCTCCCCTCGTGGTAAAATCAATAGCGGGTCTCATCTTGACGGCCACTCAAAACTGGTTAGATTTTTGCACTTTCACTGTGGACCGGCTTTTCTCGTCATTTTATGCAATTGGGCTAACTGCCAAATCTTCAATTCAAACGTACAAATGGAAGAAAAGGATTTCCGTTGCTTGGAATCAAATTGGTCTATCTCGAGTTTCAAGTAGTTACACTATTTATAGTCAAAATGTCTACAAATAAGGGAAGGGTTGTCATGGGCAAGTGAGATAGATAGTTTGAAACTCACCAGATCGCAGAGTTTCATGTTCGCAGATCGATGAAATGGACAAGAGAGGCGACCTTAGCCGCGTGACCAGATTCACTCGGGATGACCGAAAGGATGCTGCCGCGCTGATCCAAAGAGATCGGAAGGTGTCTCAGGAGGTTAGCTGACAAGAGGAGAACTGGTTAAGCGAGACAAGATAACATCTGAGACAAACAGGCAAAAGGTCGAAGGTAAGATTTATCAGCAAGATTATGACACAACGGGCTCAAACGGGTAACGGGGGGAAAGACCCACTCCCGGGCGGACGGGTGTACATCAGCGATGGCCGTGTCAGAGGACATTCGACTATCTTGTGCATCTCTTCGCGTAATTTGTTGATAATTGCTCGATTTGGCTGAGTATGAGGGCCTTTATTTTGAAGACTTATAACCTGAAACAATTGAGATCTCAATCAGACACAGACAGACCTCCTCGTGATGTCGAATGTTTTCTTTTCGAGAATGTTTCTCCTGAGCATTGGCATATTTTCTAAGAATATTCCCGTAATGGGTCACACCGGGATGCATTTGTTTTAAAATTTGTTGAGCAGCGAACTCCTTGGCTTGTTTATTGCCACATGCAGTTACCTTCAAGTTCACCATCTTGGCCATTTGGGAATATGTTACCGTGGCAGAGTAGGATCCGATGGTCATCGTCAGTCGAGTTTCCCTGTCGCTGATCGTTTCATGCTTGCATTGCGGTTCTTTTCCCTGTAGCTCAATATTCCTTTGACATGCTTCCTACAATCGAATTTATTCGGATTACGCCCTCAATGTAACCTTGAGACAATGGTATGGCTTGGAGACAAGTGCCCGCTCGCAGTAGGTGACCACCCGCTTATCAGTGATTTCCATTTTGTCAAAGACTTCTGTCGCCTTTGCATCGTAGTTGACCTGTCCATTTGCTTCGAGTGCTCCATTGTGATCTTGGTCAAAGAGGACATCCGGTAGAAGCATGTTGACTGATTTCTCTGCCGCCACCAGCTTGGCATTCTTCTTACTTGTTCCTTGTCCACTTCCCAACACAAATTGTTCTGTAATTATTTCCCTCGCTGCTTTCGATTTCGACCCACCTTCCTCGTCATCTGATCCTTTTTCATTTTGTAATATTTCGACTTTTTCTTTTATACTTGTCAATAGTTGTAGTCTGACCTGCTTCTTCAAATATAATTTGGCAGTTGCCGTGTATGTCATCGTCGGATTTCTGTAATGAAATATGTCAAAAATAAATTGGAGAAACTGACGATGTCTCATGGATATCGTAAACAATTCGACCTTTCAGCGACCGCTGGACGTATTCGTGGAGGATGGCAACGGAGGTTCGACCTCTCGGATTCATCACAAATGTTTTTTTATGGAATCGATTGTCTTGTGAAGGAATATTTATCAAAGCAATCTAAAATCGATAATCCAAAATGGATTCGTCTTACCCCCGATCCGGTGACCGTGGCTGTCTCTTCGGGGTTGACATCTTCCGCCGTTACTCCCGCTTCTCTCAACATTTTCTCTGTTTTTTGTTTTTGTCTTTCCAATTTTTTATCTTTAAAACTTGTGTATCGTTTAACCTGAAAAAAAGAGTCGATATCAAGAAAAGGCAAAATTCAAACTTGAATCTTTTTGAATTTGAAAAGAGCAGAGGCATAATTGGTGAGATCGGTGGCGGTGATTCGAGAATCCTCAAATCGCTGAAAAGGGAAGCTTTGGGCAATTCGTGGGGAGTCGAACTGAAGCCTGGAGGAGCGTGGAGTGTCTCCAATTGCACACCACAGCTTTTCTGGGCGACAGTGACCCCCAAAGGAATGGAACCAACCTCGATCTTGACACAAGCTGCCTGGATACCCTGGATGCAAGCATTCTCATGGCTCGGTTTCTCCTTGACATTCTGTTGGGACGCCTGATTATTTTTAGAAAATAAGAAGAAAAATTGAGAAACCTCTTCCTCTTTCAGCCTTTTCTGTTGAAGACACGGGATGGCGCTGATGGGAATATTGTGATGACGGGCGGAGTCGGGACCAAGAAAATAAGGCCGGGACAAGGTGATAACTCGAGTTTCACGATGCTAAAAGAACAAATGGCGAGGGAGAGGAAAGAACTCACAAGATAGACTGGCAGACCGCTATTGTGAGTGACACGTTGCCAGCCACTGGGCAAAGCTTCGAAATGATCATTCTCCATCCTCTCGAGGACCGTCTTCCACAATGGCTGCTCGACATCTTTTTCCAGTTCGTTTTCGATGGCTTCTTGGTCCATCAATTCTGCCTCTTCTATTGAAGGAAGACTCGTGGATGATTCTCCTTCTGAAAATGGTCAAAACATGCAGAGGAATATAGCCTACCAGCTATTGCTTCCTCCTTCACATCGACTGCTGTCGGCGAAGTCTTCATCTCATCCGAGGACATCTTGTATCGTTTGTAAGGACATTCGCCGTTCTGGATAGACGGCTCCATCTCCCTGTCCGGATTCTCCTCTTCTCCTTCTAATTTGATTTCGA
Organism: Oscheius sp. DF5033; assembly: GCA_964036215.1. Taxonomy (NCBI): domain Eukaryota; kingdom Metazoa; phylum Nematoda; class Chromadorea; order Rhabditida; family Rhabditidae; genus Oscheius; species Oscheius sp. DF5033. Next base: position 177,979 of record CAXIWN010000002.1, read on the forward strand.
ATCAATGGCAACAGTTACTCACCGGTGCATGTCCTCAGTTCCTCCAACAATGACTGTCGTTTCCGAGACAGTTTCTCCACCTCGTCGTCTTCATCTTCCGGCTCTCTATCAGCTATGCTTTCTCCTTCTTCCATTTTATCTAAAACGCGAATTTACAGAGAAAAGGTCATAGAAAGTTAAAATGGAGTCAAATGTCAGCCCGAAAATGTGATACGTAGTTGATCGTGATTACAAAAAGGGCTGTCCACGTCTGTTATCCAGTATCTCATAAGAAGATCTTCTCCGAAATCGAGATAATTCTTCGAGCGACCAGGCGAATGCGAACAACTTACATGGCTTCAAGTAGGCGGCATAAACTTTTCCGTCTTTGACAAATGACATTGACACCGGGAATGAAGAAAGGAAAAGCGAGGGATGAGGAAGTCGCGTTGACAGCGATCGCTTCGATTGGGGAAAGCTATCGATTGGCAATCATTGCGCCATTATTTATTGCCGGCATTATATTGCTTGGCGCTTTTCTGACTCTGAAGCATTGTTCCGTTTCTAGGACCAGCGGCTGAATATTTATTCTGGCAGATAAATTGTGAATTTCTCTTTCTAATAAATGTGGAAGTTGTCACTCGATCTCTCATTTTGTACCAGACGTAATCAAATGTTTCATTCGAAAGCTTTTATTGTATGTACCCGCATCTGATGCACTAACATTTGTTCGGAAAACACAGCCAATTGAAGCCTGGAAATAATATTTTGAATAAAATCTGGCAACTTTGAAACCGTTATTTCCTCCATATCGGTCGGAGTGGCCTGTCCGTCTCGTGTTCCACAATCCGAAAAGGCCTGATGGTTGGTAGTACGGAGCATAAGAAGGGAGATTGTAGCCGCTCGGACGGTAATTATTAGAATAATAGAAAGGATCGTTGTAATATGCCTGAAGTGTCTCGTACGGAAGTCGATGATGGGCATACCCCGGCATAAGCTGGCCCACCTCCTCCATAAGATGAACTGTAGAAAGAAGTGTAAGGGAAAGTGTTACTAAACTGGGAATATGTCGGACCCGAATTGCCATAGAGACCACCAGAACTGTACATTTGTGTTAGGGGAAACTGTCCTGAAATGACCAACTCGAGGGATAGTTGCCTTTAGATTACCGTATTGTCCAAAGATTGTCTGAACTAAGGAAATGAGAAAACAGAACGACGGCCTCATTCTACTGGAAATTAAGAATTTATTTTGAAGGATTAGAAAAGACTCGTGAAGAAAGAAAACATCGAAGAAACTGATCGAATTGGACCGGGTAGAAGGGGCGGGCACTACAATTTACCTGACCAACGTCCAACAAGGGTAACACAGTCGAAAACATCCCCTAAGGGGGAAAAGAGATCAGCTGGATCAGTTCAAAACACTCGTCAATATCAATTCCCCCGCGCATTTCTCGTCAATCCTGAATCTGCCCACAATGATGGCAAGCCGTGTTCTCTCTTTCATTCTACCGTATCCAGATATTTTCCAGATTTTACTTCCTGTTTCTTAGTCAAAAACCATACGTCATTGGGAATGTGAAAAGTATAAAAACGGGGGACACTTTGATAAAGACCAGATTTTTTGGGAAGCGGTTCACGTCGATCAGAAAAGTGTCGACCAAAGTTTGTCCCTGACAGAGAACCCCGTATTCCAATGATCGACGACTATTAATGATGGCGACATCTCGTCAAACACATCTAATTCATCTCAATTGTTAGTCTTTTTCAGAAGATCCTTTGCAAAGAAGAATTATAACCGAATAATTTACAGCTGAACTTTATTATGAACATATATTTAAAATAATCACAAGACGATTACAACAAAGACAATAAACTTCAAGGTTTCTCGATCAACATACTGTACTGATTGAACCCGCGTCCGAGACTTTTATGGCCGATAAATCACTTTCATAGTAGATCGACAATCACCGCTGTGAATTGAGATGTTTCATCTGATCGACTTTCCAATGTTAGTTATTTTCCAGGCTGCTCAATATACAAATATTTATTATGGATATTATGACAAAGCTGGTGCCGTTTTAAACCTTAAAGGAGGTGGTCGTTGAGTTTTTATACGATTTCTTATGACTTCCGGCAAATCCAAAAGACCCTTTTTATCCTAAAACAGTATAGAAATGATGTTTGATCAAGACATACGCTTTGAAATGTTTCTAATAATGCAATAAGAGCTCGAGTCGATGCAATAGCCGTACCATTACATGTATGAGCGAAATGTGCCTTTCCGTCTTTATCTCGGTATCGTATTCCTAAAATAAAAAGTAAAATCTTCATGTAACAGGCAAATAAGAACCAGTTTTCAACTCACCAAGTCTCCTTGATTGATAATCAGTACAATTACTTGCTGATGATATTTCCCCGTAAATACTCCGACCTGGCATCCAAGCTTCTATATCAACTTTTCTTGAAGCAGACGCTCCCAACTCTTCGGTGGGCATTTCCATCACGCTTAAAGGTTAAAAAAATGTTAGATGTGAACTTAGACAAACCGACAGTGAAGCCCCAATGATTCAAATGTGCCTTTTTGTATTTGCATAATGTGCTCCAATTCCGAGTTACTACTTTCCGCATCGCAAATAGTAAACATTTCTACTTTTGTAAACTCATGAACACGATATAGTTTAGCTTCGAGAGCAGATTTAGAGATTTCAGGACGGAAACATCTGCATTCAAAATTTTATGGCATGGACCGTTACTACTTGCCTGCTAACAGAAACCAGTCTTACTGGCAATTGTTCTGTTTCAAAGGTACGGCCTTTGAGGAGAGACGCTATTCCCATTTCGGCTGTCCCAGAAAGAGCGACTTCTGGTTCATTTTCGAGAACATACTGAACACAGCTCGAGATAACCAAAAACAAAAAAAAGAATACCTGCAAATGTCTGTTGTCATTCCTAATAACACCACAAGCTTCAGTGACACTTCTAGGAACAATATCAGGAATTGTAACAGGTTTAAAACCTAGAACACCGACTCGTTCAAAAACATAATCTATAAGAGCTTTTTCCAAATTCGCGAGAGCTCCTAAATAAAACTTATTTTCATTTAAAAAAATCTTAAAACCTATAAAAGCATAGCTGCGTTGACCGCATGCTTCTGTGGGATGTAAAAGAGATCGCCAAGATTGAACCAATTTTTCCGCCGTTAAAAGATGACTTTCTTCTTTTTTTACTCCAAATTCGGATAAAATCTAAAGTCGTCTAATAAAAATATTCAAGATTGATAAATCACCTTTGCATTATCTAAGCCTCCTATAGGGCTATTTTTGTGGGAAATATTTGGAATCAATGTGGCTATCTCATATAGCTGCGAATAAATATTAAAAGATTTTAGTATGCAAATAAACCTCATCCCAATGCCGTTTTAAGTCGGCTTCCGTTATTTGAGGCGGATCGGTTGAATTAATGATATTTTGTAATTCTTTCCATTTTCTATGAAGCGCATCAATATCTCCAACACCTTTCCGCCATCTAAATCTATGTAGAACGTCGAAACCCATGATTACTTGATATTTTCGCGTAAATTTTCCTGATTTTTTTCGTCTAATAAATAATCAAAATCTATTGCAGGGCGAAATTCAGAGAAACGTCTTCTTGAAAAGTGCAAATTATTGAAACAGAGTCTTTGAAAACGAGTTGCGAATAAAACTCCTTTCATCCTAAAATCATCTTTAAAAATGATTATAAAATGCGGTTCAAGAGAGAAATACAATGGTAATGCCATACTATATTCTATCAAAAATAACCTTTGATAAACATTTATAAAATCTATAAGAGACCGTTTATATCCGTCTTCAAGCCACTTTTCTCCGTTTGGGTGCCGATGATACCGTTTTATATTTTTCAACAGCTCGTTCTATGAGATCAAAACAATGAGCAACCTAAAAATATAAAGTTATACTTACAATACATCAAAATACGTATTGCATTCCATACTTATTTGCTGCTTGCATGAGTTGCTCGTCTTTATACTTCGTTATGGATTCGTAAATTCGTTCAAGCTATGAAAATTATTTAGTGCACTGTCCAACATACCTTTGTTTCCATTTCTGGGCACGTTATAGGAAAGCAGAGCCAAAAATGTTTTAAAAGCATAGTTACAGCTTCGTGAATATTTTTAACATCATTCAACTCCTTAGGTGATAAATCCCATTCAACTTCATCCTACAGAATAACACCATATTTGAATAAACTAACTCTTTCAGGATCTTCTTTACCATTTGCACAACCATTTATAATTTCATCATTGGATAGCCAATCGTCGTTAAACACAAGTGTGTCTTCTTCGGTGAATTTGTTTAAAAACTCAAGTACAACCTCTTTGAAGACTTGTCCTTCTCGTTCGTTATATTTTTTCTTAAAAACAAAATAAAAAGAATTTTAAAGACGCTTACATTAGCAACAGTCTCAACAGTACCCATTTGAACGCCTTGTCCTTCTTGGTTATTTTCGCGGGATGTCAGTTCGTCCGACTCCAAGCGTTCTTCTACTTCGTTTATTATCCTCTGTACAGCGTAAATATGATAAGAGTTAACTAACATTCAATGCAGCAAATCCTCCTTTTGATGAGCCAGGATCGTCTCCAGCTTTAAATGCTCTCAGAAATGATACTATCCTTTCTGACAAATAATTACACCTACGCACCAAAGTTGTTTTAGGATTTATCTTTGCAGTATCGATCCTCTGAAAAAGGTAACAAAGTTAAAAAAAAAGACAAACGGGGTTGTATTCAGCTAACGTGTTGTCATCTAGTGAGTTTAAATCAAAACGTCTCCTGTCAACGCCAGCTTTAATAATACTCTCAATTTCCGCATCATCCAAACGTACACAATCAGCAAATGGGTCAGATGGATTAGGGAGTACCTACATGAAAATGAAAACAGTTATAACTTGGATACCTCTCTTTCTCGATGATAATAGTGAGACTGGAAAAATTTAGACCAAAACTGTTGCTCTGTCATTTCGTGTGGGACAAGTTCCAAATGTTTTCTTTCAACTAAAAGAGATTTGAACAAAATACTTATTAAAACACACCGGCAGGATACGTACTGAAAATAGTACGAATAATTTCAGCGTTGAGATTCAATTTAATACCATTTGTGCCTTCTTGTTGAGCAATATTAGATAAAAATGCACCATTCACACCCGTCGCTTCTTCAAGAGCACCATCCTAAGTTCACTAATTACATAGTTTCAAAAATAAATACAGCAGTAAAATGATCTCCCCAGAATTCGCCAGTTGTTATCAACTTGTTGACCACGAGATGGTGAAACAGAGCATTCAGTTGTTCATTTTCCAGCAAAATTTTACGTTTAGCTTCTAATTCGGCTACTTTCGATCCTTTCTCTTGAGAAGCAACCAACTAAAACGCAAAAATGTATTGCCAAGTAGCGCATAAAACATACCTGATTAACACGTTGACGATGGGATAAAAGTGCCTGCTGCAGTGTTTCTTTGAGCATGTCTCTCTGTTCCATTCGTTGCTCCTTTGTTTTGGTAGGTTCCAAAAATACAAATGTAGCCTGATCATCATTTTGAAGAACAAGTTGTAGCTGGACTTTATCTTTATTGGGAGGAGATACACGTTGACCTAATAAGACTGTATCTCCAAAATGAAACATACCTTTGATTAGAGCGAATTTTATTTGTACTTTATCTGGACTAGCATTATCTTTCCATTCAACAAAATTCCTAAGCAAAAATGGTATGAATGAATATTTCAACTACTTGTATATGAAAATTCGACCAATAGGTGATCTACCTTCTCCAGCTTTTCGGTATTTTACATGGTCCACTTCCAAGAGTAATTCATTATCAAGATCCGTTTGCATACCTGTCTGAAATTAGTTTGCTTCCATTATAGTTATATGTTAAACAAGTAAATATAGGTTTATTCTCTAGACAGCTACCTATTCCACTATAGTGTACAGTACTATAAATGGATGCATTCAATTTTTAGAGCTCTCTAATCCAGCAATTGGAAGATTTTTAAAGAAAAGACGTTCGAACGAAAATAGTGCTATTCGTACAAGTTTCAAAGTAAACGTCGTGTTCAAAAATATTGTAATTCACAATTGCAATTTTCTGTTTTTAGTTGCTCCTTCTTCGTTTATTGTTTTTTTTTACTTTGTGTGTAAAGGTTTTGTACCGTAGCGGTATCATGTCACGCGAATCTCCCTTCGGTGAAGTTCGCATCCAGATTACTTCCCCTGTAGAAGATGTACTACCTTTTTCCGATTCTTCACCCACAGGTCAAAATTTTGTTACTCCTCGAGCCCATGCAACAGCAGATGATAACGAGGAGAAACCGCATGTTTCTTTTGAAAAGGAAGAGAAAGATAAAAAGAAGCAAAGAAAATCTGTTGATGATGCCAAATCTAAAAGAAAGGAGACTACTACGTCCTTCACAAACTTCTTTCATCGTTTGACCCGTTCGGATAAAGAAGAGAAGCATAAAAGTACGACGAGCATAGTCGAAGAAGATAAACTTTTGGATAGACCGAACCAATTGGTGCTCCCTGAGATGTCCGATGGAAACTGGTTTGTCTTTTGCTATATTTATTCATTATTTTCTTTAGGACAGAACTAAAAACATTAGGAACAGATCAGTTTCGCACTGCTCTGGATATGGGAAATGAAACTGGAATGCCTATATATGAGTGGAAGCCTGATTCCTTAGAAGAACATTTGGTCACAGAAACGGTCCCTCCTATGAATAATTTAATAGGAATGGATTTTGAACGGCCCGAAAAGGAGGATATTGAGCGGGTAAAGAAAGCGACTGCACAAATACGAAATTTCTTCAGTCCCTTGTCAGCATGTTAGAAGAATTTCGTTCGGGGAACATGCGTTCATTCACCGATGAGCAAATTGCAGCTATGAGAACAGCAAAACAAATGCATGAGGAAGTTACTAATATGCATATTGCGCTCTTCGATCTAAATTCTGGCTCAAATGATGATGATATTGAATCCCGACTCGAAACAATGTGTAACAGTCTTTCCTCCAAAATGATTACTATGCACAGTCGTTTGGCTAGCCTTGTCCCTTCTCAGCGTAATTAACGCTGCCTCTCCATTTCTTTTTTTTTAATGTACACATGTTTACAAAATAAATTTCAGAATGCAGGGACAAATTAAAAATGAGTTCAATTCCATAGAGCAGATGATCAGTACAGTTAATGGATTGCAAATGGATAAAGGTGGCCTTTAATAATTCCCTCTTTTTGCAACATTTTTTAGACGAAGCAGCTGCGCTTGTAGCAGACATTGCCCGGAAAAATAAGGAGCTTCTTGAACAAAAACCTAATGAGGCTGATCAAATTTTGGCGCATATCAATCCAGGATATAGCAGCGTACACTATTTGTTTTGAAATTTTTTTAAAGATATTTTAGGCTTTGATTATTGCTTGTATAAAAGCCATACTTGATGTAGGTATTGCCAAAAAGCTAGATCAGAACGTTGATCGTGCAACTGATCTGTTTACTACATTTTTGCAGTCGGAAACGTGCGTTAAAAAGCATATCCGGCATATTCCCGATCTTTGTAAGCAACATGCTCTTTTTTTTTAACTTCAATAATTTTGCAGACCTTCCCTTAGCTCGTGAATGTGTTTTTCATTGCCTTGTAAAGCGGGCAGATGTAGGTGGTTTAATCTCTCGTAACAGTTCGTTATAGCCTTTCTTTGCTTATGATTTGGGTAAAGCAGCCATTGAAGCATTCATGAAGGAAGGAGAAAACTGTTTAACTTCTTTACATTCCGCAACTCTGGCAGCTGTTATCAAAATCGGTGATTTTGATGAAGCAAAAAAATATGTCTACACTCCTATACTCGATGTCATCTCTGAGGTTAGTTAGTTTTTGATTTCCAATTGCACTATTTAAGCTGAACCCGGCACAAGAGGTTGTTGACATAACTAGCAAACGATCACGTTGCTCTGCCCCAGCTTATTTTGACTCTAAATATATGCTGTCCTATTTTTTTTATTGTGGATTAGTTGTTGGAAAATTAGTATAACTTTTTGTTTATTCTCTATCAATATTTTATTTAGGGCGATTACAAGAAATCCTTGCAGTTTATGGACATGTGCATTGGTATTCCAGGACAGATTGCTAGCCAAGTTCAAATGGATGCGTTAAAGAAATACTATGTGTTATCTCTAATTGTAACAGGAGGGGTATCAGTACCAAGCAACCGCTCTCCTTCGTTGATGAGAGTTTTAAAAGCAAAGTAAATTGAGGTTTATTTTTTTACCATTCTTTTTTAGGGGCCGATTGGACGCTTATACAGCTCTTGCTGAAGCTGTAACAGAGAATAATGATAAATCGAAAGCGGTTTTGGAAGTTTTGGAAACGAAGAAGACTCATTTTGAGCAGGATAATAATTGGGGTCTTTGTCAGATTCTAATTGAAACTCTTCGAAAAAATGCTGTGCTTAACATTGCAAAGGTAATGCTCTTATAGCTTTCGTCTATCATGTCATATTTTAGACTTATTCATCAATTAGACTTTCCGATTTAGCACATCGTTCACATTGTCCAGAGGAGGAAATTGTCCCATTTCTAAAAGTATCTCTTTCCATCACTGCATTTAATTTTTTTAGGATTTGGAAGAACAAGGAGAACTTCGAGCAGAAATTGACCTCGAGAAGGGTATAGTAAAATTTGCTATAACACATAAACCTGTCGCACATGACATGCTCATGCGTAAAATAGAATAGTAAGCATAGATTTTCCATAAATACTTAAATATTTAGCCTTCAAAATGTGAGGAAAGAAGTTGATCGCCTTGAAGTTGCCGCCCAAAAGAATCCGTCTCATATAATTCGTACTCTTCGCGGAATTGCAGGTCAGATAGCCATGATGGATGATGAAGGACTCTCCGAATCGGCTTGTCCCATGGACGCATGATTACAAGTATTTGACGGTAAATCTCAGCTAAACCCCAAATTTGGGTCGTAATACCGGTATGAATAAAGTTCTGTAGCTATTCAAATTTTTCGCAGCTATCCCGTTGTACACGGAAATGTATTTGTAGGATTTACGTTTGTATTTAGTGTGGACATCATTGAATGTGTTGTGTTTGTATTTGATTTCTCGCCGAAAATTAATTTGGGAATATACTTACATAAGGTAGAATACGCGCTATATAAACCCCCATCACTATCAACTGTCCTTGACGGTTGTTATCAGCACAGCCTGTTTGGGAGCGCTTACGACGTAGCTGGGTTTAGTGTAAATACTCTTTCAACCTTATTTTGACGAGTTTTGTATATTAGGTAGAGATGCCTTATTTATTGATATCCACTCAAATACGTTTGGAGTGTGGTCCTACATTTGTAGGAGATGGTAAAAGCGATAAGTCCCTTATGGCTAAGCTCGAAGCAAATCCTTCGAAACAGCTGGGAAACGAGTTCTCTGTAAGTTATAATTTTTACGTAGAGAATTGATGTACGCGATGAAACTTTTTGTAGGAATACGTTACAAGCTTATGTCCACGTGAAGTATTGAATATCTTGGAAAAAGAGGGTTGGAAAGTAATCGGGATGGCTGGTATTGGCCAAACATGCGCATGGACTCTTTTTAAAGAATAGTATTATTGATTATTGATGATTAATAATTGATAATAATAAATACAAAAATAATACCAAACACCATACATTCATTATTTGTTCGTAATTCGTCTATAATCTATTTTCAGAGAAGTAATTTATTGAAGACAATAGTACATGAAAGGTTTCTTACTGCGTTCATGATATGGTTAGCTCATTTACTAGATAATCTTGCATTTAATAAATGGTTTTAAGGTGCAACAAGCAACTCTTATAAAAATTGCTGCAGGTACTTTTCTAGCAGGTTCTACGGGTTTATATCTTGCTCAGAAATGGATGCAACAAAAAGTTAGAAATTTACCACATTATACTGAGAGTTTGAAAATTATAGCAGATCACAACAAGGCAAGAGTAAGTTTTTTTTATTTATTGGAAAATATTAACATTTTAAAGGAAGCTCTTGGCCAGCCAATTCAAGTGGGTTCTGTAGATTTAGCCGATAACCGTCATAACTTTGTCGGGAAGAAAAAAAGTGCAGTTAGAATAATTTAATGTTCAACTAAAATTCATCTTTAGTTGCGAATTCCTCTTACGGGTACTTCGGATTGTGGTTACGCAGATGTATTCGCCTATCGCAATAGTGAAGATGAACCATTCGTTACAAGTTTAATCCAACTCTGTTTACAAGCAGGTGTTGTAACTATTTACAACAATTCCGCAGTTTCAAAGGAAATAGATCTAGAATCCGATTAGAAAGTAAATTAAAGTGAAAAAGATATAAATAAACACTATACATTATTGGTGCTTAGTTGAAAATGAGTATATGCATTTTATTATCTATCTATGTTTAAATATTTATTTGCTAGAAAGGATTTGTTTATTAATTTTGCAGAAAGCGCGTCCAAGGAAGATAAACGAAACCATGGGTATTGCTAATATCATTGAATGGGCTCAAGGTATTTTTTATATTATAGAAAATTAATGGTTTCAGGTATTACTTGGCCGGACTTTCTTCAGCCTCATGTTGAAGTGCTTTTGCTATGGATAACTTGGGCTGTTGATTATATCGATCTAGATTATTTAGAGGTTTGTAATACCATATTGGGGAGGTTTTGATAATCTAAGAGTAAATGCTTTTGGAAAATGGGTACTGGCGGCAAGTTTTTCCCTTATCTTATCTGCTCGCATTACCCTTTTATTCTTCCCATCCTCTTCCTTAAATAATGTGGTTAAATAGTCTCAAACTGTTTTCCTCTGATAGTAATACTAGTGAGGTAGGTTGCGCATCATTTATAGAACTGTTGTTTACGCGCTTGTCTGTGTAGATTTGTTTTCAGTACCTTCTCTGGCTATTTCTGCCTATCATCGTGGTATTTGTACTTCCAATCATATTAGTTGTATTTATTTATGGTTGTATAATTTTTCTCCATGTTTACGGACTCAGACATCAAGTTTGTTATTTTAAATCAGTTTATACGCTATTTATTGTAGATTCAAGAAGCTTATCATACAAGTTATTGGAATGGTGCTCGAGTTGCGATTGCTTCGTTTTGGGATGCAGTTGGATCCGTCTGGCACGGTTTGCTATTTTTTTCACCAATTTAATGGTTGGTATTAAGGGTATGAGTTGCGTGGTATAGAAAATGTTCCGGATGATGGTCCAGCACTTTTTATATATTATCACGGGTGTCTGCCGTTGGATGTTTATTATTTAATTTCTAAACTGGTGATTCACAAAAATAGATCTCTTCATTGTGTGGGTGACAAATTCATCTTCAAAATACCTGGTATTTTTCTTTATACGTAATTCATTATTTAATTTAGGATGGAAGCCTCTTTGCAAAGTGTTTAGCATTACAGCTGGTACTGTAGACGAATGCACAGAAGAGTTAAAAGAAGGAAACTTGCTGTGTATTGCGCCAGGAGGTGTTCGTGAAGCTTTGTTTTCTGACCCTCACATTTATGATATTCAATGGGGAAAGCGGTTAGGTTTTGCTCGAGTAGTCATCAATTCTCGATGCGTTAGTTATTTTTCTCTCTTATAAATCAATTGAAATTCCAGCCGGTTATTCCTATGTTTACGGAGAATTGCCGGGAATCGTTCCGCACTCCCGAATGGGGTCGTAATTTTTTCCGATGGATATACGAGAAAACCAAAATTCCTTTGTGCCCCATATATGGTGGATTCCCGGTGAAAATGGTAACACATCTAGGAAAACCAATGACATTTAATTACGATAATACTACACCTGAAGAAGTAATCGAATTTTGTTGAAATATTATTTATTTTATTAGGTTCGAAGGCTCATTAAACGTGAAGTTAGGAATCTCATAAGGGAACATCAGCGCTTGCCAGGAAGCATTATTCGTGGAATCATGCAACGATTTCACGATCCAAGAAAATTGCAAGAAACTGGTCGGACGGTGGAAGAAATTGTATGTTTTTAGAAACAAATATAAATTGGCAATAAGAGCTCATTATTATCTTACAGAACAGCGCTCTCATATTTTTGTCTGTATATTTATTTTATTTTTAGGAACTTCTTCCCACATCTGGAGGCCCCTCTTCTTCGCAACTTCCTCATAGTAATGGAGATCTCGCAGAAGAAACCATTATTGGTCCTGGTGAAGCCGATGATACAGTATACGTACAGCCATAATCTTCGAGTGTCCCGGTGATAGTCTAATTGCATAGTCACTTCTCATTTACGGTTGATCTCGGTTAGTTCGCTTGCACACTTTTCACCTTTTTGTACATATTTTTGCCTATCATGTATGTAGTTCTAACTGTGATCTTATCTCTTTGGCCTACAGCGAACAATCATTTATCTTTCATAATATCGTCTTAGCTTTTGTGAGTGCGTAATAATTTAATAAATGTTTTATCTTCTACGCCTTTGCTTTATAATATTGACACATTGGTCGAACAAATAATAGGCTTCATAATTCTTGAATGATGTTTGCTTGGGAGCAGGCATTCTTGACCGCCTCACTGGTTTGTATTCATAAATGTTGATCCTTTGCTGTCTTCTTGTCACCAGCTCGCTTGTAAGTTTCTTATTCTCGAACCGTATACAACTTCTGCTAAGGGGTGTAAGCCAGCTTTCACCATACCGAAAGATTTGGCTGTTATCACGGATCTTTTTCCTCCTGAGCTGGCCAAATTAATGGGTGTTAAAGCGGCTGCTCCGAATGTTCCCCTCCTAGCAGATACACCAAAAGACCCTGAGGCAGAGGGTTCTGGTCAAGATCCTCCAAAAATAATAAAAAAGGCGTAAGTTATCTATCGGAGATATACAAAAAATAGACGGTGTTCACATTCTGCTAAAGTGGAATTGCTGACGAGTTACCCATGGAATGACGGCAAATTGGATGAATACGGGTAATATTGTTGTCAGATTGGAAGGGAGAGAACTCGTTGACAGGGCCCTCATCGAACATGACTTTCGTCGTCTTCAGAAGTACAGTCGAGTCTCGGTGGCATCTTTTGGAGGACGGATGACCAGACATGTTGTGTAGGTTAAGAAGAGTCAACACTTGACTTGGATCTATAGGAAAATGCCAACAACACGCGGAATCTACTACGGGCAGGAATTCGCTGTCGAGGGAATGACCGCCTCTTGTCAGACAGTCAAAGAATTTGTGAGAAAAGCGGTCTCTTGGAGTACGACGGTAAGAATGAGAAGAGTCAGTCGAAAAGAGGACAAGTTACAGATTCCGAGGGCGACATTGACCTGTCGATGTGAGGGAGCGGTCGTCATTCAAAAGATCTCTAATAAATAAAGGACAGGTATCCCTGGAATTATGAGCTCTTACAACTTGTCCTCCGTGGTCCGCCTGAATTATCCACGAGTACCGACAGCCAACCTCTTCATTTTCCCACATTGCGATCCGCGACCACCAGGAAAACATTTCCCGCTCATCTGCGTACTTCGAAAACATCAGTGCCCCCTCCTCTTCTCAAAAAATCCTCGGGAACGGCGTCGTTATCCCGAGGTCCATCTATTAGCCTCAGCTAGATAAAAGGCCCTTTGGATTCGATTTAATGACACGAAAATCCTCTTGGAGACTACCGTAGTCGACCAACTTTCCATTTTAATCAGGTGGAGAGGATGCAAATCTCTGATCTGAAACGGAGAGTTCCCCTGACGCAGTTGGCCATCTCACATTCCACGCTCTCTATTCTGATAGTTCATCTCTCGCCAGACGAAGAGCTCATTCCCTTACAGATGACCCTTCGACTTCCTGTTATCCGCTGAATATTACCGCGCTCATATTTCTTATTCATCAGAGAACAGCTCTTCATTTTTTTTCAGGTCGGGTCGACTCGGCGTCAACCTAGAGAGATATTGCCCCAATCGTGTTACATTCCCTAATTAATTAATTTATTCTGTCTCTGTTTCTCACTGGGATTTGTAGTCGAGTGGAGGCAGAGTCAATTGTTTTGGCTGCTGGTAGAAAACAAATAGGCCATAAAAAGACGGGCTTCTAACAAGCTTTGAGTCCTTTCACGGGAGCAGCTGATTGGCCAGATAAAAAGGGTTCGACAGCTGGCGTGTTGACTCGATTTTAGAGGATCACCTTCCTCTTCTCAAAGACAATACCTTGTGTAATTAGATGTAGCAGGTGTGTCTCTCTGTCCTGCTCTCCTCTTCTCCCAATCTCTTGAATTGAATTTGTCGACGTCGTAAGATCGTTGAAAGCATTCTCTGCCTTTGACTCTTCTCTTTCTTTATTTGCTTTTTTTAGAAAATGAGAGAACGGGATCGTCTAGCCGAGGCTTTGCTCATCTACGCGCCATATTTTCCTGGATGTAGCACCTTCAATTGTATTCTTCGGTAAGTTTCTTTTGTTATTTCTCCGCCTTCCTATAATTCTGTTAGATGTTATAAACAAGATACCGACAAGTTTCCCTCGTCTGTTCTCTGGCGTTCTTTCCGCCTCACGGCGCCAACTCAAAATTAAAAAGATCCAACGTGGCCCCGGGCACTTTGTTCTGCATCAAATTTCATGCAATTTTGAGCAAGAAATCTTCAGGTCGGGTTACTTGGTCCTTATGATGTCGATTTTGTTTGTTCGTACTTTCCGTTTTTGTGGGTCGACAATCAGATCAATCCATCACTGTTCCCGTCAGTCGCTAACTTCTCCTTTTGGATATTCTCCAATTCAATTTCCCGCCGATAACTCGGAAAGGGTGGGTGCCCGTCATCTGTTTCCGTTCGTCTAAATTGCCCCAAGATCATTCTCTCCCATGGTTGCCATTGTCATTCCGTTTTCTTTTCAATCTATTCCATATTAATATTTTTTGTTTACCCATTTCTATCTCATTTTGTGGTGTCGTCATTGGCTCTCCAGTCGTTTATTGTCCTCAAGAACAACCTCCTTCGCCCGTCATGATAGCCCGGCTCAAATATCCGCCATTAAATTTTGCCTAATTTCCATCTTGACTGCCCTCCGCCACCCTCCCGTTCTCTTTGATTCCTCCAATTTTTATAGGTCTTCGGGTAATTCCTCGTTATCTGTCCCCGTCCATGTTTGCCCTTTTCCGTTCTTTTTCATAACTTTCTTGTTTTTCAGTGAGATAACTGGCCCAAACTTTACAATGATGAACTGCAGTTATCGCTATTCGAGTCAAGATGCTATCACCAGTTATGCTCTCTGGATCGACGTGAGTCTGTCCGAGATCTCCAATTACTCTTTTTTCAGGGTCCATGTACTGCCTTGGCCGGCCTCATGGCTTTGATTGGGGCCAGATATGCTTTTCGATTCCTTTACAAAGCTGGTCTCAACAAAGATCTTACAGCGGGTAAGTTCTTTCAACAAATTGACGACGTCTTCTTTCTTAGCTTTGTTTTCGTTGTGTTTGATCGACTCGCTTTTGATGATCACCGTCTTTGCTTTTTATTGTGTCGAAGCCATCGGCATGTTGACTACCGGCTCCAATATCATGTACAGACACCAGG
This sequence comes from Oscheius sp. DF5033, assembly GCA_964036215.1. Classification (NCBI taxonomy): domain Eukaryota; kingdom Metazoa; phylum Nematoda; class Chromadorea; order Rhabditida; family Rhabditidae; genus Oscheius; species Oscheius sp. DF5033. Next base: position 193,528 of record CAXIWN010000002.1, read on the forward strand.
CATTCAGTGTCGGATTGAATGGCGTGGGACAGAGTCTCACCACCTCTTCCGTCTGTCTTTTCTCTTTCCTCACAACTTTTATTTTTCAGACTATGCTTGTCATTTATGTTTCAATACTTCGATGTCTCGTAGTTGCCCAGCCCCTCAAGTACGCCCACAACTCCCACAATCGACTGAAAACTGTAAATCTTCAATCCGACACCGGATAACCCGAAATTTAGGCGAATAGTGTCTCACAAAGTCGAAGTTCGGCTGCTCAAAATGGGAAAGAGGAGGTCGTCCCTCTTCACCCGTCCTTCCGACGATCCAATCGACCTATCCAATTCCGTAAAGTCCTGAAACCATTTATTTTGCCTCGTGAGCTCTCTTGTTTTTTTTCTGTTAACTTTTCATTTCAGTTTTGGTAATTCTCGCCTGTTTTGCCATAAATATTCCGGTCTACTTCGAGTTCACCCTTGAGCCGTGTTTCGATGTCGAACATGGAATGGAGGCCAGTTGCCCTGCGCCAACTGTCTTCCGTTATAATGTGAGTTTTGTAGGCAAACTCCAAGATATTCCAGCCTACAGTATGCCACCTATAAAACCGTACTTATGACAATTACACAAACTGTTGGCCCGGTAATAACAATCCTTTTCTTCACTGTTCTTACGGAATATCACGTACATCGAAGTCTCAAAGCAAGAAGAAAGTGAGTTTTTCCATGACTCAACAATTGTTTAGGCTATTTGAAAGCCAGCAAAGAAGTCGATCGATCGTTTTATCAGAAGAATTGAAAGAAAAGATCTCGAGGACGGTGGCATGTTTCATCGCCATCAAGTTCCTTATTTTAAGGTTTGTTAGGATGACGACGGGGACAATCGGAGGAGTTACAGATCAATGCCAGTATTTTTCGATGTATACGAATATAAATATGGAATAGAATCTTTTGGAGTTCGATTATCGATTCTCGTCAGGATCAGTGATTTTATGATCGTCCTCAACTCGGCCACCAATTCTCTGGCTTATTTCGGGAAAAAAAGGTTAGACGACGGGAAGAAACGTAGCCAATGTGGACGAGTTCAGATGGCTGGAAAAAAGACTTCGATTGCATATTTTAAAAAAAGAAGAGAGACGACAACAGAAAGCAACCGGGCGACGAAACAATTCCGTAAGTGGCCTTCATCTAGCCAATGCTTACCGATCCAGCAGTGTCCGACATCCTACGTGAATTCTGCCGAAGTCAGTCAACTGCCGGCCAGTGATGAAGTCGTCAATTGTGTCTAGTCCCTCTCGTTTCCCATCGTCTTATCATTTCCACAAAAGGGTATAATGAATTGTTTTATTCTCATGTTTTCCCAACCTGTGGGGGCGATCCGTCAAAAACTTGACAAATCGACGACGCCCTGTTGCGAAATTCCTGGCGTCGACCTTCATTTCCACGAGAGGAGATGTCTCTTCCAGTGCCTGTTGGATGTGACAGCTCGACGGGTGTTCCCTAGTTGTCAGTTTTCTTTTCCCGGCTGATATATCATCGCTTCGTCGACCACATGCCAGTGTTCCATTTATGGCGTCAAAATAAAGTTGGTTTTTTATGGGTTCGCCACCCTCGCAGTCTGTCCCAGGAGGGTCTTCTGTCCTCTCTGGCTATAGTCGTCTGTCGAGCGGAGACGATCAAATTACGCAGTGCTCTGCCCCTCTGCCCGCCGTCGTCTTTGTTTTCCTTTTTATTCTCATAATCCTAGGAATGATTCTTAATTGTATCCATTCATCTGAGGTCGACTCATTAGATGGCATAGATTTGACGTCGACAGAGGTACTGTAATGGGAAGTGGCCCTCGTTAAGAGACGGACACTTATAGAAAACAAATAAAATCAGCTGCCGGAAGAGAGTCGCCATTTTTTCGTAAACATGCCTCATCTCTCGATGTGTTTATTTTTGTCTGGCAACTTGTATTCCCCCTCGTATTGTTATGAATTTCTGACCCTCATTTGAGACCACCTGATTTGGCTGGAGGATCATTGTGCCAGCCAGCTGACATCTTTTTTTTACAACCTCGCTCGTCATTTTGACCTATTCGATAATCCAGCGTGGTAGTCGTCCCCTTTTCAATCCTCCTCCCCCAGATGGCGTGTCCCTGTTTGTTCAGCTTATTTTCACCGACACCTGTCCTCCTCCCCCTTTGACTTTCTGCTCTTTTTCCATTTGTATTCAATTTGCCATCCTTCCAAATTTGTATTCTCCTCTTCATTTTCACCTGTCCCATCCCGTTCCAGTCGTTTCTCACGGCTCTCAAGGGCCACTTTTGTCCGACTTTGAAAAACAGGAAGCCGTCAATGCTATCAGTGGACTCGGCCGTCGTTCTCCCGGTAACCCATAAATTTCTCGTGGTTTAGTTTAAAATGGTGAAGGAGGCGCGAGTTCCTCTCATTTCCACAGAGAGAATGCCCCCCGATAAGGTTTCCGGCGGTGGGGGTATGGCCACCTGACTCTTCCCAGCTCTTCCGGGTGCTTATTTTGAAGAAGGAGTTGTCCGCCCCCAACCAGTCTCGCCTTTGAATAATTCAATACGGAGATTACGTAGGAGATCGGACCCCTAAATCCGCTTGCCAAACACGTTCCCGGTCGAATTGTTATATGGGCAATATCTGACGTGATTAAGGGGATTACAAAGCAGAGAGCGACGAGGTCAGCCCACAAGATAGATGGCTGGCTCTGCCCGGTCTTTGAGTCTCTCCACGCCACACTGCGCATTGGGTCAAACTCTTCGACCTCCCACGGTACAGGCTCCTTTTCCCTTTGTAATCCTATCATTTCCGGTCGTCTCTCATGATTTGTGTGGCGATGGGCCGCGCGCTTTTATGGCTTCGCGTCTCGTCTTCCTTCTTCATTCGTTGGCTGTACCAACTTGCGACTCGTTCTTTTCAATTTATCCAAATTGGGCAATATTTAATCTTTCTCATATTTCCGATCGAAGTCTTTTTGTGATCTAAAGTTCGTGTTTTCCCAAACGGCCAAATGAGTTTTGGAATGAATCGCAGATGTGGCAGGCAAAGTAAATGACAGCGACCACCTCTACCTCCCCCCGAGGGCCCTTCTTCGTTGTTCTTCGCCGACTCCCCCACCCATAGAATCCCATTTGCCCGCCTGACACACCTACGCGACAATTTCTTGTCTCGGGAGAGCAATTGGAAGCTTTCTTTCTTCCGCCTTTTTGACAGATTTCTAATTGAAGTTGGCACGAGAGAAAAGAATAACTTGATTGGATACGTAGAAGAGAGACCAGTAACTCAGCTTCGATAATTAACATAAAGAACCAGCCGGCCATGCATCCGTAATTTATCAATACAACATAGTGCTAACGCCGGAAGTGCTGCAATTTTGCCGGCGGCTGGACTTTACGATGTAGGAACATCGCAGATGGCCGCTTTAGCCCGAAATTATGTATGACAAAAGAGCAAGTGTTTTCATTAGAATAGAAATATCTGCGGCAGGTGTTATAGATTTGCAGATGCATAAGATTAATTATACTTAGGATCATTTTGCAGTACTATTCTGTTTGATATCTCAGGCTAATTTCCAGTTTGGTAGAACATGGTTTTGATCAAATTTACATAGAGAAATTCCTCAGTTTCCAATCCTAGGACTATCGTTGTTTTCTTTTATTTTGATATTTTGCTCAAGAATGCATGAAAACACAACAAAATTCTCTAACACTATGCCTTCAAGGCGTCAGTCTTGGTGGGTAAACACTGCTTCGCCGCCCATCCCAGATGAGATCGCATGTACTCGCGCAGAGGCACCTCTACAGCTGTAAATCGTCGCCCACGCAAAAAATGTTGGCCGATAATTGGGCTGTCCAGAATCCACCCCCGAGAGAGCTCTTATCTTCTCGGGGGCTTCCTGTCACTTCTTGCAGGCACCTGACTTGCAGTAGACATTTCTATACATATTACTTTGTTCAAATTTTAACAATGAAAAGTATTATTATGATTTTATAGACTAATTTTGATCAAAGAAGAAAAGGCATGGATCAAAATTCGGCCAGAGTACACAAAGGAGCGTTTGCTGAAGATTTTATTTACCCATGTCTCGTTTTTGGGGTTGAATACGAGACGATTCTTGTCTTATCATTTGATAACACTCTCCACCTGGCCAACAGCTATTTCTACGTCGCAAAACTGGATCAAACACCATTTTTATTTTCCTTCATGAATATTTTGTGAAAAATTAGGAGGAATGGAACTGAGCAATTTAATTGCATTCAGGACAGGGGAAAGGTTCCCGGCTTCTTGCGTATTCCCGCTATTGTATTTCCATGCTCACGTTTCAACAATTTCATTTTTCTGCATCTTTTATAATTACTGCTCGCTTATGTTTTTCAGCTATTTTGTATCGAAATAGTTTGCTACATAGATACAATTATTGTAAGCGACAAAGTCAGAGCAACCTACTTCTTTTTCTGCTTATGTATTTTCCTTTTTTTCAACAGTAGCCTCGTTCATAATTTTTCTTTCAGGGTATGGTTTCAAATCCAACACCATGTGCATCAACTTCCCTTCAAGACGAACGAGTAGATGGAGAGCAGCTGGTTCACATAATCAGAAATGATCCTCAATCCGTATACATCCTTGATTGTCGCTCAGAAGGCCCAGCAATTAAAAATGCTCAACGGTTAGTATTTGTAGATATTATATTAGCTCTCAAAAATTATACTTAAATTCGTATCATTTAACTATTTTAGAATCCGCCTTCCAACTGTTTTATTTCGCCGTTTACAGCAAGGTTCTCTTGCTCTTTCTAATGTTTCACAGCGTTTATCCGATCGTTCACTTAACGTCGTTGTAGTTCCAGGTTCTTATTTGATACATTTATATTACACATTTTTTTAATATTCAGGTAACGGTGGAAACGATGCTACATTATCTACGGCTTTAATAAAATTGCTGAGGAAGGAAGGATTTCATTTCGCAATCCTTGAAGGTTTTTATACTTAACTTTATTTTCATTATTTTTCTTTAGATAACATCCAAAGATTAACAGCAACAGCACCTTGTCTGTTTTCAAATGAATCTGTTGACTTAGGTGAAAGATTTGCAAATGACGTTGGATGTCTCAATCTTACGTTAGTTTTATTTTATTCAAAACAGTTTTTATATTATTCTCATATATTTTTAACGTTTAATTTTCAGTTCTTTGCGTATTGAGCCAGAGCCTCGTCCAGTTCAAAATTTCCCAGTACAAATTATGCAGCATTTATATTTAGGAAATGCAGAAACTGCTAAAAATGTTGATCTTCTCGAAAGGTAGGACTATTATTTATTTAATTATAATATTATTATATCCCCGTATTAGTTAATCTTTTTATTCAATGATTTTTAGCTTGGGCATTCATCATATTATTAATGTGACATCTAATTTGCCAAATGCCCTTGAAGAAAATTCCCGCTTTCGCTATTTGAGAATTTCGGTCGACGATAATAGCTCTCACAACCTAGTACAGTTTTTCCCAGGTACATTTTCTTTCCCATATTTTTTATGTATTAATTCAGCTGCAATTTCATTCATTTCGGAAGCTGAAAGCAAAGGAGATGCTTGTCTTGTCCATTGTTTAGCTGGAATTTCTCGAAGTGTTACAATTTGTCTTGCTTATATCATGTCTACTCAAAAGTAACTATTTATTCTTAATTTTACAATAGCTGTTTTTAGGTGCTGTCTTGATGAAGCTTATGATTTTGTTCTTCGAAGAAATGCTGCCATTGCTCCTAATTTTCACTTTATGGGACAATTAACCGATTATCAAAGGCATTTGGGAATTGTTAGCAGCGGAACAGGGGTATGTTTTGTATTTATTTTTCCTCTTAATTAGCTCTTTTTAAAGCTGCTGAGTGGGTATTAACATTTTATAAAATGCGTCACAATTGTCTTTTGTTTGCATTTAAACGAAAATTTGTGTTAGAAAGCGTGTGTGCCAACCATACCATACAAAAATTTTCAGTATTGAACAATGTCCTCAACATGACTACTTGTTCAGTCACATAAATCGGTCGGATTAGATAGCGGAGTTTAATTTTATACAATTTTCAGGTTTATTCTTCTGTACCACCACGTTCTCCTTCATGCGCAATTGAAGCGGCCGCTACATCTGCTTTGCTAACTCCTCCACCAACTAGTTGCTCTGCTTCACCACAAAGTAGTGCTCATTCTGCGAAGAGTTTTGATTAGGTAGGTTTTATTTTTATCTTTTTCACAGATTTACAATGAAATACAATTTTTATGGCATTTCTTATAAATTATACTTTCGCTTTAATATAATTTGAACTTTTCAGCCTTGGCACGACCACAATTCTATGGTCTATTCTTTGTGGTCTCCTTGTTTGTCATTGGGTGGATGTTGACGGTGTACAATTGCCTTTTTCAACTTCCATTTTCTACGAAACCTACTCTTTGCTATTGCTATATCCCTTGGTATACTTTTTTTTACATTATTTCATACAATAGCTTATTTGACGTTGGTGACAAGGTCCCCTTTCTTTATTTCCTTGAAAAGTGACCAAGTTTCCCCCTACGTCAGTTTCTTACTTACGTACCTCTCTCTCTTTATTTCTTTATATATTCTGCTATTTTTGGTTTTTGTGTACAGTGACGTTATTTTTTCACAATGGTTTGGTTTTACTATTTCTTCCGGTACGTTTTAGTTTACATTGCTTTCTACACCCATGACCCTCGTTAATGTTTTGCATTTTTGAATACAGTATTACAAATATGGTACAAAATAATGAATTTGGTACACAATTGTTGTTAATGGAAAATGGCAGATTCATTGGAAAGAAAACTTGGGTATTTTATCGTTCCTTATTGTGACGTGTCATGCAATGGACCAAGTGCGAGTGAGATCGCCGGACTTTATTGGCTTCGTAAGATGAATCAGGGCACATTCTCGGTTTTTGTAGGGGAAGTGGCACCGGTGATTGGGCCAATGATGATGAGCTTCTCGCTACGCCTCCTCTGGCCAAACTATGAGTGGCTCAATCTCCTGCACTGCGAGAGTACGCATCGGTCGAACTTCAACTTTGTCTTCTTCTATTTCCCAGTGTGGATTACTGTAACTTTTTTGTTGGGAATGTTTGCATTACAGCTAGAGTTGATACAGAAATTAACAGCCATAAGTGTTTTTATATTCGTGTTGTTTTTAACTCGAAAGAGATCGAGGTAAGCAGGGAGGTGTCAATTGGGCGCTCGGGCGAATATCCGACCTCGTTGAGTCTCCTTTTTATTATTATTTTGCCTCGATCTATTTCGAGATAACAATGTCCGGTCAAGTGCTTTCTTGAAAAATGTCATTAACCACAGGAACTGGGTGGTCTCCCGGGGCATCCGACACCTTCCCCCGATTATAACTTCTTCCTCTTCTTCGCCAGTCGGTGTCTATTTTCAAAATGACGTTTTTTCCAGTTCAACAAATTTTATTTTGAACCCCCGTTATAATGAGATGGTGCTCAATGTGCGGGTACAGGTGGACACATCAGTCAGAAGATGTTTCTTATTTTTTTATCGAATCGTCGTCATTGACGGTTGCAACATTTCATCAGATTATCCATCCATCCCGTTTAATTGTGTCCCTAAATTGGCGTTCAAATGTCCCGACAGCAAACACAAGAATGAGGCCATATCATCCGGTGCCGTCTTCATCAGCCCCCGTCCTCAAACTCAACGGTTTTTATGTTTGTGTGGGCTGCTTATAAACTGCATGTGGTTCTGTTCGACGGCCGCTCGGATGCCTCTTTCGACCATCCTTATTTGCTTCTTATTTTGATGCATTTCCCACGACTTGCCCACATGACCTTTTACTCTTTCTTTCCTATTTTTTAAAATAAATTGTCTGTTTTTAGACTGGCCATGTCGTCTGTCTTCCTTCTTTTGTGGTAAGTTTGTCCAAATGAGAAAGAGCTCCCTGCACGGTAATTTGATTCATCAGTCATCTCGGCCTTCTTGCCCCCTGGTTCCCTCAGATCATTAGGGAGATGGCTCAATCTTGCCGAGTACTCGATCTCGTCACCTCATAACTTTTTCCGACGACATCGTTGTCACTCGTTTAATGAGTCTTTCCCTTTTTTGTTGATGTTGACTCATTCTTCCTATTAAAATGCGATGAATATGTGACGAGACTCCTTCTAAAAAGAGGCGCCCTCGTAAACACGCCACGTGAGCTTGATCCTCTTTATCGAAATATTCAAAAAAGAAACAAGTTCTTATTTTGTAGTCTGTTTTGAAATGCATCTCCTTTGGTCACAGTGGTCTCCCTTCTCTCTCTAATCAAAGTCTAAAAAGAAAGGGGAAATGGGACGTGTGCCTCCCTTCGCCTCGTAGGTTAAGTGCCGTAATCGTCGATCTGTTTACTTCTTCTTTTTTTTCGACTTGAAGCCTGTTTCCGGCCTGTCTGTCCTTCTAATTAAACAGATCATAATATAGTTCTAAAATATTCGGGAGATCCCTTGCCCGGAAGTGTGTGTGTATGTCGTGTGATACAAACAGAATAAATGACTAACTAGTCTGGCTGAGTGTCTAATTGCAGCCTTCTCGCCTATGGCCACGACGCCGCGTCGACATCTGATTCTTCGCCTGCTGAACCTGTTCAAACGTGAGTCTTCTCTATTCTGTCCATAAGATTAATTCCATTAATCCGAGGATATACAGATATCCTTTGTATTCGACGGAGAAGAGGGAGGAGTCCCTTTTGTGGTGCCCGCCCCATTTGCTCATTTCAAGGAGACTCTCCTCCCCCGGTTCTTTCTGTTTTGATGATATTGATCCGTAAATCCGGCTTAGGATCAACTAGTGCAGACTTGATCCGTGAAATAGAGACGCCATTCTCTTTTTCTTCTTTTGATTTAGCTCGTTGTTCATTAGCCTCAATCGTCGTCTTCCTTCATTATTAACTCCAATTCCCCATTGTATTCCGACTGGATAAAGTTCTTTTCTTTTCAGAGTTGTCCCAATGAATTATACCGGCGATCTCAACGCCGATATGGTCGACTGGGTCGTCCGACGTCGAGTAAGCCATCTCGCCCTCTCTCGGTGACATCTTCTCATATTTCAGTTTATGGAAAACTGTACGGATGACATGTTGTCGATCTCGAAGAAATGGGATCTTTTCGCTTCTCGCTACATATTCCCATTTCATTTTGTGGCAGGAACCATCGGTAATGTGCTCAATCTGTGTGTACTGCTGACGATGAACACGGAAATGAGCGTGGTCTGTCGCCGCCGGGGACCGAAGACAACTCAATTCCAGGCTAACATCCTCTTCGCCGGTGTGGCCTTTGCCGATTTGGGTCTTTTGCTCTCGATGTCAACTAATTTTCTTGGTGCCTGGCCGATCTTCTACACTCGCAACAGTGTCAGGTATTATTTTCTTTGGTATTCGATAGTCGTCGTCTCAGATGGTTCTATTATCATACTCATTTTGTCTTCCTCTACTTCAGTAACACTTTTCTGTGTGTTTCCTCGTGGTTTGTGTCAGCCGTCAGTATTGAGAGGTTTCTCTCTTTTGGTTGACAGAAGTGACACTTTTTAAGATTTCTGAGTATCCGTGACCCGATCCGTCTTCATCGGGATCCAAATCCATTCCGTACGTGGTTAATTGTTGCCGGTATAATTGTCGGTTCATTGGTCATCAATATTTATCATTTGGTCGAATATCAATATGGTTTCACGTACATTTGTGAGGGTACGGTGCTCTTTGGTTTACATCATTCGATCTTTCTCGTAAGCGTCTTTACCCCCGCCTAAGCTATGTCCACTTTTAGCTTCAAAAGGCCCATCAAATCCCCTCTTGGATTACAACTTACGTCAGTGTTAATAAAATGCTTCACGTAAGGCGACTGTTTGTTATGATCCCGTATTTTTAAGATCTTCACAGCCGTATTCCTGCCACTAATTCTTATCACTGTCCTCAATATACAGATTATCTTTCTGCTCAAGGGCAGTCGAGGGATCGTCTCAGCCCAACGAGTGACGGCAGAAAGGAGTCATGTGATCCGGTAAGGGCGAAAATATTGTCAGATTATCCGATTGTAGGAGTACAAGTACAGAAGAGGCTCGACAACGAAGAGACCGTAAGATCAGCATCACAATTGTCGTCATCATTTCCGCCTACATTTTGACCCATGTGGGGCTATCGACCAAATCCAACTAATTTATTTTATAGGCGCCTTCCTCGATTCCTTTCTTCATCGAAATTTTCAAGTTGGATCTTCCCAACTGGATGAAGTCTTACGGTAACATTAGCTACCATAAAAAATAAAATATTTTTAGGAAATACAATTATCATTTATTGGCTGTTGTGTGGAAAGGTCTGTCGCCACTTTCCCGGAATATTTTCATCTTTTCAGGTTATGAACTTCGTGTTGTTCTGTCTTACCTCAAAATATTTCCGAGGTCGTCTCCGCGTCTTTGCCCAACAACGTATCAACGACCTCGTGGGTCTTCATAATGATTCCTAATCAGAATATCTTCCAGTTGACAAAATGCGGTTTGGCCACTGAAAAGAAATATTCGATGATCTCCAATGGACGGACTCATTCGATGAAAATGCGAATGTTGAGGGTAAGAGATTGACAAATAATTAAAAGAGACGAGAAATGACATGGATTACGGTAATTTCAGTCGCATCGATATAGCTCAAATGCGGCCAGTGACCAATATACGGAGGTCGAAATTCATCCAAGATCCAGTCGAGATGAATAGCCAATTTACAGGATGACGACTGACTGACTGCATGTTTCTGTCTCCTCCTCGGTCGCATGTGTTGAGGACCAACTATTCTTCCTTCATTTCTTCTTTTTTTTTCCTTTCTCACAGCCCAAACGAGGTACTCCACAAGTCCCGTGTTACGTGTCTCACTCTCCACGACCCTTCACGTGTGTTTCACTACTAACAGCCGCATGATCTCGTCGCTTCTTCCTGTCTTCTATCGATCTCTTTTTTTTCTTTTTATTCTTCCATCATATCTCTGTACTGTCTAATAAATAGTCCTTTTCCATTTTATTCGAACATCTCCCTTCGACGAGGTCAAAACATCGTTTTATCCGCTTTCGATTACGTCTGATCTCTGTCTCTCCGTCGACCAATCCGATCATGTCTCAAGTACAAAAAGGGATAGACAAAAATCACCTGGCAGAGAAGACAACGGCTGTTTGCGTGGTCAGCTGTTACGTGAAATATCTTTTGATGGGGGCAGACAGATGTCTCCAGCATTTCAATCGACCTCTATCGACTCCATTTCCTTTTTTCTTATTCTCTCGTAGATGTTTGCGGGATTCAGACGAAGAAACAGCTATTGGAGGTGAGCAAAAGGGCGATTGGGGAGGGGCAAAAGTTATGAAAATAAGAAGAAGAATGTAACTCAATCCGCTTTACTGCGGTAGAAACAAAAGACAGACATCCTTCATGACACGCTCACTGCCTCCCAATTCCTCCTTTGGAAATCTTATTGATAATTTTGAAGAATGGTCTGTCCCAATATTTTATTTATTTGATAAATTTCAGGAGAGAATCGCGGAAATTTAAAGAACCGATTGAGAAACTTTTGAGGCCGGAGAATATCCAATTGAAACAAAGTTCAGCGGGGGAAGTCAAGACAAAAGAGGTGAGGCCATTGATCTTTGGAGGAATTATCTCTGCCCAGGCCATGAAAGTACTGGGAGAAGCTCTCCAGGAATGTGGAATCGAGAATGAGATAGCCACCTATGTCAAGAGGAAATTCGACGACAAATTTGGTTGGTTTTTTCGGATTCATCAGATATCCATTACAGGCCCTGGATGGCAATGTGTCGTCGGAAGAAACTTTGGAAGCCACCTGGATACTGTAGAATTTATCCATTTAAATGTGAGTAAAATTACCATTTTGATATTTCGATGTTCATAAAAATAAAAACAAACTGGCTTTATTTACATTTGCACAAAGTAAAGCGAACTATACGAGGAACAAACGAACGAACGGACATAAATAGATCGCTGGAACAGCCGCAGGGCGGAAAGTTTGGACGGTCCAAAAATGCGAGAGGCGTCCTGTGACCGTTGACAGCGGCAACCCAGAAATAAAGAGACGGCAAAGGGGGCGATTATGCACTGGTCAAGTAGACACTTGATATTGGAAGACACCGCATGCATCGACATTAAAATATAACAAATAACAATCTCAGGAATGCGTCGTAATGACTTCTTTGCCTGTGCCGCGAACGAAGATTACCCTGTTTATATTGTCTGACAACACTTCCAAGTAATGGATATAATCATCGAGACCTGAATATTTGAATTAAATTGGGCAAATGACAAAAGACTCGCCTTCTTTTCCTCGTGGTGGTTTTGGCAAATTAAGAAGGACGAGTTGACTGTTGGCCGAATGTTCGATTATGAGCTCGTTCAGCCGAACTGCCGTGTGCATTTTGTGTACTTTGTTTTTATCCAGTGCTCTCATTTTTTCCTTCTTTGACTTTTCTTTTTCCTTTTCTCCCAGTGAGTTCTGTGATTTGCCGTCTTCATTGTCTGGCGATGACTCTCCTCCATTCTCTTCTCCGCTCTCTTCCTCGCTCTTCTTTGTCTTTTCTTTCTTTTTCTCGGCCAATACCAATGGCTGAAATGGCTGAATTAATTGACTGTCAAGTGTTTCACATACAGAAATGCCTCTGTGAGCCGAATTGACGGTCAAAGAGTTTCCGCTTCGGGCTTCTTGCATTTGTTTCATCACAAGTGTTCGTTCCTCCATCAGCAATGTCCTCTCAAATGCATTCTTTGAAATCTCAGGATCGGCTAATTCGACAATCTAAATGGGCGACTCTTTTTATGGCCAATCAAGACAACAGTTACCAATATCTTGGCGTCGATTCTCAATTGGTAGACGTATTGTTGAAGTTCCTGTTGCATCTTGAGATTGTTGTCATTTTCCTGGGCGATGGCAATTATCCTCAATTTGCATCCTCTCCACACCTACAACTCAGAAATTATTAGCAGTACGAAAGGAGAGTCTACTTTGTGTTGTTTGAGGAGATATGCCATCAGGAGACAGAGACCTCCGTCTTGGACAATCCAGTAGACATCGATGAAACCGGTGAGTTTGAAGACGCCGCTGGGGAAGTCGATGATACCTTTGGCCACCTACAATACAGAAATTATTAACGGTAAAAGAAAATAACCCACGAGAAGACACATGTCCATGGCACACGCCGCGTGAAGTTTATCTGAAAGAATTGACAAGTTACAACCGGTAGGGAAAATCCATAAGATTATGGCAAAGATTTTAGGAATCATTTTGAGTATTTTATCTATCGTCAAAGGTCGGTCTCTTTAGTCCGCTTCCAAAATATTTTTAGTAGCAGAGGTTTTCCATGTTCTTCTCAATAAATCCAAAAGTAACCAATGCAAAAGTCGACGGGCGTTGTATCAAAGTCGCCAAGAATGGACTGCTCAACGACCGCGACAGGAACTACGCTCAAATTGTATGTCGCCGATGCAGTTCGATCTTCTTCCCGGAAGATCGAGTCGAATACATCGAAAATAATCCCGTCGATTTGCGTGTAATGACTCATCAGGCAGCAGGACCCCTAGAGACGGAGCGTATTTCCTGGTGGTGGTACACTAACGACGACATGGACTTTGACACCATTGGCTGGCAGACCGTCGATAATAAGAAACTTTTGATGTGCGCGGACTGCGATTTAGGTTGTGCTAGTGAGCAAAATAAAATAAAATTATAGTTTAGGACCCGTCGGATACCGCACAGAGGATAACAGCAAGTTTTATGTGGCCGTCGAGAGAGTTTCCTACAAGCCGGTGGATGACAGCGAGGACTCGGAGGAGGAAAAGAAGCCCGTCACAGCCAAGAAAATCCCCAGCAAGGGAACTCTACCCAACAAGAATACCGCCAAGGGCAAACCCATTGGAAAGACAACCCCCGGCTCAAAATCCAAGACCAAAACCAAGTAATAAAAGTTTTTGCTACTCACCAGTGAAAGTGTTGTACTCGCTGTCGCTGCTGTCGGATACGCCTCGCTCATAGACTGGCCATGAAATGAGCATCGTGTTCGGCTTGAGGCCACCTAGACCGACGGATTGAATAAGGGTCGACATTGAGCCCAAAATCTAAATATTTCGTTTTATTCTCTTTAAAATTAATCATTTATACCTGCCCTTCATCGTGGACCAAAGTCTTGGCAAATCCTTTGAGACGGCATTGATTCATGTCGAAGTCCATTCTTGATTTGATTTGTTCGGCTCGTTTTCGGTCATCTGTACTGCATGGATTTCCTCGAATGAATGAGGTCACCACAGTCAATCCTCGACCAGCCTTGAGTTGTGAGGCCAAATTGAGCAAGTTAAGATATCGGACATCGACAAGTTCTTTGGCCCAAGGCATTGAAAGAATCAGCAACAATTGAGGTCTCCAGTTTTTGGGATGAGGATCCTTGTCTTCGATTTTCATCAGTGAATATTGGGCCGTGGTGAGTGCCAGACCACGGATTCCGTCTCCCCATTCCTTCTTTGCTCCCTTCCATTCGACATATTTGTAGATGAGAAGACAAAGGAAGATCGAGACGAGAGCGTAGTCCCAATGGGTGGAGAACATGATGAAGAAGCAGAGACCGGCACCGAGCAGAGACAGCGACCAGTGATAATAACGGAAACGAGGACGCCAGTTGGGAGCACCGAGCAGAGAATGCAAGGCACAGATCAAATTGACGAAAGCATAGCACATAAGGAAGAAGAAGTCGACGACAGCGGCGATACTATCCATGGCACCCATGAGAATGGCCAATTCGGCAATAATTGTAGTGATGACCAATCTGAAAAAGATTAATTTTATTATAATGGAAAGAAAAGAAAATACTCACCCAAGGAAAGGTTCATTATTCTTGGTGACTTTTTTAAACGGCGTCAAAAGAGGAATGACTTCATCCTTTGCAATAGCTTGAAGTAGACGAGGAGCAGAACAGAGACATTGAAGGGCAGCTCCAAAGGTCGAAAGGAAAGAACCGATGAGGAGAACCCATTTAGAAGGCCATGCCAAGGCTGCCACCACCATTGAACCACCAAGACTTTGGCCATTTCTGAAAGGGAGGAAAGTGAGTATTAACACAAATAAAGGGCGTACTTGTCACGGAGTACATTTCCATCGATGGCAGCCCCGAAAACGAAGGCCAACGAGAAATAGATGAAGGAAGTCGTCAGGGTAGCGGCGATTGTACCAGCAGGGATCGAGGACTGTGGATTCTTCAAGTCACCGCTCATATTGGCTCCGGTGAAAATTCCTGTGACAGCGGGGAAATAGATGGCCAACAGAACCCAGAAGGAAGTCTTGACATCTTGGAAAACATCCGTCTTTACATTGGCTTTCTCGTCGACGGTGGCATAATATTTGTCGACGTAGGCTGATCCGAAATTATCTGAATTGGATTTCAAATGGAAAAGATGACAGTCTTACCGAAGAAGGCATTACTTTTGAAACCGGGGAAACCATTGATGCAAGTGAGATTGAGATTGCAGTCGGAACCGTTGATGCCCATCAACGGACCACACAAATATCTGGAAAACCGTAGACAAATCGAGAAACTGAACCTACTCATTGGTACAATAATTACACATTTCGGACATGTCGACATCAGGTGGGAGGAAGATTTTTGACTGGAGAAGGACATCGCCGTTTAGACAAACCCTTTAATTGGGGATAGAAAAAGATAAGAGAAAATGATTACATTTGACCGGAACTTGGATTCAGGGTCTTCTCGACTCCGCCGGCATAACAGGCAAGAATAGAAAGGACAACAGCCACGAGAGAGACCGGAGCCAACATCTGGACAAATTTGACACCCATAGCAACAATGAAGAATTCGAGGATAAGGAAGAGAGTCGAATAGAAACGGAGATTGTTGGTCATCATACCGAATGTACCCGTGTCAGAGTGAACCTCGTGTCCACCAATTGTCAAACTGGGGAAAAGATACAACTGAAAAAGAGACAATACAAGCGAATAAGCAATCACAAACCAATAATATTTCGACTCCTCCGACGAGGTACATGGAAGTGGCGATGGTATTGGCCAGGTAGAAGAGGACTCCTACGGCTGAACCAAATTCTGGGCCAAGATTTCGACTGATCATGAAATAAGCTCCGCCACTCTCAACAACTCCATTTGTGGCTACTGCTGAGATCGAGATACAAGTGAGAAATGTCTGAAATTGATGGAATATTAGACAGAAAAGAGCATCGGCTTACACAAAGACAACAAAGGAAAAGAAGAAGGAAAGTCTGCCCAAGACCGGCGATTCCTACGAGCCAAAATAAACGGATAAACATGGTAACACCGAGGATATGTTGGATTGTCGGCAGGTAAACTCCCAACATTACACCCAGATCTGCCTAAATAATTTCTATTTTCCCGGTGATTCCCCAATATCTGACCTTCTTTTTCTGATTTTCGCTGGTAGCCCTTTCTAGGGGGCCTGGGGTGATGTGCGCCTTGAGATAATTGGAGAAGAATGGCATGGAAGGTTCCTCGAAAAGGGCCAAGTTGTTGGTGGCCATGTCTTTGTTCTCGGCTCCCCATGAGAACAGCTCTCCTGAAATAAAAGATACCATCTGGTTCAAATGAATCCACCATTTTATGGATCTCCCACCATCCCCGTGTTAGATAAACGAAAAAAAGCATACGATGGCTCTGATCCCTGGATAGGGCTGATTCACTGTGATTATCGACTGCGTGAAGGGTGAAGCGTGAGGCAACTTTGCTTAGAAAGCTTTGTCGACTCTTGGCAGTGGGACTGAGAGGTGGATTGGTCGACGGCGAAAGCGGCGGCGATTCGACCCCGTGCTCCAGAAGACTTTTGTCGTCGTCGGCTCCAATGACAATGGATATCCCCCGGCCGGGGGCAGCTGTCGGAGAATTGACCATTAGTCTGCATGAGGTTAATAAAGCGGTTAGATAACATAAAATAAAAACGACATGTCGATGTGATAAGACACAACAAAACAGATCAGAATCGACCTGTTCTGACCCAATAGATAATAAGGCGAGCGCAAGGACATTTGGCCAGATGTCTGACAAGGCGGGACATTTGAAATGGGAGAGAGTCGAGTCGAGGAGCATCCCCACCAGCTGATGATTAGCCGCGAACATTCTACAGGGATATGTTTGCTTGCCGAACACTATCCTCAAACATTGGCGCCAAAAAGATTTGAGAAACAGCGGGTAATAGAGCATTTCCCAGAGATCCTAGGAGGATATCTCGTGGAATAGAGAGCAATGGACCAGTTCAGGCTAAAAAACGGAGGCAATACGACAGAAGCTTATCAGTTGCAAAAGAGGGCCACAAATCAATTTAGAAGTGGCGATAGGTGCTCTTTAGAAAAGACCCCCGTCTGGGTGGTAGCCTTCGGTACAGATGTTGTCTGTTAGAGCGGAAGAAGTGGATAATTGACCGGCCAGGGAAATAACACTAGGATCGGGGGAAAACGTCTTTCAAAGGGCTTCTTATCGCGTACTGACGACTTTCAAAATATGCGGCGACTTCCGTAGAGCAGAGACCAATGAACGACCAAAGAAAAAGAGCAACCAGGGCTCAAGAGATCGGTCACCAATCGATCGATCAGAAATGACCTCCGAAGCCATAAGAAGACGGTCTGTGTCATTGGGGAAAACAAGCGGGGGAAAGGCTTACTCATGCCATTATGAAATAAACAAAACTCACGGTCTCCCATGCTGATTGTCGACATGTTTCGTTGTCGGTCGATACCATTGCTAAAATGGTTCTTCTCGTCTTTTCCTAACTTGATTCCATACCTTTGAGCACTTTCCGGCGAAAGAGCTATTTCCGGTGTCGTTTGAGACGTCTTCGAGTCATCCATGACCAGATTTCGCCACCACGACGACTGTTTTCTGAAAAGGAGATAGTTATTGGTCGAAAGAGAAACGACGGATTTGAGCGGTCAACTGTTCGGGGAAGAATCTGTAAACCCGGGAGACGGTGACCGATTGTGACACACGGAAGTAGACGCTCTCAGGAGAAGCGAAAGCCCTTCCGTCGCTTTTATCGAAGGAAATATCCAGGGAAAGAACGGGCACGTGAACCTACTTGCTCAGTTGTTTTGGCGAGACTTTGTTAGAAGAAGACCCTTTGGGGGGCATCGAGACGCGACTACCGGTCTCCTACTGGCAAAAGGCCGCCCCTGGATCATTTTTACAATTTGCTTCATCCCGAAACACGTTTATTTTTGTGTTTTTCTGAACATTTGATTCGATATCAAATGCATTCCATGGGAGATAATTTATGTGTGGGACCATACCGTATCCAAACTTCGTCTTTGTCTTTTCTTGTCAATTTGAAAAGACAAAGACGGGTATTTCTGTGGTTGGAATCTATCCTATCAGCATGTCTCAAAGTATATTCTTCCAATTTTTTTCGGTAATATATTGTCGATAAATGGCCATCAGTCACAGACACCACAGATAGGGCCACAACAGCGGCGGTGTAACAGTACGGGTCGAATCAATGACCAACGTCGAAAGCTAAGATTTCGAGTTGAATCAGGACCGTTTTCCATCAAAGTCCAGTTGATTTTGAATGGAACCTGTGATTGATGACCGTCACCGTTTCTGCCTGTTGTTCTTGACGGCTGAGAGAGAGAAAGAGAGAAACGGAGGCAACCGAGGAATACGGTAGGAATTATTCAAATTTCGGGGATTATCACGGGTATTATTGACAGAACAACCGGGAAAGCGAAATATTATGTCGACGGACTGATAACCGAGACGGAATGTGACCACCATATCCGGCGATATCTCGGATGACAACAAAAGATAACACCCACTTCTCGGCTGGAGGCGAATCTGGCGTCTGGTACAACACAACCGAGGCTTTCTTAGTCGACGGCGGTGCCCCTTTGACTGCCTGACGGAGATTTTCACTGGTAAAATAAAGGAAATACCTCGACAGAAGAGACCCGTCGACCCATTCCCATACGCAGTCCTTCCATTGAACTCACCCTAGAAAGAAATAAAAGAGAGAAAGAGACAGAGACTGACCTGGCAATTTCTGGGACAGGGGCCGAAGGTGTGCTGGGTGCCGATGGCTCAGAAGATGGACTCTCTGGCTCTTTCATACTCTGTAATTGACACTCGTCGAATACTAAATATCTCATTTTTGAGGAAAGAGACAATTTTGATCCTTGAAGATAAAGAGACATGTTCCCTTTTGAGGTAAGATGTGTTTATGGACAACTTGGGGCTATTGTCTGTGGCCGACCAACTGCAAAAGAATAAAAACAAGCTCACGATAATGGGCAGCTCTTCCCGGAAGCAGACTTTACGCATGTCGGTGGAACCAAAATGTTCGAATCAATGAGTATCAGGCACTATTTTGTCATTTTTAATGGCTCTCTAACGATGGCAACCGGCAGACACAAAAGGACTGACAATGGGTAAAAGAGGCACTGGACCAAAGTGTGGAAAGTGAGCTGCCGCGGACACTGCATAAGTCGCTATTTGTAGTTATGGAGCACAAAAAACCGGTACGTCGAGAACGAACCGCCGAATTCATTAGCGGACTCCTCGAATCTTCTATTCAATGGATCAAAAAACCAGAAAAACAAGCAGTTGTCTCCTTTTAGTTAGATCGACGTTTTGTGCTCTTTAAAAAAGACAAAAGACAGCTGGGAGAGGATGAATTAGTCAGACGGTCGGCGACGGATTCACACGTTTCTCGTATAAAAACTTCTTTCTCAGGTTGTAAAATCTTTCCCACAGACATCCCTCGTCTATTGGTGTTATTTTTTCTTACTTTTTTCACTTCCAGACGTGTTTGATCTCTGATTTAGACTTTTGTCTGTGCCGCACCTCATCGGAATAATCGACTCGTCTGACGCAACTCACCGTATTATTGTTGCTGACAGTTCAGACGAAGAAAGGAAGACGACACAAGATGTTTTTGACAAGTGCCATTTTATAGTCAAGAAGCTCTTTCAACTGTTTACAGTTTTTCACAACTTTAGAGCTCGAATTGTCATACCCAGTGTCTATTTTGTGTGAGGACCAGATTGGGATTGTGTTTGTCGACAGATTCAAGACAGAAAAAAAACGAAAACCTTCATTGGATCGTCTACAAAAAATAAGTTAATAGCCTATTTAGCGGGAATGTATTTGTATTTGACCAGAGAGTCTTTGATTGAGTATCGAGTTTGAGATCACACTCGGGAATGTGGACTAGAGGGAAAAAAAGAGACTAAACATGAAGGAGCAAACGCGGGATATACACAGTAATCGGGAGTAAGTGAGTCTAAAAGGCAGATGAACCACTCACAGGGAGGAGCGGACACATTCTTCATATGGCACATGAATTCACAGCTATAACTGTTCGAAAAGAGTCGACGGAGTTGGAGACAAAACCTGAAAATAAAAGAATATTTAGAGAAAAAGAAAATAACACAAAAGACTGGCACCTGATAGAGACACGACATCAAAAATATGACCCTACCCTAGGTGGACAGCCACTCCTCATTTAAACTGTCCGCCGACATATCCCACGACGCCTCCTAAAGTTTTTGTCTTGTCTTCTTGTTTGTTTATATTTAAATTAATCCCCGTCCAAAGATAAACATCCATCTACTCACCTGGTCCTCTCTATTATGTTGTGAATTATTTGACACGTTGGAGCTTCTGTCCTCGTCTGGCCTCTGGTCGTGTCCTCGTCGACGGGCATTCATAAAGAAGTTGGCCACGGTGGTTGGATCCAGCTGGAGTTGTTGGCTGATTGTCAGCTGCATTTCCCTTGATGGCCTCTTTGTCTCTCGAAAAATGGCCTGGAATTAAGGATAATTCGGTGATTCGATGTGGCAGCCATTGCTCACCTGAAGTGTTCTCCTTTGAATGTCAGTGAAGACGAGTCGAGGTTTCTTTGGTGGTTGAGGCTGGCTGCTTTGTACTTGTTGTTCTTCTTTCCTTTTGCAAGCTGCAACTTCATAATGAGAGTTGTCTCTGTGTTGGCCCCTCTTCTGCTTCAAGGGACTCACACAAAGAATGGGACTAGAAATCGGCTTGCCGCGCGTACAACAAAACGCTCTCGAGCGTCCCCGTCACTCAGGGCTATCCCCCGGGCAATGTGCGCCTGATTGCTCTTGGAGAGCGAGGAGCCATCATATGCAGATCGGAACGAGATAAGACGAATTGAGCGATCTCCTTCACAAAGGAAATGAAGGTAATTTAGATCAAGAAAACGAGATGGCGTCTTCCCACCAGATGACCGCGTGTCGTCATTTTCCCACGCTGTTTTGTGTCGACGTCAATCCCACCTTCTCCCTTTCCGAATCGATCCCTTCTAAGTCTCGTTCCCTTCACTTTTTTTCGGGACCTTTCTCCCTCCCGCCGAGTTCCCTAATTGCGCCATCGCCCGAGGGCCGCTCTGCGTCTCTCCAAAAGTGCATTGCCTCTCAATAGTGTCCAATTCATCGATTTGCTATTGGCTCATTGTCATTACGGTCAGAGCAAACTTTGTCCGTCTACGGTAGCTGCCCGCCGCCTGATACCTCTGGGATTACTGCCTTTAAATCGCAGAAGAGGAGGAGGAGGAGGAGGGTTTCAATCGAAGCCGGAGATTATGGTAGGGGAGAAGCAATCAATCAAGAGATAAGCCGACGATGAATAGGGGCTCCCGGGGGAGACAAAACAGGCTCTTTCCGGGCATGACTCCGTCCCATTAAAAATGTACAAAGTGAGGTGTTTTGAGGGGGAGACAGCCATCTGTCGGAGAGGTTATCTATTGATTCAATTAAGCTCTGGCAGATGGACAGTATGCCAGATTAAATAGGATCAGAGGGCAACCAACAAGGTCTTACCTGCCATTCGAAGTGCCGACATTCGCTGGAATTCGGGCTCTTGAAGCCATTTGGCCATCCGCCGGAATGTTTCCCGGCCACTCTTCAATTTGGACCACGGCTTAGGATTTCGAAGCAGATCGGACAGTGTTCCCTGTGACCTGAAACAAAAGCCAATGAAGGAAGAAGAGTATCCGGGTTCCTAATCGGTCTAATTAGTCTGCCTGCCGTTGTAATCTCCTTTCGCGCAATCAGCGCCACAATTTGCACACGACGAAAGCGAGTTAGGCACGCGGTCGACAATTGGCAAAACACTGACCTGCACAGGACTCGCTGGGCAAAAATGGCCTGGGGAATACTGTAACGTTTGAGTTCGGCCGAAATGCGCTGGGCGAGATCTTTCGTGTTCAACTCCTCTCCATCATCGAGGTCTTCGCCGTCGACGCTGCCGCCATTCATTAATGGCGAGTCTTTCTTTGGGGAAGGGCTCTAAAAAAGAGAATTTCTTATTGCGTAGAAGATGACTGACCATTCCTGGCTCGTCGACATCACAATCCCCGTGGTAGCCATTATAGGCAAAAGGATCTTTTTCGTGTTTCGCCTCGATACTTCCATATGAAGAGTAACTCGTCGAAAATGGGTTGACCTCTCCCTGACTTTGAGTCGAATAATCCGAGTCCGACCGAGCCGCCTGCCCTAAAATTCATTTCTTCATTTTCATTAGCATGCCATCTGCTGGTGCTCGAAACCGAAACCCGAGACCTTATTTACCAACATCATGCCCATGTTTGCGAAACACTATAGTGTGAAGGGAGACACGCGTCTGACAGTGCTTACCTGCAGGCGAATCGGGCTCTTCTTCATTTTGGTCGTATTCATATTTTATATTTACTCCATAGGAGTTATAAGTCGAAGAAGGGAAAAAGTATCTGTCAATTGAGATTTTATTAAAAAGAAAGAAAAAACTTACGTCGAAGTACTGGATCTCTCTCGGGTTGGCGAAGAGGAGGCACTGAATTTGTCGCCGTTGGAGGTGACCGTCGAGATGGGCGGCAACGGTTGGAGATTGGTGAGAGTGGCATAGTTGTTGAAGCTGAAAATAATTTCGAAATAATTGAGCAGATACTAATCATCAAGGGGAAATGGAAAGCCACTCACAAATAAGCTGGCGGACAGGAAAAGGCCGACATTCACTCGACATACGCCCGTCCCCACGAGGAATACATTCACACGCCCGCCGCCACGAATGCTAATGGCCCGTGAATTCTACTCTTTTTTATAGTCAACCAAAATGTAATTTAGGGGGGAGTCAGGAGATGACTCGATTTGGATCGAGTCTTCCGGGGTGTCTTCAAGTCGAGTCTGTCGGGACACAGAGCTCCTCCGGCAATTAGCCAGCTGTCGCGGAAATTCATCGTGACGACGGCACGGAAAACAACGGATCGTGCCAGCCCAGTCCGACTGACAACTTCTCCGTCGCCACACTTCTAATGAGACTTTTATTTACGGGGGATGGCGGCAATGGGCACATTGGGCATGCACCCACGGGATACAAGCAGTGTGCATTGATAAACAGAGACGCTTTCTTTCGAAATAAAAAGGAAGACGATCAAAATGGGGGGTGGCCGGAAAATCGTTAGAAAGAAGCGGCTTACCCGAAGATTGTGCCAGCATGGGGACTGCTGCGGCCGCCGTTGTGATGCTGGTAGTCCTGTAGGAAGTGCTCTTCCCTGCTTGTATTTGGGCTACTAAGGGCTGCCGAGAGAAGCGGGTCTGCCATGGGGCCGCTCTCGAGGGCCTCCATGCTCCCTCTGGCGGGCCGCACCGCAGCACGCAGCGCACAGCCCCGAGGCTGGGGAGGCGAGGATTAGCCGGCTGTCCAGTGGTCAGCATAGCTTTTTCCTTTAAAGGAAGGGACCGAAGCCAATGGGCCCAATGTCGAGGGCCAAGAACGGTCGATGGGGCCTGCCCCCGGCACGATGAAGAGTGCCGGCCTGCCCCACAAATCTATACGCAACAGCAGTGCAGCTGGGAAAAAGCTATGGCAGCAAAAAGGTATCGAACATTTTCATTACGCGGCCCTCAGGCTGCCGCTGCCATTATACTCGCCTTTTCCGGCCTCGACCTTCAGCCTACGGTATTCCCTACTACAAATGTTTAATTCACCAAGTACATGGTCGCACTTCTTGCCTCCTATTCAATACAATAAACAAGATCTGTTAATAATTTTACGTTTCTTGTCAATCCTTTGGTGAGATAAATAACTGATCCTGGCTCAGACAAAAAAAAAGATGCCGTCTAATGTTGCGAGAGTGACTCGTAATCCCCACAGACGGCTGTTTGACTGGTTGAAAGCCCTAGGGTTCACTCTCATATTTCTCACGCTGTCTTGTGAATGAGAAGACCTCAGGGGCGCCGTCTCATTAGGCTGTCGGACCAGCTGGCACTCCTCTTCCACGAGATTACCCTTGGTCCAGAGACAAATTTAAGGAACCATCCAACAATTGCTACAATTCAGGGTTTCTCTTCTACTTTCAACGATCACATGAATTTTGTTTCACAATCGGTGACGAATATCCAAATTCTAAGTTTTTTTCTTTTTCATGATAAATTTCATGCCAGATGGCATCCGTGCTCCCCAGCTCCATCAATCAATGGCTTTTGCCTTCTGATGCGACTCCTAGACTGCTTGCATAATTCATCGTGGTGCGGTGCCGACGTACAAAACGTTCCCCAGTGGGCTCCCGCAAGGCAATTACATCCGGGAAACTGCTAACGGAGACTAGCGCAATGGCCACCTGTGGTGCCTGTTAGTGGATACATATTATAAATATTATTTATTAACAATAAATAACTTTGTACAAAACCTCAAGGCATCATAAAAATGCAAATTATACCCGGAGGAGAAAATAGAGATTACAAACATACAATGGGGAATGTTGAGCAACAGGCACAAGATATAAAGCAAAAAAAATGTTTTAAATGTCATCAGAGAAATGACGTACTCCGGTAAGGCTAGGATGCACTGGAGGTTGAAACTCAATCACTGGGCGATCCTCTTCACATTCATCAATGGCAGTGAAATTATTTAGAATAGCAAATATCTGATTGTTAAGCATATGGAAATGACGAATTCTTTCCACCATTTTTACCAAATCCTGGAACAATTTGTTTATAGATTATATAAAACTAACTATTCCGTTTACGTGCTCGTCTTTATAGTCATTCTTCTGAACTTTGTGTAAGTGATAGCAAAAATCCAAAACTTCGAAGCGTCGTTGTTGTCCAAGTAAATTTATGATGGTTAACGCAGCCCATTGCACCGAGTCACCATATATTTCTCTAAAAAGAAAACATGTTAGTTTCTAAAAGAAATACTCTGGAAGAGGTTCATTTGATCGTTTAGAAGGTTGACACATAAAAAATTGCAAGGCGGACCACACACGTTGAAACTCAACACATTCGTCAAGCCACATCACGCCGTTTGTAGGATGTCCCCCTGTATATACCTGAATTATAAATACTTAAATAAAATAGAAAACAAACCTCGTCTTGATAAATATTTAATTTAATTTTCAAGAGAAACATTTCAAAAACATTTAGGCCGCAACATAGCCGCTCTTTGGTGAGTAGTTCAGCTTCGCGAGCTTCTTGTATTTGCTACAATAAAATGGTAAATGTGATTGAGACACCCACTCTATGTGAACCCATCTTTTCAACAACATTAGTTAGCTGTATTCGTGAATATTTCTCTTCTAATTTTGCAATTTGTCTTTCTGTTTCAATTGCATCTGAATAAAATTAAATTATTAGGGTTCTTAAAAATAATATATCCAAAAACATTTGACTCACTTTTTGCAGGAGGCTTTGGTATTTGATTAGTAAACGCAGCTGCAGCTAATAAATCTTGAACTTCTTCTTGAGCTAAACCCAATTCCAATTGCATGCAAAAAAGTATTATATTTCCCAAAACACGAAGTTCCTGAATGATACAATTAAAGTTTATTTCAAACTTCAAACTACTTGAAATATTTCTGTTCTCATTTCTGGTGACTTTCCAACCATATCCAAATGATGGCAGTAGTATTGCAAGACGGCTAAAACGAACTATAAAAAAAGAAGGTGATAATAAAAAACCTGGGCTGCCGTAGTCTTCTTTTGGCAGTTTGCAAATTTTTGGCATAAATTTCATGATTGAAGTAATTTTATGTTTGAGCCTATTGCCTAATATGTCATGGGCAATTTTTAAAAGCTCTTCCAATATGACAGCAATTCCTGAAAAATCTCTTTAAAATGCTACTCTTAATATACCTTGATACTGAAGCAACCTTGCCATAGCTTTCAAATGAGGCACCCCAATAAATCCTAGATAAGCATGGAAAATATTCATAAATGCTATGTCCAGTGATTTAGATCCCCACTTATAAACTGGGGTAACATGAGGAGCTTTTTCTCTTGATGGAACTTTTTGTGTGTTATACTTAAATAAGAAGTGTTAATCTATTGTATATAAATACCTTAGATCTTATGAATCGGTGAGTAGATCCATTATATTGAAAGTTTAATAAGAAGTCATAGTTCAGTCCCCAAAAAATTTGTAACGTTATTCGGCCATGAGGGGCAGAAACACTGTGATTAGCTTCTTGCAGAAGGTCTCCAAATTCGGCTATTGAATGTAGACGCATTTTCAACAAAGAATGGCATAAGCGATTAGTTTCTATCGCGTAATCAAGCTCCTAAAGTCAACTATTTTCGCAGTATTTGAAAATACCATTATTCCCGAAAGTTCACTTGCTTCGAATTGCCAAATAGCAGTATCCAATGCCTTCGACAAAGAAATGTTGATACGCTGAGAAATTAAACGATTTAAATCGATGGATCGCCCTAGAAGCTGCACATGACGTTGTTTCAAAAGGCTGTCAAATCTCCCAGCCGCAGGTGTCCTAACGAATACTCCGGCCTTTTGTATTTCTTGCTTAAACCGTTTATCAAGCATCATACTGAAGAAAAATGTGAATAATAAAAAAATAGAAACGAACCATGAAGCAATTTGTTTATAGTGCGCAAAAACCATTTCAGAAAACTTGAAAACGAATTGATCAAAACATAGATTTACTTCAGCTTCCACCTTAAATAGATTTTTTAATTAAAACAAGCTATGCTCACTTCATCATGGAGGAATTGTTTTTTAAAATTGAATAAACTGTAATTCGTTGCATCATTATACAAATCCAACTGGTACAGAATACTCTCTAAAAGTGACTGATCTTGTGAGGTAAGGATGTGATCGGTTAATATCCATGGTATCGACATCTCTATTGGGAACTGGAATTAATGTAAATTTATTTTTTTTTTTGAAAAAAGACACCTGTATTCTTGCACCCATAGTCATTTCTAAATAGAATTCTCTAAACCACAGCTGGCTAAGTTCACCAGCATTGCTTATAGAATCACCAAGCCGAAATAGAGAAGGCCAATGTGCAGACTTTCTGGATTAGAAAATAAAGACATATTCGATGACATACTTCAAAAATACAATGATGTGTTCAATTGTAGATGAGTCCAATTCTTTCCTCAGAGATTTCTTTCCCCCTGTGTATCTCTCAGATACTAACGATTCCAACTGAGTCCGTACCATATAAAGCTAAATATTATATATTATATTGCAAAAAAATTAGAACAGATCACCTGCGTACTGCTAGGTGCTGGTGGTTGCCCTTTTTTTGGTCGTAAATCGCTTGTAGAACTACTTGCCGAATCCTTTCCTTGCTTCTTTTTCTTATCCCTATCCGGTTTTAACTCTATTCCTGCATTCAAATCCATAGAAGAATCTCTTACAGATTGTAGAATACTAAAATAAATTTAGTATTACACTGAGCAGAGCGCACCTAAATAGAATATCTTTTTTATTCTTGGCAGCTTTCTCAAGAGGATGAGCAATTGTTTTTTGGACAAACTCCTGAAGTTCTGTATATACAAAACGACGGATAGCTGCTGATAAATCCGGTTCTATTTTACATAACAAAGCTTGCAATCCTTTTACCATAGCAATCGTTTGTATTAAAGCGGCCTTTTCTTCCGTGGAATAATTATATCTGACAGAAAGAATTGAATAAAAATAACAAACGATCAACCTAGTAGCTCTTTCATATTCTTCAGCCTCCTCTGGACAATCCTTATTTTCTCTAGAATTTGTTGGATGCAATAATTTCCAGCTGATTGTTTCCACAATATCGGATGTCCATGAGCAGATAAGTTGTATACCACTTAAGGCTAAAGAAGTCAATTCTTGATTCTCCCGATGGCTGCCTCCGATTAATTTATCACTAATAGCAACCTAATTCTTTATAATACATTTTAGAATAGTTTGTTTACCAAGTTATTGACTTTAGCTAATTGTGTAACATATGATTCATGGTCTGAATGATTAAGCCTCATTTTACTGACAATATTAACATGACAGTGATCACCTGAAATAATATTACATTAAAACAAACAAGATCCTCGCCTTCTTTATCGCTTAACGGCCATTTTCCAGCCTCGTAAAATTGTGAACGACGGACGAAAGAAAATGGCTGTATTTGCATATCTCCATAAAGGGGCACTGTTTCGAGGTTCTGGATTCAAGGGTTAAAGTTTTTTTACAGGACAATACCCTAAATATTTTGTCCAAGCGGCTGATAGATAGTCGCTTTTTCTGGTCAAGTTTGACAACATTAGGCGCGTCACCATCCATAAGAAAAAGTGAGAATGCGATTACCTAAAATGTACTTTGCAACTGTAAACAATATGAACAAACTTTTACATACATATGTTTTTCAGAAGGAGTTAAATAAAGCTTATTTTCAAACATATAAGCGCATATATTTACAACATCGGACAGAAGTTCTTCGTATCCTTCTATCTAAAAATAATTTGTTTTTATAAATAATTTTAAGAAAAAAGAAGAAACCTTTATCATATCGGCACGGAGAGTATCCTTAATTTTGTTCTGTGTAGCCAGAAACATACTGAGATTTTGCATTTCATGTACCGCATTCATATCAGACATGGATTGGAGAAATTGTGCTGCTCTATACACTATTAAAAACTAGCGTACTCAAAAAATTACCTTCGATAAGTTGAAAAATCGTTCTTTATGGAGGCTTTCATATTTTTCAGTTCGTCCAGGACAGCGAACATGTTTAAAAATCGGCCAATCGTAAGGAGATACGCTTCAGAAACAAAATCTTTCCGTTTTTCTACGTGACAAAGACGTTTAACTTCCTCGGCAAACTTAGAGGTAGCATTCATCTGTAACGTAAATAGATAAATATACTAAAAATCTACCGTAAATCGCATGAACGCATGTAGTTTTTCGACTTCAGGATGCAACACTTCCATGACTTTTTGGTTAATTTCTACTCTGTTTGGTTGATCGTTGGACTTTGCCTAAAGAAGATTCTCTCCTTATGAATTCTTTTAAGATACCATGGGAACAGCACGCGAACAACATCGCCAAGTGTAAAGATTAGCGGCATGTTGTAAGCCTTCTACCAGCATGTTGTTCTGCAATACAATTCATATAAGAAAATAAAAAGAAATATACAAATTCTGCATGTCTACTTGCTTCCTCTATGTATTTTGAGACTCCTGTAACATAAGCATTTTTATCTTCGAAATTAGTGTCAAAATTTGCTCTGCAATATGTATTAATCAAATTGAAATTAACTAACTGACCTGCACAAAAGAGGTAACGGTTGCGCTTCTATGTGCGGAAGGTCATCAGGCAATAAGAGCTCGTCCAAAAGCTACAAAATATTAATAGATACCTTGATAGAGATTTGAAGTTAATTAGGTGAGTAAAAAAACTTACTTCAACGTTGACTATTGCATCTCGTAGCAAGGAAGATGGTTCCCCCATTCGGCAAGAGACCGCTGGTTGCCTGAATGAATATTGTATATAAAAGAATATGAAAATCTAGAATGAAAAAGTCATGCAATCCAGAGCATAAGATTAGTAACCGGAAAAGTGAGCAAGCAAATAAGAGTTGGAACACAGATTTTTACTGGCACGTACCAGCTGCCTACATTGTGAGATTTTTTTGGTTGTCAAGAAGATGGTTCATCAAAATGGAGAAATAGAATTTGAAGACATTTGCAATCAAATAAAAGCAGCAAAATCAGTTGACTTAGAACTTATAAGCCAATTCAAAACAGCTATAAAAAGCGTAAGTTTTTCTAATAATTATTATCGTAACTTTCAAGAATGGCAACTCAGATGATATCAAAAAAATTGTGGATGTACGCCTTCTCACCAAACTTCTATCATCTTATGAAGCTCTTCGTACGCACAAAGATCGAAAAATATATCACGTTATTAG
Organism: Oscheius sp. DF5033; assembly: GCA_964036215.1. Taxonomy (NCBI): domain Eukaryota; kingdom Metazoa; phylum Nematoda; class Chromadorea; order Rhabditida; family Rhabditidae; genus Oscheius; species Oscheius sp. DF5033. The sequence continues at coordinate 223,730 of CAXIWN010000002.1, forward strand.
CAAATTGGAAAGAAAGCATGATGTAGACTTTGGGTTAGCTTCTAGGTTTATTAATTTATTTGTGTTTTAGGTATCTCCAGCCATTTGTGTGGGGACCTTCTGCCATTGAACATTACCATAAATTAACTACTTTAGGCTCCACTCTTCATAGAATTGCACCTAATCAGGTAAAGTGTTGGTGTGCCTGTAAACGAATTTAGATTATCAACATATTGGATAATTCGCTGATGTGGAATACTGTGAAAAAACATTCAATGTCAGACAACAGAAATATATACGACGAGCGGTTTCTGATGAGACTGTTCGCTTCACTTTTGTACGCCGGTTCTGAGGTGAGTTGTTTTCTGTAGCAATAAACGAATTTTTTTTGTAGTTGTCCTGCAAGTCCTTCATAGAGAATAATTGTCTCGCACTTATTTTTTCATGTACCAGTTCGAAAAACATGGACACTCGAATTCTTGCTTATTACAATTTGCAAAAATTTTTGTCATTATTACTGGTAAAATTTAATTTCCGCTAATTTATATAATGGTTGTTATAGGAATTGAAAGAGGAAAAATTTGAAGAAAAAGCTTTATATATTTATGTAATACGGCTTTTTAAACAAAGTATTACTTCAGAGGCACCTAGAATATCTCATCGTAAGGGTCCATTTACATCTTCTGTATTTCTTTGCAGTTATATCGCACTTTTTTGCTCGAGTCTCTAAGATGATCTTAAACCCAAAAACGCCTGCATATTCACAGATTTTGTCTTTTCTTTGCCAAAAACCTCAAATAGATCTTCACAATGTAAGTTTCATTGATGTTTACGTTAACTCCTATGTAGGTCCCTGAATTTTACAAGCTCCTTCTTTCCACATCAGCTGAACATTACAAAAATGAACGAGAATGGATGCTTCAATTACTTTCGGAGGCTATTATTAATCCGATTGATTATAATGTGTTGCAAAACAGGTAAGCTTGCTTGAATATGATCATGTCGCTTGTTTCAGATCTGGTATAAAAATTTTGCTAGGCCTATTTACTTCGTGCCTTTGCGACCAGCAATGCCGGAAACTTATTTTAGCAACTTTGAAGGCCGCATGTCTTATACCTTCTGCAGCATTCGATTTGTTTCATCGCTGCAATTTCCATTCTTGGATTTCTATGGCTATCAAGGCAAACTTTCTGTTTTATTAGTCTGAAAGTACTTATAGAATCCGAATTTGACGAGATGGGAGCGTAACTATTTAGCCCAAATATTTATTATCCTTCTGGAGAATGAGAAATTATTAAAACGGGAAAGGAGCGAAGCAGAAAAGAGGGTAACCTTTGCTTCTGCAAAATTAGCAGCCAATGCGGTATTTTCTTTCCTCTTCATCTCAATTAAATTATGCATAGGTTATACGTGCTCTCGAAAAAATACAAAGCGAAGAACCTTCTCGAGAGGAAGCTGTTTCCGCCCAACATTTACAATCACTGAAAAATTTCCTTGCTTTGTGAATGTCTGTTTTGTTATTGTTATTGTTGAAAAATTTACAGGACAGCCTTTATTCATAATAAAAATAGATAATCCATGGAAGGCTGAGTAATTGCGAGATACCAGAAAGTGTTTGATAGGTGAAAAGATCAGCGTGCGCCGACGCGAGTTCTAGTGTTAGCAGTTGGCTGAGTAGATGGCATTTTGTCCGGAAGAGGACGACGAAAAAGCAACACGTGACGCTCAGGACTATGGATCATATAGTGCACCCATCCAGGAGACTGAATTATATTTTATAAAAACTATAATAATGGAATACCTGCTGGATACCCAAACTACGCCACTCCGTTTCGGACATGAGGCGATTTTTAGGGATTAGTTTAGCTACTTCCTATAAATAATTGTTATCTAGTCGTAATATGACGGAAGTAATATATAAAAGGTCAAACCTTAGTTACATGAACGTGTCTGTATTCGTACTCATCGTCTTCATATTTTGGAGAATAGTAAAAATCATTAGCTCCCGTGGTCATTTTATCTGTAACTTGTATTAAGCAAAAAACCTAAAATTTTAGAAGTAATAAACGGATAAGCGCCATTACAATTTAAAAAAGTACACTTTCGTATATTATCGATATTTATTTAAAATCAAAAATGGAGATCGACGAGACGAGTATGCAAAGAAGTACAATTCTGAAATAAAAATAAATATAAAACAAAATACCATACATTTTTTTCGAACATTTTGGTTCATATTTTCTCAATATTATCGTTAGTTTTCTTTAGATTAAAGTTACTAATCAATAAGCGAACCTGAAGTGTTTTGTTATATTCAGCCAATGTCATTGAAAAGGAAGCGTAATATTCCGTATGGCCGATATTATAATGTACATTGAGCGTAGAGGATGGTTTAGAACCAGAATTACAACAATTGACTAAAGTTATTCATAGAAAAGAATGAGTTTATCTTACCAATAAAAGAAAACGACTTTATGATCAGTGTAGACATTCGGAAAGCAGAAATGAAATTATGGCATAGATAAAAATAGCTAATCGTTTGGAAAATAACAACAGGAGTTGTTTGAACAATGATACCCGACATCTTTATGCTTACTCGTAACTCTAGCTTTGCTCCATTTGCGACATATTCCTATTCAATGTGCAATTCCTCTTAACAATCAATCTGTATAATCAGATTTAAAAGAAATAAAATACTTTTCGAAGGATCTTGGTGATAGTATAGTCGTCACCAACAGTAATAATAGTATTTCCACATGAATTGAAGCATACCTGCCGGATCGGGCGTTTCCCGATACTCATTTCTATCGCCCTTCATTACACGGTACATATAATGCTTAAAAGCTTACGGTTGCGGTAAAATGTTAGGTGCATTTATATCAAAAAATAGCAATTTTCCATCTGTTCCACCAAAAACGGCCCACTAAAACGAATACGAAATGCAACGTTAAAATAACAACTTACATCATATTGCGGGGAAACATCGAATTTAAGAAACCATACATCACAGGATGGGAGTTGAAATGATTTAATGAGTGTTGTAACGCGATCAGATCTATATGGAAAAACTTTGTGAAACGCTTCTCCAGTATGTCCAAACCGGAAAAGATGAGCAGTTCTTTCGGTTCCCTAAGTATGTGCTCAAGAAAAAATAGCTTATTACCTTGGAAATTATATACCACCCTACAAACCTTATACAATCGACATAATCAGTATGCAAATCAGCAGTTTCAGCGCAAGGAAACTGTAGATACAATGGACAACTTCAATGAATAAATAACTACTATATTTCACGTACTCTGGCTGTAATTGTTTTCTAGTCTCTTTTGTTTTAGGTTCATCGCTAGCAGACTCATCCTCAGTGTCTTCGTTTTCATAAAGACTAGTATCAAACAGTTGCTGTGCTTCTTCATTCAAATGCCATAATTTGATAGAATGATCCATACTACAAGTGACCAAAAAATTACTATCAGGCGACCAATCCTAAGCAAATATTATTCAAGTAAAATTAACCTACACATGATAAAACTTGATCAAGATGGCCTTTTAAACCCCCGATGCATATTAGGGCGGATTTCTTTCTTAAATGCCAGATACGGGCACTATTATCTTTGGAAACAGATGCGAATACCATTGAATTATGTGGATTTGTCCTTAGTTCATTGATAGTATCTCCGTGTCCAAATTTTTCCTAATTAAGAATATATACATATTTAAATAATTCTCTCCGTACGTGTATAAGAGTTCCGCTAACGGGGTCTATAACTTTGATAAAACCACAATCTCCAGCAGCAATTATTCTAGATTTTTGCTCTATCTGATCATAACACCAATTAATAGCAAAATAATCTTCACTACTCTGAAGAAATGATTATTTTAACAATGCTTCGTAAGACCTTACATTCGTATCATGTATTACGCGTGTCAGCTCCATTTTATTAGAAGTATTCTCACTCGTATATATATGGATCTAACAAGTGATGGATCGAGATTAAAACGAAACCTACCACATTTTTAATGGCTGTACAGAAAACGGACCAATTATCAACAACGTCGTAAGGACTAAAGGCTACAGTATACATTCGATATTTATGTTGCGATTCCTAAAATAAGCATTTGAACAAGTCGATCTAAGCTTTTTTAGATCTCAACAGTGTGTAAAAAGTCAACGCTTAAAATAAAGAAAATTTCTGCATAATGATAAAATAAATTTTAATCTATGAGATGAAAAGAGACTTATACTTTTAAACAACTATACCTGCAATTTTTTAACCACAGAAAATGAATCTATTTGCCTCTCATAATTAGATTCTGAAACATGTAACTAACAATTGCAAGTATGACCTTTACCTTCATCAGAGCTTTGTATAATATGACTATTATCCAAATTATGCCGTCCTCGTTTGTTTTCTGGTTCTTCTTCTTCCGAATTATTTTCAATGTTATGGTTCAAAAGCATCTCTTCATTATCTTCCTTTTCTAACATTTTCTTGTGCTCATGAGTTGTGCTGAAAACAAACTAGTTAGAAGTAAATATAAGAAGCATTCGCACCCAAAATAACGCTAGTCTTATTGAAACAAAATGCTTTTGGCGCGCAAATGATTATACAGCTGAACGTTATTTATGTATTTGGCTCGTAACTTATGAAGATCAATCAATATATAGAGCTGGTCAATTTATTAACGGTAATGAGTTCGTGCCAAACAGTCAAAAAAGGTTTTTTGAACTTCGCGGAAAATCTTCAGGAAAAATCCGCTCGGGAAACCTCAAACAGTCCTTTAAATTTTCTCAAATCAACTGGAATTTTCCGAAGGAATGGAGATGGACCTTTCAGCTTTGAAAGACGTTTAGCCTTTTTTTTAATACCCCCTTTTTTCTCGTAAAATTCCTACTGCCATTTTCAGGTATTTGGATCCGAAAATGGCAATGAATATTCCGAAATCGGGCTATGGCCGCTTTATGAAGGAAGGCTCTCAGGTTTGATTTTTCTGTTTGTTGTACATATAATTCCTGTGTTTAGCACTTCAAAGGAGTTGATGAAGCTGTTCTTCGGAATATCGATGCTTGCGTGGAGCTTGCTTCCCAGCTGAAATCAGCATATGGACCGAATGGTATAATGTTTTACTATTCTACATAAATGTTCATTAAGGAATGAACAAAATGGTTATTAATCACATTGAAAAATTATTTGTTACAAATGATGCTGCTACAATTCTACGCGAGCTTGATATTCAACATCCTGCTGCAAAAATCATTATCATGGCCAGTCAAATGCAAGAAAAGCAGGTACTTTGCTTATTCTATTTCTTTTATCAACTTTATTGAGGTCGGCGATAATACGAATACCGTTGTATTGCTAGCTGCTGCACTCTTAGAACATGCTGCACAACTGGTAAGCATGGGTTTGACACCGCAGGAGGTGGCTACTGGATATGAACAAGCTTCTGAAAAGGCTTTGGCTATTCTTCCCACACTTGTTGTTAAAGAGGCCGTTGATCTGAAAGACATTGCTCAGGTTGAATCAGAATTAGTTTATAAAATTAATTTATACAGGTAAAAATATTTTTGCGATCAGCTATTACCTCCAAACAATATGATAATGAAGAAATAATTGCTGATCTAGTGGCGAAAGCATGCGGTAAGCAATTTTGATACATACAAAACTTATCAATTTTAGTACAAACGGTGCCTGCCAATAGTTTCAATTTTAACGTAGATAACATTCGCATTTGCAAAATTATCGGTGCTGGGGTATCGCAATCATTAGTTATGAATGGAATGGTGTTCAAACGTGGAGCTGAAGGTGAAGTTAAAAAGGTAGAAAATGCACGGGTAGCTGTGTTTACATGCCCTTTCGACCTTACTCAAACTGAAACGAAGGTTAGTTTTAAAAAAATATCGTGATACTGTATTCAAGGGCACTGTTCTTATTGAAAATGCCGATGAGCTTATGGGATTCTCTAAAGGCGAAGAGTCTGAGATAGAAACGCAAGTCAAAGCATTAGCGGATAGCGGCGTACAGGTAACTTTGCCTTTTTTATATACGATTTTTGCGAATCTTTTTAAATGAAAATTTAGGTTGTTGTAGCAGCTGGAAAATTTGGCGATCTCTACCTACATTTCTTAAACAAATATAAAATAATGGGTGTGAGGTAATTTATTTTTTAATTAGCAACTGATCATTACAGACTTGTTTCTAAATTCGATTTACGTCGTCTTTGCCGAACAGTTGGAGCTCAAGCGCAAGCTCGAATTGTACAATATCGTTATTATTTGGATAAATTTTCTTTTATTTTAGTGTGCTCCTGCTGTCAACCTTTTGGGAAGCTGTGACATAGTGCAAGTTAAAGAAATCGGAGATGAAAATGTTGTTGTATTCGACAAGAAAGCTGAGAAGGGCAATGTGGCCACAATTGTAATTCGAGGTTCATCACAGTCTCGCATTGATGATGTTGAACGGGCTATTGATGATGCAGTGAATACCTACAAGGCACTGACTAAAAATGCAAAGGTAAGTTGCTATTTTCTACTTTTTATAATATGTGTCATACATTTTTAGCTTCTACCTGGAGCTGGTGCTGTTGAAATTGAGCTTGCTCGACAGATCGAGTCATGGGGCGAAAAATGTGAAGGCTTGGAGCAATACGCCATTCAAAAGTTTGCCCATGCCCTTGAAACCCTCCCCAAGAGTATTGCGGAGAACGCTGGGATCAACGTAATATTAAATACTGCTTTTAAAAAAATTTTAGGCAAATGACATGCTTACTAAATTACACGCTGCTCATGAAAATGGTCAAACATCAGCTGGAATTGATATATGGAAGCAAGGTATGCGAATTAATGCACTGCAAATATCTGCTAACAGAAATTATGAACGCTGTGGATAACCATATTTTTGATCTCCTCTCAGGAAAAACTTCTGCTATACGGTTAGCCACGGAAGCAGCATCAACAATCCTTAAAGTCGATCAAGTAAGCTCTTTTTTTATTTAAAAAAAATGTAACCAACATAGTCTTATTCTTCTTTTGTATTTTAGATTATAATGGCCAAGCAAGCTACTGGTGGACCAAAACCGCGTGGTCCCAAACCCCAAGACGATGATGACGATGGCATGGCATAAGTTTTTTTGTCGATTTATTACATTTTGTTCAGTTGCTTTATTTTCTCGTTACTCTGATCTGGCTTTTTGAAAAACTTGTTTGTTACTTTTGCGACTTTTTTTTGTTCCCACAATAAATGTTTGCTGTTTTAATATTGTTTTATTAATCATCTTTAATGGGTCGCATTTCCAAAAGTTTCAATATTCGCTTAATAACTATTTTATATCTACACTAAGCTTTGTAGATATGGAATCGGATGATGTAGCTAATGTTTTTAAAAATCAGAGCGACCACAAAGCACAATTGGATGGCCTTACAATCCTCCTCGATGCCTCGTTTCCTACTACTGATCAGATTGATGTGGAAAAATTGGAAGCTTTAGTGCAGTCAGGTATTTCCGTTACTAAATATTGTAAGTTTAGAATATTTAGTTGTCGGCCTTGAAGCTGGTAGCATGGTGGTCTCGCGTCATTTTATGCAGCTAGTATTGGAACGTCTAGCTGTTGCACAACTAAGTTTGGATGGTTTCACATCTATTTATCAACGTTTGTTAGACATCTTGCAGACTAGAGCCATTTCTTATGAAGATCAGGTAATACTTTATGTTTTTTGATTTTATTCCCTTCAGGTGTGTATGATTAGATATAGACTTGCCGATATCTACGAGAAACGAGGACGTCATGCAGATGCTGCACAAATGTTAGCGGGGCTTCCTGTTGAAACCGGACAAAAGTATTCGAATATCAGAATGAACGGTAATAAACTTCAGGCCGATGCCGTCAACTCAAAAAATGGATCTTTACTTGAGAATTGCCTGTTTGCTACTTGAAGACCAGCAATATGGAGAAGCAGATTTGTATGTAAACCGTGCTGGACATCACCAAACAGAAGCATCTTCTGATTTGAGCACAAAATTCAAGGTTTAATCATTTCCAGTTAAATATTTTTGTTTGAAGGCAACTTCTGCTAGAGTTTTGGATTGTAAACGAAAATTTATTGATGCTTCTCAACGGTACTATGAAGTGTCGCTTTTGCCAGACGTCACCAGAGAAGAAAAAGAAACAGCTTTGGTCCGGGCTATGACATGCACAATACTTGCAAGTCCAGGTATATTTTATTTATTTTTTTCTGCAATCTTTTAATTTATAGGAAGCTCTCGAAGTCAAATGCTTTCAACTCTTTATAAAGATGAACGTACTCACCATCTGCCCATTTTCGGTCTCCTCCAAAAGCTTTTCCTTGACAGATTGATCAAACCTAATGAGGTTTACTATTCACTATATTTTATTTGTGTCTTAAATTTTAGTTAACGGAATTTGAACGAAGTTTGGATGCACATCAAAAAGAAGACGAAGATGGTCGTCCGATTGTTCGAGGGGTGATTTTAGAACATAATATGACTGCTGCGTCACTTCTGTATACTAGTATTTCTTTCGAAACATTAGGAACACTGTTAGGAGTAGATAGCGATAAGGTTATTTTTTTAGTTATGGTGACTATTTTTGTATCAGGCAGAAGAAATCGTTGTACAAATGATCTCCACTACTAGACTCTCTGGAACCGTAGATCAAATGGAAGGAATTGTTACATTCAAAGGTATAGCCATATTTGTATATTTAAATTTCTCTAAGGCATGTCCTCTTTGCGTCAGCTGGATGATCAAATACTGACTATGTGCCAACAGGTTAATATTGTCTCAAACATGATTCTAGCACTTCATCCGGAATTAGTAGCAGAGTAACTGCTCGTTTTTATTACTCCTTTGTAAATGGTTCTTCTTCGTCTCCTGCCCGGGTATATGTATTTTAAACAAGATGATAAACTTTTTTATTTGGTTTTATAATAGATATTGACTTAGACATTGATTCACTGTTATTTGTGTCACCGAAAAGTCTCAATACACGTTCATCACGGCTTCACAAAGGGCAAGAGTGTAATAGTTAAGTATGGAGAATAAATAAAATAGGGTGACTAGTATGAGATCAAGTTGGCTATATTATGATTAAAACGAGACAAATACACATATCCGGGGAAAGGGTACCCGGCCTGACTGAAAGACGCGGCTATATACGTACAAGTTTACAGGGAATAAATTCAACATAACAGTAATTCTAACAATTAAATTAAGCGATAGTTGAGTCTTTAAATGGCATCAGATTAGAAGTGAGAAAAGCTCCTAAAAGTGAGTTATGGATAGGCGGAGCCGAAGTGAAAGTAGATTGGTTGAGTCCCGTGAGCTCTGGACTCTGTTGAAGTTGTTGGAGCAGCAGCTGGGTACTGAGCAAAGTGTTGGTACTCAACAGAGATGGCTGGAGGAGGCTGCCATTGAGGTTATCCAGAATTCCTTTAAGAATAATCGAAGTATCCAACAATTGCGGCGGGGTGGCAGTTCGAATAGGCACAGAAAAAGCCGAGAAATTGTCAGAAATTGAGATATCAGATGGATACGACTGCTTGGACGGCAGAATTTGAGAAAAGTCTTGTGGGGGCAGCTGAATATATTTGAATGGAAAGCGAATGCTAGGGGAAATACCTCAGGAGCTCGGAAAGACGAAAGATGAGGAGTAGGAACTTGTAGAGACGGAAAAGAAGCCGGAGCAAGATTGACAGATTTGTCTGGAAGACCAATCTGGCCGTAACTGGCCACTGACCCAACTGCATCTGTACAATTTCGGTATTATATATACTTTTCACTTTTACCTTTATAAATATTTGGAACAGGGAATTCGACTTTCCTGGTGGCTTCATCGGAACAATCGCTGTCCGTGTCCACAGTTATCGGACTCTCCGAATTGCTTCTTTCCAAGAATAATTGGCATTGTTCCATGTGTATTTTGAGCCCAACTTTCTGTGCATAACATTTTCCACATCCAATACAAGAGTATGGTTTTTCTCCAGTGTGTACCCTCTGATGCACCTGCATGTTGCCTTGGTTTGTAAATGTCTTCGCGCAATATTGACAGCTGTAATTTCTTGAGTTTCCATATTCAATTACCGTACCTGAAGGGTCTTTCTCCCGTGTGTAGCCGTGTGTGGACGTAGAGACTGCTAGCATACGCATATTTTTTGCCGCAATATTTGCAGACATACTCGTTTCCTTTCCTTTCCTGCTCGAGTGACGCCGCCGTCGGATAGTTGTGGGTGGCTTCGTGGGCAGTCAGTTGCGATTTCTGGATGAAACTTCTCCCGCACTGGCCACAAGTGTACGGTCGTTCTCCAGTGTGTGTCCTCTCGTGTGACTGCAGATTTCCCTGACTGGCAAAGGCTTTCGGACAGAACTTGCAACAATATGGCCGTTCGCCCGTGTGTGTCCGTACGTGTACCTGCAGAAGAGTGAATTTCCATCAAATGGCCTTACCTGCAGAGATCCCGCATAGGCAAAACTTTTTGAGCAGAAGCGGCAGATGTGTTTCCTCTCGTTCTGCTCGTGTACTTGTTTCACGTGAAGTTTCAGATAATTTTTTAGTGTAAATGTTTTCGGGCAGAACTCGCACTGAATGGGATTGTCAACTGATAGAGATAGAGCTTGCCTACCTTGAATGTTTTTTCGCCATGGGTCTTTTTGTGCGTGTAGAGGGCGGATGGCGACGAGAGACATTTATCACACTTGGGACATTTGTAGTTCCTCATCCCAAGATGGGCACTCTTCTCGTGTACTGTCTTTGTTCCATATTGGGCAAATGTCTTCTCGCAGAATCGACATTTGTATCTAGAAAACTGACCGTCTTTTTTCCCTCAGATTACTTACGGTCTCTCTCCGGTGTGAGTTCTCTCGTGTACTTGAAGAGTCGCCTTCTGTGCAAATTTCTTGTCGCAATGTTGGCAATGAAAGGGCTTCTCACCGGTGTGACACCGCTTGTGTGACTCCAAAATTGACAGGTATGGAAATCCCTAAACATCTGATTGATATCCCGATAGCGGACTGCTCACCTTCCCGCACATTTCGCAAATATGCCGTTTCTCAGGACCCGAAGAAGGAACCGTAGCTGGCGTGCCGGATGAGACTGTCGAGTCGGACGAACTGCGGGGACTGTCAGCTGAAAGTCCGATTGTGTTCGGGGATGTACTGGGAACATGAGGAGAAGTGGAGGACATCGAAGAAGAAGTATCACTTCCATCCTGAAAATGTCGTCAATGGCTTCAACTACGGCTAACCAGAATCTCTTCAGAGTCGATCTCCTCTGTCTCTTCGACGTCGACCAGCTCATCTTCTTCCTCGTCCTCATCCATTTCATCCTGCGGCTCAATTAAGGAGGCGCTGTCCTCTTCTAGTTTGATCATCTGGAAGTGTTGACAAGTCAGTGGATTCCGAGTAAAGAAGTTGTTGACGAGAGTAGGCGGTGGTCAACGGCGGCGAGAGCAACAAGTCCCGATGTTCGATGAACACGTTAACAAGGGCGAGAGAATTCTAATGAAAGACGCTGACAAGGCGGCAAACAGATCAAATACATATCATGGTCAAAACAACAAAGGAGGATACCAAGGGATAGTTGGGAGCTGTTTGTGGTCTTGTGCCTACCTCCAGCTATGCTCGTTGTGGCCACCCGAGGCCGGCACGACCAGAACCTGCAACAGAAGCAGTTCGTAAACAAGAGGAAGGCCGAAAACGGGAGGGGCTCCGGCAAGGATCAGAGCACACCCGTCGCCGCCTGGCACCGTCTCATTCACGTGGAGTCAATTAGGGAAAGTCGACTATCAGATTCAAAGCAACTCTTCTCAGATAAAAGAATCAGTGTCCACTCGACGGACTCGCATCAGCTGGCTCGCGACTGGCACTATTTCCCTGGGCATTGGTGCCAGTCCGTGTCCTCTTGAACCACAAAACCAGGCTGCAAAATACGGCTCAGCATAACAAAAGACAACTGGGATAAGCACAGATGGACTGGTCATTTTTACCGGAAACTCCCCACCTCAAAATATGGGGTGAGCCGGTTCGTCCTGTTGTATTTTGCTACTTTGTTTGTCGATTTAAGCGCAGGTGCATCGGCGAGGAAGTTCCAAGGCCGACGTCACGGGGGAAGGGGGTTCCCCTTGCTCCGAATGGGACAAGAGACCAACGTTCACTTTCAACCCTGCCCTTTGCCAGGTCGTGCCATCGGCCTGAGGCTGTGCGGACTGGCACACCCCGGATGAAAAAACGGACCCACGACTGGCCAACCATTATGAAAAGAGCGGCACACGCCGGCACCGCCGATGGCGATTGCAGGAGACGAGCAATAATACCCAACTATACGGACAGGTCAACCGGATTTGCAGGAAATACACAGAGGAATTGGTCATAAAGGGAAAAGGATGAAAGGTCACACTTGGTCAGAAATGATAGATGATCAGAAACGGATTAGAAGAACGGGGAAATCCCCAAGAATTGGAGATTGGAAGGGGCTTAAAATGTGAAAAAAAAAACAATGTTGAAAAGATTTAGACTGTGGGGAAAGCCCAACGAGAATTAGAAGAAAGAGAAATGAGTGACCAGTGGTCATCGAGATTCAACCAAGGCGAATCTTCCGCCCCGTGGGGGATGGCACCACGGATGGGTTCAGAGCCGTACTACGCGCAGCTATTTTGTGCGTGTTTGTGACTGCCTCCTCCCGCCGCCTGGCACCAGCGGACTCGGCACCGACACCGCCAAGCGCGGGCTGCACACAGAAAATACTGGCACATGGACGAAGACTTTTTGATATCCACATCAGGGGGATTAACATATTCATCAAGCCGAATTAGAGGGCAGGTGCAAGGGGAGGTCATCGACCAAATGAGCACTTTCCCACGGGTGCGACAGCACCCGGAAAGCTCGCCGCGGGGAAACCCCCTCAATTTCATATTTGAGAGGGGCTGAAAAAGTAAAAGAACGGTCAAATTGGGTCTAGGGGGATTGATAACAAATGCTTCTGATCAAAAAAGGACCTACTACTATTTCGAGGAAGATATTGAGAAGAGAGGATTCAACGGCGAAAGGGAGAAAGAGTCTGCCAACTTTCAATTGACCAATGGTGGAACGGGCGGTCATTCAAAGAAACAAAAATAAACATGTTCCAGAGAGTGGACCTCGAGAAGAAGTAGTAAAGTGAAGACCGTTAGCCTGGAGCCCCGTAGAAGCAACAAAAACGTGTGAGTTGGTACTTGGTACCGGGGCCCTCGGGCGGGGTACAATAGACGCAGAGATGCGAGAGGACGACGAGAGATCGGACAAACGGAGTGCATCCGACAACAAGTTCACGCCCGGAGAGAGCATGTCACTTTTAAAATGATAGCGAGTCAAACAGAAACAACACTTGCGCCTGATGAATAACCAGGTCAGAGGTCATACAATTTCAGCTGTTTTCTGGGGATAAAGAAGGGGTCAAACAGAAGAAGAACAAGAGATGGACTTCGATAAGAGAAAGAGATCCAATGGAGGAGCAGGAGAAAGCTCTCGCCACCTGCAATTATATCTTCGAAAGTAATAGGGTCCGAGGCCCGCCAGGTCCTGGCACCACAAGGCCCTGCCAGTCCCCCTCCGAAATTCGAGAGACACTCCCAGGGATTTATACCTACGGGGACAGGGAACGGATGCTGCTCCCAGGGCCAGATTAACATTCGAATAAGCAGGTTGACCAGAGAAGATACCACCTGGCACCAGACCAGAAAACGCCAGAATTAAAAGATAGAAAAAAAAGAAAGAGATGTGCATAATCTCCCCAAAAGAAGTTCCTATTGAAAAGTGAGATAATAACTGGGATTAACTGCAGATTCTCCCAGCTAACTCGGGAAACATTTTCCATAGAGTCCAGCTCTTCTCTTTCCCGCCAAATTCAATACTGCCAAAATTGGATCATATTAATAAATCGGATAATCGAAGAAGTTTATAGCAAGTAAGTTTGTTAAAAACCAAAAAGAAAGGCAAGATGGAACTACAGTAATCCGGGATGAAGGCGAGACGATAGCGAGAGCTGAGCCGGTCGAGTAGGGGAAAGTGGTTCTTGCTGTTGGGAGGATTGCGTCGAAACCGGGACTGGTAGCCGCCGACGGCTGTTTGTTGGTCAGAGGAGAAAACAGGCAAGATATGCTCCTGAAGAGAACGGGAGAGATGACCAAAACAACAACTATTAGGGAGGGATGGCCATGGCCACGAACCGGTATGAAAGGGATATGCGAGACCGAAAACGCCGCCGAGAAGAAACCGAAAGCCGCTAACTGACTTCTTCTTTCGATACACGCGAGAACAGAATGGCGGATACGGGTGAAACACGTGCCGGAGGCTGTTCCACCGAACATACAAAACATAAACTGTTTTGAAGGAGGTCAATATACTCGTTTTAATGTTGCTTCTCTTGCAATAGAAATGCTTGAAACGCCGACAAAACTCTTCCTATTCAGATAACCGTGAGGGGGCCTTTCCTAACTGAAAGTAGAGATTTCACTCATTCGATCCTCTCAAAATAGTTGAGTTCTAAATATGATAATAGGAGGTATATTCGGCAGAAGACTCAAAAACGACATTTATACTTTATAAAGTCGACAACGGTATAAATACCGTCTTTCTCCTACCAAAATTTGACTCTAATATTGTCGATTTTCAATCTCGGGTCAAAGATATTTTCAAAAAATACTAAATTTATTCGAAATTTATTAAAATTCAAAATTCCGTGTGGATCATATTTTATTTATTTTGAGCATATTTTGAAATTGGAAGCCAATCGGTTTCGCGAGCTCAAGGGCAATTGCTCGGCCACACATCTCGACTGACTTGTTCAATGCATCCAGTTTTTTTTATAATTTCATCGAAATTTCGGAGAAAAGCACGTATCACTTCTTCTCCAAAAAGATTTATGGCAATTCGACCACAGGGTAAACCTTCTATTTTTATACTTTTCGTTGAAATTGATCGATACCCAAAAGTGTTTAAAGTCACGTGAACTGTCCGAACCCGCCCTATTACAGAGACAAAGAGGAGACACCGTGGCTATTCCAATACTTCCTTTGACCTTCGTCCTCTTGACTCATACCTGGCGTACCCTCTCTCCCTCTTCCGTCTTGTTTCGTCCAAGATGCGTCTTGTCCGTAGTTTTCAGTTTTCCAGTTGTGGTATCTATTTCCAAATAGGACAGACCCGCCTCTTCCGCCCAACAACTCTTCCCTACCCTTATCTGTCCAACTGTTCTCTGTTGACTTTCCGAGTTATCGACTCATTCTCCAAAACAATCTCCTAAGCTTTTCTGTATCAGACATTGATTTCTTCTGTATCACATGACATCGGGGAAGAACTTGCTAGTAGCAGTCTGCCCTGTCCCGTTTTCTCTCCCAATGGCTCTTTTCCTTCTATTTACTCGGTGTACAGAAATGGCTGACTCGAGTAAGATGTTCCAAATGTTTGCTTAATCGGAGCTGCTGAAAAGACCAAATGATGGCCTCCAGCTGAATTATAACCGGGCAATATCCGAAGCGTCTCATCTTATTATGCCCTTCTTTCTTCATTTTATTGTATAATTCGAAGTTGCCACCCAGTCAGATGTGTCTCACAAGTATCGTCCGATCGACGACGTCATTGTTTCCCCGAGCATCACAACCTGTCCGCTATATGCTGTTTTCCATCCCCAGCCATCTTTTCCCCAGACTTTCCCAAAAAGGCACAGCATAGTTCCTTTTCTTGTACACTTTTGTCAATATTTGTACAAAAAAGGGGCAACCGTAGCAGTATGACGAGATGACTGGTAACCGTGATCTGTCCAGAGATATCCCTCTGTCCTTGATCCGACAGCGGTCGTCTCACAACTTGTATATAATTCTCGTCTCTTTTTGATGGTAACCACGTTCCTTATGCTTTTTTCTCAGTCTTACTTCCTTGACATGAACTCTTATTTTGAGATGTGATCGAAACATCTTCAGTCATTCTCAGGAGAAATACCGACAGCTGTCCCGATGTTCTTTGCTCCTTTTCCCATCCTTATAATTTTTGGGATGGTGCCTGACACCGGTCCAATATCACCCGTCTTTTTCCTCGAATATTTGCATTGTTGGCTATAAAGATTAGGAAAAATGGTTGGATGCCTGGAGTATAGACATCCGATGACGAAGGCGGGCCAGTCGACTAAAGAGAAAAAGGCCCTCTGTCTTCTATTGTCGTCTTTCTGTTTTTGTGACTGGGAATAGTCATTGACGAGTAGATTTATGACTGTCACGGGTCGCCATCGTCTTCTGCCCAGTTCTTTTATTCTACAAAGGATTAGATTATTTCCCAGATTAATTGGCATCAGTCTTTGAATTCTTTGCACTATCTCTGCCGGCGTTATCTAACAGTCGGCTCCAACTTACCCTTTCTCTCGCCCATTGATGATGTTTTCCGCCGACTATCAATCGATCCAACTGGTGGCCCCGGTACGGGCTCGTTTTATGTGCGTCGCCGTGTCCACCAGGCGCGGCCCCTTTTCGGTTCTCTCTTTCCACCCCTTCTTTTTTGCCTTTTTTTAAATTTTATACTCTTTTTTTTTCAGGTGGAGTCTGTCACCCGAGCACATTGACGCTCACAATTAACTCGATTTGAAATGTCAGCCGACGCTCAGCCAAATCCCAAGCAACGTCCTAGTAGCGAAGGCGGTCGTCCTGTCGTAGCAGAGAGAAATCAGGCCGTGGGCACACTGGTCAGTTTCTATCATTACCCATAATGGTGACAAAAGATGCCTTTTTTATTGTCGGGCAGACTGTCTTTTGACCTTCATCTTTCGAATCTTTTCTTCCTTTCACCATAAATCTCATGTTTTAAACTGCGAGAGACCAAATCGATCAGACTAACAAGAAAAGGCAGAGCCACAATATATACAGCTGGGTCCCACTTCTCAGTTACCTTTTTCACTAGGAGAATCCCTGTCTTATAAATGTCGACAAATTTCAGTGCGTAGTGTGCGGGGACCGTGCTTGTTCTCATCTCTACTACGGAGTCGCAGCCTGTCATGGGTGTAAGTGTTTCTTTTGGAGGTATGTTGGCGATCTAATGGCTGATATCTTTTATTCAGAACTGTTAAGAGCCGTTTGACCTACACCTGTCGCTACGACGGACATTGTTCCATGACCGCCGGTGAGTCGACTTTGACGAGTGACGGCGACTTTTGTGTGTCGTCGCAGTCTCGAACATACGGGCAACAAACCCGTCTCATAAACATAAAACGGGAGTCGTCATACAGACACGTGATTTCCGTTGCCCTTTTCTGTGTGTGCCGTTTCGGCTTACCCATTTTCGATGTGTGGACTGTGTCCGATCGACTGCCATACAGTCGCCCCTTTTCCTGGCAGTGTCATGTGTCACTGTCAGTCACTTTACATGTTTGTATTTCAATATATTCGGGCAAACATTATACCGTAACCAAGCCTTTTCAGCCGGAAGAAACGCTTGCCGTTACTGCCGCTTCATGAGATGCATCGATGCTGGAATGAAGCTTGAAGGTAAGTAAAAGTCTTCCCCAAAAATAGAAATGAATATCAGCTGTTCGTATGGAGAAAAAACCAGAAAAGGCTGGAAAGAAGAGAAAACTGGAGATAGACAGCGACTCCAACGACGAGAATCAGGTCAGTTGGAAGGGGAGAACCACTGACTAACAGAGCAGCTATCCAGGAGAATATCAGCTCCCCGTCCGCCAAACGGGAGCGTCAAGACAACCGTCTACTGGCAAGCACTTTGTTGCTTATCGACCGGAATGCCAGTGATGGTCGCGAGGTGAAACCAGACGCCTTCCGAATGACGAGCTCCCTCGCGGAGGCTATGCTACATCCAGATATCCTGGATTACGAACGCTTTGAGGTTAGTCAGCATAATTAATAGATGACAAAAACGAGTACAGATGTCGTGGAACGGCAGCGTGGTCGCGAACTCGGCTGCTTGTGGACTAAGCGAGCGTCGGCTGTTCATTTGGGCCTTGGATTGGACTCGCCAGGCCGCTGACATTGAAGACACTCTTGGATACGAAGATAAAGTCGCGTTGCTACGGGCATGTTGTGCCCCATTGAGCCTGTTAGAACTCGCCTGTCACAGCTCAAAGGGATCCGCCGTACAGCTGCCTAATGCAACTTTTCTTCCCAAGGACGCACCCTTGCCGGAAAATTGGTTTGTAAATTCCGTGACCCAGTAGACTGACCGTTTTCAGTTTCATAACCAACAAGCTAATTTGGTCTTTGCTGCGTTGGGCCAATCGTCATCTGCATCCGCTGGAACTCAGCCAACGAGAACTTGTCCTACTCAAGGCCCTCATTGTGCTCAATCCAGATGCTGAGGGACTCTCGCTAGAGGGCGAACGCTGTGTTGCCGAGGTGCGGGCCCGTGTACAGTCAGCCATGTACCAGTTCTGTTCTGATAATGTGGGCATTGAGATGGGAGGTAGACGTCTCTCATCCATTCTGCTGCTCCTTCCCCAGTTGCAGGTGTCGTCCTCCTTTTCTTCTAATCCGACGAGTTCAGATCATGGCTTTGGAGATGTCAGAACAAGCCAGAGTGCGCAACACTTTCTCCTTTAAGGGTGATTCCTTCCTCTATCAACTCTTTGGAGACATTTTCGAGCACGACGATCATCTTGTGTAAGTGTTCTTCCTATTCCCATCGACTGTCATTATAGACATTCTGCCTCATGCAGTCCTATCTCCACTGCTGGAAGTGACCATTACTAAAGAAGAATTGTCGCCGCTCATCTGCTTCCCACTTTGTAATCCGCCGCTTTGTCTACTTATCTATCCAAAACTGCGTACCTATCCAATAAAGCTTCTGTTAGTTTATGCGATTTCGGGAAAATATTCTAATATTTGGACGAAGTACGGTGATATTTTCAGAAAATACCCAAATAATTTATTAATCAGCATATCTGTACATATTGCTGGTCTCCTTAGCCCGTCTTGGAACCGCTTCGACTTTTACCTGTGGACAACATGAGCACGACATCAGCAGCAACGGCACTGCTCTTCTGAAGTCACATTTTAGCATGAGAAATAAACAAGGAAACTAACCGATATGGAGGGAGGAAGGCCATGGTTATGATGACCAGCCATGTGGGGCGATAGTAGCTGACTAGAAACTTGAGCGGATCCATGAGAATCCTCGTACTTTCGATGATATTCGCCGCCTCCGTCGTCTTGTTCGACTTCTTTCCCATCACAGAAATCCACACGATCGATTCGACTGAAGCGGACAATTAGACGGACATCTAATTTGGGATTGAACTCTTATATTCCCCTCGATTATGTATAGTTATCTCAAAAACAGGTGAGTGGTCGGAAAGAAGCGAAGAGAAAAACAATGGGACCCGCTAATTAATAACGGGACCTGGTCAATGACTCTTGTTTATGGGAACACACTTCAATCGCCGCCATGATTAAATTCTAGAAAATATGAAAAAGACAGGTGCAATTCTTTTGAAAGAGACAGGTGAAACTTACTGAAAAAAGGAATGAGAGTGATCAAAGGGACGACGACATAAACCAGACACCAGGCAAGACGACTTCGGGCATCCTGCAATTGGATGTCAGGAGTCACTGCATGACCATAAGGAAGTTCTCGAGCAAGCAATGGAATTGTCTGGAAGGTGGCTGTAGGATTGAAAGAGACTGAGACTGACAAATATGATCTGACCGACAAGGGCAATAACCCCGACGACAGTGACAATTCGGGAAATAAAGGAGACAGCCAGGATGGACGAGTGCAAGGTTTGTTGTTCGACGTAAAGAAGGACACTTACAAAGAAAGGGATAATCTGGAGGACGAGACAGATCGAGCTGAACAAGAATGAGTCAGAAAACAACAACAGAGATACTTCATGGGGAAGAGATTGACGTGGTCGCCGGGTTTGGTGGCCAATCGACAACAATGGAGCAGGAGAAGCATCATAATTAGACAATTGTAATGGTTGTACTCTTGAAAAAGGTCCACAAATTGGCTGCTCCATCCCACATATGTTCTAATTTTTTGTTTATCATCGAAAATACCGTAACTTACTCATAAAATTCCATCGACTCAGCCTGGGAGCTGCAAAATAGCCACATGAAATTGACAGTCTCGCAATAGAAATTGAAGACTTCGGCTAAGAACAAAGGCACGAAAATGGACACAGTGATCGATCGAATAAAATCCTTTTGCATTTTGGTACCCAGCAGAAAAATAAGAATGGCCACTCCCAGACTAATTAAAGAATTGGACCAACCGACGATGGTCGGCACATCCCAATATTTGGCTGAAGATGATTTCGGGGAGAGAAAGGGTTGACTCACCGCAGAAAAACTCTGTGCAGGTCGGATAGCCGCTGTCGATTTCAGAAGCCGTCGTACTATTTTCCGGGCTGCGTGTAGTTGTGTTGACCGTATTGTTTCTCGTACTCATGGCTAAAAATGCCGAGATATTGTGGTTCAATGGGAAAATGAGCTATTTGCCGGCGAAATCAAAGCCCAACTTGGGATGTTTGTCGCGAGACTAACAAAATTTTTCCGTTTGTATAAATTACCGTAGATGGAAACCAAATGGACCAATTATAAAAAGTAATAGAACAACTGGAAAGATCAAAAACTGGACAAGAAGAATCAACTCCTTGAGCAGGGAGAGTACGACAAATAACAACAAAAAAGGTCACTGAGACACCTTCGGCCAAGTTGGGTAATGAAATTGGCGCAAAGGAATTCGCATAATCGGTGATTGTCTCGGGTGTCAAGGCGACCAATGCTGCACGAGGGAACAGTCCAAATGAGCAGATCTAGACGGAAGACTGAATAAGGCCGACGTCAAGGAGCAGTCAAGGGAATAATCGGAAATCTCCTGAGAGACGGAGGAAAAACTCCCAATGAGAAGAGGATGGCTGATAGAAATAAAAAGAGGGCAATCAAGAGCAGCTGATTAGCCTCGATGGATATCAACTGCCGCGACGTAGGTTTTATTTTGAAATTTAGACACAGCGGAAGAGAAGAACGGCGTGTCGACTAGCCAGGAAATGGTGGATATGGCCGTCGTAGGCGAAGGCAGCCGAATACTCCGATCCGACGATACACGACCAGCCAGGAGAGATGGTCTCAAATAAAATCTAGTCGATGTCGGCAGATGGAATACCTTGTCGGCATGTTCCTTGAGTACTTGGGACAGATGGCGTCGGAGCTGCTCCTCGTCCAGCAGTTGACTCTCCTTCAAAGTCGATCGAAACACCGAGTGGATGTCTTTTTGTACATGGAAATCCAGTTCAGAATACTAGAAGAAATTAGAGCAACAGTCGAAAGAACCTACAACGACCTCTATGTGCTCGTTTCCGGGAGCAGCCGGCGGAACAGCCATCTACCGGCAGCGGTGGTAGTAGAAATGGACTGTCGGAACGAGATCACATAATCCTTTCCAACAGAAAATGGACACTTTGTGATAAGTATCCGGGCAGATTCTTCCGGCTAAAATGTCAACACCCGCGGGAGTGTGACCTGTTGACAATTCGCGCGTTTTTCGTCGAACTTCTCAGCCATGCTGCTTCCTTTTCTGCTCGTTTTTCTTTCTCCAATTTCAACTCTTCGTCGACCACGCGATGTCATCACAACCAACTACACGACACCGTCGACGAGAAAAGTATCCAGTGGGGGGTGTGAGTGGTTTGGTATGGCTCCCATTTGTTGGGAAAGTTGTCCAGCTGGTTACGATTATATTAGAGAACATAGTGGAAGGTAAGCGAGGAGAAGAATAAATGAGAAAAAAGTCCCAGATGTGAGGATGGCCGGCCCTGTCCGCCCGATCCTTCGTTCGGCGAAGTTTGCTTCAATGTATTCGGTTATCAACTGACCAAAAAATTCTGTTGCAGGTGAGTCTTCTCATTTTATTTTCTCCAAAATATTCTAGGAGTGATGCACTTGAGTGTTCGTGGTCTGGACGGTGGACAGGATCTCAAGATGCCTTCAATTTTTATTGTCGATTCGATTCATCCGTCGGCCGTTGTGGAAGGATTTCTTGCTCCGTCAACTCACAGCCTTTCCAAGCTCATAATGCTTCGTTGATCGGTAAACCTTAGGCTAAAATAAAGACAAAATTTTAGGGGGAGAAGATTGTGATGAACTTTGGCTGTGGGGATTGTATGGCAAAGCGAGCTGTGGCTATATTGCTTGGTTCAAAGACTCTAAACTCGCTAACAGCTGGTATAAATCATACTAAATCTTGCCAATTACACCTTACATCCACTTTGATTTGAAATGTAAACAAATAAATATTTATTTTCCTTTTATTCAAAAGATTATATATATCCTTGAAATGCTCGAAGTCCTTTTATCCAATTGGTCGTTCCATTGAGAAAACTAGTCGGTTTACAGTCAATAAAATACAAAAAAAATTTCCGGCGAGGAAGGGAACCTTCTGTTTTGAATTCACTTTTTCTGATGGCAATTCTGGAAATTTGAACTCCCGCATTCCCTGATTTTCAAGCGTCCTGATCACCGAGATTGGAAATTGACTATTTTCCATAAGTTTTATTCTTTCCAATTTTACATAAAAAGAGTGGCGAAACATTTTTGGATTTTTGTAAACAGACTACGTATTCTCTCTGCGTCTCTCTCTATCTTGCTGACGCTGCTTTATCTTTGAGGAGCCCATTGTTTAGTCTTCCACACACAATGCCTTTTTTCCATCGATTAGATCTAATCGCTAAATTTCAGATGTTGTTTAATATTGTTAGTAAGAGACTAATGTCCGCGGTGCCTCAAGCTGCAACGAAACCGAAGTTAGTTTGGTTACATAGTTTATATCTTTCGCTTTATAGAAGCAGTAAAATGAAGCCTTCAGGAATGCAAGCTTACTCTCCTTATATTCTTTACGTTAAAGAACAAATGGCAAACAGTACTGGAAATAATGTTCCTGAGCGTATGAGTCAAATCGCCAAGCAGTGGAACGCTTTGAATCCTACTCAAAAAAAGGTTAATTCCATTACAGTTTATTATAATTTTTTTAAATAGTTAATTCATAATTCAGAAATACGAAATATTGTCACAGCAAGAAAAAGACAACAAGCTTCAAGAGTTTGAAAAGCTTAGTTTGGAAGAGAAGCAGGAAATGCGTGATAAAGACAAAGAAGCTAGACAGGAACGGGCTAAGAGAAGAGAACGCAAAGAACGCCGTGAGGTTATTTTTTCCACTCACTTTTTTTAAATCCTACAATTTAGTTGTGGGAATCCACGAACCATCCGCAACGTCCGACTAATGCTCTTCAACTGTTTATAAAAGATCAGTTTCAATTGAAAAAGCAAAACAACGAATCGGTTACACCTGTAACTGAATCCCTCAAGGAATTTATTGCAAAATGGAAGAATATGCCTGAGTCAGACAAAAAGGTAAATTAACATATTTTTCATCACAATTTTTACAGACTTTCATTGAGAAATCTGACAAGATGCGGCAAGAATATAAGCTTGCCGTTGTTGAATGGCAAAAGAAACAAAAGGAAGCAGCACGCTCCAAGGAAATTCATTAATTTTGTAATATAACATCATATATTTGCACTACGGTTATCTTACAGCTCACATAATAACTGTTAAATATGCTTGATTCCTACCTCTTGTAATAAACCGGTTTTTATACCGCTTAGCGAAGAATAATGGCAGTTTTCCATTAACTATCTTTATAAAATTGCCTATCTTCAGTTTGTATTCTTTCAGGATGCGCCTATTTCTTTTTTGCATCTTGACATATGTGGTCTTCTGTAATGAAACAAAACCGGATAAACTTCAAATTGGAATAAAGAAGCGAGCTGAGAACTGCGAGCTCAAGTCCAGGTCAGCTAGTATTTTCTATTTTTATACCATTTTTAAAGGAAGAATGACGTACTTCACATGCATTATACCGGAACGCTTCTTGATGGAACTGAATTTGATTCAAGCCGTTCTCGTGACCAAGAATTCACTTTTACTCTTGGAAAAGGACAAGTTTGACTCTAAAAAATTTTGTAATTCACGGTACTTTTAGGTTATCAAGGGATGGGATCAAGGATTACAAAACATGTGTGTCGGTGAACGGCGAATTCTGACTATTCCTCCACATCTTGGATATGGAGAGCGAGGTGCTCCTCCTAAGATTCCTGGTTGGTCATTCGGCTCTACTTTTATAAACAATTTCTTTTTAAAATTTAATTGATATTGTTTAGCTAACGCCGTTCTGAAGTTTGATGTTGAGCTTATGAAGATTGATCGTCCGGGAACGGCAGGAGAACTGTAGAAGTAAAAAAATCTAACTTATTTTCTTTTATTCATATTTATTTATGGGTTTGGTTATTTTGTTTTAATTCTTCGTAAGAACGGCTGTTTATTGTGATAATAAAGGGATTCTTTCTTAGTAAAATTACGCAGTTTCAGTTTTCTTATGTTCAACATCTTGAAGCAATCTTTTGATGTGAGGTTTATGTCAACGGATGGCCATCGCAAATTGGATCTCTTGTTGCTTTTTGCGCTCGCTTGTCTTGTCCGTAGCGTCCTAGACGCCTAATCTTTGAATTGCCTTATCGTTCTTGCAGGCTCTTTCCCTTGATTGTGCTATGAATCAATCATCTGTAATGTATTCCATAGAAAAATTGTCGAATTCCTTATTTTATCCGCTTACCCCGTCAGTCCGTATGCTAATCACATCGATTCGTCAATTATACCCGGCCACCTCCAATATCATTGACATTCCTTCTCATTTCCCCAGCATGAAATTGAGTCGTGTTGCCACCAATCTCTCTAATTAATTATCTCCATAATTAGTAACTCAATGCAGCCTTACTTCAAATACTTCTTACCTTTTGGCTATCACTGATTTACTCCTTTTTCATGGAAATGTCCTTATTCTGCCAGTTTGATATCAGTGACTACTCAAAAACTTTACGATAGAATTTGCTGAAAGATGTACTCTGATTGTTACAGAAAGAATTTCTGATCTTATAGTTTTTTAGTGTAAACTATTGGTTCACCATATCCGCTTTCTCTCTCACCATAAAGTGGCAATCGAAAAGAAAAGGGCATATCTTTTTAGACCATTTTACCCTTTTCACGAGAATAAAAATATTAGACGGAAAATAGGAAGGAATAGCCTGTACGAGATTTCCTTTGTTTACCGACTTTCGTTTTCGACCACCAGCTGTTGAGCTTTGTACTGATTTTTTTTTCCAATTCTGTTTTTTTTTTCAATTTTAACGTCATTTATTCTTATTTGCATTATTATTTTAAAAAACCCCCGTTGGTATATCTGTAGATCGACATCACTTTATGAACCAAATTATATCAGGATCAATCGATCGATATATGGAAATAAATTCAGAGGACAGCAGCTGTCGCAACTGCGAAGAGAATGGTGCAGGGAAATCGAAGACCCCACTGGATTGAGGCGGCCCAGTCAGCCTTTCAAGTGGCCTCCGCGTTCCCCGCAGCCACCTTAAATAGCATGCAGATTGCCGAATTATTTGAAAAGGTTATTTTTGGTAATTTTAAAAAATTGCAAATTTTATCGAAAATATGAGTGGAATATTTCAGGTGGAAAATGGTCAATGCGACTCTTCTCTCAATAACAATGATGTATTACAACTCAGAAATGCGGTCAGTCATTTATTCTTTACAAAAGTTTTTTTCAAGAAACAATTATCAAAACAGGCATCTGTCCAAAAAAAGAATCAGAAATTTACAAAATATAAAAAAGGAGTCTTCGAGGACAGGATAATGATATCTGAACGAAATATCTTATCGATTTTTGGTTAAATATCCATTTCAGTCAGGGGAGACGCTGCTGATAGTCGCAGCAAAAGTTAATAATATTGAAGCAGCTAAAATATTGGTGTCCCTCGCCGTAAGTGAACCAGAAGCAGTCGACGAGACGGACAACGTGAGGATTTCCCCATTTATACAAATTTTGTAATAACAGGAAGGATGGAGCGCCTTGTTGAATGCCGCCCAAAAAGGACACTTCGATATTGTCAAAATATTATTAGAAAATGGAGCCTCTGTCGACTTGCCAGATTTAGTTAGTTTGTGAAGATAAAAAGACAGAAATATTCAGATGGGATGGAGTCCTTTAATGTGGGCTGTTTATAAAAATCAACCGGACATTGCCGCCACTTTATTGCAATATCGAGTGAGTTCGAAAAGGAAATCTCGAAGAATATTTTCTTTCTTTAGGCACACGTCAATTTGATCGACGAAGAAGACGGACTAACGCCGTTGATCGTCGCCTCCGGGAGAGGATTCACAACTGTCGTCGAGAAACTTCTCGAATGCGAGGCCCAAGTATGTTGTCTATCCCTTTTCCATCGATAAATAGGTCAATGCATGTGATAAATTCGGGAGTACAGCTCTGATATGGGCAGCCAGGAAAGGACATCTCCCCGTGGTACAGGCTCTTCTGACGGCAGGCGCCGAGGTCGACGCCGTTGGCATGGTAAGACATCCAGTCGTCGACAATCAATCTCCTATTTTTAGTACTCGTGCACGGCTTTGATGATGGCCACCCGAGGCAACTACCAAAATGTCGTCGACATTCTCCTCAGCCGAGAACCTAACATCAACGTGGCCGACCAGGTATGACCGAGAATTCTTCTTATGAGATTTCGTTTAGAATGGACTGACAGCTCTGGGAATAGCCGCCCGAGAGGGTTACATCGGAATTTGCGAGCTGCTTATTCATGCGGGAGCCTTTGTCAACCAAGTGGACAGGTATCTCGTCCCTTTCCCCAATTGTATTTATTCTCTCTGCAGATTTGGCAATTGGATCTTAACAAGCGCCGTTCGATCGGGAAGTATTCCCATTGTCAAACTTCTTCTGGATAGGTTCGCCGATGTAAATTGTAAAGATTCGGATAATCGGACTCCACTCCATCTGGCCATCGACAAATCTTTCACAGACATGGCACAGCTCATTATCGACAAGAAGCCAAACCTCGAAATAAAAAACAAGGTAACCACTGACTATTCCCCTTTTATTGAGTTTAGGACGGAGAAACTCCTTTAATAAGAGCTGTCAAGTGCCGCCACGTTGCCTTGGTGATGCTCCTTCGAAGAGCCGGAGCCAAGATCTCGCCGACGGACAACAACGGTGACAATGCACTTCATTTGGCTTTGAGAGCACGAAGTCGAAGACTTGCCCAAGCTCTTTTGGAAAACGCCCCAGTGGCGGAGAAACGTCTCTTGTATCGGCCGAATAAAGATGGTCAGACGGCGTATGCCATCGACATGGAGAATCCTCAACCAATCCTGCCCCTTCTTTACGGACCAAAGCAGGCAGACCAACAAATGGACGGCATGATGGGCTACGACGTCTACAGCAATGTCCTCGCCGATATTGGTCTGTTCTCCTGGTTGCCTTCTATATTTTTGTAATTTCAGTATGCGAGCCAGCTCTGTCGCTTCCCCTCACAATCGGTCTCTATGCCAAATGGGGATCTGGCAAGTCGATCTTGTTGACGAAACTGAAAGATGCCATGATTGCCTTTTCCCGAAAATGGACGGAAGGTGCCAGAATGAGGTAGTGTCGTCTCTCTGGTTGGTCAATCTTCTTTGTCAGACTGTCTCCCCTCCTTATTTTCTACGTCATGTTCATGTTTCTTCTCTGGACAATGACCGTTGCCACTTTTGTGGCCATAAGCAAGAGTATGCTCTGGTACATTGTTGTGTGGATCATCGGCGGAACTCTCTGTGTCATCACACTCCTCTGCTACGGTAATTGTTATATTTTAAATTTTCTTATTTTCTTCAGGGCTACTTTGGTATGGCTCAGAATATAGAGGATGGGGCACAGCTATTACTTTGGGGGCGAGGATGGCCAAAACATTCAGCTACACTCGCCTGCTGTGGAATGTTCTGACTCTCCACGCGCCGATTCAAGACGAAGCCGACTTGGCCTCCAATCCCGTCAGGTTTGTCTCTTTAGTTCTTGTCGACCTCGTCTGTCCAGCTTCCTTTTTGCCGACTACCATCGACTGTCTTCCATCGGAGGAGAGCAAGCCTTAGCTAAAATATTGACAACTCTGATTGAAGCGGCCGAGGAACATTACGGAACTCTCCCTGTCCGTCTGTTTACCACTCTCAGAATTACTAAACGTATGGTTTCGATAATTGTCTGTTGTAAATTAAATTTAGCTGGTCAACACGGCACTCTCCGGCGAGTTCTAGGCATCCCGACCATTATTCTGTTTCTGCTGGCCGGAGTCTTCCTCCTCATGGGAGAGTTTTTCATCACTCTCTGGCTTTTCGGTGATCGCAACTCCAATTCCACTTTGTTAGTCTTCTTATTTTTCATATTCTGATTTCTTTCAGATGGCTTACTCTCGGAATCACATTTCTGGGCCTTTTCCTTTCCATGATCAGTTATCCTCTGACTATTCTTATCCGCTATGGGCGACAGAATATCCCGAGACAACGAGTCAACCAAGCGGCGAGAAATGTCACCAGTTTGAAATTGGAAGGACTCATGCAAAGTCTCCAAAATGAGGTGGCCTCTTTTCTGTTTTCCTTTTTATTTGTGATTAGGTCGATATTCTGACAGAGATGGTCAAATCTCTCGACGCGTTCACCTCTAGTCAGACCCGTTTGGTGGTCATCGTCGATGGTCTGGATAATTGTGAACAGGTCTTTTGAAATTATTTTTGTTTTTTACTAGCTATTTTTCTAGGACAGAATGGTCCAGACGCTAGATGCCATAGAACTTCTTTTTTCGGCCAGAGAGAACAGACCGATCATCTCGATTATTGCCGTCGATCCGCATATCATAATCTCCGCCATCAGCCACAACATGCACTCTGCTCTCGCCGGCACTGAACTGACCGGTTACGACTTCCTCAAAAATATCATAAATATGCCTTTCTTTTTGCATAATTCGGCTATTCGACAATTGCATAATACATTAAAGGTTGGATCTAGTCTGTCCGAAATGTTGAATATTTCAGGAAAAAAGAGAATCCATGGCGGATTGGAAAGAACGATTCAGAAGGCAGGAGACATTTTATGGATCACATCTGTCTTTGAGAGATGCAGACGGTGGAAGGAGTAGAAAGGTAAGAAAGAGATGACAGAAAACAGCCACTTTAGCCGACTATAATTGCCGCCAACTCGAAGAACATAGGCGAAACATTGACCGATGACTATTTCTCGAACATGAATCCGCGAGCCATCCGAAGAATCGTCAACTCACTCACTTTGTCTGGTACAATAACACGTTATCTTATCATTTTTGTATTTTTAGGAAGATTGATGAGAGCCTTCGAGATCGAATTCTCTTGGTTGTCTCTCGGTCATTGGGTTTCTTTGCTCGAGCAATGGCCAACCCGAGTTTGTTGGATCATCGACAGATCACTGGACATCTCGAATAATAATATTACTTTGGCTGAAGTCTACCTCCAAATGAAGGACAGAATACCCAAAATGGACAATCTCCTCGAATACGACAGAAATGCTAGCAATTTTGAAGTATGGCATCTCCTCTTCACAGAAAAAATAACAGTTTAGTCATTCCTCACCTCGCCGGCAATTCCTCCTTCCGAGCAGTTGACCGTCGGACATGTTAAGAAGTTTCTTCCTTGCACCAGCAATTTGGATCCGTATCTCCGAAAGTTGATCCATGAAAAGAGAATGGGACTACAGGATCCGGTGGAGGATCTCGGCTTTGGAATGGTCGTCCTCCCACCAAATGCCAAATTTTTGTTCCCGGATGAGAAAGTCTGGAACAGTGTCTGTACTCCGTTGGTTGAGATGTCCGTCGACGAAGTTGTCATCCTAATTCGACGACTGAAAACACCTCCAGTCAGCCTCGAAATTATTGTCAAGAAATTCCAAGCCCTCAATTTGAACGGGCTGGTGCTGGCTTCGGCTTCTCTCAACGATGTCCGTGATGCTTTGAATGTAAGTCCCTTCCATATTTCTATGCAAATTTTTAGATAAACCTGGGTGATTGGACTATGATTAAATTATTGCTCGAGACGTTGAAAGCTTTCGGGACAAATGTTCCCGGACTGAAAGTGGATAAGGCAACGAATGAATTGGATAGAAAATAATATGAATTCAGAGGAAAGAGGCGACTCTCCAAGAAGAGGAAGAAGACGAAGTAGAAGAGGAAGAAGAAAAAGAAAGAAGTAGTACAATTATACAGACGACACCAGGGGCAGTGGAACAGAGAAGAAGGTGAGCACAGGGAATTCGCCATCTGACTTTTGAATAACTATAAAGACTTTCAGACGACCCACAATTATCAAGAGGTTCGAATACTTTTTTTGCATAGCGCGTAAGGCGATTGACATCCTCTGTGCTGATTTAAAAATCAGGTTCTTTTTCCGATATGCCCCCCCCCCCCCCCCCCAAACATCAAGAAAATTTCTTTTTCCGATATGCCCCCCCCCCCAAACATCAAGAAAAGTTTCGACTATTTCACTACTTGACTAGAAAAGGATTTCATTCCCATTATACGGTGGTTGGGTAACTTTACGGCCTCAAAGCGCCGGGGCCGTATGGTTACCAATAACGGGAATCAAGCGTTTTATGAGCTTGTTAACTGTTTTTTTACACTGAACTGATCTAGTATAGTAGGCCAATCAGATTTTATAGACATAAATGCATAAAAAATCAGTTTTTGTTTACTTTTTTTTGCCGGTGTTAGCTATCTCGAAAGCTAACGTAATCATCTAGCCTAACACCCCCTCCCTCGCTCGGGCTCCGAAGTCGACATGCCGCAGGCATGTCGACGAGGAGCCATAAAAGCAGGGGGTCCGGGGGACGCAGTCCCCCGGCATGACTACCTTGGATCTTGCCGAAAATAATAAAGAAATTCACTAAATAGGCGAGCCGTTCGCATGTGGTAACCATACGGCCCCGGGGGTAACCATACGGCCCCAAGGCGGCGCGGCCGTAAAGTTACCCACCCTTATGCCCCCCGGACGTTAAAAATCAGCTGTTAAAAATTTGTCTAAGCGGGGGATTATAATTTAGATACCATTTTAGAAGGGGATTCGGTTGGCCCTGTAGTGCAATGGAAAAGCAGCCACTTTTGAGATGAACAATGGGGGTTCGAGTCCCACCCATTGATAGCGTTAGCGGAAGAAGAAACATCTCCTGGGTTAGGGGGGGGCATATCGGAAAAAGTACCAACCGTACTAAAAATACTAAAAAGTACTAAAAATCATTCTAACAGTTGTCGTTTGAAATAATATTTGAGTTGGGATCAGGGGATCGAATAAAAAAAATGTCAGGAACATTTTCAGATCGATGGTGATGTCGAATGAGCTCAATTCGGATCACAAATGGTTGATGGAAAGTCTGTCGGGCATGGATCTCAGTTTGTCTTTTATCTTTTGTTGACAACACATATTTTAGTGGAAACCGAAGGTGATTTGGAGATAGAAGCCTCGTCCGCAGCTCCTTCTGTTCGATTCGATGATGAACATGATGATTTGGCATCTGAAGCCGATAGCATTGAGTCGAGAGTAGGCAGCAGTCGACGTGGAAGCAGAGAGAATCTTCTCGAACCAGTCAATCTCAGTCGACACTCAAGTTCAAACGGAAGGTAGGTCGTCGACCAGATAAAACGCTTGAAGTAGAGGGAGAGAACCGATCCTTTTAGTGTCTATAGACCGAGGTCGGGCACCTCGTATCGAACCAGCCCCTTTTACAAGAACAAACCCCGGTAGGCTGAATTGTGTGCCCGTTTGCCGTGAATTTTTACCTCGTATTCTTCCTAATATTTTTCCCTTTCTATTGGCTTTAATTTCTAAATGAGAATTTGAAAGAGGAGTTTCTTTTCAGAGGGGAAATCATGGCCGGAATGCACAAAGACTCGATTCACAGCCAAGGAGGAGATATGACCAGCGTCCGGTCGTCATTGCTCTCATTAGACGACGACGAACATCAGCAGACAGTCAAAAGAAGAGACAACGAGGAGAAGGACAGGGCCATCAATCAGCTCCGAAATCTCTTCAGCCAAAACAGCGACGGTAATCAACCGCCTTAATTCTACGTGTGTCGCCTTGCCTTACGTGTCCAGTTTCACTTGAGAGATATCAATAAACAAAGTTTTATTACAATGGGCATATTGGACTTTTTCTATTCCGCGGTTGTCATCCCTTTATCACTTTCGAAACTTGTTGTCTCCTCGTCGTCCGACGTCTTCCGTTCCTTCTTGGTTTTGAAACACAGCCACCAGATGGCGAGAACCGCAACGAAGGCTATAATACAGCCAAAAATGAAAATGGACAGGTAGAGAGGATCGGTAAAGAAATCTCGGATGGCTGAGCGAGAAGGCTTCTCCACTTCGAAATATTCCATCAGGCAGTCCAATTCATACAGAAGCAGGGCATTTCTAAAGGAAAATAGGATAAACTAGACGACAAACGTCTTTGGTTTGTCTTCCAGCTTCTCTTGGAACAAAGTCAGATCCCGTCGGATGAGATCTTTCTGCCCATTGCACTTGTCCTCCAGACAACAGCAGATAATTTTCTTTGTCGTTGTGTCCTTTTCCAGTCGACATCCACTCTTATCACAATTCTATCGAAGCCCGTTTATTCCAGAAATATAAAAAATTACCGTCGTATCGACAGCAGCTATACCTTTGAGCCGGCTGAACACACAAACGTCGACATCCACAGCGTATTCAATGGACAGGGAAC
This sequence comes from Oscheius sp. DF5033, assembly GCA_964036215.1. Taxonomy (NCBI): domain Eukaryota; kingdom Metazoa; phylum Nematoda; class Chromadorea; order Rhabditida; family Rhabditidae; genus Oscheius; species Oscheius sp. DF5033. Next base: position 256,376 of record CAXIWN010000002.1, read on the forward strand.
ATTGTGACTCGTTCGACTTAACCGCCGTGATGTAAAAGAAAAGAAAAAACAAACCTTGGTGAGCTGCGTCTCTCGGAAATCATCCTTCTCATTTTGGAGGAAAACTCCAACATGACAAAATGACTCGACCAAAATGAGGACGGACGACAGAAGAAAGAGAATACGAAAACCTGTTTATTGTCTGGGTAATAACTCTTGGAAATGAACAACCACCTTGTAGCATCTTGAAGCAGTGAATGACAAGTTTAATGGCTTCATATTGAACGGAAAAAACCTGACAATTCCTGTAAACATTCCGAGAACCAATAACAAATTATGCATTGTTCAATTATCGTTCACGCAATTCTTATGATAGACAAATCCGTCCGTAATCGAAAAGTCGACGTCTCGAGATAACACGATTTATGATAAAAATGAAGTGGCGCTCAGAGTATCGAAATCAGTCTCCTAACAATTCAACGCCTTTATTCTGACGTTCAACACTGATTACAATATTTTCCGCAGCCGCTCTTCAACTGGAAAGGAGACGTCTTGATGCTGTCGCAAAAGTCTTGTCCCAGTTCGGGGCAGCTGAAATTTTCCACTTTTATACAAAAAAAGTGCATGTTACTTGGATATCATGTCTCCACAAGGGACCGTGTTATTGACATAATTACAAACAACGCAACTGCGGGGACAATAGAGCTAGATCGAGTTTATTTTAGAGGATGGAATGTCGACTTACGGCCATCATAACGTCGAAACCCTGGACACCGCAGATTCCCGAGGCAGCTCTTTCCTTGCAGTCGGACAGAAGATCGTTACAGTTGTATTCTAAAAGGTCGAAATGAACAGAATGTAATGGAAGTACGGGGAGCGAGGGGAGTTTCGTTGCAGAAGTTACAAGTCTTGGCACAATTGGCTCGGGCAAAGTCGTAGACATCTCTGGCCTCACAATTGATACTCTCACATCCTTCGAGGTAATCATAACAATCAGGAGCTAGAAATGATCGTATAATTGAAAATAATGTCAGACCTACACGGAATGTTTAAATCCGAGTTGGGACAGCAAGTGTCGCTGCTGAGGCAAGTAAAACCAGATGGGCAGGCTCCCAGAAAACATTCTATAAATATATTCATTGTTAATTTCATTTATCCATTTGAAAACTCAAAATTTTCCCATGAAAGCAATTATCCGAATTGTTATCGTGTTAACTTGACAACTATACGAAAGAGTCGAGGGGAAAAGGAGAAGAATTTGGTAAGCGAGGCTAAGCCGAGTCCTGGGAGTCGAGCCACCTGATACCAACATTACCTGCATGGGATTTAGCCCAAAGACACAAGTTGGATGGTTATTTGTCAAGCAATTAACTCCACGAGGAAAGTCACGTTCCCAGGGGACAGCGGAGACTTTCCCACGGTAGGAAAGGCAGATACAGGCCCAGCTCATTACGACGACTGATGGCATTCAGCATCGCCTCTCTCCTCGAAAAGACGCCAGAGCTGCCATCCGACCTTTTGAATCGTCTCCTTACTACTCAATGTTCTCAACAAGAACAAGAGAAAGAAACATTTCTCCCCAGATTATCCACATCTCCCCTACAGCATGGCAAGTCAATTTTGATCTATTTAATCGAATAAGTTAAGGCAATTTGGACTATACGTGTATCGGAGGATTGGCTGGCGGACAAATGGCTTTATATGCAATAGCGAACGAGTTAAAGACGCCGACTCTCATGGAACTTCAGATGCTGCTAGGTGTTGGAGGTACGAGTCGTTTTCCCTTTGGAAAATGGGATGAGCCAGGAAGAAAACACGACTATCGAAAGGCGAGAAAGCCAGTTTCTGATCGAAAGCCACGCCAAGCATATTCTGCTCGCCAATTAGAACGACTCGAGACGGAATTCCAGGTAAGTCGGCGGTTGGATACAAAAAACAGTTTACCAGGAGGACAAGTATCTCTCGGTGAAGAAGCGAGTTCAATTGTCGAAAGCCCTCGACCTGACGGAGACCCAAATAAAGACGTGGTTTCAAAATAGAAGGTACGTAATCGATTTTGCCTCCAAAAACTAATTGGACAGGACCAAGTGGAAGAAGCAGCTGACTTGTTCGATTCGTCAGATGTACCGGGAGACACCGATCGGACCGACTCTCCCAGTGCTCCCTATGACCACCTTCCATTCTGATCACAAATAAAACTTACTCGAAAAAGGTTGAGTCCGACAGGAAACATTCGAAGGAAGGACAGTTGTCTTGGGAATGGAAGGAAGAGGCGCCTTGGTGAATTGTTGCTGAAGCAGATTGAACCAGGACTGGGAAGAGACTCCTCCAACAACGAGGACGACGAAAAGAAGAAATTTCATGACGGTAGGGTGGAAGTGACGGGAAAGGGAAGGGAAAATTGAAAAAGGATGGCAGCTGTGTCTACCCGGATACAATAGAGACCGCAAAACAAACGCCCTCAAGTTAAGCATTCGACACCGTGGCATCAGAACAAAAGAAGAGTTTTATTCCTGTATACAGACAGCTGAGAGTATGTCAAATGATTCATATTCCGAGAAGTTTCTTCTTCATTTCATCGACCTCTTTCTGAAGAATGTCCACCTGGTCCCTCAACAGGCGATTTCTTCTTTCGAGAATCTCCTTTTCTTGCTGGGTTTGATGCCATCTAAAGACAGTTTATACTTCGATTTCCTTTGACGGCTTACTTCGTTTTCTGGCGATCCCGATATTTGGCAGCGGCCATTTTGTTCTGTTGCCTTTTTTTGGTCAGAACCACGGTGTCTCCCGGCTCCTCTTTGATGCTCTGTGCCGTTTTCAACACAATGTCAACCAGATCAGAAATGGGAATCGACTGCTCGTCGCCATGGTCATCCCTATATTTTCTATCAATACAATACAAAATATAGTCTCACCTGACCGTACACTTTTGACAATCTCGCTTCTTTAGAAGATGCTCACATTCCTGAGAGATCTCGTTGAAAAGTCTAATCTTCTCAGTCTCAGTGTCACTTGGCAGATTAGGGCTGATACTGGCGGCACTGTCGGGACAACACGTCTCCAAATGACCGTAGTTTTCCGTGTCAGACCAGCCTAGAGCCGGGAAATATAGAAGTAGATCTGAGCAGCATAGCAAGATGGAGACCACAATACACTCAATGGCTGCGATTATATAGGCGATCGGTAAGAAAGCGCCAGAATTGTGCAACGTTGCGCCCATCGGACTGCCTCGCCCCAACATTTCAGGGGTATCCAACCACGTGCAATGTCATCTTTCTTTTCGAAAAGAAGTCTTCCTCCCATTTAAAACTCACCATTGCTACAGTTTTCATTGCAACCTTGATTGTTACAGTAATCTACGTTATGTTGACAATAATCGAAATTAGGAACTTGGACGGAACCCTGAAGTAATTCTTTTTTTTTTGTTTAATATAGACTGTAATATACCTGGAAACAGTGATCGTGTGCATGGGAATAGTGAGCAAAATGATGATGCTCTTCGTAGACAGGATATTCCCCGTGGTAATGGTAATGACCAGTTCTGAAATTCGTTATTTTGTGCTGTTTTGTAGAAGGCGGATTCCCCCCGAATTGTGGGTTAGGTCAAACACTAAAAATTGGCAAAGATAAGCCTCAACTGATCGATATCCGATAGGCCGAACAAGGGAAAATTGTTTACCTAGGCGTGTTAGGCAAGTCGTGCCACATGATGAACAAGCACTGAACTGAACTGCGGAGGCCTAAAAGACTGGCCTATTGATCCTATGCGGACGGGCCTGACGAGGAGGCAGTGCGCTACGGGAGAGGCGACAGACTGGGCCGGGCCTGGTCGACGACGAGAGACTTCACGAGACGGCGAGAGTCCAGAGATAGGCCTGGTCGGGGGTTTGATAACCAATTTCCACGAACTAAAGTTCACAAAAATGGACTGGTCAAAAAATTATTAGATAAGAATGGCTTTGACCGATGAGAGTCATGTTATACAACAAAATAACCACATTATCTGCGTTTCAGTTTACTTACAAAACATCGCTTGTGAGGCCATTTTGTAATCGAATTTCATTGAAAATTCGACATTTGTGGTGAAATTCTGGAGGTGTCCTTATTTTCGTCCCTTATATCCGTAAGATTGAGCCCCTTCTGTAGGTGCCAACAACAACAGCGACTTCCGTCATTTTAATGAATTTATTTCCGTCTTATTTTTATCTACTAGACCCAGTTTCCGGTGAATAACTCAGCTCAATAGATCAACTCTGGTGAGTAAGTAGCGACGACTGTCATGTCTGTCTTCCAGATAGACTTTACCCTGACACATCTTCTTTTTTTCTCTGTCCCTTCCTCATCAGCTATTCGACCCTGTTCTACAATAAAACAATCTGACGTCAATCGAAATGAAAACGCCATAATATTGTATAAATTGACGGTAATCAAGGCGTCGTTTCAAATTATTCCATCTTCCACGTATCCTCCTTTTCGGAATTTTGTCTATTTTGGTGAAGTGACATCATATCGTGTTCCTTCTTTTCTAATTAAATCCGGGGATGCCCATATTATGCTTGTTTAGTGTCTAGGGCCAAAACATCCATTCATAACAGTGAATATTTATCAAACAGACGAAGAGAGATTATCTACTTTTTCGTCAGATCATCGGCCCTCGACTTGTCCTTCACAAGTCTGTCGATTATCAGAAAGGACATCCAGCTGCCTTTCTCATTATTCTCTTTTCTCAATATCTTTCAGTTTTTTTTCATTATTTCAATCGATTCCTATTGGTCATCCCTCACCCCCGGTCATCTTTATTTATTTCTCCGTTCGCCTCTGCAGGTGCTCCTCCTGGTTCTTTCCATATTTTGTAAAGTGACTCATGACCCGAATGACTCCTCGAACGCCTGGTCAGCGCGACATCTTTCCAGAGCTTTTTTCCCTTTACTTTAATTCATAAATTGCGGGTTATCTAGGAGGGGGAAGTCACACTGTTGGCGGTCAGCTGAGCAGCGGGAGCAGCATCTCGTGGCTGATAGCAACCTCGTCCTTCCAGAAAAGAAATGGATGTTTTGGAGGGCAGATAAAAAAACAGACATTGATTGTAGAGGCAGAGAGGCGGGGGCGCAGAGAGACCTTAGCCGCCGCTATAGACGCAGGCCCGTGTTGGCAGGGAACCAAGAGGCAGTCTGCCCCTCGTCAACCGCTCCCTAATTCAAAGTGGTTTTCTCAGTCGAGACTGCTCACATTCTTTCGTTTTCTATTTCATTTCCGTATTCGAATATCTCGAGATGTCCAAGTTGTTCTGATGTCAGGCGGGTTGTCCTGTGCTATCTGAGGGTCTCGTTGTCACTCGTTTTCCAATCCAACCTGTTTACCAGCTGAACTGTTCAAAACATCGAGAATTTCTATCCAAAAAACTTTCGTTTTCTCCAGGTATTTGGCTCCTTTTCTGCATCATTTCCTATCTTTTGTAACTCGTCGCGTGGTCGCCCTTTTTCCAAAAAATCTTCCACGAAAGGAGTGCTCTCAATGGATTTTGTCCGAGCGAACGGCCGTCTCGTTGAGTTTTTCTGGTCAATTCTCTCAGACGAGATTCTTTTGCACTCCCGCCAGGCTCTTTTTTTTTGTTTACTTTCGATGTCTCCCCCATATGTCTCCATGACACAGCCGCTGGTCATCCGCCAATGTTTCTAATAAACACAAAATCAATCTACGTGTTCGCGTCGAGGCGTTCCTCTCCCTCATTTCACAAATCGATCACCAGGTGAGAGGAGACGGCTCCAATACATTTTGAACTCATTTACCGCTTCTTCTTTATCTTCTTTTATGTTGCTTCGTCCTTGCAAAAACGAAGACATTTCCCGGCTTCTGCGGTTTCTTATCGCGTCAGCCCTTTTCGATTATTTATCATCAGAAAAAAAGCAGAAATTTTACGAAAAGTCGGATGATGATTGCTATTCACGTCATATCTAAAACGGGTGGAATTACGTACGAGAAGAAGCTACTCGAATAATGACCAGTTCTGACGTGATTATCCTTGCCTTTTCTTCTTTTGAATCTTCTGTTTGTCTCTCATCTGCCAGTCGACGAGCAGTCGTTTCCAGGATGTCCTGCTAATGTACCTGAGCTGTGCTACGTTATGGTAGAAGAGGATCCTTCGGCCATTTCGTCTCACACAAAAACAGAATCCAAGTGTCGAAATGACTGACAAACCGCAGCTGAATGGAACCAAGGTGGGTCGGGGGGACAGGGATGGCAATATAATCGGTGTGTACAGTCCGCCCATTGGCGGGGTGGTTATCAATTGTTTTCGAGGATCCTGAACTGGTTAGGGTCTGTCCCTCTCTCTTTCTGCCAAACACGAAAATTATCAAGACATTTAAATTATTGTTTGAAGATTGTGTAAGTCTAAAAAAGCGAGACAAACGAAAAGAGAGAGAGAGAGACTAACCAGTTGTCTTTTAGATCCCGACGGCTCCTCCACCACCGCCACCCCCTCGACCAGATGGAAAACGACGACTAGTAAAACGTGTCGATGAGCTGCATCCGCCGACCGAGCCAATCAACGCGTAAGTTTGAAATAAACGGGGGCTGGGGAGAGTCCCCCGTGATCGTATTACAGTTCATTTGTAATTCTAATGGAGCGCGTTCATACAATACTCGCCAAAGAACTGTCTCTGTTACCACCGCCTCCATCCAAAATAGACCTCCTCAAATGATCTCCTAAATTAAATGAACATACCCAAAGTGGTAGTCGAACCTCATCCTAAGATGAGATCTCGGTGAGTCGCCGTCAAAAAAGCGCCCTTCTCTCTCCGCTTCTCATTGCGCTTTTCGTCAACGCGACTTGAAAGTAAATGGGGGAGACTGTTCTGTTAGAAATGAAACAACTACGTGCATCTGTAACGAGTCTTCCTAGTGCCGGCACGAATTGGCTGTCTGGCGAGGAGAGGTCTCGACTAGCCGCTGTTCAACAGGACTGGAGACGGAGTCGACCCAACAAGGTATTGTCCGCCTTTTATTTCCTGACTTCTTGACTTTTAGCCATGGACAAGGAAACGGGAGTCGACTGTCGAAGGAGGACACTCGCCTACTGGCCCTCTTGTCCACGCTCGTCTCGCCCAGGAGACTACCCCAACCAAAGGATCGCCCATCAAGGTTGAAGTCGAGAAAATCAGCCCCAAGGGAGTCTTCGACAGGCACAGGTAATCAATTCTTTCTCGACCCCCCTTCGAAAAGAATTGTTAGTCGACTTGGATTTTCCTTTTTCGTAGAAAAGAAAACTGTAGAAAGCCAATAAAGCGGACGTGTCTACGCCCCGTTCCCACGTCATTTTTATATTCTTTTCTCTATCTGAAACAGATGAATACATGCCTTGTAGGACGAAAGCCGAAGTGCCTGCCGAGCCAGCCCCGACAGTCAAACTCCTTACGCCCGTGAAAGAGCCGGAAAAGGAGAAGCTTGAAGTTGATCGAGAGGAGGAGGACCAGAAACTGAAGGACGCACTCTTCGACGAAGACTTTGACGCCCAGGAAAAGCCCATTGACAAAAGTCCAGGTAGGTCCTCATTTGATTTATACAAAGTTTGAATATAAAGATGGTCGATTCTTAAAATTTGACGAAGAACTAGGACGGGGCTCGTTCAAGACTGTCTTCCGTGGACTCGATACAGAGACCGGCGTGGCCGTGGCTTGGTGTGAGCTACAAGACAGCAAACTGAACAAGGTCTCTTCATGTCGTTTTATTTCACCAGATAATTTTAGGCAGAAAGACAACGATTTCGAGAAGAAGCCGAGATGTTGAAAGATCTCCAACATCCAAACATCGTCCGTTTCTACGATTACTGGGAAAGGACCGACCACGGTGGCAAGCGAAAATATATCGTGTTGGTGACAGAATTGATGACAAGCGGCACTTTGAAGATGTATCTCAAAAGATTCAAACGAATCAATATCAAAGTCTGTCTGCCCTTGTCGACAATTGTCAACCAATATTTTCAGGTGTTGAAATCGTGGTGTCGTCAAATTCTGAAGGGACTGTCGTTTTTGCATTCTCGTAATCCGCCAGTCATTCACCGAGATCTCAAATGTGACAATATTTTCATTACGGGAACTACGGGCAGTGTCAAAATAGGAGATTTGGGTCTGGCCACCCTCAAGAATAAGTCTTATGCCAAAAGTGTCATCGGTCAGTTTTCTCTTCTTTTTTTTGTTTATCATTGAAATTGCACGAGGCTTTCTCTCTTTCGGTACGCCATCAGCTGTGTGGCAGCAGCGGCGATCATGTGCCAGCCTCCTGACCAAACACTCGCAATTGTCGCGAGACGCTTTGCGGGGTGAAGAACGCTCACCACACGCCCTGTGCACGTGGCAAATATGGGAAACATAAAAAATATGAAATGTTTTTAAGGAACACCTGAATTTATGGCGCCGGAAATGTACGAGGAGATGTATGATGAAAGTGTCGACGTCTATGCTTTTGGAATGTGTCTTCTGGAAATGGTCACCGGCGAATATCCTTACTCCGAGTGCCAATTTCCAGCCCAAATATACCGAAAAGTCACCACCGTATGTTTCACGACGGTGTCTCTCTAATCTTTGTTATTCTAGGGAGTCAAACCTGAATGTTTCAATCGTATTCCCCAGCAATATCCGGAGATAAAGGAGATCATCGACAGATGTATTCGCGTTCGACGGGAGGAGCGCAGCACCGTCAAACAACTCCTGGCTGATGATTTCTTCACCCCGGAAGAGTTGATCGGAATACGAGTCGAAATTAAAAACAGGGATGTCGACCTCGAAAACTTGAATCTAGAGGTTACAGATTACTGAAAAAAAGACAACAAAGATTTTAGATACAAATGCAGTTGAGGGTTTTTGACGAGAAGAAACGGAAACAGTACCGATTCAAAGAGAACGAAGGACTGCAATTTGCCTTTGATATTGAAAATGACACCGCCGAAGAAGTTGTCCAGCAGATGATCGAACAGCAGCACATCCCCGACGAGGACATGAAAATGATCACAAAACTCATCAAGGATAAAGTCGACGGATTCAAACGGGATCGCGACTTTCGATTGAATGAGATGCAAAGACAGCGGGACGAGGAAGCACGACTAAAAGAAGAACAAGAAATTAAAGAAGAATTGAAGGCGAGACAATGTGCAAAAGAGAAAGCCGAACGAGAAGCACTCGAGCAACAGAATGGCAAGCAATTGGAAAACCAACTCTCAACAGAACCGGCTGTATCAGCGCCGACATCCACAAATGGAACGACGACTGCTCCAGCTCCTCTGCCACAAACAACAACTGTTCCTGTAACACTCAATCTTGCAGAAGACCATCCACCAGCACCTGTGGTTAGCCAATATTCTCATTTCAAATAATAAAAAAAATTCTAGACGACATCTCCGAGTGAGGATGCCCCTGATGGCCCGTTGAATCACGAAGACAAGAAGAAGACGAAGCGAAAAATAACCATCGAAATATTGAAGGTGGATGAGTCACAGGACAAACCGGTAAACAGATTCATCTTAATTTTTATTTATGTTCATTTTTTAGCTGGTCTCGTGTAAATTGGATACAGCTCACAAGACTGTCACCTTCCAGTTTGCGCCGGGATCGGACAAGCCGTCGGATATCGCCGAGAAATTGGTTTGTCTCTATTTATTTCTTAAATATTACAAGTAATTTCAGCTTGAAGAGAATTGTCTCTCCCCTCATCATGTCGCCGTGGTACAAGACCAATTGGACACGGTCATAAAGTTGGTCAACTCAACTCCAAACAGGGGAATCGGATCGAAATTGACAAGTGTCGTAGAGATACAAACAGTCCCGGCCTCCGTCTCGACAGTCGGTGTTCACGGCCTCTCGACAGCGACACCATCAACACCTGCGCCAGACACTAAGCATCTCGAACCGAGCCCATCGGCTCCTCCGCCATCTGCAGGTGCTGTTCCCCCAGTCGAAGTTCCCGTTTCTGTTCCAATACCCACACAGCCACCGGTAACTCTAATGCCAATTGACTAATCCATTTCCATTAATTTAAGAATCCAGCTCCAATTCCATCAGTCTCGATGACCCAGAGTGTCGAAGGTCAGCTCCCGGCGGAGCCAGTTCCGACGACGCTGCCTTCTTCGACGTCTGTTCAATCTTTTGCTCCAACGGCGTCTGGCAAACCTTCCCGATTCCAAGTGAGGGCCTTTTTTGAATTCGAAGAATGTCTCCGTTCAGGTTACACCTTCTACGGTGACCACAGTCACGCCAGCTCCCGCTCCTCCACCAATTGCTGTTGTGACCGAGCCGCCGACTCCTTCACATGGCCAGCTGGCTGCGCCATCGTCCGTATCGTCTGGATCTTCCCCGAGTCAGACCGCTCATTCGAATACTTCCTCGCTTACCAGCAACTCGAGCACAGGCAGTAGGTTCAAGGTTTGTCTCATTTTCTCCTAGAATATCTTTCGCTGTTTAGGTACAACCGGTCAGTAGTATTGCTCCACCCGCTCCACCGTCGGAATCTGGCTTCTCGTCGTCGACTTCCACTCAAACCGAAGCCAGTCTCACAAGTGTCGCTTCTTCTGTCGTCACTCCCCAGCCATCTGTATCTTCAGTCAAGCCAGTTGTAGTACGTTCAATTGCATTTGTTTCATCAACATTATGTCTAGGTGTCCCCTTCTCCGTCCTCCAACAACCAGCCGGCGCAAACTATCAATCCGCTGATGTTGCTGGACACGGAGCTGAGAAAGGTCAGTGGTGTGACGACGGTCTCGGCTGCGGGTCCTTCTGTCCACGCCCCAATACCCGACTCGATGACCACTTCCATCCATCAGGCCGCCAGTGTCGCCACTGGTCTGACTCATGTCAATGGCACCGTATCTGTGGGCTTTTTATCCGTCTATTCAATTTTAATATTTCAGGTTCATGGCAATTCTCAAGGCCCCGGCAGCCTTCCCCACACGCCATCCCACACGGGAGATGCCACCACTAATCTCTCTGAACTATCGGAGAAGTTGGCTGTGCTCAGTCAGCGACAAAAGGACGAAGAGAATGGCTCCAATCAGACGACGGCCAGTGGCCCTGACGACCTTCAGGTGGACACCCTCAACGGGCTGAAACAAGCTCTTCAAAAGGTCTTTTCGCTGTCAAACGTCTTCTATTATCTTTTTTTCCAGGTTATTAATCCGGAAGCGAGAGAGCCGACACCGTCGCATTACTCCGATTCGGCCGGCAAGACGTCGTCTCCCGTCACCGGTTCGGATTCCCATCATCACGACGAGGTACCCGTCATCCTTTTGACTTGTCCTTTTTGTCTCTGCTTGAACTCATCCCGTTCAATTACACCCGCTCGTTTTCCTGTTCTTAAATAACCCGTGTGTTCTCTAGCCACTGAATGCTGATGTTCCCCCGTCGACCGAAGACGATTTTGTTCCTCCGACTACGGACAATGGATCTGGTCAAGAAGGTCTCCAGCCATCACAAACGGCACCGGATCTACGGCAAAAGAAGAGCAACAATGTGGCCACCCTGGATAATCTCGAGAATGCTCTCTTGTCGACTCTCGGGACAAATTTCCGCACGGCGACAAAAGAAGAGCCCAGTCACGCCGGAGCTATGTTTCATGTCGGCACGCCTCCGTCGTTGAGTCCCTCCGAGTCTGAGTTTGACCAGGTGTGCTTTGCTTTTTGCTTCTTGTCTTTCATCCAATCCGATAACATTTCTGGCCACCCAGATAAATACTTATATCATAATTATAATTTCCAGGCCGACGAAGATGAGGAAGAAGGCGATCCCGAGATCCACGAAATGGTTTTGAGGTTAGCGACGAAGTTGGCGGATATTAATCGGTCATTTAAGACATAAACTTCAAATTAAAATGTTGAGAGAACAACAACGACAGGAACTGGAAATATTGCGGGCGAGAAAAAGACAACGTGTCGGTCGAGCGACGACTCTTTTGCCAGAAACGTCGACGGGTGCCATTCCGCCATCGTCGTTATCTTTGCCCGCTAGTCCGCCGCCTGTTACAAATGAGGTATTTTCTGTTTTTCTTATCTCTCTAGTTATTTTTTTCAGAAGACAGGCAATCTTCCGTCACCCCGTGGTCGAGCAGGCGATGCCGACACTTTGGCCAGCCAATTACAATCTTTGAATACTCCGCAGCAAAGTTCCAGTCACATGAAATTGGCGCCAGTATCAAGCCTCCCGAGTCGATCAAGAGACAATTATTCGGCTCCACCAAGACCAATATGATTTTAATACTATTTAATTTTACTCGGATGGCTCTCAGAGTATTCGTCTTCTTTTATACGGTGTCGTTTAATAGGATTCTTTACTATACGGGTCTGCTAGCTAAAAAGCCTTCCATCTGTCCGCACGAGTTATTTTTCCCAGTTGCTTTCCGAAATGCTCATCATTATAGTCCCCATTCTCTGGTCATTTCAAATGGTGCTGTTCCCATATTATTTTTCTTAGCCATAACTAGCTATTTTATTCATTCACAATTTTTAACGCGTTGCTTTAGCTTCCGGGTGAAATTGGTCTTTAAAACATCTTGGATTACATAGTGATTCATTTTGTTTAGCGTTTACAATGCTGGGAACAGCTGGTTTACATATCTATTAACTATTTTACTTTAAAAATAAATTGTTGTCACAAATAAGAGTGCAGTGTTCTGAATCATCCATATCACGACTGCATGGCACTCCGGTGTTAGGCATAGCCAGTAAAATTGTAGAAATGGCTGCAGAAATTTTTAATAAAAAAATTATCATAAATTTAATTTTGGCTTGATGGAAGGAGAAATGATCAAGAATCAAGTTTATTTCATAACAAAATATGAAATATACAAAACGTAAGAAAGTGTAATCAACTTTTATAAAATGAGCCGTTTATAAACACTTTCTGCAAAGGCGTTCTTTGACAGCTTTACGAAAATATTTCAGACAATCATCTACTGACATAACGTTCTACAAAAATTTTAATAAATTGTTTATTAAACAAACCTCTTGCGCCATGGCGTATACTAATGCCGGAATTTGACGCATAGCTCGACCACTGAGTCCTTTTGCTTCACTTGCGATTGTCCACAAATGAGATGAACGATTCTGATATTTATCGCCAATTTTCCACGGAGCTGCAAGTGACGAAGAACTATCCACAATTCCTATCTGAAATAACCATATAGAGACACTTTTAGATTTCTACTACTCGCTGCAATTCAGTAATACAGTCATGGATAATATTGTACATCGCTAATTGTGATGGTGGCCCAACGTGTCGAACAAAATCAACTCGGTCAACCAATGCGGAATCAAGGCATTTTTCAAGATTTGAAGTGCACATAATTAAGACATTTTTTCTTCTAAAAGCAAATAATTGGATATCTATTTAGATTACAAACCTGCGAATTCTGTCAATTTGCGTAATCAGGGCATTGACAGCACGGATCGAATCAGCCGGATCGCCTCGGTTTGACGAATTATTTCGGCACATACCCAACGATTCAATCTGAAAATTAAGAAATATCATTGGATCCACACGTACCTCATCTATCAATACAAAAACCATGCATTTTTCATCTTCAGCAAGATCATCGATATGGTCAAACATTTTTTGTACTAATTTACCACTCTAAATGAAAAAGTTAGGGGAAAAAATAACGCTAACTCACCTCCGAAAACCATTTCGAAAAAAGACTATGACTATTAATCTCAACCATTACACTTTGTGGATAAATATCATTGAGCTGGATAGACAACAATTGCGCTAGTCCTCTGCAAAGAGAAGTCTTTCCAGTGCCTGGCGGACCTAAAAGAAATTAAAATAATACAGAAATGACCGACCTAAAAACATTATCATCCGATGCACAGTAATAATATTCGTATCAACGCCGGATTCGGATAACCGCACCAACGAATACACATATGACATTACCTGAATGACTATCAAATGGCAACCATAATGAAAAATACCTCATTTTTTAAATTATCATTATAAAAAAGATTTTGCCAGATATTCTCAAACTCTACGCAAGGTAGATTCCATAGCTGAGAGCCAACTGCACTTTCGTCAGAATTTGTATCTACTAAATTAAAACATTTTTATATGTAAGGCCGCCTACATGAAATATTTTGCGATAAAGGTCCATCGGAATTAAGTCTATATAGATGTAGATCGCTGACTTCTACTTTCGCTGATACCAGTTCTTGCGTTAGATCAGCTCCATCATTCTTTTTAGTACATCCTATGTATATAGAATCACATACATCTAAAAAGTTGCAACAAATGGAAAGAAAAGGCAACCTGATAAAAATGATGGAACAACCAAACTTCCCCAATTTCTTTTTTCATAGTTAACGTTATTAATAAAGGCTTCAACCTCCGTCAAACGCGCTTCTACAGCAGATTTTGCCCTGAAAAATCATGTGACCTTTCCCATTTCAACTAACACTCCGTTTTTTACGCGCACAGCGATTTTTGGCATAACTGAAATGTGCTGATTAAACATCGGTTCCGCACTAGCAGCAGTTGAAACAGCAAAATCTTCATGAGAATAACCATCATGGACAGGTCTGCTCCAGTCGGATGTCTGCGTGTTTGGTATGATCTTTTGCTGCGCTTCTGACAAATTCCTATGGGTCGATGGAAGAATAAGCGTAGGACGCACGGCACCGAAGCCAGCCTAAAAGTTTGACATATTTGTTAAAATAAAAGCATATTTTTTGATCTTCGATGGCATGGTAACTGTCGTGATCAAATCCTGTCCAATAGATCATGTCCAAATTATTACAATCGTTACGAACATTTAGTTTGTTTTCCTTTGTTTTGATTTTTTCGTTATCTGAATTATTTAGCTTAAAATTTTGTGGGTCAATACTGTCCATCCCAGACAATCCTTCGAGACTGCCATCCAAGGTTTTTAATACTTTTTCCTGATCCTCTAAAGATTCTTTTTCACCAAAACCAAGAGGCTTTCCACGATGTACACTCATTCTCTACAAAAAAAAATACAGCAAATCTAAAATTATTTTACCTGTTTTGCATTAATACGCTTATTGGTTTTAGACGTCTTTGGAGATTCCGCCACGATTGTTTGCAATTTTGCAGTCATGTGAAATACTGATTCTGGATTCTCGGAGGTGTTTAAAGGAATCGGAGGCTTTCCTAAGATATTCTCAATACAATTGTGGTCCAATTCTATGTCGTTGTTTGCAGTAAGAGATACTTCTGCATTTTTCGTGCCAACAATTTCCTGATGCGTTGCATTTTTCGCAACTTCTACTTTTCCATTGTTTTCAGATGAGAAAGAGTAAGCAGGCTTCTCGCTTTCCTTTTCGCTGTCTTCTATTATAAGAGACGGCTTCTCTAATTTTGTAATTTTAAAGAGTGGTTTGTCAATATTAGGTCCTACACCAGCAGTCTGAAAAGATATTTAAAATATTTGATATTGATATTCGAAAACCTTGCACTTATTTTCCAATAAGAACACTTACATTATTATGTTTTAAAAGATTACTCTGGTTGATTATTCTGAGCGCCCTCTGTACAACATCATCTTTATGAACACTTAAACCCATAGGGTTTAGATCGCAAGTACAGCGCGTTTTGTCGCTGGAAAATGATGTATCTAAATTAAGCACGTCAAGAAAAAAAACAAAAAACTAGAAACCTTCACAACTTCCACGGAGAACTGCGTCGCTAGCAAATTCATCCTCTTCGACCGTAGAAGAAGATGACGACTTATACTCGCTAGACAATATTTCCATTACTAAAATAATGAAGTAATATAACAATATATAACAAAGTTATTGAATAACTAATTGTAGGCAAGAACAATTGGCAATCTACGCCAAAAAAGTCTGATGTAAGCAAGCGGTCAGACAAATTCGAATAGCCTAAGCGCGGTTAATCGGTCATTTTGAATTTCGAACAGCATTTTCGTTCCAATTTTCTAAATAATGAAATAAGTATATATAAACTATAATAATATAACAGAAACGCGTATATAAAGTTCGCAGAATCCTCAGAAGATATTCACTTTGTTTTTTCTATATTTAGGACACCTGCCCAATAATAAAGAAGTGAACGCGTGAAATCAGGAATGCGGGCTTTCAGATTATTCGAATTTTTATAAGAAAAACAAAGCTCATAAAATGTATTTCCTATTTGGATTACCTTTGCTGCAAATTCAGCCTATGCAATGCTTTGCGGTGTCTAGGTGCAGGTGCAAAGATAATGCCGAAGAATAGGCAATATTTTCTTCCTATCCACAATAACATCCTGAAATTCGAACAAAACGTGTTTCCCGAAATGCTGAGGACGCCTCTTCGCTGACCTCTTGCTTTTTTCGTACGTTATCGACCCGATAATCGCGTTCTGATAAAACACTCGCCATGTATCGAGACGAATTGAAGCTTTTCCTCGGCTGTCTAGGAACTTCCTTTGCTGTTTACCTGGTCAATTTACTTTTCATCCCTTCGAAAATATTTTTCTTTAGACTTATCGTCAGTTGAAACAATGGCTCATTTCGAGAAAAGACGACGGTTTTGTGCCCGTGGGCGTCGTGAAAAATCTCTATGTATATCCAGCCAAGTCTTGTAAAGGAAAAGAGGTGAGAAGTCGACAACACCAAATGCCAATTTTTGTAGGTATTTTCGTTTTATTGTGGACCGAAGGGGCCGCAGTGGGGAGAGGCCAAAGATCGCCATTTTCAACTTATTGACGGCAAGACGGGCGTATTTTGGACTGCCAGACAGAAACCCAAAATGGTATGCTTATTCAGAATGGATTAATAAATTCGGCTAGGTATTAGTTGAGGTGATAGTCGAGGGAGGAGTCGTCACGGTGACAATTCCCGACGGGAGACAAGTCTCTTTTCTAGTGGACGAAGTCAAAAAGAATAACGACGTCAGAAAGACGACGTGAGCAAGGATTGTGGTGTGAAAAACATCCCTTTTAGACTTCATGCTAAGTTGAGGACAGACGGCTACGACTGTGGCCAAGAAGTGGCGACACTTCTCTCTCAATTTTTGGAAGACGACCATGTCCGAATGGTCATGTTCGACGATCCACTTTTTACCGAGAGAATCTGTAAACCTGAGCCCCAATGGTGGATGAATAACCCGGTGCCCACGCGAGTTGACCACGTCGCTTATCAGGATCTGGCCCCGTATATGATCCAAACTGAAGGTTCTCTGGCTGATTTGAATTCTCGACTGGATAAAGACGTATTTTTTCTATCTGCCGAAAGAGTCGATTCAGGTCACTCAATTGAATTTCCGACCTTCGATTGTCGTCGACAAATGTTCCGCCTGGGATGAGGATTCCTGGTCAGAGCTGAAGATTGGCGATGTCCGTCTTGAGTGTTTCAAACCATGCACTAGGTAGGACATTCCGTTATTTCTCGATGAATTCTTAAAGATGTGTTTTGACGACTGTTGATCCGGCAACTGGAGAAAAGGATCCTGACATGCAACCTTTGAAAAAACTCAGAGAATTCCGTCTGGCTCCCGAAGGTCCAATGCGCAAAGAATTCAAAGAGTCGCCTATTTTTGGGGTCAATGCCGGACTTGTGAAATCAGTGAGTTCATTTCAGTTAGCTCATCATAATCTTCTTTTTTTCAGGGTTATATCCACGAAGGACAAGTTGTCTATGCCCGCTACAAGCCGTCTGCCTTTTGATCCATTTTATCTCAATAAATATTATTCGGGGGATGTCTTTGCCAAGAGAAGTTCAAAGACAAGACAGTTGATGAGAGTGTGACGTCGTTCGTCTGCGCACTCCATTACCGGCCGCTGTAATGGATATTTATACCGCCGGTTATCATTGTTTGTATTTCATTCTCGTCTTGTGGCCATGCTTAGCCCATCTAATTTTATTGAGGAAGTCCCTGCTTTGATTAGTTGTCTTATTGTCGGTTTCCTCAGTTTCAATGTGAGTCTTTTCCCGTCGTCATCCAATATTCTCAGGGTGCCAAATATGTCCGTTCTTTCTTCTCTAAATCCGCTGCTCCGAATACCGATTTTATCCCAATTGGAGTCATCAAATATCTCCATATATTCCCGTTTAAATCAGCCAAAGGCCATAGGGTGAGTCTCGACGGTTTTCTGTCCACTGTCATCTTCGTCTTCTAGGTGTTTTCCATCTTTTGCGACTATCGAGGCCCCAGAATGGGTGAGATCAAAGACAGAGAATTTCAACTGATCAACGGCAACACTGGCGACTATTATTCCTGCAAAATAAAGCCACAGATCATTCTGATCGAGGCTGATATTAAGGAAGGTATTCTCCACGTCAAGATACCCGGATTCGATGAGATTCTCGTCAATAAGGAAGAAGTGAAAAAGAAGAAGCAGATCTGTCCCACCCTGTGAGTAGTTGCCGCTTTTTTAAACTACAGTAATTCAGTTGGAACGGGCTACGAATTGACGCTTATGATTGTGGAGAAGAAGCATCAAAAGCTTTTTCAAAATATTTGGAGGAGGACAATGTTCGACTGACAATGATTGCCGATGATTTGTACAACGAAAGGCTCTGCACTGACAATCCTTCTTTTTGGAAAAATAACCCGGTCCCAGAAAGGGCTGACAGGGTAAGAAGAAATCATTTGGTTGACAAGACACAATATTTTTCTAGGTCAATTTCCATAATTTTGCTCCTTTCCTGATCCAGACGGAGTCCTCACTGGCTGACCTCAACTCTCGACTGCCTGAACCCGTCGAGCAGATGCAATTGAGACCGGTAATTGTGATTGATAAATGTCCCAGTTGGGACGAAGACCGTTGGGCCGAGCTAAAGATCGGCGATGTCGAACTCCAAGTTTACAGGCCCTGTGGGCGGTAAGGAGTGTCCTCGAAAAGAGAGAAAGCCGCCTTTTTAGATGTCCTTTGATCACCGTCAGCCCGACAGAAGGCAAGAAACACACGGATCTGCAGCCTCTGAGAACATTGCGAGATTATCGGATGGCTCCAAGAGGAGCAATGTTCGACTATTTTAAGGAGAAGCCCATTTTTGGTGCACTGGCTGGAATACACAAAGATAAGACGGGATATATCCACGAGGGACAGGTTGTATATGCCCGGTACAAGCCAAGCGAATGGTAGCCTTTTGTCTTTATTACCCTGTATTTTATGTGGCACTCGGTCGACTTTACAAATAAATTGTTTGTATCACAGAAGGCGACTCAGTCGCGACTGCAGCAGCCACAACAAGCACGAAGGAATTTCTTACGATAGGGAGAAAGGAGAATAATTGAGAAAATGAGAATTATGAAAGGACGAAGGAGAAAACAACTGAAATGAAGAGAGTAGAATTCAAGAGCGAGAGGACGCATGATGGACAAGGGAATGTGAAACAATGAGGAGAAGTCTTCTTCGAGAGAAATGACAGCCCAGACTGAAAATGAAATACGTCAAAGCGGAAAGAGGAAAACTTGCCCAAATAGGGAATAAGAAGGGATTGAAGCACAATTTGGAACAGAATGAACCAGAAAAGACGAGACTTCGAATGACGAACTTGAGAGTACGGAGAAGTTTTGACATATTCATCACGACGTTTACAAAAGACAAAGAGAGACTGAAATAAGACAAAAGGATAAATAGAACAAGATGAACTTACGGCCAATGTCTGAATAAGAAGGAAAAGAGCTCCGATACAGGCAGCAAGACGTGGAATAGCCGAGACAATGGCCAGAAGAAGGGGAGGAAGCGGAAACACAGCCAGAAGAACATCCAAGGCAGCCAAAGGAAGCACAACTAATAACTGAAGAGAGAAAAAACCACGGCTGAAAAAAAGGGAAATATGAGAATGGCAGTGAGACTGACAAAAAGTGAGTATAGCTAATCTCATCTGGACGGGCGACTGCCTTGTGGCCATATTGGAAAGCACCGATGGAAGAGAAAAGAGACGACCAGAAAAGCCACGAGGCAAGAGAATATTCGACAATTGCCAGCCACCAAGTTTTACTGAAAAACAATCCTAATTCAATTGAATGAAATAAACTGACGAGAAAATGCGATAGGTGGTGTAATACGTCAGAACTTCTCCATAAATATGAACAGCTTGGCTAAAATATTTGACTAAAATGGATAGAGAGAAATGGCTTGCCCTTGCAAAGCGTGGAGGGCGCCAGTCCATTCAGCCGTCTCTCCGACGTAGTAATACCAATGCTGGTCCCTAAAGTTCGTCCTATTTCCTTCAATTTCTGTGTTTTACACTCTTCCCGAAAAGTCGAGACTGGCCCTAATCTCTGTGTAGATATCGAAACCGCACTCGAGCAGGATGGGCACCAACAACATGACGACGAATGTCTTGAGGAAATCCCGTCGACGGATAGCCAAGGTCAGGGTGAAGACGAGGATGGCCAGCAGACATTTGATGGCCAGAACACCGATCCGGAAATGAGCCGGGGTGTATGCAATCAGCTGTGGTACAACTGCAACTGGTGGATATTCTCTCTATCATTTCACCAATTGTTTATATGGACTCTGTTGCCCACCCGCTAATAAACAGCTAACCTCGTGTTGTGACAACATCCATCGGGACATCGGTTGCCATCTCCCCGGTCAACAGAGGCTCGTCACCATTCGTAATATTCTCCACACTCCGGATGACGGTCTCTTCTGGCAAATCACCACTGCCTTCCATTTCTAAAAAGAAAAAAAGGAAGATAGAGTCGGGACACGAAACGATCAAGGGCGAACGGGTTGTGATGCGTGACGACGGCGTGAAACGAAGATTATTGGGGGGAAACAGAAGTATCAGAAAATGAAATGTGAGGAAGAATGGAAGAAATAGGATAGGATAAAAGGTGGGTGGACACTTCCTCAGGGTTGAGGCTGGTAGGGGGAAGGCGACCATCTAAACAAAACAGAGATGGGAAATGTGATACGAATGGGGGTAGATATAAACTGTGACGACAGGAGGGCCTCGGCCTGTATTGAAACGAGGATGAGGTGGCCAGTTCGACTGATCAATAGCGGTGGATGTCGCCCGTGTAAAAAAAGACAAGTAAGAAACAAGACAGGATGACCTCCAGAAATTCAATATCGAAAGCTTGATTTACCAGGAAGGAATTGCGGACGGGAACCTGCTATTTATCGCAAGGAAACATCATTGTAAAAGAGCTAGTTTGAAAATATTTAAAAGATATCAATTAAAAGAGAAATAAAAGAGGGAAGAATTGATTTGAGCATGAGCAATGTCGGACAGGGGACGAGGTTGATTTGTCATCTGGGGATATCATCAGAGGAGTCATCGTCGAGTAACTTCCTCGAGAGAAATCGTATCGACCGGCATGTCCTTTTGCTGTGTAACAGACTCTTTTTTAAAGGAGATCCATGTCGGCTTCTGGCCAAGCTAATAGATCCCCCAATATGGACAGAACTGGCCGGGCAGAAACTGAACTGTGCCAGGCGGCAAACTGGCCGCTCCCGTTTAAAAGAAGCGTGAAAACGACGCGGACACCTTCGCAAAAGAATTGCATTAGGATGGGACAAAATTGACGGCCTTGGATGTGGAAACGAGAGTACAAGTTATTGTTGTTGCTATGAGACGAGTCATCTCCTTCGAGTTGACAATGGCAATTACTCTCGACTCTCATCAGGGTACAAAGTAAAGATCAATGGAGCAGGCTGCAGGAGCTCAGAGGCAGTTTAAGACACGTGTCGCTGGAGGGTCCCCAGCTGATTTATGTACGGGGCAAGGGTCACTCATTGCTAGACGATACTCGACTCGTCCTACCTGATTCTGTTCTGGTCTTCTTCTTCAACAAGTCGATTTCTCTTTTAGACGCCGCGGAGTGTCTTCACACTCTTGTCTGTTACAATTATCCCACCGATTCTGCCCCGTTTTACACATCTTGAGAAGAACTTTAATTTGATAAGATATTCATTTTCGTCAATATTCGACACAAGATATTGCAACATTAAACGACGTAATACGAAGAAGCCAAACAAGAGGGCGATTAGTTGCCCAGGCCCAAAATACCATGGAAATCTTTTGCTTACGGCATGAATGTGATATGTAGAGGCAAAAACATAATAAGGGAGAATAAGTATGAAAACCATTCGACAAATGTTGGACTCAGTACGCCACAGCATCCTCTCTTGGTGTCCGGAGCGAATCCGCCCTATGAAATGGATCATTGGGACACTCCAGGGCGATTTTCAGAAACGGCAGACTACTTGCTCCATAGTGAAGTCAAGAAGCTTCTTGCTGGTGATTGCAACAAATTCTTCTGACTCAAAATTAAAAAAAACCATCTAAAATCGTCGTCATTAAATCATTTGACGACCTCCAAAAAATCAGTGGAAAAAGTACTCTAGAAGAATGGCTCATTTTTTTTACAATGATCATTCTTTAACAGTAAACAAGGAGCAGAATCTTGCAGTCGAGAGGACTTTGGGGGAATTTCTCTCCAAAAAAATGAACTTTCTTCGGCGATGACGATCCGAAGATATCAAAACTGTCGGAGGAAAACGCCTGGTTCCATAAAGATAAGAATGGTAGATTCTTCCTCCAACCTCGACTTCGAAAAATGGATAGCTATGTTTATTCAATATTACGTTAGATATGTTCCGGATGTCGAACGGGAATGGAGACACCAAAATGGGTATGTGATTGAGACACACACGCATGAATCTCTCACAAAATAAATCTATAGATAAACTTGATACAAATGTCTGCCAACAATTTGTTCAGAGAAAGACCATCGAGTTTAATCCGCGTATGATGTCCTCCTTTTTACACTTTTCTTCTGGTCCGAATTTTCCCCGCAACACCTGCCTCAGGAACTTTGTTATCGGTCGGGATTGATGGCCAGTTTAGCTGACACGGCTCCTCTATACTCCTTCCTCATACCAGACAAAAACTGCAAACAGTCGTCTCGAGGGTGTTTGCCCATGTGTCGACCCATAGCTCTACCTCATTCCAGATGTGTCCTCCGTTCTCTTGTCATCCTTCGTTCCCACTCCCAGTGGCATGTCTAATTGTGGCAATTAGAATAAGGCTCCACCTAATCCCGGCTCGGCTGTCGCCACCCATCCAGATGGTCCACAAGACACATTCCTGGTCCTCTTTGGGAATGTTTCCACTTTGTTTATTCCTATGATGACATTTGAATCGGTCGGATATTCTCGAGGGAATCCACTCCTGACCCCGTCCACCAGATTATCTTCCCCTCCCACCCGCGTTATTTTCAACGGGAACAACTGCACTGGTTTATAGTTATCACACCTTGGAATTACCTATTTTTTTATTTTGCATAGAGCCCTGGGCCCCTGACTGACAGCTGTGACAGATTGGACTAACTTTGTTTCCAACTGGCCTCCCTTTCCCTTCGTGACCATAAAACAAGAATTAATTAGCAGTACAGGCCTAATTAGGAGCGAGAGTCCCGCACTCGACGTCGACATCTGCCAATTCGCCCTCTTCTATCCCGTGAAATATGGATGCAAATTTGAGGACGCGTCAATTGACAAATTTGTCAGTTCGTGGTCCTCCTTATATATACGAAGTCGTCGAAGTCGAGCCAGCTGTTCCTCGGACTCCCTCCCTCTTTCTCTTGTGTAACTGCCGGAATTCGCACCGCAACTTGATACTTGCCATTTTTTGTTATTTCTTTTCTTTTTTCCCTAATTCGTTTATTTTAGATGAATGTCAATCCATTTCATGGGGCAGACCCATCACTCGAAAGGAAGTTGGCTTCTCTTCACGAGGAGATGCAGTCACTTCGAATGGAATGCGACAGCCTCATAAACAAGCATTTGCTCGTCGAGAATAGCCTCTACCAGGTGAAATTTTCGATACTTTCAGTAATGGGGCCATTTGTCGTTGGAGCAGGCCCGTTGGCGATGAACAGACGAGATTAGTCGGCCTGAAACTATCAATCACCCTGACACATGGCACCTTTTCAGAGCAACCTTATATTTACCAATCCGGATACATCCAGTGCTTATAATACAGGAGGCGAGAGCTGTCGAAGCAATTCCGTCACACCGGAAGACAATATGAGGTCTGTCAGCTAGTTCCCTTTCCCAACGAGTCAATTTCAGTCCACAAGAATTTCATGACCATCGTTATTCTCCCCGTTCTCCTCGTGGATTGCATCGAGCTTTGCCTCTTCCATCCAACATTCGAAAGAACATTCCTGAGGAACCTCGAATTGTTGATATAAGTGAGTATGGATCAGTTTAATTTGAAAACAGATTCCAGAAATACCCATGAGTCTTTTACATGTGACAAATAACAACATTCCACCAAAAAACACAATTCATTTGAAGAAATCATCGAGAATTTCACCGACTAAAGAAGTTTATGCTCGCCGTTTTAGGTTTGAAAGCATAAAAAATTCAGGAAAATCATTTTACAGGATTCCGTCATATTCGATTGTATTGAGAGATGAAACGAAGCCCAAAAAAGAAGTTATCCACACAAATGAAGAGTTTCAGATGCCAAAGTGAGTCTATTCCAAACGCAATGCCAAATGAGACTAGATTTTTTCGTTCAACTAAAACTCGTGAAAAATTATATATGTTTGATAAGCCGGTGGAGGAATTACAAGAAGAATTGAGTGATGAAGAACAGCCAGGAACATCGAAAGAACACGACGAAGAAGACATAAAAAAGACGGACGAACCAACACAATTTAAGTGGAAAGTAAAGAGACGATGTGACGGAACACGTTATGTCGTCAAAAGACCTATAAGAAGCCAGATATTAAAAAAGAGAGAAGCTCAATTATTACGGGAAAGGACAGGACTTAGCACTGATGATGATGCTCTCAGCGAACTCAAAGTATGTTGGGATGGGACTATAAAAAGGGCACTTTCAGCTGGGACATTTCCATTCGAGGGAAGAACGTAAGCAACATTTGGATAGAGAAAAGAAAAGGAAGGAGAAAATTCAACAAAAAATACAAGAAGTCCGACCTGTGGATACGGTAAATTAGATCTTTTTTTACCGTAAAGAAAACGTTTCAGACCATTGTGCAATTATCGCATAAGAAAATGCAAAAAAAGACCACGCAAATGCTTTTGGACGGTTTTGTGACAACGCAGGAGGTAGACTCACCCACATTATTTTATGGTAACTTCGGGGTTTAGGTACTAAGCCAACACAACACATCGTTAGCGGGTAAACATGGGATACTTTCGGTGACTACGGTATAAACATATTCATTTTTCTGTACAGATATTATGTGGTAATAAATTATCTTGAATAATTACATAAGAGTTCGATTTGACCAGAATATGCTACAAGTAAGGTGAATAAGATTGACTAGCGTGATAGAGAGCGATAAATTAGAAACAGGAGGGAAAACATCATAAGAACAGCCACAATTAGTAATAATAGACGATTTTGAATAACCCTAAAAAATATATAATAATAATTAAATAAACAAACCTTTTTATCATAGTGTTCAGCATTTTGTTACTTCTGGATAAATCAGCGTCTGCTTCGCGCATTCGTTCCCGAGCTCGTGTAATAGTTTCCCGTTGCGAAGATAAATTTCCTAACACTTCAGTTCCTATCTATAAAAAATTTGTTTATGAGAAAATAAAAGGCTCACTTGTTCAGTTTCAATAGCCATTCTGTAGGCATCCTGAAGTTTTCTTGAAGATCTTTCAAGTCGCTCTGTATTCGCAATCAACATATCTTCCTTAAAAATTATAATTGTGATAAATATTTTGAGATACTTGTTGGTCAATTTGAACTGCTTCATCAAATGCTAGGAGCTCGGCTCTATCGGCAACTTCTCTTAAACGTCGTACTGCTTTATCTAACTCTGAATCGAGTTGCTTTTTGTCCGAATAGTAGCTTCGCACTCGAAGATCATATTTTGCTCGATCAGCACTAAATCACGTTGTCATAAATTAATGATATAAAAATAGATTGCCTTCCAGGGGGCAGATCACGCACTGCCAATTCCATTTGTTCCAACAATTCACCGACGTCAGTTAATAAACGTTGAACAGCCTAATTAAATAATAAAATATCCTAAATGTTTTTACCTGCACAGCCGAGGGCCTTTCTGATGCAGCCAGCATTTGCAGTCTTCCTATTTTGGATGTTATCTAAACTTTTTGGGTTGCTATAATTTATTGAAAAAAAAAGAAAGAAAAATATCTAAGCGGACCTCTGCAGTCTGGATAGAATATTGCTGTTCGAATTCCGCTAAGGTTGTAGTTGTCATCTTCGAAGAGCCCAGATCCCCCATTTCAATCATCTAAATGATCATAAATGATTTAAATTTAAAAAAATAATGTTAAATCTAAAAAGAAGTATAAAACGACAAGCATTGGATTAAGTAATAAAATAGTCAGAATTCTATTTATATCAATAAGAACAAGAACAAATCAACAATTATAAATTAACCTCTATAATGAGCATATGCTCGATTAGCTTCACAAGTTTTGTGTAATTCTTGTTTGGCTTGAATAGTGAGACCTTCATTTTGATAAGCAGCAAGCAGTTCATTAGCAAGAATATCTCTAAAATATATATAGAGTATAAAAACATCAGCAAAAATTTACTTAAAATGTGTTTCGCCGTGAGCCGCCCGCTGTCTGCAAATATCTCGCATCATTTTCATTGCACGGAATTCTGCTTCTTGATCTTCTATTGGAAATGGCACCTGATATGTTGTACCACCTAAATTTCTGTTAATAACAAATTATTTCATTTTACCTCGTGTTACTCCTTGTAGTTTCATTAACGGCCAGCAATTTCGCATTCCCACTCGAGCGATAGCAAAAGGGTCAACTTCTATTTTCGTCTAAAAACTTAAAATAACTTTCAATTAATATTGGTCAATGTTGTGATATGAGTAGATAAAATAAATATTACCAACCTTTTCGTCCTCAGATGCTTGCATCCAAGCTTTATATTGTTTCCTTTTAATAATTTCTAAAGCAGCATAGACATGTTTTTTTGAGGTTTCTTTATCTCCTTCTTTCATAGCAACACGAATAAACTTGTCAATCTAAACAGAATAAAAGAAAATTTGAAACAAGTAACCACATGATCTCGATAAAAGACAGGTGTTTCATCACTTTTCATAGCTTTGATATATAAGAAATTTCGTTCATCGTCTGGATCAAGAGGTTCAGATAGCTAAAATATATATCAGATATGCCAAAGAATCCATACCTTTGTGGTAACGGGTTCGCGAAAAACTCGAGGATCGTACATACTACTTACAGTTGCCGAAGTTGAAACATTTCGGCATAGACCTATAGAACGGCTGCCTATTTGTACTATGGACATCTGTAAAATAAATGAACTTGAAAAGGAACCATTCGATAAAAGAGTACAAACTATATAGAATAGAATGCACACTTCGCCAAATTTGAATTTTTCGGCACCCCCATTTTGGCGCCAAAATTTATATTGGGAAAACCTATCTTCCCTATGTACGATTAAGCTGAACGATCCAGGCATGCTCATGTGCTGTTCTTGGGCTTAAAAAAATCTAGAGATGATAATCTAAAAAAGTTAGGAAACAGATTTTGCATTTTTTGTCATATTCATCGAAAAAATAGCCGTTGGAAATGAGGCATCAAAAATTTCGCATAAACGATGGGATTGTGAAAAAACAAAGGCCTAAATCAAAAATCTGTTTCCTAACTTTTTTAGATCATCTTCTTAGCTTCATTTTGAGCCCAAAAACAGCCCATGAGCATGTCTGGATCGTTCAGCTTAATCGTACATAGGTCGCCAGAGCCAAATCCCGTTACGTAACGCATGCAAATATTGACGACATCTACTGTTTTATGGTCATTTTTCTTCAAGATTCTTATTTTTTTCTTTAGTTTCTATTGCTAAATACTCTAAAGACGATAAGCAAGCTTTTCATCAAAAAAATTTGCAAAATTTTGTGGTATAATTAGGTGAAAAAATACGAAAGAACACAAAATGATTTGCTATTTCATTTTGATGATTTCTGTTCGTTTCTTTTACTTTTTTGCTTTCTAATTGTTGTATTATCGAACGTTAGTATGTTAGCAATGTAGAAAATCAGTTATAAGTAATAGAATCTATAAGAAATTAGCATTTTTAGTCAAATTAGCATATGACACTTCGCTTTCAAATTTGCTCATAATGTCATTTCTAGTCACTGTTGCTTTGCTCTCTTTTATTGTTTTATTCTTTTTATTATGTTTTCTGTTATTTTTACTCGATAATACAATACTTCTAGATACTTTTACAGTAAAAAATAAAGAAGAACAATGAGCATCAAGAGCTCAGGTAATGGATTTTAGCGACAGACAAAGTAAGTTGCTTCCTTCGATAATAAATACTTTTAGGCATTGTTTTTATTTTTTTGTTGATGTTTTATAGTTGCAATTGCATCAAATACAAGAAGAAACTCTGTAAAAAAATTTTCCGACCTGAAAACTTGTAATTTTTTTCATAAGTTTTCTTGCGATCAACAATTGCTACACCTGTATGTTTCTTTTTGTTTTCAGCTTTTTTATTCGTCATATCAACTGGTTAGCTCTCTTCCAACGTAAGTTAGATCATCTTTATCAGAAAAAAATCATTTAGATAGCTGCAATAGGGATCAATTGGGTATTTTTTTTGTCGCAGTGTATCTCATCTATACTGCTCATTTCTTCAACTAGCATGCTCTACAGAGCTTTCTTTATGGATAATCTCTTGTTTCTGCATAAAATAAACTATGAAAACATAAAATTTGAGTCGAAAATAGATAAAAAATGATTTTTCATGAAAGAGGAAAAAAGCAAAAATATTTTGGTTGAGGCGAGGATCGAACCCGCGACCTTCAGATCGTCGCGCGCCTTAGACCACTCGGCCAAAATTTTGGCGTCACAGACCTTTAAGACGCCGCCCCCGGCGAGCTGTGAATGATCAATAAATTAGACAAGGTTGCTAACTCGTTTATGTAAAAATACGTACGCCAGCTCCTAATTTTATTTTTTCTCAAAATGTGCAAGGCTGTAAATTTACTTTTTTTATTTGGCCTAGTTTCTGACTGCTTTTATTTTCCAGATGCCTTTTCTGTTAGTGACAGGACATCCATCATCTGGAAAAACAACGGTTGTTAATCGACTTGCTGAATATTTCAAAGGAAGAGGCAAAGATGTTGTAGTAATCAAGGACGAAGATAATTCGGTTTTTTCAAGATGTATTTTTAATAATTCGCAAAAGGTCATCAGCTCATATTTATTTTATTTATTACACATTCTGTATTACAGGAAAAAGATCATCGCTCTTTTATAAGGTCGCTAGTTCAAAAACTGGCAAGCAAGAACTCAATAGTTGTTTGCGATGGAATGAATTACATAAAAGGTTATTCTGTTATTTTATTCTACGTTGATTTCAGGATACAGGTATGAATTATTTCTTTCGGTAAAACTATCCAAAACTACATATGCAGTACTACATTGTAATGCTGATGAATCAACTTGCCTCTGGCTCGATACAACAAAAAGTGACACTGAAAAGTAATTCATAGGATATGATTTCTTATTTTTTTTTAACAGATACAAGGAAGAGTTAATAAAAGCCTTAATTCAAAGATATGAAGAACCTCTCTCTAAAAACCGATGGGATTCTCCTTTATTTGAAATAAAAATAGGCAAACATGAAGGGTAATTTTGTCTACATATATTTTTATTTCATTTTAGGCATCCTTCCGCTGATGCATTGGAAAATATGGATATCGACTTAGAGTATTCTTCCCCGCGCTATGTTGAGCTTCCAGCAGAGGAATTATATAATTGGTTATGCGAAGTAAAATATCCGAGAGAATGTCTGATAATATCTGAAATTTAGGGAGTGCCGTTAGCAGAAAATAAAAGTACCCAAGTTGTGCCGTTAGCGCCGACAGATTTTCTTCATAATTTGGATAAAATAACACAAGAAGTAAGTTTGCATTTTGAATGCTTACGTTAATTATTAATTAGGTCGTGAACTGCTTAGTACAAGGGCAGAAGGAAAACATTATTGGGCAGCCCATTATTATAGGATGCGCCGAAGAAGGAAGTAATAGAGTAGGATTTAATACATAACCAATTCTCCGAATATTTAGATTGAATTTACCAAAATCAGATCTTTAGCAGAATTAACCCGGTTGAGGCGGCAATTTATTTCTATGTTCAAATCCAACCCTGTGAAGAATTCGGAGAAAATAGCTGCACTTTTCATTAATTTTTTAAATACCACAAGTCATGCCTGAGACGTAAATGAATGAAAAATTTGCAAGAAACGTCTTTTAAAAAAGTTACATTCTATCTGCTTTCTCGGCAGCTGCTTTTACAGCCTCAATAAGAGCACTTCGAAAACCTGAAAACTTCTGTTCTCTTCTTCCCTTCTGATTACCAGCATTTTCCAATTTCCTTACACCTTCGATGGTCGTACCACCAGGCGAACAGACCATATCCTTCAACTTTCCCGGATGTTCCCCACTTTCCAAAACCATTTTTGCAGCGCCCTAAAGGCTGTAAAAAACAAAGAACCATGAGGGATACCATTACGGTTTGTGCTGCCAGTAGTTGTGCTTGCTGTCTGGGTACTCCCGCTAAAACACCGCCATCGGCCAACGCTTCAATGAACATGTAAACCTAAATAACCTTTGAATCAATTGTTACGACCCTACCCAGGCAGGTCCACAGGATGCAACAGCCGCTGCTCCATTATAGATGTTCTCGTCGACTTCTATCCACATTCCCGATGACTCGGCTAATTTCTTGACAATTTGCCCCTGAATTACTTATTTTTTCTTTCCGAATGATATTGTGACCAAGTTCGGATTTTCCAGTTGTACTTTTGTAATCAACGTTGCTCCTGCTCCGATGGCTGCCGGTGTATTTGGCATTATTCGAACCACAGGACCAGAGTAGCCAATTTCTGCTAACTAATGTATACTGTTTAAAATTCAAAGCAGTGGTCCATTACTTCTTTTTCTAACACCGGAGTTCCAATTCCGGCCAAAAGTGAGATGATTAGGGGTATACCCTTAAAATTTGCTTGTTTCAGTTCATCAAAAACATCCCGTCGATACTGAGGTTTAATTGAAAGAACGATTATGCCTAAAATGATCATAATAGATGACGGATAGGGTTGGTACAGCTGCCAAGTTCATCAACCATTTCCGAATTTGTTGTCGAAACATGGTAGCCTTTCTGGAGCCATTTGTCAGCACTCGCTCGTGTTTTAGTCGTAATGGAAATCTGTTCTTTTTTTAGAAAGCCTTTTCTCGAATGAGTTTATAATTATACTTATACCTGATTTTTGACTTCCTTCGATGATAGCTGTGGCCATATTGCCCCCTCCGATAAATAAAATCTTTGGTGCAACATCACAGGTGGCGGTCAATGATTCAAACGTCGACATCTAGAAGATTGAAGAAAACTAATTTGACGGAGATAGAAACTGCCACTACACAGAAATAGAGTATACAGCTAATGATATCTTTTATTCTGTTCCAATTTGCAATATATGAAAAAAAAATTAAATTCTACTCATTCAATATCATATTCTTTGTGCCTTTTCTCTTTGAAGAAGTTTTTCTGCTACACCTATGTAGTAAACTGTTTGAGCAATTCCAAAGAGCGGCGCCATTACCATCATACGACAAGCTGCTCCTTTGAAAAGAGCCAGAGGTCCTTCATTTTTCAATATACTTTTGAACGTGTTCCACATACTGAAGTTTTAGAATTGTTGAAAAAAGGAATACCTTCTGTCTTTAACTGCAGGTGATTGCAATCTTGTCTTGATGACGTCTAATGGAGTTACGCAAAAGGAGCCGATAGCACCTGCTGCGAGTCCAGCAAGAAAACTGGCCCAGAAGACTGCATCACCTAAAAGTTTTTGCTATTTTTTAATTTTTTTCAGGCCAGATATATAATGACGAGATGAAAAATGCGAAACAAACTAAACCTGATCCATTCCGTTTGCGAGGCCCTAATGAGTCTAATTTTGCGAAGAGAGGAAAATATATTGCAGAAAATGTTACGTCTCGAGCGATAGTAGGTCCAAGTCCTTTGTATAATCCACGTATACCATCATTCTTCAAAAAATTCATGACAAGTTTCCTAGCACTCGCACCACCTGCTGCTTGCTGCATCCGAATTTTCAGGAGCTCCATAGGTGTGGTTACTATTACTTGGCAAAAGCCGGCACATGCTCCAGCTACCATTCCTCTAAATAAAATAGAATAGAACATTAACTCAATAAAAAACCTGATATTTGAAAGTGATTCTTTATCCTTTTTTAGAGCATATCGAAATATATCATTGGCAACCAATTTAATCGCTTTTTCTGGAGTTATCTAGAATCAAAATTAACCGTTGAGAAAGTACTAACGAGGATTATGTTTACAGATGCTCCTTGATATAATGAGCGCATTTGATTAAACCGTGAAGGGCCTGCTGCAACTATTGTTTTTTGGAAACAATCGACAATTCCGTTATAGTAGAGACCGGAAGTAGTAACTTTTTGGCTTTGCAGACGTGTTTTTATTAAATCGATGGGAAATACACATGATACTCCAACTATTCCAGCAATTCCTCCGTTTAATATTTTCGGTAAGCACTGAACTCCATTTCTTGTGACAACAGCAGACTCGTCACCTAGGTCCAACTCATCCACGTCCATATCCCTGGAAAACCGTATATAGATGCTGAATTATGAGAATACATAAAAAGCACAACGAAAATTTGTGAAAAATGCATATCCAAAAGTGTTTCCATAATTATTGACTAAAGATGAAGCCAAAAATACTATTACTTTCTTTATTGGAAAGCTTGCTAATGTTTCTGAAAACAATTTCGTACCTTTACACAGTTGCCGTTTGTAAAATTTTGCATTTTTAGTCCATTGAGGAAAAACTTCATCTGTGAGAAGTCGCGCTTGTTGTTTACGGGGGCGTAGTAGGAAAAACTATTGTTTGAATTTTCATTTTCGATCATTCTTGAGCATGCTTCTTTCTGAATTCTTTTATTTTTGTGACAGCTTTTGATTTTAGATATGATCCGAAGGGAGAATCGTTTGCGAAGAGAATATATCTATCGTAAATCTCTCGAGGAAAAGCAGAAGACTATTGAAGAAAAGAGGGAAAAAATTCGCGATGCATTGGAGAATAATAAGTAAGTTTTTAGCTAACAATTTATGTGCTACTCTATAGGAAAATTGACTCCACTCTTCGAAAAGAAGCTGTCGAACTTGCCAAAGGATCTGAGTGGGGTGGACAGGTTATCATATTTTGCATAATTTTAAATTCACACTTTTAGATAGAAACTATTGATGATGAATACCGTTGGGCTGGTTCACGTGATCCTAAAATAGTTATTTCTACGAGCCGTGATCCTTCTAGTAAATTAAAAATATTTTCCAAAGTATCAACGCCGAATCGTTCGTAATATCATTCTCTTCAGGAAATGAAGCTGATATTCCCAAATTCTCAGCGAATTAATCGTGGTCATTACGATGTAAAACAATTGATCCAAGCGTGTAAATCAAATGATGTGAGAAATATTTAGTTTCTTCTTAAAAGATATTACAGGTTACTGATTTTATTTTATTGACTGAAACACGTGGACAACCTGATGGAATGGTAGTATGTCATTTGCCGTATGGACCGACTGCATATTTTACTTTATGTAACGTTGTTATGAGGCATGATATACCTGACCGTCAAGCTGTTAGTGAGCAATATCCACATCTGATTTTCAATAATCTAAATACAAAACTAGGACAAAGGGTACAATACAGCGAAGTCTCTATAAGGGAATGAGATTTTTTTTAGTTTACAAGTATTTTAAAATACCTATTTCCTGTACCAAAGAGCAGTTCTAAGCGTGTAATAACTTTCTCAAATAAGGATGATTTTATTTCGTTCCGTCATCACACATACAAGGTATTTTATTGTATTTCTAAATTTCTCATATAATATTAAGACAATTGAAGGTGGAGAGATTGATTTACAAGAAGTTGGTCCAAGATTCGAGCTACGACGTAAGTTTGTTTAATTTTAATGACTCGGAAAACTTTTTTTTTAAATTTAAAATAATATTCATCTTTCCAGCTTACTGCATCAAGCTTGGCACACTGGAAAGTATTAACGCAGTAGAGGATGAATGGATTCTTCGTTCATATACTAATACAGCTAAAAAGAAGCAATATTTAAGTACCAAGGATGATAGTGATGAGGAACAAAGCTGAGAAACAGCCCTCGTTTTTGTTGTTAACATTGTTGTTATTGTTACGAATACATGTTTCGAGTATCCCGAGTTTTCCAGAAAGCTTTTCATGACGTGTTTGATGCCCGAGCTGTTTGATTCGAGCTCGGGTCCGCTATTACACTGGAGCGGGAGCCAGTGCCGAAATCTCAGCTGACTCCACTTGTTCAATATTTCGCGCTGAACGCCCTGTTCCGTCCCCAAACAATTGTTTTAGCCTTTTTAATCAACCATCAAAAAATTGGGTTCTTCTGTATGCAAAACACGATCTGTTTCTATATGTTTAGAGTCCAAATTCTCTTTTCGATGCATTTATAAATAGGTCTTTTTTCGCTCTGACTAGTGAGATCTAGTTATTTACTTCGTCTCGTCCCATGACTCAGGAACTTATGTTTAGGTCTCAATTGTTTTGTTGTGGAGGAGCCGGACGCAAAATGCCGGAAACACTCCTTACAGGCGATCAAATGTTACCGAAATCCCTGTCGGATTCAGATGTGAGCTAATCTTGAATAATTTTCCATCCGAATCAGGTCATAGGATCACCACTTCGAAAAAGTCCCTCGGCTAAAGAACTGGCCGTCGAAGAATTGAGCAGTTCAAATGCCTCGGCGGGAGAGCGATTCTGGATAATTTTAGCCCATGCTCTTGATCATCCGGTAGAGATACTTCTGGCGGCTGGTGACGACATGGTGCCAGCAGAAGATGTCATCGAACGTGACAAGGTAGTCGATTCCCGTACAAAACAGACGAATTCCAGCTGGTCACTTTTGTCATTCCTCGTGTGTCTGCCCGAACTGAGGAAGTCCAGCTGTGTCTCCGGAGCTCGGAGTCCGAAGTTCGAATTCCTGTGGCATACAGCGAGGGCGACAGGCACAGGCGCCTCTTTATTTTCAATAATCTGTGATTTTAAGAAAATTGCGACGATCTCCCAGTCAGTTAAATGATTGTCTACAGGAATTTGCTCGCACGGGAGAGATTCTGCCCTTATTGGGGCCGTTCGTGGCTGCCATCAGAAACCAAGACGTCGATGGAAATTCTTCCCTTCACACCGCCGCCAAAAATACTCAGAGTTTTGCTCTAAAAGCTTTACTTTCGGCCCTTCCGGATGGTGACAAGCCAGAAGTTGTGAATTTGACAAACCAGCGGGGGCAGACGGCGTTGCATTGTGCCATCCGGTCGGGCGATCCCGATTCTGTCCATTATCTCGTCCACAATGGAGCAGATGTCACTTTAGCGGACAGTCACAAGAATACGGTAGGAGAATTTTCACAAAGAAAAAAAAAACAAATTTCAGGTGGTGCATTATCTGGCGGATGCTTATAATGAGGCCATTTTCAAAGAAGTTTTAGAAGTGAAAGAAGGATCGCCTCTGCCATTGGAAGATCTCAACGACGAGGGCCACGCGCCTCTTCACCTGGCTGTACGGAGGCTTGTTTATTTATTTTTGTTCGTTTAAAAGAGGATACAGACTGAAATTGTCATTGGTTGAGATGTTGCTGGAGGCGGGTTGTCAAATCGACGCCTTAGATGGAACTGGAAAAACCCCGTTGATGCACGGCGTGTTGATGAATGACCCAGAGCTAGTACAATTCCTTGTCCAGGTAGACTATTCTACTATAATCTATCCCCACCCGATTCAGCGTCAAGCAGACTGCAACATTGAAGACAAAAATGGGGCGACAGCTCTTCTACTTGCCCGACAAAATGCCAATTATGTCATTTTGGGACAATTACTGGATGGAGGAGCTGACCCACAACGGAAAAATCAACATGGAGAATGTCTGGCAGATTGGGACGACGAGACTGCTCAAAGGATCATCGGAGGACATAGGTTGAGAATTGGCGAAAAAAAGGAAAGAAGGGCCATTTACAGAGTGACACCACCGCCGAAAGAAGTGGAATGGACAACGCCGAAGGATTTGCCAACAACAAGGGAGGCCCTCTTTGGTCGATCGGTGCGTCCGCATGTTGATAATGGTCTATCGAGAGTAATTGTGAAGCCGGGACATTCGTCACCCACGCCACCCGACCGTGCCTCCCTCTCTCCTGTTGCGTCTCCCTCCCACGACCAGCCATCTACTTCCCAATCCTACAGTCGAAGTTCAGCCCCGACACGACAAGCTGGCAAAGCCTTTTGTAAAGGTATTCCCTCTGTTTTATCTTTTTATTCTCGTCAGATGACATCAGTTGTCTTGATTATTTGACCCGCCTCCGTCTTTCAAAATTACTGGATTCTGATGAGAAATGGCAGGATTTGGCCAGGGAACTCAACTGTCAACACATGGTAAACCGTCTCTTCTGATCGCGTTTATTTGATCTAGATCGAGCTGATATCCATCTGTTCTGATGAGGATTCCAGCCCGTCGATGATCCTTCTCGATCAATTTGAGGTAAGCTCTTGTATCCAAGAAATAATTCTGTTTTTTAGCAATTACCGGACGCGACGATATCCCAAGTGCGGGAGGCCCTGTCTCGAATGGGTCAGAACGACGCTGTTGAACTCATTGACCAGCGAGTTGTCTTTTGATCATTTCACTTTTATTATAAATACTCTTTGAAAGAATATTATTGATGCTTTCCGGATGAGTTATGTCAACTGAGAGGTTTTCGTCTATTCCTCCGCCGTTTCCCGCATGTCCTCCTTTTTGTGTAGTGTCTGTTTTTGTGTCAATTCATAGTAAACTCCGCGATGTCCGATTAGTTCTGTATGTGTACCTGAACTCGGCCCTTGTGTACTCTTCTTGACCTTTGCTTACCTTGCTCCACAATGACTCCATCTTTGACTACTGCAATTGAATCAGCAGAAACAACAGTACTGAAAATACAAACTCATTTTGGAAGAGAACGACACCTACCTCAGACGATGTGCAATGACAATACAGGTTCGTCCTTCTCGAGCTCGGTCTAAAGCTGCCTGGACTATTCCCTCACTTTCAGTATCTAACGCAGAAGTTGCCTCGTCTAATAAAAGAATTTTCGGGTTTCTGACAAGAGCCCGGGCAATGGCAATTCTCTGTTTCTGCCCTCCGGATAGTTGTGTTCCTTTATCGCCTACTCGTGTCTCATATCCCTAAAATGCCTTCTTCTTAATTGGATACTATGAGGAAGCAAACATCGGGTAATTGGGCGATGAATTGATGGATATTGGCCAGTCGACACGCTTCTTCTATTCTATCTTGGTCGACTTCTTCTGAATTGATATATTTATTTGACTATCTCGACAGACACCCACCATCCATTCCGTAGACAATGTTTTCGGCAATTGAGGCATCGAAGAGGATCGGCTCCTGTGATACAATTGCTATTTGTGATCGAGTGAACATCAAATTCAACGAACGGATATCGTGGCCATCCAGAAGAACTTCTCCTTCTTTGGCGTCGTAGAATCTATGCATATTTTATTCGAAATTACGAGTAAGAAATCAAACCTTTCAATCAGTGAGACTACGGTACTTTTCCCACATCCGGATGGTCCGACGAGAGCCAATGTTTGACCCGGATGGACAGAAAAATTTAAACCTTTTAGAATCTCAACTTGGGGTCGCTGAGGATAACTGAACCGCACGTCTCGGAATTCCACATGTCCTGTGATAATCTATAATCTCAATTGCTCTTTTACATTCTGGTCGACTGATACCTCTTTCTTTCCGGTTGGATCAAGATTGTTGATATTGGAGCGTTCCTTGAGCATACTGAAGATGATGCCACCGGCCAGACGAGCCTTCATATATTCGGGGAAATAAGAAGTGGCAAAGCCAAGAGTAGTGGCCGAAATTGAGATGGCATACATGACACGAAGAACCCGAATAGGCTCCATCTGATTGGATTCAATGAGATAAAGACCCAGACGATAGGAGATGCAGTTGAGAACAAATATGACACAGGAGGCGAAACCATAGGCAATTCCTTGGATTCCGGCCTCTTTGAGGGCATCGCGATGGGGGCCATCGAGGAAATGACAAAACTTCTCGTAGAATAAATGTTCTTTCGTCAGAGCCTGGACAGTTCGCACGTGTTCAATGGCCTCCATTGCCACCTATAATTTAGTTGCTTATTTTTCTCGTATTTCCACGTATCAAACCTTTCCAGAGTCTTCAAAATCTTTGGCATTTTTTCTGTGTTTGCCCTGCATCACACGAGTTCTCAACGACTGGCCCAATCCTAGAATATTGGGGTGAAACAGACAGAATTTATTTTACCTAGGATGGGAACAAAGGCCACGACAAGTAGAGCCATCTTCCAACCATAATAGAAGGCGAGAACGACACCGGCACACATTGAAATGAGGGTCACTAAAACCGTGCTCAGACGGAAATCCATTGCCTAAAAGTCTTCTTTGCCCGACAACAAAGAGATTTACCGAACGAAGATTAGGGACATCGGAAGCCAGTCGAGTGCAAAGTTTACCGCAAGCATGCAAAGGCGAGTCGAAATATCCCATATCCTGGGAAACAATGTTGGTGAACAGCCTGTTTCGCAGGTCGGATGCCAGATTTTCAGCTCCCATTCCCATGAAAAAAGTCTCCAAAAAGAACGTGGACCCTTGGATGACGGCGAGAACCAAAAACATCAGGGCCCAGAAGTGGCCTTTCTTTGGGAGATCATCCCATGGCCCTGCAAAAACCTAAAAAATCGTCTATGACCTATGGCTTATTTAGATTACTTGGAGAATTTGAGTGAAGAAGACGGAATAAGCAGGGAAGACGAGACCACCGGCGAGACAGGCGCCGAGTCCAATCGAAAGAGCCCACCAGGAACTGCGCGCGTGAACCATGATCTCGAACAAATTCGTTTTAGATACGTTGGCCTCTTTTAATTCTAGAATTGAATTAATAAGAAAATACTTTAGAAAGAAATACCTCTTTTTAGTCGGTTGAGATCGTCTTTCTTTTGCATTTTGTGATCTTCCACTTCCTCGGTTGGATCCAAAGTGAAAATGGAAGCGCTTCTGGCTCTTACTCCGACATCGCTAGACACCGCGGATATTTCACGAGAAAACTCTCGGTTATAAAGAACAGACGCCTTGCTGCCTCGACGAGATCCTCGACGAGAAACTATCTCATCGTCGACATTTGCTGAAACGCGTGCCGGGGTTTTAGTGGTTTTAGCCTTACCTCTGACATTATCGACGGCATCCGAAAAGGATTGTGCATTGACCAAGTCGAAATAAAGTCCTTTCCGTTTCAACAACTCGTCGTGGGTCCCTTCTTCTACGACTTGTCCTCCTTTGATTGCAATAATCTTGTGAGCATTTCGAATGGTACTCAGGCGGTGGGCGATTATGATCGTCGTCCTTCCCTTGGATGCCTTATCCAAAGCCGCCTGTACAACTCCTTCACTTTCTGCATCAAGGGCCGAGGTCGCTTCATCCAACAAAAGAATCTTCGGATCTCTGACAAGAGCCCGGGCAATGGCAATTCTCTGTTTCTGTCCACCGGATAACTGTGTTCCACGGTCTCCGACTAATGTTTGATATCCCTAAATGGCGATTTTTAGTTAAAAACTTTGTCAAAATGACTTGTGGCATCCCACTAATAAAGGCGTGTGCATTGGCCATTTTACAGGCGGCAATCATCCTCTTCTCGTCGATGTCGATGCGTCCGTACTGAAATGTTGTTCTTATGGGTCTGGCTCAGTTGCTTACTTTTATGTTTTCTTCAATACTACAATTAAACAGAACTGGTTCCTGAGAGACGACGGCAATCTGATTTCGAAGATATTCGATGTTCAAATCAGAAATAGGCACACCATCGATAGATATCTGAACTTCTTCTTCTTCAAATTTAATTGGCCGAGTACCGTGCCGCTCTCGACGTTGTAATAGTGAAGAAGCAAACCGACGATGGTACTTTTACCACAGCCACTGGCTCCCACAAGAGCGACTGTCTCACCCGCGTTGACTCGAAGAGACAGCTGATTCAAGACTTGGACATCCGGACGAGTTGGATAGCGGAAATCTACCCTTTCCACCACAATGTTCCCGGTTATTGGGTGGTCTGTTATACCATTCTTGCTCGAACTGTCTATCTCCGGTTCCTAGCATCTTTGTAATAATTCTACAGTAATTTCCTACTCTGTCCAATACTTCGAAAATTGATGCCGCAGCTCCTTGAGCAGCTCCGAGAACAGCAAATTGTGGGCCAGCTTGTCCTAGAGCAATCGATCCCATCATTACCGAAAAGCTGAATAGAATTTGTTTATATTTTGGATTGGATGCATACAAAGCAGTCATTAGGTCTTCGACTTGCAGATGGAAGCTGTGTACCCATCCAACTCCAACATAGAAAGCAAGAGCGAACGAAGAGAAATTAGTGAGACCCATTGCCATGAAGGAGATGCCCATAAAGAGATGTTTGAGGATACCCGCCTTGCGGGCCTCGGCGACAGCGTCGGCATATCGGTCA
This sequence comes from Oscheius sp. DF5033, assembly GCA_964036215.1. Lineage (NCBI taxonomy): Eukaryota > Metazoa > Nematoda > Chromadorea > Rhabditida > Rhabditidae > Oscheius > Oscheius sp. DF5033. The sequence continues at coordinate 296,946 of CAXIWN010000002.1, forward strand.
ATTTCAAAGTTCAATCCTCCCAAGGCGACGACTGTCCGGATCGAGGAGATTGCCTGTTCCACAATCCGACCAGCTTTCGCGTATCTCATTGTCTCGACCAAAGTAAAAGTAGACATTGACTGAAAACGATAGACTACCAAATAGACAGAGCTTACCTTGGCGATACCGAATCCACACAAAGCTTGGATGGGTGTGAAAGCCATCATAATTAATGTCAATTTCCAACTGTGAGTAAAGGCGACAATGAAACCCGTCAAAAACTGGCTTAAATATTGGAACATAAGGCCGATCTTGTCTCCAGTACCCTCTCTCACTCTCTCCAGATTGCTACAAATAAATTATCAACCTTTTCTTCTTCAGACTAACTCAAAGAGAGTTCCAGCCAATGATCCCGCATTGTTCTTGTCAAACCAGGGAATGTCTTGCCGTAGGATTGCCTCCACAAAGCGTCGACGCAGCCGGTTGCTCATTTGCTCGCAAACTATCAAAAAACAAGTGACCTGTAGACTGGCCGCCGTGAAAATGCCGACGGCCATCCCGGCATATCCCCAGACAACTCCCATCACATCGTGTTTGAATTTATCGTCGTTGAAATCGGGAGGCACCATCGACGCTGAAATAGACTGGTTGGTATTTATTTGAAACACTAACTATTGTGCTCCATTGCTTCTTTGTAGATGAAATCTTGGGAAACTTTTCCTTGGAGGATAGAAAGCAACGGCAGACCAGCTCCCGTCGCACATGAAACAACAATTCCAAGAACAAGAAGACAGAGCTCGCCACGGGTTGCATACCGAAACTGGAAACAGCTGGTTGAAATTATCAGACAAGGATCAAGCAGTTCCTTTTGTTGTCGGTGGACACACCGAAGGGAAATGATAAGGATTTTCAGTACATTTCAAAAGATGAAAATGGATGAAGTCTTTCGGATAAAGAAAAAAACTTGTGTCTGATACAAATAGACGATTGGCACAAAGGCCGAAGAGAAGTTTCCCCACTTACCAGCGTTTTCAAAGGAACCTTCTTCGGCGGCTCTTCTGGTTTCTTCTCGACGACATCTTCTCCCAAATTACTGGAAATAGATCCAGTTAGACTGGGCAGACGATGTTACCTGTGTCCGTTGGCTGCTCCATTCGACGAGGCGCCCATATTGGAGCAGAAGAGAGACTAGCTGCCAGATAAGGACCACGGCTCTCTGGCCCCAAACCACATTCCCTCCTCCATTTTGTCGTCATCTTTTTGCACTTCTCACCTGGAACACATGGAGTTTGTCACAGTCCATGCTACTAACTGACCGACCAGCTCAATGATAGAATTTCCCACGCATTCTTCTCTCTCACTGCTCTTCCTACAAACCAGCACAACGACCAGGAACAAATTCTTTCGAAATTATCCCAATTATTCTAATTGTGCTCTTTGAAAAGGTCGAGCTGTTGATGGATATTTAGCGAAAGAACTCCCTTTACTCAAATATTCTCAATGCAAATAAATTGTAACATGTTCAGGAAAACACAAAAAAATCTAACGGAGATCATTTTATCAACAAATGTTGTGTGTTGATAAGCTGAGAGTTGCACAAAGCACACGATGCAGATCACACCGTATTGTCATTTTTCTGGGGTACACTCGGTCTGTGAAGTTTGTCCACTGTAAATTCGAATAATCCTCCTCCGAATATTTTTCTCTATTACACAATTCCATGTAAGGCGACGGTTATCAATGGTGTCACTGATCTGAGTAAACAAAAGAACAATGAGGGAAGGCTGCCCCAAAGGAAGAGCAATTAATAACCGGCAGTGAGCTTGTCGACACCCGTTCCCCGAGGGTTTTCTCCGTATCAACTCGTCTCTCCAATATCTTATTCTTTATTATTGTTGATTTTTACAAATAATTAACGTATTCGTCGTGGCTCATCGTAGACTCTTCTTTGACTAGAAGAGATACTATAACCTGAGCCTAAATATCGTGTCTTTTCTTTATTGCATGAACAAACTGTTCGTGGTATCAGAAATACTTGAGGAACACGATTCGTCATCCATTTGGGTAAAGCAGAGATTGTGGAGACCACGGGCAAAAGCGAGGATACCGGCCGAACCGAGAAGAACCGCCGCAATGGCAGCGGCTGTCGCCTGCCAGCGTAAGACGCAAAAACGATCCTCCAAGGATAAAAACTCTGAATATTTTAATTTGCGGGCATCTGAGTGACACTTTTGACAGCTGCCTCTGCATATCGGATAGGCTCCTCACTCACCAGGACGAGGTCTTTTCTCGGTTGTCGACTTCTTCTCCCTTTCGACAACTATCAATGTTCCTGTGACCGTGTTCCTTTGTCCTCTAAAACTAAAGTCCGGTTTGACTCTTGGGCTTCTCTTCTTCCTTCCAAAACTCTTCAAATTCCCATCACAAACAACCTGAAACTAGTTGTTCGTACTTTTTATGGCTCTTGCCGTTGACCTTGCCACGGCCTCTATCTCCCCCGTCCGTTCTCGTCGTACTATTCCCCTATTTCCAGATGCCTAGGTATTCTCCACGTGGTCTTTATTACAAAGGAATTGTCCAGGAAGGACTCTCGATTGTTGTAGATGATGATGGGAAGATAATTTCCATTGAGCCATCTCAGCCTGGAGACAAAGTCGAAGAGGTCATCCTCCTCCCCGGTTTTATCAATGCACATTCCCATGCCTTTCATCGTCATCTTCGAGGCAGAAGTGAAATTGGCGGTAAATCGGCTGAGACATTTTGGGCATGGAGGGATAATATGTACGGGCTGGTGGACAGGATCACCGAGGAACAATTCTTCCAGGTAAGACCCTTCCTCTGCCCAGCCAATCCCGTTCAGTATTGTGTTACGACTTTCAAAGAGATGATCTCTGCTGGAATCACAACTGTTGGCGAATTCCATTATGTGCACCACGGAACGGGTAGATTCGACCTGGACACGACCGTCATCAAAGCAGCCAAGCATGTCGGCATCCGGATAACACTGATCCAGGTTAGGACAAAGTTGAAGGGCAACCTGTGACAGACACTCTATGAAAGGGCAGGCTTCGCCGAGGGAGAACTACACCCAGTCCAGAAAAGTTTTACGGCCTCTTACGAAGAATTTACCGAAAACTTGGAAAAGCTTTTGGTGGAGAAAAGCCCCACGGTGACCATCGCCGTAGCCGGTAAGTGTCATAACTGGTTGCCTATACCAGTTTGTAGCGCATTCTGCTCGCGCTGTCTCTTTGAAGAATATCCAAAGATTGTACGACTATTCGAAGAAAAAACAATTAGCCTTTCACATGCATCTCGAGGAACAACCGAAGGAAATTGTCGACTGTCGTGCCTTTCATCAAAAAGCGCCTTCTGATTTATTGTTGGAGAATCTCGCCCTCGACGACAACTTTACCGCAGTTCATGCCACGTACACTTCTCCAGAGAATATGAAGAAGATGGCCAAACTGGTTAGGAAGCATAAAAAAGGAAAATGTTGTAGGGTGTGAATATCTGTGTCTGCCCTCTGACGGAAGGATATCTGGGCGACGGGATCCCTGAGGTCAGCGAGTCGACGCATCTCTCATTTGGGACCGACTGCAACAATCGGATAGCTTTTATGGAAGAGATGAGATGGGCCTGTTACACTCAACAAGTATGGCCATTTATCATTTGATCAAACTAGCCCAGATGAAACACAACTCTCGAAGTGTGGCAGGTCTCACGGCTCAGAAATTATTCCAGTCGGCTACCATCGGAGGCGCCAGATCATTGAAATTATCCGACACAGTTGGCACTTTTGAGGTAAAAGTGCCGCGTTGATAGAAATCCCTTCAATTTTAGACTGGAAAACAATTCGACGCCGTGTTCATTGACTGCACTTCCGATTTGTTGCACGGTCTCCCAGCTGATCAAATGCTAGACGCCATTGTTTTTGGAACAGGCAACAGGGAGATCAAGAAAGTATTTGTCAATGGCAAGATAAGATTCGGCCAAGAATAAAAGAGAAGGAACTCACGGGAGGACATTCATCCACGCAGACATCTATGGCACACTTGATTCTTACTCTTCTCGAGCCATCGAAACGAAACGTCTTTAGACGAGTACTGAACCCCCCGGGGATCTGCTCGATCGGATCATTTATCAGTTTCCCTTGGACACGTTCTTCAGGACAGCTACAAATATTATTAAAAATAATGAAGACATTCTGACCCGCGATAGATCAATTTCAATGGTTCAGGTTCAGGAGAAGATCCGCCAACTCTTTCGGCCACGCATTCATTGACGAAGAAACCAAGACCGGCAGATGGGTCGACCACTGAAATTGAATTAGATCTAAAGAGGGAAAGTGAGCATACCCGTCCAGCGTAGCTCGACCTTTTCTCCCAACGGAACCACGGTCACCGGTGCTCCGCCACGAAGAATTGACATTTTTATTTTGTTAGATTTCAACTCCACATCTCTACCTCTGAAATCAGTTTTTATGGTACACGCTAGAATAATTACGGGTTAAAATCTCTCTCTACAAGTTTTGTGTAGTCACAGGTAACATTGAAGATGCGATCTGTCGATGTGACCAAAGAAGGCGATGACATCTCATTCCGTTGAACAACTATCATAAATGACCAATGAGCAGGACTCTGGAGGGATACAGTGGATGGGGATGGCTCTAACTGACCATTTCCACACCAGGACATCGCGGAGAAGCTTCGTCACTTCTAGGAAATGGAATATGGAGCTCGACATCTTTGCTATCTGTGAACAAGGCGCGACATGTGGCAAAGTGATCCTTGACGTAGATCGAGCCCGACGTGTTTTGTGAGAAGGAAATACCCACGGTGACGCCAGACATCCTACACTCGCTGGTCAAATCTAAACATTTCAGTTGTTTTCTTTTCCTGTGGTGACTTACGAGCTTTGACGGGATTTTCTTTGCTGATGCTCTCCACAAAATCTTCGTCGTCGTCGACGACGGTCTCTTCCGCCTCAGTCCGAGTTTCCCCAAAAGTGGCTGCTTTTACCTCCGTCGGTGGCTCCAAGTCGTCGTCGACATTTGGCTCGACAAGCAAGTCGGGTTCATCCGAAGTAGCCAAAGGAGTGGATACCGTAATCCGGGGAGCCGCGAGAGCCTGCTGCTTTTTCTCCTCTAAGGCGGCGGTGTCACATATCTTTAAGTCTGAGTAAAGCACGAATGGGAGTGGGGAGAACCTTGTCAAAATAGTCGAAGCCATCGGCATGAAGGAATAATTCCGGATGACTAAATTGTGATTTGTCAGACAGGCCGCACTCATCCTGAAATAGATAGAACATCGGAGAAGATTTGATGCCAAACCAAGAGATTGTCATAGGTGACCGATGCACAAGAAGCACCTTCGTCGATGCACAACGACAGGCAAGCATGGACACTAGGAGATGGAAATACCTACAAAGACTAGACAATAACAATGGCCATCACGAACCTTGTAAGGATCGGCACCAATCTTTCGGTTGACCACATGCTCAAAAGAAGCGTCGACGCATCTGACGGTCGCTGGAAGGGAGAAAGTAAAAAATACGGGGGGATTATGCCTACTGTTGAGACAATACTTTTGGAAATATTCCCCGGCCGAAATTGGACTGAGCTGGGCAGCTTGAGCAGAAGTCGAACGAGTGACAACGCCGGCTTCTGCAGAGAGATGACATTCACCTTTTGAGCCGCTGAAGACAAAAGAACGACAAGGGAATCGCTCTTCTCCCAAATTGTTAGCCTGAACAATTCAAATAAGAGGGAAAAAGGTAGAACAGTACGGTGCAAAGAGCGCGACATTCCTCGATACTGTTACTCTCGACTATGACATCCTTGCGAGGTGCTATTCGAAAGTCTTCTGATCGGATCCAGTGTAAAACTCCTCCACCACAATCGACTAAAATTAAAATAAAATTTGACTAAAGAAATACAAACCGTCCTGGCAGACATTCTCAAAATAGTCGACGAGAACATCGCTGACTCCTTCCCTAAAATTGACAGCAAAATCTCAAAATCCATGTTTCCCACTTGAATAGCTTTGGAACGGCCTCTTTGGTGACTCGATTGACAATACATTCACCCGTCTCATAGAAATACATAACTGAATTACAGGGAACGGGAAGAGCAGGCGAGAGACACAGCGAAAGACACTCGGACAAACCGCCGACAACTTCGACATGAAGTGCATGACCAACCAACATCGACTGTGGATGTCGTTCAAAAGCATAGGGGGTTGGGCAGAGACGGTCTTCTAAAGGAGGAACATCGAATAAAAGAGAAATGACTACAGACCAGTGACACAAATTTGTTGGAAAAAGGCAAGCGGAGGATCGGCTTTGGCTAAGACAGATGGTCCCAGTGGCTGACCATCTTCAGCATGCATTGCGCACTCTTGAGCTTGGGCATCGTATTCGAAACTCGAACAAGGATGGCCCTATCCAAAAAGATTTCTGTGTATATTGCTGTGCTTACATTTGCGTCTGTGGAACAGGAATCGGCACAAACATTGAGGGTGACCTGGCTGAGGGAATGTGTTGCGAATTCCATCAAACGTAGTCCTTCTGATCGGAGATACGTCGTTTCGTTGCCTTTTCCACATCCTCGACCAGCTGAGACGACAATCGGATCAATACGATAATTATTATACCTGAGACAGTCGCGAGAAAGTGGATGAGGGCGAGCAGGACGAACATTGACTGTCGCCTGTAATTGCCCTGCGGCCGAATTCCCCCGTCCGGACTGACCAGAGAAACCGTTGCGTAACCGGAGGAGACGGGTAATTAGGAGGCGAGACTTACTTTCGCCAGCGAAAGTCATCCGAAATCCAGAGGGAGAAAGTTTTTTTAACCTACTGAAACTCTTCATAATCAGGTTCTGAAATTTTTGGATGGTAATCAGAGACCATTAGGTTGCCATTTGTGGTGTGACGTAGAATTTCGCTGAACAGGACAACTCCTCGAGTCTTCAGAGATCTCGACCAAACGAGGTTCGACTGGTTAAAAGGAGGGCTCTTCCCCTGAAAATAATCAACATGTGGCCCTTTTTGTTGCTCGTCTGCCTGGTTGCTGCCCAAAATTTCCAACCATCGGGAGGAGAAGGAGGTGGTCGTTGGTTCCACGGAGGAATGGTGAGTAAACTGGAGATGAATTGGAGCAGTGACTTCAGGGTCGTCGCTGGCCATGTCATTATCCCCGGATGGCTGACCGTCTGCCTCTCGATGCTCAGGCTAAAATTCGATCAATTTGGATAAATTGGAGAGAAGGACAAGACTGTTCCCAGGAGAGAATGCTCACTCGTCAGCTGGTATTCCTCCTTTTTCTTATTCCCCAATTGCCGTTTTCAGTTCTTCACGTTGCCTCAAGAACAACGAACTCAAATATTTCAAGCCATGCGGCAAGGATTCCTACAGCGCCATCCCGAATTTGCCAAGGGTGGCTGGCCGAGATTCTGGGGAAATCGACAACAGTGCACGAACACGAATAATCAAGAAAATTCCATCCAATCCCGAGCATAGACGCTTCCTGTTTATATCGAATAAATGTATATAGCCCACATTTATCTAACGCAGGCGTCGCTCCCTATGCGACAGCCGGGTCAGCGGAAGAAAATGAACCCGGTTCGAGTCAGCAAAATGTTTGCCAGGACTCATTCTTATTTTGGGTGTTCTTCTGTTTGCATAACTGGATCAATAGTTTTCTTATCACTTTCCACTATTCGTTGATGCCCAACTCTTTCGCCTGTCTTTTACCAATTTCTTCATTCATTAGATCGATTCAATAGAATTGCCTTACAAATAAGAGAAAATAGTCGACACTAGTTCCGATCTAATTCTGCCGTCTTCTGTTTACTTCCGCTTCTTTTGTATAAGCACATGACCCACACAAGATAAGCTCGCCTATAAGGCCCTCTTCCTCTCGTCGTACAATATTTCTCTGGCGTTACTCATCCTCACATTTCCCAACCTCCTCCGCTTTTAGGACAAAATTGCGTCATCCTTAGTATAAGGAGCAAAAATAAAGCTAGAATAAGTAAATGCTGGCAGTTGTACTCGTCTTGTCCACATTGGCATGGGGATCGACATTAGCCGAGGAGAAACCGATCGGTCTAGTCCAATACTCGTCTGACAAATGTTCGGGAGATGTCATCTGTAAGTTTTCTCCGCTCTCCTCTCCCAATTTCTATTTCAGGTCCTTCTAATTTTCTTTATTATTTTGCTTGTTGTGCCGATGAATGTTGTCTGAGGTTACAGCCGGTTCCAGCCGTAATTTTGGGTGTTTTTGCGGGTTTGGTTGGGGTTGGAATTGTCTACGCCGTTTGCTGTTTTATTTGTTGTCCAAAACCTTGAGTCTATCTTCTTTGTTTGATCTCTTATTTCTTGCACAAACCGTCTTCTTTTTATGATAAAGCTTTATTAATGGGCAAGGCACAGAAAAGGTCTCAATATGGGCACCGAACTGATAGTCAGACATGGATATGCACGGGGATATACACAATGAGATTACCTCTCATCCTCTTTTGACACACATTTTTCGACAGTCGGCCGTAGCCAAACATATGTCCAAATGAGAAACAAAGTGACCAATGAGACGGGCACAGCGACTATTCCGGCCGAAACGATACCTGTCTGTAAGGTGAGAACAGTCGCCGCAATGGCTCCACTGGCTGCTCCTCCTAGTCCAATTCCTCTGTAAATTATGTCAAATTTCATTGTTATACAAAACTCACAAGAGGACGGAGTCCCCGCAGGCTGTCATCGCCGACACACAGCCAGTCACTCTTTTGGCTTCATTCAATCGTTTATATCGTTCCAATTCAGCCTATAATATTTTGTCATTAAATTGTCTGCCCATCTCACATTTATATCCTCTTGTAATTTCTCTAGTAGTCTACTTCTAATTGAAGGGTCGCCTATTCGTGGGGACTTGTCAAATGTGTTGATGGCCGTAATTCCGTGTTGTATGTGATGTTCTAGAAGTCTTTTCTCAGGGATCATTCGGGTCGTAGCTGTCGACTAAAATCTTTTATGCTGGACACACAGGTGGGACCTACCCTATCCATTCCACGACAGTATGCCACTTTCGCCTCGTGTGCCGCTTCGACTGCTAAAATATTGGAGAGGTCAAGTTGGATAATAAACTTACACAGCAACTTGGCATTGGCGTTGAGGATTCCCTGTGGTTCGGGGAGATAATTACCGTCGAAACATTTGACATATTCCTTGAAATACTGGATAAACTTCTTCGCTGTGACTGGTTTCCCGTTTATCATTTTTGGTTGCAATGCATGAGGATTCAGAAGACAGCCGACCATTTTCTTGGCTTCTTGGAGGAAGAGAGATCGAATGTCTCGGATGTGACCCCGGAATGACTGTCTTTCGGCCACCTGTACTCAATTGACATTTAAATTTAAAGGGAATACCCGATGTCCAGGATATGGCAAAAGGAAGCAAGTCGTTGTCTCGAAGCAGTCATTTAGCTGTTCTCTCACGGAGCGCAGTTCCTCTGGTTGATCCTCAGATGTCTGAATATCGGCTGTCCATTGTCTCGTGTGTCACTCACTTCTAAAACACTTTGAAGAAAGAGATCACCACCCTCTTGCCCGTACTGGTACTCGTCAGCATTTTTAAAGTCCCGCACACAAAAAACTAAAGTCTGAAGGGCACTGCTACTCAAAAGGAACAATCAAAAAGAAACCTGAAAAGGTTTGCCAAATTGATGAGCTTCTCGGAGTGCCAGTCGACCGTACTCGACAAACAGCGACAAATGCTGGAGGGCATCTTCTTGAATATTATCGACCACATTATAAATCTGTTAATTATAGTCAAAGGATGGGAAATGTCAGGGGATACCTGTACGCAACTGGCAATGGTCGACAATGCAAAAACCGTCATACAAGAATTGTAAGTCGAATTATTGTCGAATGTGCCTTGTGTGTCCATCTGAAATACGGCAAATATCTCAGAAATCACCCAATTTTTACCAGCAACACAGCGTACATTTCACCGGAAGCTGCTTCGATCATTATCGGCTCTCCCCAGACCCAAATTCCGACGGTGTCCCGCTTGGCTCCTGATCTCCAATGGAATCCGTGTACTTGGCAATTATCATCCGCCAGCCATTCCACTGGCCCGCTGCCATTTTGCTGAGTCTTTTGCAGGGCGTAGAGATATTCAAGGAAGAAATTGAGCAGAAAACTTTTTCCTTTTCGAAATGCTCCGGCGACCGATATGATGCATACCTGGAAAAGGAGATGTTTCTAATAATCCCCCATCCCCCACGTCTGCAATGACGCCGACCAACGAATCGCCAACGAGAAAACTGAAATCCACAGCGGGCACCTGCGGACAAAGGAACCACCCTGGAGAGACGTTTTCATCGGGTCTCACCCAGAAAATATGCGAAAAAATATAGAAGGGAATGAGGTCATACAAATCAGCCAAGAGAATACATATCAATTAATCTTATGAGAAGTAGACAAAGGGCTTGAAAGAGTAGAGAAGAAAAGGGGCAGACGCCCTGTAATCAAGGGAAATTATTCCAAGGAAATTATCCTTCCAAACTAACAATAAGACCATGAGCGAATAATGGAAAATGTGAGCCCGCACAGAATTGGATAAAAGTACCGCTTCTAATGACTGATAATGCTTTCATCGTTGATCTAATTTCCCATTCCCTCTCCAAAAAAGACAAACTACCGTTGTTGAAGTGTTCCAGAGATTGCTTTTCCTTGCTTCATTTCTATCGGATCGCCCGTTTCACAGTTTCGGTCCCGTCGGATCGGCTAACGGATCGAGCCCCGCCCTCCAGTCCGCCATCGGCTATAAAGTCGACCGGCGATGGTCGCCTTGGTCAGCCCTGATGGACATCGACTCTAAAATCAAGGCGTACCGATTCGTCGGTTACGCGGCCGTCTGTTTTTCGGCTGTGGCCGTTCTCTCGGTTTGTGTCACCCTGCCTATGGTCTACAATTATGTCCACCACGTCCGTAGCCAGATGCACTCCGAGTTGAACCAATGCCGCGTGAGTCCATTTTTATTTTGAAATTATTAACTATTTTAGACCACGGCTAAGGATGTCTGGACCAGCGTCTATTCCATCAAGGAATTGCCTGTCGCCGCCAACAGAACCGCTCGTAGCGCTTACAACGACCAGTGCAGCGGATGCTGTCTCCCAGGACCTCAAGGTCCTCAGGGAACCCCTGGAAAACCAGGAAAGCCCGGTCGCCCCGGAGCTCCTGGACAGCCTGGAAACCCCGGCAGACCCCCACAGGCCCCCTGCGAGCCCGTGACTCCCCCTCCCTGTCCATCATGCCCACAGGTAATAATCAACACGCACAACTTCAATACAAAAATAATTTAGGGACCTCCTGGGCCTCCCGGACCTCCAGGACCAATCGGAGACAACGGTGAGCCTGGACCTCTTGGACCCAAGGGACCCGACGCTACCCCAGGTAAAAATATAATTTATATGCAGCTACTTTCTACAAAAGATGACAATCTAAGATTAATGTAATTTTACATTTAGGTGAGGCTGGACCAAAAGGACCCCCTGGACCCCCCGGAGCACCTGGAAAGGCTGGAGCACCCGGACAGCCAGGAGACGACGCCAAGTAAATCAACCCCCACCTCCGCTCAATATCCGGTATTTTCAGATCCGAACCAGTTGTTCCGGGACCTCCTGGACCTCCTGGAGCACCTGGACCACAGGGACCTCCCGGACCTCCCGGATCAAATGGTATCGAAACGACTGGTTTTATTTAAAACAACACGGTTTTTCAGGAAACGACGGACAGCCTGGAGCCCCAGGACCAAAAGGAGCTCCTGGAGAGGATGGAGTGAGTTCAAGACACCGTTGCCCTCTCACGATAGACATTTAGGCACCCGGAAAAGACGGAGAGCCCGGCCAGCCAGGACACGCTGGAATGCCCGGAGCCGGTGGCGAGAAAGGTATCTGCCCCCGATATTGTGCTCTCGACGGAGGAGTTTTCTTCGAGGATGGAACTCGCCGCCGTTGAAGATAGCGCCAATAAATTATTACTTAAAACTTACTTTTTTGTTGGCAATAAGCGAATGACCAAGAACACTATTGAGCCCGCTTTCGTTTAGTCGAAATCTGCCAGGAAAGGCGGGGGAAGGGGCGACTATCTGAAATGAAGGATGCGACGGTGCGAACAGACTTACCTGTACAGCTCGTATTTTGTGTCGATGTTCCCATTGTTCTTTTCCAGTGAAATCCGGTATAAATGGTGCGGTAAAACCATCAAAATCAAAGTCGAACGACATCTGCCTTCGGGGCCTCCTCCTGCAACGACAAAATCCGTCTTTTGGAGAGCTGATGGCAAACAAAACGGAATCGAGAGCCGCGCGAATTAGCATACGTCATCCGGGGCTAGATTATGTGATTTTAAATGAAAATAGTTGGAAGGTGAGGTGAGAGCAAGTTGTTTGGAAGGCCAGATTGATTGAGATTAGGCGCCGATGGCTTCCTGCGGAATTGCCGGATGTACCTTCCCGTCAATCAGTTCATTATATTCAAAGTGGCAACATTCCATTCCATTTAGGGCCGACACTTGCGCCAAAAGAAGAAGAGAAAAGGATACAGAAGACTCACGTTGAAAAACAAATTGAAGTGTTGACAAAGGACGACCGTTACCGGATGATTTTTACCTTTGGTAGACGACAAAGAGGAAGGGGGTCGCAAGGGCGAGGCTACTGGCCACAAACACATTAGCTGTCCTCGAATGGGTCCAGATCCGAACATGTCCCCCGGAAAGAGATCAGAGCAATCCATTAGAGAAGCCCCAACTTTTAGAGAGGTGATTAAATTAACGAGAGAGTCAAGTTTACCCGGCGACTAGAGAGGAGTGAAGGAGCTACAGATCCAATCGATTGCGGTGTTTGAGTAGAGATTTTGGAAATCGGGCAGTGTATACAGAGCACGAGGACGCGCATCCGTCCTGAATTATTCGAGCCATGCCCAAACATGCCAACATTCAAACTGAATTCAGCTCCTCGTCACACACCATTTCCCGCCAATATCTCTTTTGTCAAATATTTTTCGGATAGCTAAACCTCGTTTTGACAGGGCAGAAAAGCAAGGGATCGAGAAAAGGATACTCTTCTTTCCCTCCGAGATATGTCTTTTTGTGACATTTCCCTCAAATTTGCCTCGAAGATTCGATCAAACCCCGCTTTTACAAAGCTGTTCACGAGATAATCCTAAGAAACAAATAATCAAGGAGAGAGCAGCTGAAAAAGCGAAGAGAAGGAAAAGCCGACAACACCGGCGGGAGCAGAAGATTTCGAACATTTGCATGTTTCTGGGAGAATCTGTGAGGCGGAAATGTCGTTTCCGCTACGGGATGGCCTAGCCGACGCGGACAGCCTAGCCGACAGGGAGAAGCGATTGATAGAGATTTTTGGAGATTCCTTCTAAAATAAATGATGACCCATAATTATAACAAGCATTCTCATATATTTCTCTGTTATCTATCTCTCTTTCAACTCCAAAATTTCTATTAACCACTTCTGCCAGTTTTCGTCCAGGATAGATTACCTCAATTGATGTCGCTGTTCACTGTATACTCTTCGACGGGCCATCCATTTCCCTTCAGGCGTAACCAGATTCGTCTCCTCGTTTCCCGCGACGCTACTCGCCCTTTTGTGATCCAATCCTCGACCCTTGCAGTCTGATCTCGTAATATTCCGTAGATCCGGAGCCGATCAGGCAGATCATACGTCGGTCGTCGTCGTGACAACCGACGGCAATTCGCATAAGCGGACCATTTCGTTCTGGGAGTAATGGAATTTTTGAGCTCCGAGAAATTAGTTATGACCACCATTTGGAACAATCAGCCAGCTGATGACAGCCACCCCGGAAATGGCCACTTGATCCCCTCTTCAACAGTCTTCTTCTCCAGTTCCCATTACCTTTTGTTTCCGGGGAATCGGATGTCTTCGACCTTCTTGTTCTTCTCAGTGAAATTCTCCTAATTGGATTCAATCCATCTGCCCTTTTCACCTCGCCAAATACAACTCGTCGTCTTCAAAGGGTCACTTCTCTAACCAGAAATAGTCCAAAATATTGACTGGACAAGCATAAAAAGCTGAATCAGATGCTCTTTTTTCAAGGAAGGAAACGACCTTTGATGTGATGGGAAATTCGAAAAAAGTCAAATATTACAATCGAAGTTGTCGAGGAGAGACGAACTTCCGTCGACGATTCTCAAGCCATCCTAAAAAAGTTTCTCCCTCATAGCCACCATCCAAGTCTCAAAGCGACAGCTATAAATTCACAGCGAGAAGAGATTATTCTTGGAGCGGGGCGTCCAGTGAAGCGTTCCATTGGCGGTGAAGTCCTTTTCTGTCTTAAATGGCCCTTGGCCCTCCTCTCTCTCGTTGATTCTTTTCGTTTATTTGTCTCTCTTAAAATGTCCAAATAATGTCGGAATCAGAAGCTCCCGAGCCCGTGGTGGTAACTCTAGCCTCCTCCTCGTCAAAAGGGGCGGCGCGTCAACCGGTCCAGTGCTGCGATGTCCGAACCGAGGCCGCCGTTGCCTTTTCTCTTTCTAATTCTTTTAAAAACAGCTGCTCTTGGCCTCGTCTGTCCGGGACCGTCTGCCACAGGTTTGTTTCCTTTTTTTAAATTTATCCACTCCTTTCTCATTAATTAGTCAAATAAGAGTCCAATCAGACCAATTTCTATGCGACTATTCCCCTGGTTAGTGGAGATCTTCCTCTTTCAGCCGATATCAGAGGTGTTCCCTTGGGGGGATAATTGCTCCAAGTGACAGCCAACGACCAGCTCAGTTCCTAATCCCTCCTTATTGATTCCAACTTGTTATTTGGTGTCAGTGGGTCCATTTGTCGCTATTAATGAGTCCTCCTTACACGAACACCTGTCATTTTCGGGAGGTTGACCCTTGGCGATCAATGGAAGTGACGCGAATAATCGAATCAGCTGTAAATATTCGGGGGGAAAGGCGCCCCGCAAACACCAGCTGCCATGGAGGTCTCTCTTTTCTGACATCCGACCGATCATCGCCTCAACCGCAAGCTAACAGATATTTTTAGGGCTCAAGTCGAACAAGACATGTCCCGACTTCAAAGCACCCGAGGACAGTGTCTATTGCTGCATCTCAAAATTGCCATCCACCGGACATACCAGCCATCACAAAGAACGACTTCACACTTATTTTTGTTGTACGGAGGCGGATTTTGAAAAAGAGCAGCAAGAGATCGCCGACGCCGAGTTCAAGAACTTTATCAAAGAGTGAGTATGGGTCCCATTTGTTGTTCGGTGTGATAATGGGACAGTTGTCTTTTCTGCTGCAGGGGCGCACTCTCTAAATTGCATCATGAGTCGACCAACTCCGGTCACCCAATCAGCCTAATAGCCGGAATCGCATTGCGTCTCTCTCTCGGCCACAAAACTTTGTCTCTTCTGTTCTGAGATTGGAAAATGAGACGTGTAAATAAAAGAGAAACTATCAGAGACTGGGGGAAAAGTGACTCTCTCGTCCGCAATCAATGCTGTTTGCAGCGAGACCCTTCTCGTGTCAAAATGGCACTTGGCTGACTTCCACTGACATGACTAGTCCCCCTCTGTCTCAAAATGCGTGTTGTTTTATCCACCCCCCGCATCGATAGCAATCTGGTTCGCACTTGTTTGGCCATTGTCGAAGGCCAAATTCAATCGTCGCCGAGGGCCGAAGGCGGCGTGGCCTCCCTCGGGGATTCTTCTGCTCGAGACCCGCCGTCGGCCCTCTTTAATTAGAGGCATTCGTAAATGGGTCTCGTTAAAGGCTGCCGACTGCAGATGTGTCCGCCCGCACTTTTGGACTGTTCTCGAGGGGAAGAGGACTTTTCTGCTTGGCTGACCTCCGAGGAAAAAGGTCGCAGTCCTAGGGAGTCAGTTAATAAATTATGAGATAAGCCGGCCTTGGAATTATATTAGAGAACTCCTCCTCGGTCTGTTGACGAAGCCACTTCCCAGATTAACTATAGTCATTGTTTTTGTGTCTGCCATCGGATCAACGGGGCCAGCCAATTAAAGTTAATTTAATCAATTTCGGCCGCCATTAGCATAGCCCCCGGCTAATCTCCTCGTAGCATATGATTTTGATGTGTTGCCGTAGGCTTTTTTGTCAATCACTGGCTTCAATTTGGACAACTTTCGTCGCAAAGCCGGAAACAACTAATAGCAACCTCATTAGGGAGCGTCTTGGGGCCTGGAGGTGACAGAACTTTACTGCCGAGACTCCTATTCAATTTTATGAGTCGAGTGTAAACTGGCCGACTTTTCAGCTATCTGGTGCTCCTCGTGTTAGGGATCTTGGCTGGTTCTTGCCTGGTTGTGGTGCTTGTCTCCTTCATCTGTCGCCGCGTCAAGCGATGTCCTCTCTACGCTCATCCAAGTCTAACTCCAATCCAGACGGCGTCTTCGATGTATCGGCCAGTCGACACTATTCCCCCCAAGATGTATGAAGGTGAGTCCAATCGCACTTATTAGCCAGTCATAGCCTCTCTCTTTGTCGAAACTATGGCTGCCCATTACAAGGGGAAATTGACTCGGAAACGGCGTCAATGAAACTGCGATGAGGGCGCCTGAGTGTACAGCTCTAATTGAGCTTTAATAACTGTTTTCTATGCGCTGGCTGTTGTTACGCCGGAAGGGCTTCCTGGCCAAAATAGCAGACCATATCTTTTCAGCCCCGCCACCCTACGAATGTTTCGTACCGCCACCTGACCAGGGAGGCAACGACTGGAATTGTGTCTTGGAAAATGAGGTCAACGTCGGTCGACATCCGACACCAACTGTCGTCTCCTAACTCGTCACAAACGAATTATAAGAAGGGTCCAACACGGGTTGTAAACAGTCTTTTTTTTGCCCAGTGAAACCTCCGTTTCCGCCTTATTGCTGTGATTTGCCATGCAATGATTTCCATAAAGCTTTATTTTCAACATGTTTGAAAAATGCTCGAGTGGTTTCAATAAGAAACCTCAGGGGATAGAAGTGACGAAGAAAAATAGAATACTTGTCAAACAAATTTCTACTTTTGATTCCACTGGGATGCAAAGCTCGGACTATCATTCAAATGGCATCAAGAATAATTTGTATTCGGAAACTAGAATTAGTTTTTGATAAACTATAATTTATTATAGTTTTTTATGTTACAGTAAGATCTACATTTACACGTATATACTCTAAATCTCTGCAATTATTCTTCGATATATTTCAGCTTCGGCAGCCATTTCTTCATGAGTTCGCGGTTTTACTTCAGGATTCCTATATCAGTGAATAAGATATCAGACTATTGGAAACCCACTTATCGTGCTTTTCCAAATTCTCATAAAGATTATCGGGGCTGCAACCAAAATCTCCAGGTTTTCGTGCCAGAATATGTACATGGACGTGCGAAAACAAATCGATTACAAAGATTCTAATAAGCTTACGTTTACAGTTTGACCCGCAGCAGGGCCATCTTGCACACATACTGTAGAAGAAGTTACACCATGATGTTTTTCCAACATTTTTTGGACTTTTTTGGAGGTAATAAAAAGATCAGCCGTCTCCTCATCGCTTAATTCAGTTAATCGTGTGTGTTTCGTTTTAGTGCTTATAAGAACATCTGAAGGGCAGTATTTAAAAGAAAAGAAAAACAAATTTACGTCCTGGCAAAACAGGCTTCAAATTTACAAAGGCAAAGCAATGGGCACTTCGGTAGAAAATACATTCTGGAGTAATAGGAAATTGCGCAAAATGAAATCCGGAATTATCTTAACCAAAATTATAATAATTGAAGACGTCTTACCTGAGTCTATTTCGTTGATGTGCAATGAGTAAAGATCATTACGGCGATGAGCAAAAACTGGTTGCATTTCGCGAAGCTCAGAAACGTACGCCAAATCGATTTCAGCAAATGCCATATCTAATTGAACATAATATCATTAAAATAAAAAAAAATTAAAAATACCAACTCTTTCAGAACATTGCGCAACAACAGCACCCCATGGGTCGACGATCATTGCGTGTCCATAAGACGTTCGTTTGTCATTGTGTTTTCCGGTTTGCGCTGCAGCAATAACATAACACTGATTCTCTATCGCTCGAGCACGCAGTAGCACCTTAAAATTATATTATAAACCTGAGAACGGATTTTTTAAACCTCCCAATGCGCAAGTCCCGTGGGTACGGTAAATGCAGCTGGAAAAGTCAAAATATCCGCCCCTTTTTTTCTATTCCATATTGATAATTCTGGGAATCGTAAGTCATAGCAAATAGAAAGAGCAACACGGCCTACGGGAGTATTAACTGGAGGAACCATCTGAAATAAAACACTTATACTTGTCATGAAACACACATACCGATGTACCACCTTGACTGAACTCACTTTCCAATAATCTGACTTTCCCGGGGATGTCTAAGTCGAAAAGATGTAATTTATTGTATTTCGCGTGGGTCTGCCCATTGTTATCAATTATGAGATGAGTATTTAGCGGAAGACCTGTAGGATCTTTACGGTGCAAACCACCTAATGATAACCAGATGTCATGTCTTTTGGCAAGCTGTCTATAAAACTATGTACAAATTTGCTTAAAAAATTACCTAAACCGTTCAAGATATTCGCAATCATCGTTCATAGCAAGCTCTATGCTTTCTTCTTTAGTTCGCCCAACGTAATCGAAACATTCGGGAAAAAATATCATCTGAAGTATTTTAATGATTTCTTGAATAATAAAGAAAACAAACCTTACACTTCCGATTACCAGCTCTTTCGATCATTTCTTTACAAATCTCAAAATTGGCATCCAAATCGTGCTGAGTAGTCATTTGGCATACTGCCACCTAGAAGAGTGAAAATTTAAAGGAATTTGACTTACCAGACTTTTTTCAGTTATTTTTGTTGACATTACCCTTGAAAAGATTCTCGCTGCTGCTATCATCTGAACGTACTGGCAATAACAGCAATTATCGTGTATGATAGGATAAAAACGCTGCATAGTTTGAAAACAATAAGTTAAATATTTACAAGGTTATATTTAAATTATTATTTTAAAAAAAATATTTTAACAATAACTGACAAACTAAAGCTTGGGACAATCCCTACACGTTTTGAAGCAGCTTTTCTAGCTTTTAAAAGCTTATGGTTTTTTCTCCGATGATGGGCCGTCCGATTTAGATTGAAGATGGGCTCGACTTTCGGACTGCTTACGAGCTGCGTCACGCACTCCAAGCTTACGGTATCTAAATAAGTAGTTACATTAATAATACGAACTCGTTACTTATATAATCTTCGTCCGTAATAAGTTTTTTGTTTTTCATATTCCGATCGTACCTAAAATTTATTAATGAAAAACGATAGTCGACTTACTTTGTATTCTACTTCGCGAGCCGTCTTTAGCTTACCCATGCGACGTAGAGTCCAGAACGAAGCTTGTATAAGAACTAAAGTTGTGGCATATCGAAGAGGTATCACTATCTACTTGACTATCTAGAAATCAAAACAATCTACTTACTTTATATAAAATGAGTGCAACAACAAAAACTCCAGCACTGGGGGGAGTATTTTGCACTTTTTGGATAATATAATCCGGCATATGTAATGTTTGAAGTAAACTAATTACATCGACACCACTAAAAGAATTATATTTTTAAAATATAAATGAAACTAGCTGACCTTTTGACCATAAAATACAATCCCACAAACCAGGCTGTACAAGAAACTGTGTGTGCCGGTATAGCTATATACCAGTACCGTTTAAAATAGTATTTTACTTTCGCAAAAAGTGAACTCGGCGGTTCTTCCTAAAATTGGATTATGATAATTTTACAATAAGACAACTTTTTTCATTTCTTCAATGCGTTTCTCTTTCGCCTCTTTCTGTTCTGATGTCATACTTAGGTGAAATCTCCATTTCTTCTCAAAGAATGTGTATAATTCAAAAACAAAGCAAACCTTTTGATCTTTTTCGTTCTGGGTTGAAAAATATCTCACATTAGCAATTGGTGTAATATTAATCCTGTTAAACGGAAGGCTTACTGTAGTAAATTGAGAAAGGCTACAACGCGTCACAAGCCGCGAACAACACACGATTCGTGAATTTATCATTGTCTGTAGCATTTATTTAGTCAAACATATGAATAAATTTGTAATATTCAAAGGAATAAAACCAATGCTATCGCCCAAAGGGTCTGCAGGTATTATTCATTATAACACAATAAAACGACCTGTTTTTAACAAACATGAACACTTACAAAAGAAAGATAATAATTTAGAAAATAAATAACTCCCCATAATGTTTAGGCATTGATTTCAGATTTCTGCTTCACGGCATAATAAAGACCTCCTAATGTAACCAAAAGAGCAACAGTTTCAGAAGAAATCGGTGATTTCTTAGTGAGTCCTCCATGAACATGATCGTGTGTGAACAGAGGCTTTGTAGCCTGATTCTGCAAAGCAAAATTAGGTGGTTTTATTAAATGGTTACCTTTTTATAAGCAGCAATACCGTCTTCATCAAATACTTTCACGTGGAATGTACGAGCAGTTGCGGAATCGTGGTTCAATTGCCAAGAGACTTGATACTTTGTGCTTTCTTCAGAGACTGCCAATGCATAAATTCTGTCATCTACCACAGCATAAAATGGTACATCCTAAACAAGAATATGGCTATCTGGCTTTGCTATAGAATAAGGCTTTGTCAGTCAAAACTTACTCTGACATTATTAGCACAAGTGAGAGAGAATTCAGCAATGAATGTGGTGTGATAGTGGAAGAATCCGTCAGTCGTGGAATAAGAGGACCCACTGTATTTAGGTGATTCACATTTGCCAGCTGAAAGTTTTAAAAATCAGTTATTATCCATTATTTACAAAAGAAATAAAGAAACTTACCAAAGGAGATAGAAATAAGCGAAAGAACGATGGCGATGGTCAGCATATTGGAAAATACCCTGAAAATATATTTATGAAAAGTGTACATGCAAATTGTAATGAAGAAACTTCAGTTTTTGCAACGTCAAAGTTTGCAGCTACTGAAGATAATAGAACACTGAAAAGCATGGATTTGGCGGACGTTGCAGTTTGGCATATCGTTCGTTTCAAAACCTGCGTATTATTTCTGTGCTCCCTTTTGCGTTTCCGATAATGCTCATATAAAAGAACATCTATATTATTAACAGCAGTCTTTCTTCTTTTTCGAAAAGTATAATTGATAAATATGTTCATTTAGTATAACAAAAGGACTAAATATTGTTTGTAATCGTACTAAAGCTTTCCTAAGATGTTATGCTTTGAATAATCGCTTCATTTCGCCTTTTAAGAATTATAAATATCATTCTACAGATCTCTAAATGACTAGTGAAGTAAACATACATGATGTATGGCGGACAAATATGGAAGAAGAATTTGCAAAAATCAGGGAGCTGATCAAGGTGATCCTTTCTTGCCATTTATTATAAGCAATTTCAGGACTATCCATACGTCGCTATGGATACAGAATTTCCTGGTATAGTCGCCACTCCACTCGGAACATTTCGGAATAAAGAGGACTTTCATTATCAAATGTTATTTTGTAATGTGAATATGTTAAAGTTAATTCAAGTTAGTTTTGAATACTTGTTACACTATCTTTTTAAAAATTAGGTTGGATTTGTCCTTGTCAACGAAAGAGGTGAACTTCCTCCCGCAGGCGACGTTTGGCAGTTTAATTTCCAATTCTCCCTAACGGATGACGTTTATGCCCAAGAAAGTGTAGAAATGTTGCGGACAGCCGGTATTGATTTTACTAGAATGCAGGTACGTTGTTTTGGAAGACTTTTGACTGTGCAGTTTAGACTGAAGGGATATCTATGGATGATTTTGGAGATTTGCTTACAACATCCGGACTCATTGTTGATGACCGAGTCACTTGGCTAACCTTTTCGTCAGGTTATGATTTTGGTTACTTGCTAAAAGCGATTACTCTCGGTGAACTTCCTAAAGAGGTTGTACATAGATGGATTCAAGCATTTATTTAATTTATAGGAAGGCCAATTTTTTCAATACCATCGAGCTCTTTTTCCTCGTAGTTACGATGTTAAAGCATTATTAAAATTGCCACAATGTACAAATGCTAAGTTAAAAGGAGGATTGCAAGAGGTTGGTGTGCATAGATTATTTATATAGCATTTTTTTAAATATTCAATATTTTGAGCACAATTTATTATAGAGTGATTCGTTTTTAAGTAGATTTCCAGATTGCCGATCAGCTGGATGTAAAAAGAGTTGGAGCAAATCATACCGCCGGCTCAGATGCTCTGCTAACAGCTCGGACCTTCTTCAAAATCAAACATCAATTTTTTGCGGACACATGGGATAAGGTTAGGGATTATGACCCTTATAGCCTTCGATGACCCTTTCTCATACTTTTTTTAAACAAACTGTGCATAGTGTGTTTTTCTCTGCATATAGAATGGGTATTGTCTGTATAATAAACATTTTTTAGACTTCTGCACTGATTCTAGGACAGATGCATGGACTGGGTTCGTCTTTGCCCGGGTCTCTGTCTAATCGCAATATCGAGGATCTCGCCAAGGATGGCCCCATAACCGTCACTTCTTAATCGCAAATTGTGTAAATACGCTTTATACAATGTTCTCATGTTCATTCATCCGGGGTTTCACGCCCCAAATCCAATGAAAATCTCAAAATTTTTTTAACTTTCTAAAATACTTTTTTCTAGCGCAGTTGTTACTGAATGTTATTTGAGTCCTTTTATAATTTTATATGCCCAATATTCTGCAGATGCCGTCCAATAGTAACCGAAAACATACGATATCAAATAAAACCAGAAAGCGTCCCGGGAAGGATTATGATCAACTTCATGAAGACCTGAAACCGCATAAAGCGAAAAAGTTGTTAAATCAAGAGGTTAGTTGGTTATAATTTGTTTATTATTTTAATGCACAGATTGATTTGGATTTACCAGGGGATGGACAATTTTACTGTATTGAGTGTGAACGGTATTTCGTTGATAAAACTGTTCTGACAAAACATAAAAAAAGCAAAGTAAGCCATATGTTATTTTAAATTTACATATAAAGTATTTCAGCCTCATAAAAACCGTGTAAAAACTTTAAAAGAAGTTCCATACTCAATAAAAGAATCAGAAGCAGCTGGTGGTCTGGGTCACTACACCCATGTGACAAAGAACTCTCGAGTCGAGCGAGAGACAGAGATGGAGACTGATCAAGCTGCTGAGACAAAAGACGAAATTAAGGCGGATGCGGATTGATGTCCATCTCACTTCCAAGTTGTTATTTTTTGTTATTTGTTTTTTTCGTTACGAAATGCATACTTTTTGCTGAATTCTTGAAAGTTTTGTAGCCTTGTGCCCCAGATTTATTTTCTGGCAGTTGGACGAATTTACATTCAAGATTATTATGCGATTAATTTATGCTTCGCGGATTTGTAGAGTCTGAATACCTTCGTTGCAACTTCCGTTTTGCTTCAAATTCTGCACGATTATTTCTTCTCCACCCACCAAAGTCGCAATTCTGCCATATTGAATGAGAAGAAATGCATTAAAAGCCATTTTTTGCCAAAATTTATTTAATCATTGAAACAGAAGAATAGTACCAATTTGACATGAGATCTGCCAAAAAAAGTTTTAAAAAATAGCAATGTGTAAAGAAAGATGAAAGGTTAGTTCACCCGAGAATCTGGTGCTGGATAAGCTCTGATGAGGCGAACTTCGGATTTAGGTCTGTCATTGTTATCCGTATCCACCTTACCCATATTCTGAACAACCTAAATAAATAAGTACTTGATAAGATAACATGAAAAAATACCTTCATTCCAGCTGCAACACGGCCGAATATAGTATGTTTTCCATCAAGATGCTGTGTAGGCGCCAAAGTAATAAAAAATTGTGAGCCATTTGTATTAGGTCCTATAATAAATATCAACATATAATTGATGTAAAGTAACTAACCAGCATTAGCCATTGAAAGAATCCCAGCGCCTGTATGTTTCAGTCTTTCGTCAATTTCATCTGCGAAACGATCTCCGTATATTGAAGCACCACCACGACCTGCACCATTTATTATATTCAATTGTGATTTACCTGTGCCTGTAGGGTCACCTCCTTGAATCATAAAATCTGCTATTATTCTGTGGAACACGGTTCCATTATAGTATCCTCGTCGCGACAATTCACAAAAATTCCTACACGTTTTTGGTGCGTGATCCCAATACATTTCGACACTTATCTTTCCCATACTAAACTCACATAAAAATTACAATATAAAGTCACCTCGTTTCTAGCGTAATAAAAGGTGGTTTCTCAATTCCGGCCATCTTCTATGGGTGAAAATAAGAAGAACGTTTCGAAAAGCAGGAAGGAAAATAAAAGTTTGAAATAAACTGAGCCGAGCAGTTTACGCCGTTCTTAGGCGTCTGTCGATGGAAAATATTCATAAAATGTGACTATTTCAAAAAGCTACCAAGCGAATGTCGTCTGATTTTATACAACCCAGCTTTTCTAATGATTAATCAATATTATTGTCATTTCTAAAGCATGGGCAAATCCTTTGTCATTTGATTTTCCGGTCACTTTCCATCAGCGATACTTTCAGCTACCTCATGGATGTCCAAGGCTTAGTCAATAATGTAAAAAGTATTGCATTGAATATTGGAGAAAAGTTCACGCCAATTCTGACTGAGAGTAAATTTCGAGAGACGGGGGTTCTCACACCGGAAGAATTCGTAGCAGCTGGAGATCATCTTGTCCACCACTGTCCAACATGGAAATGGGCAAAATGTTCAGATCGTAGCAAGTGAGTTTCACTCCTTTTGTCTTCATCAATTCGTCTAGAATTCGTTCTTTCTTGCCAGAAGATAAACAGTTTCTCATTACAAAGAATGTCCCTTGCCACAAACGATGCCGCCAAATGGAATACGACCCCTCTCAAGAAAAGGTTTCTCATCAAGAAGAAGGCGGAAGATTCTGACACATTCAGATCCTGTCGAGCAACGAATTGGGAGCAGAAGAGGGATACGCGGGCGACGAAGACAGCGGCTGGGTGGATACTCACCATTTCGGAGCTGGAAATGAAGGTAATAGTCTCGATCTCGGAGCCCAAGAGGCTGCCGCCAGCGGTGAACCTGAAGAGGACGAAGACGCCGTCATGGATCTCGATGACTTCGCCGAATCCGGTCAATTGGACAATATCGACCCCAACCGGTCAGTCTGTTTCCCGTTTTCTGTTATATTGTTCACAGATTCGTCGTAAAAAAGGAAGAGTACAAAGCAGAAGTCGAGAAACCCCGCACATACGATCTTCACATTTGTTACGACAAATATTACCAGGTGCCACGGTTGTATTTGATGGGCTACGACGAGAATAGGAAACCATTGACCATCGACCAAATGTACGAGGACTTTTCGGCCGTATGTTCTGTCCCTTTTCATTTAAAGAAATCAATTAAGGATCATGCCAATAAGACGATCACAATCGAGGCACACACTTCCCTGGCCGGCGACATGCCCACTGTTCATCCTTGTCGACATGCCGAGGTATCCTTTGCTCCTTTTCCCATTAATTTACATTTATATTAGATGATGAAAAGGCTTTTGGATCAGTACGCAGAAAATGGAAAAGATCTCGGAGTGCACGAATATTTGCTTCTTTTCTTAAAATTTGTGCAAGCCGTCATTCCAACCATTGAATATGATTACACCCGCTCGATAAAACTGTAAAAAAGCAATAAATATTTACGGTATGCACTTTTGACGTGGAAAATCACAGGTTTCACAATTCGAATCACAAGTGAAATTTTGACTGAAGTGAATGGTTTGAGTGAATGAATGTACAATAATAAATAAATAAAATAAAAAAGAGGGCAATATACAGATTAATTGATCTTCCAAAAACCGATGGTTTGATCGCTGAAATTAGATTAGAAGAGTCGGGAGATCTCTTACCTGGAAGCAGTGAACATCAAGAAATCATTTGTACAGACGCCGTTGATCGAGTCTTGATGAGCCTTTGGTATCTGAAAAGGCCAAGTCGCCATCTGACGGACCACACTCACCTCTTCGATCAATTTCATCCGCCTCGTCGATGTCACGTCCCAGAATTTGACAGTTCCTTCTTTGCAAACGGAAGTGAGTAACGGACGACCTTGGGTCAGGCCTGTCAGACACATTCCCTGCACATAGCTGTTATGGGCTTTGAGCTCGAGATGATCTCGCTTATAGTCGGCCAGGGAGAACTTCATGATATTCTGAACGAGTTTCAAGATATTCCCGAGAGGCTACAACTGACCATATCTTTGCCAGCTGTATATAATTGACCTCCAAAAGCCAGAGTACATGTCACATTGTCGTAATGAGGGGGAACTGAAAACATTTTTAAAGAAGAACAAATATTGTATTATTTTAATAAAAATTATTGCTGAATATCCCCGTTCTATTTATTTTCTTAGAAAATTTTCTCATTTACTTACCAAATTCAACGGTAGGTTCATGTACTCCCTCGCCTGAAATAGATTCTAATCTCATTAATTCGGATGAATCTGACCTCTTGGATTGACCTCATACATCTTCACGTAATGATCTCTGGAGCCCGTGAACACAAAGGGAATGCCATCTTCATTATTGGTCACAGATAGACACGAGACCTCCGACCTAAAGACTAGTCTCTCTTTGGGGAATCGACATACTTTGGACTGTGAGCAGCTCCTCCGAGTCGTCCGAATGACGCCCATCGTCCAATATTCCAGATTCTTACATCGCCGGCGAATGTTGTGAAGAGGAATCGACCAAGACTGTCGATCTCCGCAGCGTTGACCATTGTCTCGAGGAAGGGCATCGTGTTTTGTCTCGACCCGACTGGTCCGCCATCTCCTAGATCCTCATATTTTGGTGTCCACCACATTTGCTTACCTTCAATGACCTGTCCGCTTGATTGGAGGACCCGTAGACATTCTTGGGTTCGAAGATCCCATACTCTCACTTGATACATTGAAATAGTCAAAACCATTTGTGATTGGGGTACAAATTTGACAGCATGCACATTGTTGGGATGAACTCCGAGAGTTTTGACTTCTTGTCCCGTCGTCAGATCCCACAATTTCGCTGTTCGATCTAAAAAGCTTTCCTTGTCTTTTTCCATTTTCTCCCAAACAAACCTTTTGACCCTGAGAGGAGCATGTCATTGGTAGCCGCCACACACGAAATTCCCTTCGAATGGCCATCCAAAGTGTGGGTTCGGGTGACGACCCGCGTTTGTAAGTTGCTTTTTATTTGAACTATTCGACCTTGCTTTCTAAATAAGAAAAGTCAGCAAGATTTCCCGATTAATCCCCGTGACGCAGCCCAATATCCCTATTAGTGATATTTTTAGTGATATCAGTACTTTTAGTCTCTAATCTATTGTGGCACGTCGTCTATGCGAGATGGCCCGTGGCACAACACAATATATATTAAAAATAATGGAACCAAGTAACAGTTAAGAGAGAGAAGTTAGCCAACCGATTGATAAGCGAACTGGGCGAAGCCTCCGATGACCAAGCCGGCACCAGGCGGGCAAAGACGGACTTGTTGGACTGCTTACGAGGGAGATCTTCTTCGTGAAGAGATGGAAGACGTCCGGCAGATCTCATCCGAGACAAACTGAAAGGCACAAGACAAGACTACACAACGACGGGGAGGAAGCACCCGTTACGAGATGGAAGAGGTGGCTGCGGCGGAGGACGAGACGTTGAAGGACCGATGGTAGCCCGGATACGAATATTCCGATGAAAGGGAGGATGGGTAGCCGAGGATGAAGCTGGTAGAGGCACACTGAACAAGCCACAAGCAGTTAATCATGCCAATGCAGGGGCTGGGAGAAAGACACACAACTCACAACTTCTTCCTTTCTTTACGATCTTCGTCTGGTTGGTCGCTTAGAGGCTGTTCTGGCATCGGATACAATAATTCCTCGACGTTAGAAGTACGCCGTCTGATTTTATAATGGCCATCGGAACTCTCTAGATTTCTCATAAAAGAGACAATTCTCGACTACCTGTGTTGGTTGGGGATGGATTCTCATTTCGGATGGATTGCTGGGATGGGGAGCGATGTCTATTACGCATTCCCTTCTCAAGAACATCTTCCAGATCATTAGCTGAAAAATTCACAGGATCGGTCATCCGTGTATCTGATGTCACTCCACGTGCCGCCCGCTTTATCCTCTACTCCGCGTAAACAGCCCATATTTCCCCAACCCAAACTCCTCTGTTTCTTCATTTGTTGTCCTGTTTACTGATTTCTCTATTTAACTCCGTCCCCCGAGTCCTTTTCTGTAGCAATTTCTTGGAAAAGAGAGGGGCTGGCGGGAGTGTGTAGCTGACAGCTCTCGGCCGACAATACTCCCCCCGCACATAATTTATCCGGACGCCTCTGTTTCGCCTGAAAACATCTCCTCCCCTTGTGGGCAATTTCGACGGCCAGGTAATCAGCCGACCTACCTAGTCAACAGCGGCAATTCTCAACAAACAAGCATTCCCTATGCATTCGATTAGCAGTGGGTTCGTCCTCTTCTCAATCTATCCTCTAATCCCGACCCGCCAACTTCGAAAAAGGCGTCTGATGTCACCCGGGTGATTCTTTTTTTAATCCTCCGCTTTCCCCAGGTTCCAATATGTCCTCTGAATTGTTCTCCCTTCAACAATACCCAGTAATTAAAGAGCCGGGTCCCGCCTCTTGGGTCATAGCTATATTCCGTCGCCCCGTACAATTTTAATCACCCACCGAGGTCTTTGTCTTTGTCTTCGATCACGGTGGATAACAGCTGCTGGCTCATGAAAGACTGATGTTCCAACTGTTTAATTCGGGCTTCAAGTTCCTGAAAAGTGCCGTGTATGGCTGTTATTTGTCTTGCGTGTCCTTTGGCCTAAGGTAGCCATTAGCCACGAGGTGCCTCCCGTTTCGGTTGGTTGTTTCTGATGGATGTGACTCGGCTAGAAGCCGATCTGCCGCCTTCATTTGTCTGATCTCATTCAAATGAAAAAATGACAAAAAAATCCTCCAAAAATCGAGGAATATATCTGGCAGACACAAATAACACCACCACCCCCAACAGCCGTCTCCTTTTGTCCCACCCGCTCATCCCTCCTCTGATTTGAGCCACCGCTCTTGGAGAACTTCTCCGCTCCCTCCTCATAAACAACTTTTTGTGTCTCTTTTCCGTTCGTGGCCCTTCTGCCATCCCCAGGAGGTTTCGCCGCTGAGGGGAGCATATCTGGTCCATTATCAAATGAGTCCCCGTGTGCCCCTTTCCTTTTCTGGTTTCCCTCCTCCCAGTAAAGTGTTTATCGTGGCTCCTTCCCCCTTTGGCCTGCAAAACAACGAAATTAACGGCTTTTACCTGCCTCCCATCGTCTATAACTTACCAGTTTCGTGGCTCTGAGATTGGCTGCAGCCACTCCATGTTCCATGCAATGGGTGTAAAGATGTTGCAAGAGATACTTGGCTTCGACGACGTTGACTACTCCTTCCAGGATGGCGTCGATGTCTGTCGTCTCGACGGCGTCCGTCTCTTCCTGAAATGTCAGATAAATCTAATGGCTATTACAGAGTGTCTCCCTCGGGGCGGATTGGCCTCGTCTTTAGCCCCTTCTACCGTGATATAATTTCATTTCTCCGTTTCCTTGGCTACTAACTTCCTTCACCGACCACCTGCTTATTCTTTTGCTACTCGACCTCCGGTCAAGGAGGAGTCGCTGTTGTGCCTCAGGTCGAATGCAATTTTCCCCTGGAAAATGTGCCCATTTTGAGGCTAAGATGGCAACTAAAGATCAACCCGTTTAAGATTGTTCTCCCTAATTGTTGTGAATATAGAAAGAGCCGAGGGGCTGTTGACATCCCTTCTCGCCCCTTCCAACTCCTCCCATGTGACGAGGACATTCGATTGCATCCTCCTTCTTTTTTACGAAGCAGTCAAGTCAACAAGTCAATTAACCGCAGTTCACACCCATTGTCTTTTCCACTTGGGACCAATTCAACTCTCTTTTATGGCTATTCTGAAATTTGATAGTCTCCCGTTCGGAAGGTGGTTCTTGTGTGAAGCCTTTCCAACTTTCAAAATGTCTGGGGTTTCCTCCTCTTCTCTGTTTCTTTCTTTTAAATTAACTGACTTGAAGCACCTCCAAAATGGCGGTACTTCATCCGAACGAGCTCGGAATTATTTATTGTTGTTGTGGGTCAACTCAGCTTCATTCCTCTTACCTTTTTTTTCGGAATGTTCCTCTCCAATCACCCAGATCCTATTTATAGCGGACGACTGGCCCTTCCCCTTCCGTTCCCTCAACCATCCATCCATAAGAGTTCTCACGGCCTTTAAATCGTCTACGGGACCTCCCTAGCCAATTAATCGGTCTCGTCGACAAATATCTTCCGTTCATCTTTTCCTTCTGTGTCTCCACAGGCAGATGTCAATCAGCATTACAACCTTGGAGGCGAGGAAAATGCCCTGACAAATCTCGACGTATGTGTGGCCGAGGGCACCCCACGATAGTTGTAATCGCTTGCTACAGCTGTTCTTTTTATCGGGCGAAAGCCCATTCGAGCCATCTCGCTTGACTCGTCTTCTGCTCTCTCAACAATTCAAAATGATCTCATATCGCAATTAGGGCTAATTGCAGGAAGAGCAACCAGCTTCGGGAGTCATCGTCATTAGTGTGAAGCCTCTCTCACTCTCTTTTGCCCTAACTATGGCTGAACCGCAGCGAGCTAACAGCTTAGGCACCGATCGAAAAAGGTCAAGTATTCAGATGAAGGTACGTCTTATCCTCTTTAAAATGAATCAATTATAGTCGGGTTTACTCGGGGAAAAGACGGGTATGAAACAAATTCTTACGGCCCCATCACAGTCCCATTCAAGGCGAACTCCTGGCGGACAGGTAGAGTATCCAGAAATATCAACTTGTTCTTTTTAGTTGTTTTTGTGTATAATGGGATCGGTGATAAGTACGGCCATCTGTATCTGGGTGATTCTCTTCAGCAAAGAAGATGGATGGAGAAAAGGAGGCTTTGCTTGTGGAGCCGCCGGCTGTGCGTGCTTGTTCGCCTTTTTGGCATTTACAGTACACTACAGGGCCAAGCAGTATGCATCGGTTCTCACAGAGAAAAGAGCCTGTTTCAGCCCGCCAGAGCCGGAACCTCTACCTGACTTGTCCCAGCGAAGGTCGACAATTGGAGCGAGGGTGAGCAAGAGGTCGATCGCTGCTGCGGGAATTGGCTCCGATGACAGTCCTTCTCAGGTAATTCTTCAGTTGCCAATTGCTAATTTATTTCCTCAGGTTTTGGTAGTGGGCGATAAGACACGGCCGTCGTTGACCGTCAGTTAATTGTTCTCTCATCTTGTTCACTTCCCGCCCCTTCCCCCTCCCCCATATCGTGTGCTTGTACATTTAGTCGTAAAAAGTGGAATATACCTTGTTCTCATCCAATGCCACAATCTGTCCCTGAACCTCGGTAATCTGATCTTGAATATAGCTCTTTTTTTGGTTGCAGGCGTCAATTTGTTCTGTTAAATCGTCTCTTTCGGCCACCTCCCCGGCTGCCATAAATTTTGTTTCCTAAATATTTTCGTTCATTATTTGATAATTCTATTGAAGTACCAAAGAAGATATTTCATCGGTCAATCGATGTCTCTCCTCGACGAGTCGATTCAATTCGTCCTCCATTTTATTCGTCGTCTGTTTTCTGTTGATCATTGCCACTAACTGAATTCTCTGTCATCCCCAGCCATTTCCAACTTGGCTTACCTTCTTCTCAATGGCTGCCCATTTCAATTTTGCCATTTTCGGAGAGAACTGAACCTGTGGTGGTGGTTGATTTCTATTCAAAACGGGTACTCTTCCCGTCAATCTGGATGTCACCGGTGTCCGTGGTTGTCGATTCATCTGAATTATGTCATTCTCACCGTCTGTCCTGTCGCCTACTTTTTCTTGTTCTTTTTGTTGTCTTCTCAATCGTTGTATCTCCTCATTTGTTCTTTTTATAAATTGTTCTCTCTGTCGATCCTTGTTCTCCAATTGTCGTATTTTGTTGTCTTTCAGTCTTTTTTCCTTGTCTAACGTAGCTAATTTCTTCGCATTCGACATGGCCAATTGCTGTCCTCGTTTCACTTCTTCTTTCAGTTTTTTAACCAAGTCTACCTGCAATTGTCGTAGTCTCTTTTCATCTTTTTTTTTCGTTTGTCGACTCACCTTTGTCCTCTTCAACTCGCCCAGTTCACTCTGATATCTGGCCATTTGTTCCCGGTCTTTCTGTTGCCTCGCCTGCATCAGTTTGTGCTCCCGTTCGACTGCTTGTAGTTTCCGGAATTCTGACTTCATATCGGCCAACTTTCTCTCGTATTCTTCTCTTATTCTTTTTGCTTGTTCCTGGCTTGCGTTGTCGCCTTTCTTGCTCAATTTCTCTGCCAGTATTCTGTCTCTCTCGCTCTCCGTCTGCTGTATTCTCAGTGACAGTTCGGTCAATTTCCTTTCGTATGTCAATCGAACCTCTTGTAATCGCCTTTCCGACTTTTCCAATTCGCTGATCAATCTTTCCTTTATGTTGATTTCCGTCTGAAGATCGTTGAGATCGTCTCTCAACGCGATGGCCTCTTTTGTCTCTCCGAATGAGTCTTCTTCATCTTCCTCCTCCTCGTCCAAGTCAATGTCATCCATGTCATTGCTTGTCCCATCATCGCCATCGTCTGTTGTCGACACATAATCCGACGTGTTTGTTTCCGGCGCCGTGTTCTTCTTCATCCTTTCGATGTCGGCTTTGGCCTCTTCGATAAGCTGTTTTTGGTTAAAAGACATTGGTGAAAAAGGCGAACTGTCGGCTCCGAGAGCCGTGGCCGAAATGGAAACGCCATTGGTCATTGCCTAAAGTGAGCCCTATCTATTTCTTCCATTTTTTAACTAACCTGTGCTTTCCATTTCTGCATTTCCTTCCTTAGCTGATCAGATGTGGCCTGTGACTCGTAAAGGGACGACCGCAGCGTCTCTACCTCTTCCAGGTATTTCCTCATCAGCCCTTGCACGGCATCGTCTCCTCCTTGAATATTTGTCATTATAATCTCAGTTTCTGTCCTTACCTTCCACTGTCGACCCGTTCGATATGGTTCCGAGTCCGTCTGCCTTCGCCAGCAGTTCAACATTTCTGTTCCGCAGAATTTCATTGGTCTCTTGCAACGTTTTAACTCGCGATCTCAATCTGTTCACTTCTTCCTAAACTCGATCAGTCTGAAGTTTCCTCCGATCTGACCGTAAGTAGAACATTCTCATGATATTGGTCGCTGACAATCTCTGCCCCGTCAGCTGTGACTGTCCTTCGTCCTTGTTTAAATTCAAGTAATTCCATTTCAAGAGTGGCAATTCTCGACCGCAGTTCGCCGATGACTTTAGATGATTTGTCCTGGTTGGCCACGACCTCAAAGAAATTTGTTTTTTTTATGGAAATACTGAGACAGACCTTATTTTTGATGTTCTTGGCTCTGTTGGCATATTTCATGGTATTTAATGTCTCGACAAAGTCACAGTCGCTGGGAGAGACACAGGCAATCATTAATGTCCGACTGAAGGATGTCAAGTCGAGGAGAATAAAGACATGACCGACCTATTGCCACCAAGGGAGTCCTGGAGAAGTCGCGTCAGTTTCGAGTCGCGGTAGGGAACATGGCTGATTTTACCGCTGGCTCCCCCGAGTGCACTTATCACATTTCCAAGAGCCAACTAAAAGAAGTCGAAAACAAAAAGAGAAAAACATACCAGTCCGCTATTGATGCTGATACCTTCTTTCGCCCGGTCTCCTGTAGCCCCTGTCCGTTTCAATCTCTCCGATCCAGCCAAATCGACAAAATGGAACTTCGCCGACAAACTTTCGACCTCGGTTTCTCCCTGTTTTTTTCAGATTTCGACAATATCCATCCAAACTCACAGTGGGCTCTCCTTCGAGTGGCGTCACTGGGACTACTCTTTGTTGTTTGACCATCATAGTGAAAATCGCATGAGACCGAGACGATTGCTCGTTCATATTGGTCGAAGCTACCGTCCTATTCAAAGCTCCGTTTTTCAAAATTTCCAATGTCTAGAAAATTATGAAAAAAAGATGGAAGCACTTACAGAGTGGAGATCTTCAACAGCTCGACTGGTTGCCCCATGGAGATAGATTTCTCCACGGGAATCCTCGTGTATTCTGATATTTGTGCTGGAGAACCTGTCGTCAGACAAGAGGTCGATGACTTCCTCATTATATAACTGAATTATTGTATCTTCAAATTGACGGCAAAGGACATACCTCGACAAATTGAACTCCAACTTCAAAAATGGGTTCGGCCAACTCATTTTCGACAGCCTTTGTCTTGCATTTGACTATTTGACGGAAAACATGGGAGATGGCCCTTGGGATGACCCCGATGTCATCTTCTCCCAGGATGTGACTGTCGAAGGCCGTTCCCATGGTGAATGTCTTGCCGGAGCCGGTCTGAGAAGGATAAAATCAGAGGAAAAAGACCAACCTGTCCGTAAGCGAGGACAGTGGCATTGAAGCCATCGAAGAGTCCATTGACGAGCTTCTCTATGCAATTGTCGTAGATGACTTCTTGACGGGTTGGAGTGTCGAAGACAAAGTCGTAAGTGAAGGACTTGTCTGTCCCGATGGTAACCTGTCCAATATGAGATGACTCTCTTTGAGGTAACCGACCTGTGGCTCGTTGGGAATAACCACGGTACAGATGCGACTCCCTTCGACTTTTTCCCGGGTGTTCTGAGGACGAATCCTATAATTTCGAATAAAATAAAATCGAGCAGAACTACCTGAGAGCCACCTGGACGGCAGAGCCATCTCCCCTGGCACTTTCCATTTTTTATTTACAGTAATCAATCAGCACATAAGTGGAATATTTTGGAATGAGTTCACCTGAAATGAGATGGTCGTCGATTTGGGAGGAGACAGGAGTCAGATTTCGAGTTAAAATGGGCGAAGACCGGAAATGGGCAATTTGAACAAAGTGTGCACGACCTTGGCTCGCATCGATTGTTGTCGTGTTGGGACCCGGCAATAATTGGCTCGGCATGAATTATTTGACAAGGAGAGTTCTAATTCCAGCTTATCCTTTTTTCTGTTTATACGAAAGTGATGGAGAACTGGGTGAAGACGAAGAGAGAAAGAGTAGAGTGACCAATTGAAACAGAGGATCGAGGGTGGACCTCGGCGTGGAATAAAAAGTGGCCTTTGAAAAGAGGCGCTGGGCGTGATAGCGGCCGGTATCAAAGCCTAGTCCGCGTGAATAAGCGCCGCCGAATTTTTAAGTAGACACCGGACGCCGCGAAAGACAAATATATGCAAGAAGCCCCACGACCGGCCGATTAATTGATAACCCGTCTCCTGGTTGAACTCGTCCGATTTCGGTATCCTCTCCCCCTCGATTTGTCCCCCTATTTCAAACAAGCTGGCCAATGTTTACAGCATTTTATTGTCTTATGTCCAAATTGGGCCAGTCACGCGTTTTCAGTGTAAAAATTGCAGGTAGACGAGTAGACATCGTGGACCTTTTCCTGAGCAATCCGACCTTCCATCTGATTGGCCATCGTCGCCTCTTCGCCTATCCATGGCGTCATTGTAGGCCATGATCAGTCCAATGAACATTTTATCCGGGCGTATCGCTCTCCGTTAGAAATGACCTTGAAGAATTGAGCGAACTAACAAACTCTCATCATTATCAAACATATATAAAGGAAGAAGAGACCACTCGTCATCAACACAACAGCCATATGATACTGCGGCCTCTTCTTTGTCTAGTTTGCTTTATTTCGACAATTACCGTCGCCCAATGTGAGTTTACTTTCTTCTCCTAATCTTCGTCTTATTTTTTTAAAATTTTATTATCGGTTTCAGGGGGGCCACCATGGGGGTGGCATCCGCGTCCATGGGGTCCCATGCGGCCGTGGGGACGTCCTGGAATGGGATGGGGAAGACCATTTGGCGGTGGTGGAGGATGGAACGGTGGTGGTGACGGTGGTCGAGGTGGTGGATGGGGTAGCGGTGGAGGTATAAAGAAGAGAAAAGATTATACAAGATGTTTTAGGAGGAAGAAACGGAGGAGGTTGGAACGGCGGTGGTAATGGAGGAGGATGGAATGGTGGAGGCAACGATGGAGGAGGAAGAGGAGGAGGAGGAGGCGGAGGAGGAGGAAGAGGAGGCGGAGGAAGAGGAGGCGGAGGGCGCGGAGGTTAGAGAATAACCTTCTCATC
The DNA here is from genome assembly GCA_964036215.1 of Oscheius sp. DF5033. Classification (NCBI taxonomy): domain Eukaryota; kingdom Metazoa; phylum Nematoda; class Chromadorea; order Rhabditida; family Rhabditidae; genus Oscheius; species Oscheius sp. DF5033. Next base: position 333,206 of record CAXIWN010000002.1, read on the forward strand.
CTGACAATCGTCTGAGAAAATGTCTTAATTTCTCAAATGTCACATATTCTTGATACAGACACATCGATAAAAAGTTTTTACTTTAACAAGACACAGCATTCAAACTACATGTTAAGAGAGAAAATACAATTGCTCGTCTTTGCTAAATAGAAGAAGTAGGATTAAAAGTATACATAGCTACATTTATTTTCGGAATTTTTGGCCGACCCTCTTCAAAAAGCATTCCAAAGAATGTATCTACGACAAATTCGGAATTAATTATTAAAAATACTGATGCCTAAAGCGCAATATTACAATAGTATGTAAAACACTGCTAAATTAAATATAAACTCGCTAAAATAGTTAGGGTGAGGGGCCATTGAGATGTACAGGGCGGTCGCACATATTACAATGTCTCAAAAATGCACAAGTTACCCATACTTAGTATATACAGCGAAAAATAATGAGGTAGAACTGGGGCGCCGCACAGCTCTGATTAACTTGAACAACGAGACAATTTTAGTTGGGTATCACAGCAAGGGATTACCCGACTAAGATGACCGAGGTCGGGAGATTCAAAAAGATGGAAGTGACACCATATACAACAAAACGAAAAAAAAATTAGAAAATCGCCTGATTGAAATCAGTATCGAAACTGCTTACGATATTTAACGGCTAAAAGGAAATGACAGAGAGGATTGGGAAGGCTGAGTACGTTGGTGAGAAGTAGGAATAATTGCATACTGAGCCATTATCGGAATATGATCTGACGGCACATGAGGATGTGGAAATCCTGAAATACTTCAATAGTCATCGAGAAATGAGAAAGGACGAACCAATAATTTTATGTTGAGTTATCCAATTGGCATCAAAAGGTCCAAGAGTACCAAGACGGGCGAGAGATTGTGGAGTAGAGAAAATGTAATCAATCATTCCTTTAAAATTCATCCTAAATACGTAGTTTTAAAATGAAATCAAATAACAGACGTGTAATTGGTGAAAGGAACGGTATTACAATCAACTGCAGATTCCAGACGCAACGCGTGTTGAAGTACGTTCGGATCTTGAGATAAAGAAAATTGATCGAGACTGGCATCATCTTTGAAGCCTTTTAGATCGGGATGATTACGATTTACAAATCCTCTTGAAAGATATTCGAATACACCTGAAAGTATACAATAAGCACGAAATAACTATTCCTAGTTTAATTATACGAAAAAAAACTATTCTAACCTGAATTGGGAAGGGAATTGAGATCACCGCAGATAAGCAGAGGCGTTTGTTGTGTTGAGATCTTGAATTTGTCTGCAACCTCTGTTAACAGTTTATGTAGTTCGGAGGCCAGCATCATCGATTGCACTAATTTCACATCACAAAATTCGGGATCCCAATGTATATGAGCTGTGCAAATAACCAAGGGACTACCCACAACATTATCATTGGCAGAAATTCCAACCCGACCTGAAAACAACAGTACTTAAATATTTAAAACATACGCGTTGAATATACGCTGTCTTTAATTTTTAAGACAGCACACAGAGCAATATTATCGCGTGGCATCACCCGATTCATCATATGCTCCGATTTAGAAGCTTTGGTAACAACAATAGAATTAAATTCAATTAGATGCTCTCTGTCCATATCAAACCTAAATAAAACTAAGCTAATAAAGATAGGTCATACTTGTCGCTTTTCCAGAAAATCGCTAAACCATCAACATATTTTCTTTCCTCTTCTGTCATTGTTTTTGCTCTCGATTTTGGTGAAAAAATGCCAATATAACCTAACGCCTTCAATTCGGGCTCAAATAATAGTTTAAATTGAGCTGTTTCCACTTCCTAGAAAAATTGTTACTTTTCCTTTTCAATAACATGAATGTTAAAAATGTCGACCAACAGTAAAGTTCACCATATCCGAAACTCACCGAACCCTGAAACACACCTTTGCCACCATTTTTTCTATTTTTTTTTCTGGCGTAAGCATGTTTAGTCTTAGTTACGTGTATTTCAGTCGTTCAAACCGATTTTCAAAGTTCACAGGGTGAGCCCCACGATGATGGAATTTGAGCATTTTCGTGAACTTTACCACACTTGCTCGCCAAAAACCTCTCTAAAAAAATTTTCTCTCATTCTTTTTCTGTCAAAATGCAGGCTTAGACTTAGTAGAGCCTATTTTACTATTTCTGAAAGTTTTACGGCGAGAAAGCCGGCGTACGCAGCACCCAAAAATGGTGTTCGGTGAACTTTACTGTTGGCCAAAAATGTCTTACGTCGTTACTAAAATTTAGGATTACTAACCTGTAAAGTGATTATATCTGCTTCATAGTTTCTAATATCGGTCAGAATCTTCACTTTCCGATATTCCCAGTTCAATGCCCAGGAAGGACAGTACGAGTATTGATTGAAAGTGGCATATTTATCACAGAGTACATTGTAACATAAGCATGTAAACGTCGCTGAAAGACTCGGTTAATGATGAAAAAGAGATATAAACTACCGATTGGTCTATCAGGATCTGCATGACGTATCATAACCCATGATCTACCAGGAGGGGGAGCAGTGTTTACTAAAAATATTAAAAATGAACAATCAAGGAAAACTCAAGAAAATGTCAATAATATTGTTGGTATTGTTAAGTGAGTTAATTTTAACAAACATACTAGCTAGATGATCCAACAAATACTGAAGCAATTTCGCGTGTCCGTTAGATTCGTGATAAATCTTTTGTATTTCGGGAGATAACGGATTACCTTGGAGACCTTAATTATTCAATATTGATTATAAAATACTGCCCACCTAGGGTTTGAATACGGAAAAGTTTCCCTAATTCATAAGGCAGTACTCGCAATTGGTTATTGTTGAGGTACAGATGACAAAGAGAGATCATGTCGCCTAATTCTGCTGGAAGACTTCGCAGTTTATTATGCGAGAGATCAAGCATAGTTAGATTTTTGAGCTAGAGAATATTTTGCAATATAAATGAATTTTTCTACTTGACAAATTTCCTGCGGCACCCGTTGTAGTTGATTACCATTTAAAAAAAGAGCAGTCAATTTGTCACATTGCCATAAACTTGTCGATAAATTTTTTACTTTTCCTGAAAAAGGAAAATCACTGCTCACAACGAAGAAGTGAATAGAGAATATACCATGTATTTCCATTTCAACCCATCGTGTATTTTTCCCTTGCGCCAGCTCATCTTCAGTGAGATATCTGTGGATCCGATAGAGCCCTAAAAGATTCTGTAGAAAAATATGTTCATGAAAAATGGAAACATATGATATAAAAAATACCATTGCTTAGCTGTTTTTTCCCATTATTTTTATCGGTAATGTTTACCGGATATCCAATGCCGCCATGGTTGTCTTTATACTCTCCATGACCAGCAGCATCCCCGTTGTTCATTCCTCTGGGGATAATCTACAAAAATTAGATAGGAGATATATTGGTACACAATATGAGAGAAGTATTGTACAATAGCTGCAAAAAACGAGGCAGATGAGATGTAAAAAAGATATATAATTAAACGTGCCTTCTAACTATGAGTACACGTTTTATTACTACTTTCCTTTGTAAAAAAACTTTGCTTTTGCAGGTGATAAAAGGAATTGAAAGTAAATACTCTGAATAACAAAAGAGGTTTGTCACGGTCCCATTCCGAGGGGGCCGCAAAAGTTTTGCGTTCAAAACTGCGTTCAATTGCGTATTCGAAAATCTGCTCCGATATAGACGACCATTTGGAATTTCCTAAACTTTTGCTTTCAAAGCAGAAAAGCAGATTATGTTGACAGTGACGGTTTGCAGTAAAATAGTACTTATAGTTTGCACATTATGAAGACGTTTTCGAATATTAGTCTGCTTTAGAAAGATCCTATTTAGTTCATTTATTTTTTTTCATCTTGTTGCATTTGCTTCATGTTTTCCGATCTTGCCATCAATTTTTCATATTTTTTAGGTGTATGTCTGGCCCATATCAGCCCCCAAAAGTTGGGTTTCCTCAGGCATTTCAAGCAGGCAGTGGTGCTTACCAGCCAGTGCCGCAATTTGCTCAGTACCAAAACCCATACCCACCGCCTCCATTGCAAAATGCGACTGGTAATAGGTAAGATCAGTTTTTATATTTTTATTCTCTGGTTAGTTATATTATAACAAATCAACAAATACCTGCACCGACTCAATCGGGACCTTCTGCATTACATAATAAAGAACACCCAATTCCTCCGGTTTGGTTTTTGTGTTTATTTTTAATAATTTCTTCCCTTTCAGCCATCTTCACAACCGTCTATCCCCTCAGCATTCAAGCCACTTCAGTCAACAGTAGCCAATACATGCCCGCAGGTAAGCTGTTGCCGTTGTATTAATTACATCAATTGTAGCCGACATTGAATGGAGCATTTCCGAATCCTGCCCACCCTCCTCCTAGTCTATCACAAGCACAGCCAGTATTAACCACCAATTATTTATCCCAGGGCCCAGCATCGTTTCAGTCAAATAGTAAATTTATCTTCTTTTATCTTACATTAACTATGTTTATAGATCCTGTTTCGCACTTTCCAACACCAGGAAATCATAATTCATTAGCTACAAGTATGCGCACAATATACATTTCGATATTCGTTATTTAGCATTAACTACAAATGGGCACCAATCTACATATCCATCTGCACCGGTTTCAAACCCCGCACCGGTCTTTTCAGGACCACATGCGTTACCCAACCCAGCTTATAGCAGTGCTCAGCCACAATATAGTGGGTATTCCACTAGCAATCTACAACAAAACTTCAGTCAAATGGTAGCATTTTTTAAATGATATGCATATTCTTTAGGGTATTTATCAACCAAGTGGACATGGTCAAATAACTGATATAGTGGATCTTATCTCTTTTAGAAATCCGGGCGGAGAACTAGCTGATGTACCAATTAAATTAAACCAAATGATGGCTAATAACAAAGCACGCTGTGATCCTAGGTATACAAGTATAACATTTTTTTTTCATAACTCTTTAGTATTTTCCGATCTACAATAAATGCAGTACCCTGCAATGAAGAATTGCTGAAGAAAAGCCGCCTTCCTTTCGGATTAACGCTTCATCCTTTTAGAGATATGAAGGTTGTACTTCTGCAAGATTTAGTTTATTGTTTACAGAATTTGAACATAATTCAAACATCGACCATAGTTCGGTGTCGTTATTGCCGGACTTACATCAATCCGTTCGTCCATTTTCCGGATTCACGCCATTGGAAATGTAATCTCTGTAATAGACAAAATGATTGTAGGTTTTCATATCTTACTACTATTTAAAAATACAGCATAAGTTTTTGCAAACAATTTAGCTTGTGTAATTTTTAATGTTTTAAATTTCAGTACCGGATGACTTTTGTTGGGATCCGGCTACGAAAGCATTCGGCGATCCCACTGCTCGTCCTGAAATCAAGCACGCCACTGTCGAATTCATTGCACCAGCGGAATATATGGTTAGTTTTCTCACTAGTTCATCGCATGATATTTAGCCTGTTCGCATAAAAGAAAAGAAAGCAGAGGTTCCGATCCCTTTGTTGTCTTTTTTACAATCCCTTGCTTGTTTATTTGGCTATTTTTAATGAGCGAAAATTAAACAGACTGACATAAAAGTTTTAGCTGAGACCTCCTCAACCTGCCGTATATATTTTTATTCTCGATGTAAGCGCAGCTGCCGTAGAATCAGGATATCTTTATGCTTTCACTGAACAAATTCTGATAAATCTCGATCAACTTCCTGGTGATGACCGTGCGCAGGTATTTTTTTTTGAATATTTAACTGTTTTTTAGATCGGTTTTGTCGCTGTGGATTCGTGTGTGCACTTTTTTCAATTTGAAGAAAACAGTGTTCCGAGACAATTAATTGTAGATGATATAGATGGTTAAAATATATCTATAATTAGTAGCTAATTTTTCAGATGTCTACCTCCCGACAAATTCGGGATTGCTTGTTAACTTAAAAAAACAGAAGGATGCCATACGTTCTTTTGTAAAGGAGATACCAATTATTTTTGATAGGTCATCGTCTTCATCCAATTGTTTAGGATCTGCACTTTTAGCAGTTAAGGAACTTATTGTTAGTCCTTTTGCTTACTTTTTATCTGTATATTTTAGTTCGAAATTGGCGGTAGGATAACAGTTTTTCAATGTGTTCTTCCAAATATTGGCCCCGGATCGTTAAAACCGAGGGAAGATCCTAATCAAAGAGCAGCACAAGTATTTGATGTATTTGATTTCACGCAACCGTTGCAGGATGTGCAAAATCTCGGACCTGCTACCGATTTTTACAAACGATTAGCCTTAGAATGTACGGGACAGCAAATCGCAATGGATTTATTTATGCTTAATACGCAATATGCGGATCTCGCATCCATTTGTAATATTTTTTTATCCATTATTTATATAGATTTTTTAGCGGAAATTTCTAAGTTTTCAACAGGATCTGTTTATCATTTTCCTAATTATCACTGTTTTGACATGATTCAAGTAAGTTTGAGGTAATTTCCTTTTTATTCAGTTTTTTTAGGTAAAAAGATTTGAAAAGATTTTTACTCGATATTTAACCAGAAAAATAGGGTTTGAAGCTGTTTTGAGAATTAGATGTTCACGCGGATTAGCCCTTTCCGCTTTTTATGGAAATTTCTTTGTGCGTTCAACGGATCTGCTTGCTCTTGCTAATGTAAATCCGGATTCTGCTCTTGCTGTTCAAGTTAATATGGAAGAGAAGCTTGGCTCAACGGTCGTATTTCAAGCCGCCTTATTGTATACATCCAGTAAAGGCGATCGCAGAATTCGTGTCCATACCATGTGTCTTCCTACCTCTTCTGATCTCAATGAGATATATAATTCTTTTGATCTGAAGGCAACCGTTTCTCTCCTGTGCAAAATAAGTGAGATGGTTTTGGAACTTTTTCAGTGAATACTTGTAGGCGTTGAAAGATCAATGTCCGGATCTCCGTTAACAGATTCTCGAGAAGCTGTAGTTAACGCTGTGGTTGACTCTCTGGGAGCATATAGAAAAGCTATAGGGAATGGTCGCGGTGCCATGCCAGTACCATTGAATGGTCATCTTCGACATTTTCCTGTCTTCGCTTTGGCGATGCTCAAGCATGTAATTAGCACATATCACTTATTTCCGTAATGTTAATTTCAGGGCTCGCTTAGTAGTGGCGGAAGAAGTATTAAACTTGATGAAAGGGTAGCATCGATGTTGATGCTAAGGTTTTCTCCCTTAGAACAAATACTCTCTGATCTTCATGCGAATTTGTATAGGATTAACGACATTGCTAAGGTAGTTCAATATTCATTTTCTAATTAATTGATAGCTGCCCGATGGCCAATTTCCGTTACCTCTCCCGTTATCGTTTGAATATATTAGCCGTGACGGTGTATACATAATGGAAGCGGGAACAGCTCTTTTTGTCTATGTATCGTCAGGAGCAGACGCTATTTTTATAAATGAAGTGTTCGGTTGCTCTTATAATGATGTGGAAAAGGTAAGAGTGTCTGTGTTTTTTTTTCATGAGCTTTGCAGAGCACATTTGATGTACAAGGAAATCGAACATCAGAGAAGGTACAGGCATTTGTGAAACACATTACTGCGCTTAAGTTCTACTTAGGACAACCAATTATTTTGAAGTGAGTCAATTATATAACTGATCATGCAACAAATATTTTCAGAGAAGACTCGCCATTACGGGAAATATTTGTTCGACGGTTAATAGAAGACCGCACAGAGTCGACACATTCTTATCATGAATTTCTTCAACACATCAAACGAGAAATGTCGCAGTAAGTAGCCGGTCTTTCTTCATTTCTTGCCTCGTTTCAATAATTTAATCTAGATCAAACGTATAATATGCATCAGAATTTTGTGTAATATTGTTTACGATTGTCAAGAGTTTAAACGAGTTACAGGCTACTGTGATGCTTTCATTACTCACATATTTATAAGTAGTTGTTTTTTTTCCAAGAGTTTAATTTATTTTTATTTGTGACGATTGTGATAAACATTTGTATTTCGTTTTATCGGTGATACAATGGTTTATTCTTTTATATCAATATCGCTGAGTATAGATATTCAAACAAATGTTTTAGATGGTTAAACAAGTAGATAAAAAAATCGCTCATGAAGAACAGAAGGAACATACTTATAAAAAATACCTCGCAGATAAACGAAAAGGGGATGCTTCGTCTTATCCGAAGTAAGCTTGAATAGTATTATTTAACAAGAGATACCGTAACTGTGTATGCACTTTTTTTTAACTTTAGGAAACATGTTAAACGATCAAAAAACGGCGATAAGTATAGCGATGCAATTCCTATTGATCCCGAGAAAATGAAAAGACATGATACAGGTAGGACTTTGATGATTTTTAGATTAAAATTGTATAGGTGCTTCCTTGATTGATCCAAGCACGATGCGAAGCAAATTTCATCAAAAAAAGTTTGCAAAACATAAAAGAAGACTTGAGGAACGGATTGAAGAAACCACTCGAGCAGAGGTTTTGAATCTGGAAGAAGTTTGTTTTCCCTTCATCATATGTGACAGATTTGCAGCCTGGTGTACTGGAACCCGAGGACGGTGAACTAACATATACAATCCGACAAGTAGATATAGCAAATAACGTGGATTTAGCAAGTGCTTCTAAGGTTGGATTTTCTTACTTTGCTTTAAATAATAGTTTTATAGCATTTTGACTTACATCTGCAGCAATTCGGTCCTTATCATATCGATTACACGAATAACGGAAGGTGCCTTTTATTAGGTGGGAGGAAAGGACATGTTGCTACTCTTGACTGGCAGACAAAGAAGCTGCAGTGCGAGTTTAATGTCATGGAAACAGTGAGAGATATAAAGTATTTTTCTTTCCAAAAATAAAAAGTGAAAACCTAACAATTCAGATGGTTGCACACGGAAAATTTTTATGCAGTAGCACAAAAAAATTATACCTATTTTTATGACAATCAAGGAACAGAAATGCATTGTGTAAAAAGTTTAAACGATGTTGTGCAAATGGAATTTTTACCACGGCACTTCTTATTAGCAGCTGGGGTATCTCTTGGTAATTGAAAGCAAAAACACAACGGTTTAGTCGAAAAATTCCTTTTTACATTTTCTTGATGTCTCTGTTGGCAAGTTGATAACTTCTTTTGCCACAAGAACCGGACCTTTGGATTTGTTGTGCCAAAATCCGGCAAACGCAATTATTCATACTGGTCATGCAAACGGTATGTTTATCTTAGGATAATTTCTCTTTTGACAACATGTTTAGGAACAGTCTCACTCTGGTCGCCAAATGCAAAAGAGCCACTTGTACGTCTTTTAGCTCATTCTAGCTCCATAAAAGGAATCACTGTAGATGATACAGGAAAATATATGGTAACTACAGGTCTTGATCTTAAAGCTAGGTGAGCCTTATAGTATTTTATAATTAGTTATATTTTAGAGTTTGGGATGTGCGTATGTATAAGCAGATGCATGCCTATTCTCTGCCGTATGGCTTGGGTAAAACGGCTATTAGTCAAAAAAACCTTGTTGCGTGCGCTGTTGGAAACACTGTTCAAGTAAGTTTAAGGTTTTCTTTTTAATTTATTCATGCAGATTTTCCAAGATATGCATTTGGGCACATGCAAAGAACCTTATCTTACACATCGCTGTTCTGGACAAATATCTGATCTAAGTTTTGTCCCCTTTGAAGATGTTTTGGGTGTTGGGCACGCAGATGGATTTACCAGCATGATAGTACCTGGATCAGGAGAAGCGAATATCGACGCATTTAAAGTTAATCCTTACGAGACGAAAAAACAAAGGAAGGAGAGAGAGGTTAAACAACTTCTTGATAAGGTGAGTTGTTCGATGTCTATTTTACGTAAGCATCCAAGTGCTGTCGATTATTTATTGTTTGGTCTCGCTAACTCGGCTTTGAAAATCGCGCTGTTGTTGAAGTAATTTTTATCCAATTTTTTAGATACAACCTGATCTTATTTGTCTTGACCCGAATGATATCACAAAGGTGAATGAGAATCTATTAGAGCAAGCTGAAGATGAACGTAAGAAAATTCTTTATGTACGACCTGTTGCCATTCAATACACACCCAAACATAAAATGCGTGGAAAAGGATCAGGAGGACATAAAGTAATGGCTTCCTATTATAATTTCTATATTCAATTTTAGGAAATGCGCAAACAATTTGTTAAAGGAGAAATACGTGTGGATCGCAATAAACAGAAAGAGTCACTCGAAAAAGAGTTGTTTGGCCGCGGCGAGATAACAAAAAAAGATAAGCATAAAAAAGTTTTGGATCGGTTTAAGCAGTAAGTTGTTATTGTTCCTGTTTTTTGTTATTGTTGTTGTCGTTGCTATAAATTTTTAATAGATAATATTTATTGCAGTTGGACCAAGTCAGTTTTAAATACAGGTAAAGCTCAAACATTATTATGACCGTTTAGTTAAAGCTGGTGAAGATGACGTGTGAATTTCAATTCCGAAGATTAGAGTATTTTACTTGGTCTGCGTGTGTTGGTTTTACTTGTTTTTCTTGAAGCCGGCTGACTTTCTTCCTCGCTACTATCGCGCGTCCTTTCCGCTATTCCCGCATCATCCACGCTCATTGTCCTCTGGAGACTTGGAGGTCCCCCAACAGACTTCTGAAATGATTTAAGTGTTTCTGGGATAGATCACATACTCTTGGATTACGATGCCTTGGCAACTGACTGCAATCGGGAGAATGGCCAGCTGAAATTGAACCTCGACGAGAGTCACCTCTTACCAATGGCAATACTGCGTTCATTTGTTTGAGTGTTCTGTATATTATTTTAAAATATTTTCTATTATAAACACACTTTCTCTGTTCTTCGATGTTGTAGAATGAAACCCACAAAGCACTGATTAAATCAGTTGTAAAAACAACATCGGCATGTTGGGCAATCAACTGGAATAAACTATTTTTTAGATTGAGTGGCATTGGAGTTTCCAAAGAAGCTTTTTTTCGGGCGCCTACTATGAATTTTGAGTTTCCGAGGATTTTCGAGCCGTTTTTCCAAAAAAGTTACCTGTAGAAGAAACACCCCATCCAAGCCAAGATAAATGTCTAAAAATTTGTCGACATTTGGTTTATCCTCTGAAATATTTTTCCTTTGTTTTCTCAGTTTTCTCACTGAGTTCTCTGTATTTGTCGTAATCTTCGCTCATTTCAAGTCGGCTGAATATAAAATGTTCCTTTGCTGTCCTGTTGAACATCAAAAATACCCAACTGAGGAAATTGCCTAAAATACCCGAAAATACTAGTGAATAGACTCTCTCACAGGCTGTAAAAGATATCAAAATTATATACCAAGCCCATAAAATGACAAATATTTTCTCGGTGAAAACATTGATAAGTAATCTGAAATAATTGATAGCAAGGAATTGGAATAAATCTTACACGCACTGGACTGTGTGTGTTTGGATATTTGCCATTTCGCGAACCTAAAAATGTGTATGAATCGGGGTAAAAATAAGGAAAAACGTCGAAATCACAAAGTGTAACCCGAGGAAAAAGGCCACTATCCATCCACGTCGAATTACCAACCCAAATAGATCGCCAGATCTCAAAACCAAGACCTTGGCTACCTATATCTCGAGGAAGAAGATAACTGAAGTTTATTTTGCAGTATTTTGCATAATATGCAACATACTTTGTGAGAAGTTTGAATTGTAGCATGGCATTTACCAAAAAGGCAAACTTGGCTAGAAAATAAACAAATACGACGTGATGGGTCGAATATTTCATGTTGAGAAATCGCAGAAATTTGTGAGGGACAAGCTTCTTCTTCAATTTCGATAATTTGGTGGAAAAAGGAAAGGAAAACATACAAGCTTCAGTCGTTTTTGAAATCGAAGTGCACCCTGAAGATGGACACAAAGAGCATGTACATTCGCCTTTTTCACGTCGGGAACGGCGTTGTGATCGTCGCTGGCTATTCTGAGGATTTCGCCAACTCTCATTCCTGAAAATTTCTTTTTTTTTCTCCCGGATGGTCTTTTTTATCCAAAGTCGTCCCCTATCTCAAGAGAACACCTTTCTGGCAGCCGAGATCGTCGGACAACTCAGGGAAGTAATTTTTCAATGGCTTTTTGAGTGAAAAAGTCCGCTACTTCTCTGCCGAAAATTCTTGAGGAATTTTTTTGACAAAATATCTTCTTCTGAGTGAAAGGGCGATGAAAAAGGGACACAACCCACCACTTTGCGAAGCAAAATACTTCCAGATGAGGCAGGGAAATCGGAAACAAGCGGCTTCAAAGAGAAGGAAAAAGGAGATCCATTGGTAATAAGAAACCTGGAATTGTCCCTTCAACGAATTAGATGCAACTTTTTGTTGCTGGCTAACCTTCTGACTTCCTTTTTCCGTATCGCCGTCGATCCCCGCGACTGACTCACTAAATGGGACAAAATACGTTTCTTGGGCCCAACAATAATTTTCAGCATAATAAAACAGATTGGTTAGTACAAAAAAGACGGACAAACAAACTTGGACCCATGCACCTGTGAAATCCGGGGGAACAAGACAGTCAATTGGCTTCCCTCCAAACTGCTAAACAACAAATTAGAATATTCCCATTTTCTGTTGTTTACCTTCCAGGAAACCAAAACGGCCAGACCAACCTGCAAAACATTATTACTGTCTAGATCCTAGATTCTAGCATTGGCAAAATGCAGGTAGGGTGGTGGGCAGCCAGACATGAGTAGTTTTGGGACGACCAGATAGGAAATTTCCAGAAAACAGGCAATTTTCAGGTTTTTCGAGCTTTTTCAAAACATTTCATCTTTTTCCGAATTTTCAGTTACCAACAATGGTCGAGATGGCGCAACCGGTTGGCTATCTACCCCCATGTTAATGGTTGCAGTTTCAATCCCCGCAGTCGTCAAGCTATTTTTCAACACTGTTCTAACTATTTCCAGTCTTTTCTTTTTTTTCTGCGTAACACAACTTACAAGCAAAGTTTTTCAGTTGGCAACGCGTTCCCGTAATAAGACCTATACCATTCAAAATAGCATCAAAAAATACCTCAGGGAATGTTGTCAGGAAGTGCTCCCGAGCCCGTTTGACACATTGAGGGAAATTCATAAACCGACGATTTTCGAAATATCATTGCCCCATTTTGAGATTCTCGCAAATGGCAGCCTGGCTCAATCGGTAAATTGTCTGAACATGACTATATAAACCAAAGTTCGGTCTCCCATCGTTTTTGCATTTCATTTTTCGGGGAATGAAGAAGTAGTCGCTTTCCTTTTGCAAAAACAATGATCGGAAAAGTCTGGGCCTATCTGTATTGCCAAATACAAGAGGCTCGGGAGCACTTCCTGACACCATCCCCTGGGGTAATTTTTGACGTTCTTTCGAATGGTGTAGGTCTCGTTATAGGAACGCGTTGCGAACTGAAAAACTTTGCTTGTTAGCAGTGCTCGGCTTGACTCATTCCTAGTTATAATGGAAACCTCTCCAAACACGGCCTTTTTTGCGGTTTTGATTCCAAAATTCTAGGCCATTTGATATGGGTCAAAAGCTTGTTTTTTACGCGGAAATGGAAGGATTTTTGACCTTGGACTAAACGGCTTTGTACATAATAAGCCAATAAAATTGACGGAACCCCATGGGATAAAAAGTTTTCGAACGGGGAGGCTCTACAAACGTTTTGATGCCAAATAAATAGTGCATTTTTCCACAAGCCTTATGAGTGACTTTTTTCCGTATTTCCTTGGATCCAAAAAACTTACCAAGACATTGCTCGTTACAAAACTATGGAGGGAAGCAACCAGATCTTTAGCTCCAGTTTGATTAGTATAGGGTACAGTGTTTAGAACACGAAAAATGAACATCTGTAAGACGAGAAGTGAACCAGCAGTAAAATAGCTCAATGGAAAACAGAGCCAATGCGCTAGGCAAACATCACACCAGAGAATGTTTTATCGCTTTCAGTCAACACATGTGAAGCCTGTTGACCTTCCACACAAGACTTCAGGATACTCGCCCCGAATAAAACGGAATAAGAATTCTACTATGTACAAAGATAATTCATTGAACCATCTCATAACAATTAACAAATTACTCAACAATGACATCAGCTTCCTTGGTGGCACGAGTGTACACAAGTTGACCACCGTGGTGAACAATGCATTTGACGAGTCCCTTGGCTTGAAGTTCTCTCAATCCGGCTTTAGCGAGGGAAGCGCGAACCTTCAGACGCTCAGAAACTACGGAAGGTGTGATGAGCTTGTAGGTAATTACCTGAAAAACAACATTATCTTTCACAGAATTTCCAAATGGATTTTGTCGCTGATTTACTAAGTAACTATATTCAAAGTGTTATTATGGTTTAGTTGATTCTTCAGGATAATGCGTTTGTGTCATCATCTCTTAGTTCCAATTATTGGAAGTCTTCCTTTTGTAAGTTTGTCAAAATTATCACCCAATTATGGGAAAACGAATAGGGATAAAATAGTATAGCTGCTAGAAAATGATGATGCTTCCAATGTATTAATTCCTATTTGGTAATTTCCATTCTAGTCTCGTTATTTCCTTTGAAAAAGCACAAAAACTGATATAAATTAATAAATATTATTATTTTAAGTTTAATTTTGCCATTTTAACAGTATTTATCACTCACCTCTTTGTAGAGCTTTTCGTATGTGGCTTGATCGAAAAGGACCATGTTGTTCAGCTTATCCCTGACTTTTCCCTTGGACCACTTCTTCTTCTTGGCCTTTCCTCCAGATCCCTCCTTCTTTTTGCCTGGAGCGGCCTTGCCACCTTTAGGTTCAGCCTTCTTTGCCTTAGGGGGCATATTACCTGAAAAATAAGCAAAATTTCGTGGTGTAAAATTATAATAAAAGTGCTGGAAAGCGGAAATACAACGGGAATACACAAATGAAATATCTTTGAAAATAGGATGAGAACGAAGAAGGGAACCGAGCGAAGAAAAATAAAATACCGTATTGTCTCAGCGGTCCGCGCCAGGACATGCCAGAGCAAACCTTTAAAAGTCGGGATATTCAATTTGGCAATTTTCCAAAGGTTTTTTATTTTGCTTTTGAATTTGTTCTCACAAATTACATGGTTATATACTCACCTTGTCTTCAAAATATGAATACACCAACATAATTGGAATTATATGTAATTTTTATTGTAAAGTTTAGATAGTATGGCATACAAAATGGATCCAGGACAGTTGAAATTTGCCGAAAAGTTGGTAATATTAAATGATCGAGCTGTTGGTATGCTAACCAGGTTATATAATATGAAGAAAGGTGGATCGGCAGGTAGTTGACTTAAATTGCCTTTAACATTTCTTTTTGGATTTATAGACTCGAAAGCAAAACCACCTTTTCTACAAGATAGACAAATGGAGGGCGCAATTAAACATGTGATAAAAAAATTTCCTCTGGTTGACACAAGATCAAATCAAGTTTGGTTTTATTTTATTTAAAAAAAAGACATTATAGTCAACATTTCATTATGCAGCAAGTATCAAAGAGGAAATTCTTCGCGCAAGTTCATTGTATTATTATACATTTGTTGACCTTATGGAACTGAAAGATAATGTGATGGCTTTACTTACACTTATGGATGCAGCCCAATGCCAATTAGATATAGTAAGTTTTTATCTCCGATAGTATCGTTTCGTCATATATTTAGACCTACAATTATGAACTAACATCGGGTTATTTAAACCTGGTGGTTAACATGGTCTCTCTTATGATTCTAATGTCAAGAATCGAAGACAGAAAATCAACAATTGGTTAGTTATTTATGTACCAATAATCGCTTATTTTATAGGATTATTTAATGCCGCCCACGACTTAACACACGGAAATAGTGAGCCGTCATTTCCTCGCCTCGGGCAAATGATAATCGACTATGACCAGCCGCTGAGAAAATTGACTGAAGAACTTGGACCATTGAATAGAGTATTTTTTTTTATTTTTAAATTTAATACTTCTCTTGCAGCTTATGCAACAAGCACTTGTTTCTTTGGCTTCTGTTTATGTGCGCAGAAACCTTACCGCGGACAGATGGAGACAGGCTCAAATCTTATCTCTAACAGCTAATCCACAGCAGATTTTGTACGCTGCACAAACGGATACGGTTTGTTTTCTACGGACTAATTATGATTTTTTTTTCATTAGATTGCCTGTGAATATTTATCATTAGATGTTATGGATCGGTGGATTGTTTGTAAGTTGTTCGAGATATTGATTTTTTACGGATATTTCTGTAAATACAATATTTCTTTCAGTATGCACAACCGTTTGCCATAATTCGTTAATGAATGATCCTACTGTTTATCAGCTTTGGCAACACAGTTTACAAATGGGGATATGCATTCGTATTTTCCGCGATGAAGTGCGTTTTTTTACTGATTCATCTGTCATTTTTAGGTATTTGTTGTTCATCATGAACTGATACAATTGTATGAAGCTATAAAAGGGTATTCAAAGAAAAGTGCAGAAGTGAAAGATCATCTATCTGTAGCTTTGCAGCAAAGGTAAATATTAAAATTAAGAAATATAATTATTTTAGCGCCTGTATTCATGCAGAGCGAAGGCGATTCTTACGTTCGGCTTTAAAAGAGTTGATTCTCTTGATAAAAGATCAGCCTGGGCTTTTAGGACCAAAAATTCTATTTGTTTGGATGGCTTTGTCGTTCAGCAGGGATGAAGTATGCGAAATTCTTTATATAAATTTTAATAACATTAAAGGTGTTATGGTTACTACGTCACATTCACGAATGGCCTGTCTCTAAGAAAGGAAATAGAGGTGCGGATGAATTGCAAGATAAACAATTGCCTGAATTGATATATTACATTTGCGAGCTACGGGAGCTAGTTCTGAAATATAGTGGAGTTATTCATCGATACTATTTACAGGTTAGCGGTATATGTATATTCTCATGCGTTTCAGTATGTTGCTCGATTCGATGCCATTGCGACAGAGGAAGTCATTCGTGGGCTAAGTGGTTTACAAGAAGATGATCTACTTCTATTGACTGAGTTCGCAGCTTCCATATCAAACATTAATTCTGATACCGATCTTCGTGCATTGCGATTGGATTGGTTCCGATTTCAAGTGCCTTTTTTTAAAAGGTTATAGTTTCGGAACATTTAGGCTCGAACAAGTATTGCTCGGTCGTCCTTTTCTCTGCTTCACAACAAAAAATTAGCTCTCATTATGAACACTAATATTTTTCACTTGAAAATGATTGACAATCAGGAAGAAATGCTAAAAGAAGTCAGTGATTTGAGTATTTATTGGTAAGAAATTTTATTTACCGAGCACAATAATATTTAGCTTTCATCCAAGATTATTTGAAAAACAGTCTGAACAATGCATTGGACATCCAGCTCAATCTCGCTATGCCGTGTCTTTTGCGAGAATTTGCAGTCATTTTATAGGTAGTTTGCATGAAATGTGTCCCGAGGAAAAGTCACATATTATCGAAAGAGTCAGTGGTTATTTCCGCCGAATCTCACTGAATTTTAGTCTCTCGGTTGCTGTAATAGCACTTTAGATAAAATTTGTCGCACTGCAGGTGAAGTTATAGGATTGTTATGCGAATATGAGTTGAAATTAACGGAACAAACGAGCGCAACTCAGGTAGTATAATTTTGTTTTAGGTTTCAACATATTCATTCAGGTAGCTCTCAGCATTGCTCAGCAACTCCAGAGGAATAAAGGCGGAAAAAATGTCCAACATTCTGCAGATCCCATATTAGCTGGTGAAGAAAGTTACCGTGCAGACAGGCAAAAACTCACATACCCTGATAAGCTCCATACAGCATTAGGTGATTTCTCGTTTTCTATTCGCCTTAATAATTGCATGAGTCTGACTATCTATGGTAATAACCAATGTTAACGATTTCAGTGGAGTTATGTGCTGGCTTGGGACAATATCGGCAAATTCGAGTGTCTGATCACATATTTGCTCCTCGAGAATATCTATCACAACACTTGGAGAATAAATTTGTCGATTTAATACTGGAAATGAGTATGATTGATGGAAGCACCCCCAGAAGACCTTCTGAGCTATTTATGGCAATTCAAGCTTATATGGCCGTTCTTCAGAATATTGATACTTGCAGTAAGTACTGTTTTCACTTCCTGGTTAAGTATATTTTAGTAACTGTGGACATTACCCGTTTATTTAATAACGCTTTACTACAACAAACTCAACCCATGGATGCTAAAAACAGAGAAACTATTACTTCTATTTATACAAAATGGTAAACCGTTTTTTGAACGATCTCAATTTTGTTAGGTATCTCGAAGTGGTGCTTAGGCGGTCAGCTATGGGTTCAATAGTTTGGAGTAACCATTTACAAGCAATGATAGCTTGCGAGCCAAATCATTTTTCACCGGAACAATACACCGATCCTCATGGTCTGTTACAAACTTTTTTAGACTAAGAAAATATTATACAGAATTACGCTGTTTGGCTCAAACCCTAGGACCATATGGCGTCAAATATTTCTCTGAACGGTTAACATGGCATGTTGCTTGCCAAATACATGAAATGCATAAGGCATGTTTTATCTCCTCTTTTACCATCATACTTGCAGCTTATACTACAAAATAAAGAATGCTTGAATATTGCTAGGCAGCAATTCGATAACTCGGAAAAAATGAGAGAAATTGTAAATATATTGTCAGCAGAACATAAAGACAAAAAGGTATGGCTTTATTTTATTCATATCAAATTTGTGCTAGACTGGAAATGTTCAAACTTCCACAGCCGATTGCATTCTTCAACGCACTGCTATTGTAGGGCAAATTTTCTCATTTAGGGATGCTTTACATGCTGCTCTAGCACAGGTAGGTTCTGATAATCAATTTTTAAATAATTGTTTAGGTGCTTGCTAGACGTTTGCCTTTCATGACAGCTGCATTTCACAATCTCTATGATTCTCTTGACGAGAGCAGAAAAACAGTAAGTTATTTTTACTGTCATGATATAATGGATTTTTTAATAGATAACCGCTGAATTGGCGGCCGCAATGGGTGAGCATTCTCCTGTTGATATAGCTCTCGTCAAGACTGTTTCCGCACAGACTCATCCTTATTCAGCAGAAGAGTTTTATAATCTTTCTTGTCTCTTACTGGTTGCTATCGCTATTTCTCTTCCACGACTGGCTAGTATTGAATCTGCTTTGTACAAGCCGAGCATAAGAGGTACACGTTGGCATTTTAAAGTGAATAGATTGAAATTTTTGTCGTAATTAGGAGTGTATGTAGACTTCCAAACTGCAAATTTGAGATATATAATAATAATAGACCCCACTTCGCAATTGGATAATATAAATGAATTTTTCAGCAAACAACAATAATTCGCATTGTATACCTTTGGCTGTCAACACTATAGCTGGAGCATTGTTTCATCTTCATCAAAAAGGAGATACTATGCAACGAATAAAAGAATTTCTTGCCGTAAGATCAAATTAATAAGAAAAATCTAATGTTTTTAGCTTGCTTCAAGTTGTATTCTCAGGAATGCTTGCGACGGGGAAACTGATAAAGATTCTTGCAAAAACCAAGCAGCGTTGTATATAATTTTAGAACAGGTATGCCAGATAATTTTCATTTTAATAATTTATGATTTAGTTGGTTGATCGTTGTGAGTGGTTAACAGTGGATATATTGGAAAGATGTCTGCCTTATAATTTAGTGAGGACTGCCTATCAGCATTGTTACGACTTGGAAAAAGCCTCTGCTTGATTGAATGCTATAGAAACAGGCTAATGTATATGGAATTGTCAACGGGTCCTTCACTTGCTACAGTATCATGGATGTCTTCTAGTCTTTACGCGTTTTGTTATTTACATCTTTTGTTTTTAGATAAGTTGTAAGATAGACAAATAATTATTTATTGTCAATATGTATATATAAAACTTTTCATCTATAGGCACTGTAACAAAATATCAATTGAATCTTTTCCATGCTAGCATAAAGTGGAGGTTTCATTATTCTCAGGGATTTCTGACTCTCCAAATCGTTTTAATTCCAAGTAGTCACGCTGTGTTCTTGCCAAAGATGCTCTTGCCATTATCAAAGAGCCAATACCCGTGGTCTTCACCTTTAAAAATTAATTTTGGCAGAGGTACTTGCGTGTTATCAGGACCATACTCATTTTGGCTTTTTATCCACCAACCACCCTAATCATCGAGAAGTTTGCCTGGTCACAAATTTAACAAAAATGCAACCATCCGGATAGAGTCCGGACTCGCATCTTTTATCTACCACGTGACTGTTCTAGCGCTGTGCTACGGCTACATGTAAAACCAGACAGTAAATGATAAAACTGAGGTTGTTTGCATATTTTTTTCGGGAAAAGTGTTCGGCCCTTTTTTTCACAGGACAGTGGGGGCTCTGCCACCCGGTAAAGCTCTTGGCAAGAAATGGAGAACGAAACCAGAATAGGACATGGTTCCGATAACACACCTGTACCGAAACAATAACGCCAAATATTCCTGAAACCTACCTCAATATAAGATTGTTGTGTCCGCGGTGGATGCATTCGCATTTCATCGTCAATTGGATCATAGAGTTTTCGTTTCAAATGGACACTTCTCGGCAAAAATGGCAAAATATGTGATATTTTGTGCAAAAAGGAGCAGACGTTTCGTTTTACCTGAAAATAATGAATATCATTTTTGATCGAGGAAGGGCAAGCCAACAATTAGACCGACGACGATAATAATAAATCTTACCTCACGTCTAATTTGCTTATCATTTGTCGCATAAATTGGCAATTTCAAAGCACAGGCCAGAATCGGGAGAAATGAAGAAATATCGGTGACAACCGCATAGACGCCGGAATTTGTGTAGAGGGTTTCCATGTCAATCTGTTCAATCGATCAGTTAAATGGATAGACATACTGTTTCGTAGAAGGCAATTACGAAGTCGACGACATTGGCCCCGAGATAGCAAGTGACAACCATTACAAGCATACGAGTGACCGCCCGTAGACGGGAGCGGAGACGGGTTGTCCCACCTCTGAAACTTTACCGTGGTCGTGGACAGTTTGTCCAGCAAAAACCTTACCTATTGCCAACGGTAACCGAGAGTACGAGAGCTTTGACGGTTTGATCCCTGTCAGTTTTCCTCACATTCAATACGATCATCAGATTGAAATAGGCGAGTACGACAAATGGCAAGAAAACTGTTATGATCTTTCGAATCCAAAATTTCCAAAGGACATCCATCAAAGGGGAGGGAAAGAGACGGACAGGATTGAGACCCTAAAAATTTAAGATCCAATTATAGAGGAAAAACTGGCCATAGAAGACAATCCTGTACATTGAGTATGGTAGACAACCTGAAGAGAATGAGAAGAAGGACGAAAAAAGGATACCTCGACTTCGAAGAAAACAGTTCCTTTGAGGATGAGACTTGCCATAAAACAAAAAATGATCACAATTGTTCGACGGGTGGCCAGTCGACGAAAAAGACGAACAGCCCTAAATAGAATATTTTCTGCTGATCTTGCTGCTCGCTGCGGCCAATTTGCTCAAATGAGCGGCGAGTGTTCCGTGTATTTGTTGATACCGAGAAGAGTCGCGGCAACGAGGCTATTTTAGAGGAAAACATACCGGTTGTCGCCAGTCGACTGAAGATATCTCTCGATAGTGATGGCCATCAGAAGGAATGACGACGAGGACAATGTCACATGAGAGACTGAAACAAGGATCAAATGGAGAGAAGGAAAGATACTTACTGGTGAAGGCGAATCGAAGACAATGATGCCAGAGGATGTGCAAGGTCAATGACTCGAAATAATCCATATAAACCTAAGGAAAAGATGAAGGGATAAGGAGAGAGGACACCTGGGTACACATGATGAAGATGTAGGAAAGAGAAACGAATGTGTCACAGCCGGCCATCCATTGAAGATATGTGAAATTTCTTTTTCGAAGAAGACGAGAAGTCGAGAAAGTATAGAAAAGGATGCTGTTGTGGATAATGCTGATAATTGCTGTCAAAAGACCAATCACACCCACAAATATCATCTTCCATTCCTGAAATAGACGGCTTCCTCCTTGGTTTGACGCAGGCGCATAATGGAATAATTGAACGATAAAAGACTCAACAACGGCCATTAATATAACCCGACATACCAGAAATATTTGGGGCTGATATTCGCATGGATCGTAGGCTGACTCATCTTCTTCACCGGTAGAATTCATGGCTCAACCACTGAAATTGAATAATTCGAAGAGAGAAGGTGCAAAAGGGCGGGCACACTTGAGATAATTATAGAGAGTGAGGGAGGAGAGTCAACGTTGGGAACAGTAAAGGAAAAAATCTACGAAGTAATCTGATGCTCATGAACAACGGACATCCGATGACGGAATCTGTTTAAACGCGAGATTCTACGAATAGCCAGGCAATCAGGAGAAGAGACACCGTCGAGGAGACATCAAAAAGAAACCAATCCTCATGACGATACACTTTAAAAAAACGATGAAATATGAGCCATTTCGTGACATTCTCAGAAATTTAAAGGAGATGATGCGGGGAGCGGCACCTCCAGATGACGGAGGGCGGCAGTTGGGGAGTTATGATAATGGTGCATAATGACTGGGTTCATTGACTTTAGACGCCACGACTCGAAATCTGCGCGCACTCCGGGAACAACGGTCAGTCAGTCGACTGCCGTGGTTGATCCCAATTATCCTGACTTCCCGGTGGCTAATTGGAAACCCACACGTGAAACCATGCCAATATCGGAATTAAAGAGAGTGCCAATTAAATTAGAGAGAAGTCCTTTAAGGAGAAAAGACCTAATCTCCGGGACAAATTGGCTCCATTCTGAACAAATCTCAAAGATTAAACCAAATGATAGACAGCCAGGAAAAAGATGTTTTCCAACTGACATTACAGCCAGTCATTTCAGATCAACTGTTAGAGCACAAAGAGTGGAAGAGAGGAAGAGAATGTAAGAGACAGCTCGACATTTCTGAGGATAGACGCCGATTCTCAGACGCCTCTCCGATGAGGAAATGAACGTTGTCATTATCCGAAGAGAATGGCTCGTGGGAAATAGACTGACTCTTTTTGATATTACCTGCTAGGGGGTGGATCGAGTGGGAAATGAGGCCAGCCAAAATAGGCATCCAAAAAGAATAAGAGACAAAAACCAGAAGTTAATTGGAAAAGACTCATTACGGGAAGAAGAAAAAGAAGGAGGACAGTCAGCCAAAACAAAAAACTTGGACTGGAAGAGTGGCCATGTTGGCGGAATAACTGCATCTCTCTCAGAAGAGGATAAATAACGCGTTGTAGTAATGAAGAACACACGTCAAGGGCAAAATGAGAAGCCTGTTTATCATAAGCAGATGGGCAGGGATCAAACTTTGGTCCACATGCGATCCTCTTGGAACTGTCCGTTTGCAGCTGCCGTGGGTGTCTCGGCCTAAAAATGGGCCGTCAATTCACAGAAAATAATGTCTGAGCGCCTGTTCCTGCGTAGATTACATTAGAAAATAATAATACCTAATGAAATTTTCTATGAGCTGGAGGAGGGACATCAAGTCGGCAACAACAACCAACTCGACGGCCAGGAAATGCAATCCACCGAGGTGTTCGGACACCACTTTTTTATCGTCTAATTCCGAGTGCATTTCCGTCTGTAGCCACTAGGGAACAAGCGGAAAAAGGTTCATTGATCAGAGACTATTTTATTGTGACTAGAATATTTGCAGGTAAAGAGATGCGAGGCCGCCGTAAATTGAAGAAAAATGACCAAAAATGGGCATCTGATTCATCAATTCACCGATCTTCAACACAACGACTTCGCGTTGTTTCGACGACGAGATCACTCGAGGCACCGTCGATCGACGAACATTTTGAATGGCGTCGATTACTCGTTTCCGGTCACATCGAAGCTCGTCAGACAAAAACCAAAATCCGTACTTGGCAAGGACAGCTTCCTGTGAACATTCTGGATGTTTTGTCTATTCAAATTTACCTTGTTTCCGCCGGTCTCCCCATCCATCTGAATGGCCATCGGTGGATTTTTCTGCGTCCCGTAGATCCATTCCCATCCAGAGACAACACTTCAAATGACCAATAGGAATGACCAATATCAAATGTCTTTGCCTACCTGTGAGGAAGATAGTTACAGTCGAAGTCGCCTCGTAGACAGAACATTTTGACGAGGTCTGGGTCTGTGATATAAATCCATTTCTGCCAGTCGAGCCACCTCGCAACGAGATCTTTTGACTCTGGTCCTGTGGGCACGTAGAAGTTGGCCCCGTTCATCATTCGTTTTCTGGATTCGGCTGTCTCCTAAATGGAAATCTGAGCACCTTCCATGTCATTCCACCTCGTGGCCTTGTTGATCAAGGAGAATGGCTCCCGCTTGCGAAGTGTCGACGGCATCGAATAAGGAGTCCGTCCAGAGAGTATCCGCCTGTAACATCCAAAAAGGCTTGTCGAATGCTTGAAGAGCATTGATCAGGTTCGTCCTCATTAAAAAGAAGCTCATATAAGTGGAGTCGTACGGGCGGAAGTGTCTCTGGTTGTGGTTGAGTCTCTCGCCCAGTTTGATTTTACCTGGATACTGGGAGCATTCCAAACGACCACATTGAGATGAGGATAGCGACTGAGAAGACCGATCCTGGCTTGGTCATCTAACACAAAAAAGAGAATTTTGTGGTGGACATCCATCTCGGCTGTGTTACAGAGCCAGTTGAGGGTCATGTTCAAAGCATATTGATTGAGGAGAATGACACCGTAGCCGGCAGGCAAACTGGCAACAGCCTTTGCTAGCGGATCATATTTGTAGAGATCGATAGCCCGAAAATCTTTCTCATTTCTGGCCATTTCGGTCAGATTCTTTGAATTGTTGATGACATTTGAGAAAAGAAGAAAAAAGATGGGAACCAGTAGCAGGTGAATAGCCAAGAAAGCGGTGGGAATCCATCTGCGGAGAAAGGACATGACTGCAACGGAGATGACATCAAAG
The DNA here is from genome assembly GCA_964036215.1 of Oscheius sp. DF5033. NCBI lineage: Eukaryota > Metazoa > Nematoda > Chromadorea > Rhabditida > Rhabditidae > Oscheius > Oscheius sp. DF5033. The sequence goes on from CAXIWN010000002.1 coordinate 358,208, forward strand.
ATACGAATTGAAAAGAGGTCAACCAGGGACTCTATCATAGGATGAGGGCACAAAAGAAGAGACACCCAGACATCTTGAGAATTGGCTATTTTATTCTCTTCATTTCAACATTTATTCCCGTAGGTAATTTCATCTCTTTATATTCTAACTAACCATCCATATTTCTGTCATTCTTGTCCAAAAGCGAAGGTTTTGGGCAATTTTACCGAATTAAAACTGACAGACACAGGTTTAATCTAGAAAGGAGATCCATTTCTAGTCAATTGCAAAAACTACTCGCACCTCCGGCGGCTGGTCTCTTCGGAAAAATGACATCGACCGAAGAAGAAGACAACTTGCTACCGAAGGAAAACGAAGAATTATTCACCCGTCGTGACCGCTACAAAGTGATGAAGTTGCTTGGAAAAGGAGGCTATGGTGCCGTTTTTGAAGTCATCCGCCACACTGACCAGAAACATTTCGCCATCAAGTGTGAAAAGCAGATCGCCAGGAAGAAGGTCCTCATCATGGATTGTTGTGTCTTACGCGGAGCTCAGCAAATCAAAAGCAAACATTTCTGCACCTTATCGGACCGTGGAAAAGTCGAAGGACGATTCGCATTCCTCGTAATGCAGCTGATTGGAAAGAATCTCTGGGATCTGCGTGTCGAACGGGACTCGATGAAATTTACCCTGGGTACAAGTCTCAAATCGGCCATCCAATGCTTGATTTGCATCGAGGAATTGCATCGCATTGGATTTCTTCATCGCGATATCAAGCCGGGAAATTTTGCCATCGGACAGGAGCAGCAGCATTTGATCTTCATGCTCGATTTTGGCTTGAGCCGTCAGTTCGCCAAAACAGAAACTAAGCAAGACGTCCGAAAGCAGCGAAACAACGCTCCCTTCCGAGGTATACCACGAAATATTGCTAATTATCAATTTTAGGTACAACTCGTTACGCGCCGCTGGCAGCTATGAAGGAAGAAGACCAGTCGAGGAAGGATGATATCGAAGGATGGCTGTACATGGTTGTGGAATGGACTGCAGGACAACTGCCTTGGAGGAAATACAAAGCCGACAATCGAGACGAAGTTCTCAACATGAAGAAGGACCTCCGCAATCCGAATGGACAGGCTCTCGAAACATTTCTGACCGATTGCCCGAAACGCGAATTTACGCGCATCCTAAAATATGTCGATGAGTTGAACTATTTCTCTATCCCGGATTACAAATTCGTCTATGATTGTGTCAGCCATGCACTAAAGGTAAATAACATCAAATGGACGGATCCAATTGATTGGGACGAGACGCACGACTACACGGCCCCGAATGAGATTCCTGGCGACGGACGACTGATAGTATTGGAGGCCGATGAAGAAGAGAAAGGAACCAGCAAGGAGAAGACGGCCACTCCTGCCACCGCTGCCTCGGCTTTGTCCAAGATCAAGAAATAGACCAGCAGACAACTGATCATACAAAATATTTCGTGCTAATAAATTATACAGCTCGTGTCAGTGTTTTTGTATTCCACTGATTTATTCATTTTGTTTAGTTTGCAAATCGTTTTTGGTTTGATTCGACTAGTCGTTGTGGAATTGCTCGGTCGCTTTCGCACATCTGATCAAGTCCCGTGTCGGCGCACAACCCTACATGCAAGGGAATACGCCTCTTCTTGGCAGACTTCCCTTCAAAAAGACGTCGTCCTGGCCCAATCTCCTGGTCAACATGGGTCCTACGGCACCACAGATGTTTGGGTCGCCTGGATACCATCGGTCAAAAAGGGAAATTCGGTAGTATCCCGGCTGCTATTGCGCGATTTTTGTTGAACCAATAAAAATTCTAGCCATTTACCTGATAGCCCTCTTTTTACTCTATCGAATGGTTTGCAATATACCCAAGCTTTTCATAAAGCTTTTATATTTATACTTATCTAATAACCAGTCGCTACGCGACTGCTTGCGCGCCTTACGGCGCGCCCCGCAAAAATTTAGGCCGCGGCGGGGATCGAACCCGGACCCCTCGCGTCTTAACCTGGACAAACAGACAGATAGACAGACACATTACGTTCTTTTATTATAGAATAAAAAGGGGGTGGATACACATCGATAAAAAACAAAAAGGGAACGATGAAATCGGAAACGAAACGCACCGGACAAATGCAAAATGAAAATGGGCGAGCCGGGAAATACCAAACCGGGAAAACCCAAAACGGGAAACGTCCATTCCGGCAAAATTTTCCTGCAAGAGGTTTTTTCGCCTACACCTGCCTTGTTTTGCATTTTTTGGCATGAATTCATATGTTGCTAGATTTTCCTGATTTTATGGTACTATTTTCATGGAAGAAAAACGGAAAAAAGCCACGTAAAACATCCCTCGCAAGAAGCGAAAAGTTTTCGTGTGCAAAAAAATGCATTGCAGAAAAATTTTGCCGGAATGGACGTTTTCCATTTTGTGTTTTCCCGGCTTGGTTTTTTTCGGTTCAAGTCGTTCCCTATTTGTTTTTCGGCGTTCAAAATCGTTCACTTTTTGGTTTTTGTCGATGTGTATCCATCCCATAAAAAGTTTTATACTAAATTTATATTGCAGTTCAAAGCATTTTCCTTACCGCGGGTTCACAACAATTTGACGAAAGCTTTCGTGCTTTAAAGCGATTACATATTTGTATATGCGCTCCAATCGCACAGCTTTCACAACAAATCCTCCTTTCTCATATCAGACTATCCATTCTCGCTTTTTATCTTCGTTTTCTTTTGGAGTATATTCCTATCGTTCCATTCTCTTACAGTGTATTTTTGTTTATAAGATTCTGATTGATTATCATATATAAATCGGTGTTTTAGAGCACCATGTCTTCAGATGAAAGTGACGGAGATTACAAACAAGAAGTTTTAGACGAAAATGTAGGTTTTACTTATGAACATTTCTGTTTTGCATTTTTAAAAAGAAAACAGGCATAATCTTTTCAAATCTAGTGCTCATATTATATTAGTTTTTTAGGAGTTATCCGCGTCTGGTAGTGATGAAGAAATTGAAAACAACCGCGGCACTAAAGGAGGAGCAAAAAAGAGAAAGGTTCGGGAGATAGTTTCAAATTCAATTCTTCCAATACAGATTCAATTAGATAGTGAGGATGACGAAAGTGAAGAAGAGGAATCCGACGAAGAAGAAATCAAAAAGTCCAAAAAGAAAAAGAAGGTTAGTATAAATCGTGTTTCTCAAGCGTATAATTTGATTAGAAATCTCGTCGTCCAAAAGCCTCAGATTTCATTTTGGAAGACGTTGATGTAGATGATGATGATGACGAAGACGGATTATATTCTGGTGACGAAGACGATGTAGGCCGTGATTTAGAGCCAAATGAAAAAGAAGAAGCAGAACGATATATGAAACAACTAGATAGCGAACGTCGTCGCAATGAAAGAAATCGATTTGCGTAAGTACATAGACAATTTTGTAATATTTGCCTTTAGCGGAATGAATGAAGACGAAATTGGACAGTATTTTGAAAACAAATATAAGAGCCAAGCTCCATCTCGTGATTACTTTGAAGGTGATGTCGATATGGGTTCGTTATCTTCCTCTAAAGTAGTTATGATTTTCAGACGAGATTTCCCAGCAAGGGTTGCTTCCCTCAACGAAAGATCCGAATTTATGGATAGTTAAATGTAGATTGGGCGAAGAGAAATTAGTTGCTATGCAAATGATGAGAAAATATCTGGCTTTTGAAACTACAGAAGATCCACTGCAGATCAAATCAATTATAGTAAAAGAAGGCCTAAAGGGTATTATCTATGTGGAATCCTACAAACAATCGCATGTTGCTAGCGCCATTGACGGCATATCTGCCTTAAACGGCTTTAATATCACGGTATTTTATATATTTATGTATTACCTTGCAATTTAGATGGTGCCGATAAAGGATATGGTGGATTGTTTAAAAGTTACAAAAGAAACGCCCACGCTGAAACCGGGCACATTTGTCAGGTTGAAACGAACTATTTATAAAGATGATTTAGCATTGGTGAGTATGACTTGTTGCATTTCAATATTGTTCAGGTTGACTGGATCGATGTACCAAATAATAAAGTAAACCTAAAACTTGTGCCGAGGGTTGATTATCAGCGTATGAGAGGAGCGCTTCGAACAGATCAGGATAGAAATTATAAAATGAAAAGACGTCCACAAGCAAAGCTTTTTGATCTCGATCGTATTAAGTAAGAAATGGGTAGTACTGAAACTGGCAACACCGTTGGCGCGCTGTTTACGCGAATGCTAGATTTTGTGGATTTTTTTTTGGCGTTTTAGGGGTTATTGTTACTATTTCCTGCACAGCTAGCATGTACCATTCCTTCCGGGGCGTTTTACAGTCTATTAAACCACAATTACACATGGGGGACACCATTTAAAATCCATGAGCGAAGCGTGCGGCTTAGTAAAAAGGGCAGCATACTTCTTTTTTTACCTTTTGCAATAAGTGCGGCAACCTTACTAACATTAGTATAAATCGAGTTACCATCAAAATTCTATGTAAAACTGCAAGAAAACGAATAAATTCCAACGAAACTAAACAGCGCGCCAATGTTGCCAGCTTCAGTACTAGCAAGAAATTATCATTGTCAATTTTATTTTTTTACAGAGAAATAGGAGGTGAAACGACAACAGATGGCGATTTTGTTATATTCGAGGGAAATACATATCGTAGAGGGTTTTTGTTCAAAGCATTCCCGTTAAACGCTGTTGTAAGTTTTTATCCGTCTAGAAAAAGTTTTGTGTTCAGCTTATTGATGGTGTGAAGCCGTCTTTGACAGAATTGGAGAGATTCCAAGAAAATAGCGATGATCTCAAAGCATCTTGTCAGTCTGGCTTTATCTCATTTTTCTAATTGAAATTTTCAGTAGAAGCAACGTCGATTAAAGATCATGTACAATATTTTGCCCCAGGTGATAATGTTGAGGTCACCGAAGGAGAACTGGTCAATTTACGTGGTAAAATCACAGCTATTGATGGTGACAAGATTGTAATGATGCCTAACCACGAGGATCTTAAGGTGATTCTATTGATAATTTTTAGATATTTTTATAGGAACCCCTCACTCTGAATTCATCTGAATTGAGAAAATATTTTAAAAATGGAGATCATGTGAAGGTTATCGCTGGACGTTTTGAAGGTGATACGGGTATGGTTGTTCGCGTTGAAGAGAATTTAATTGTGCTCATCAGTGATCTCGGCGTTCAAGAGGTATTTATTTTTAAAATCAAACATAAATTTCTTTAGCGTAAAGTCCGTCCCAGAGATATTCAGCTTTGTGCCGATGTAACTACAGGAGTTGATTCACATGGTCAATATCAGTATCACGACTTAGTTTCTCTCGACCAGACAACTGTTGGAGTAATAATTAGATTGGAAAGAGATCATGTGGAAATTCTTGATATGTTTGGAAAAGTAAGTCATCTTCATCTTATTTATCTTTTTTTCTAGGTTTTGCGAATTAAGCCACAAATGATTCAAGGAAAAAAAGACAATAAGTTCGCCAAAGCACTTGACAGTCAGAACAATTCCATTGAAGTCAACGACATGGTGAAAATAATCGACGGACCACATGCTGTACGTGATCACAATATTATTTACATTTAATTTTAGCCTAAAAAAGATAAAGAAGAAGAAAAGCAAGGAGAAATCAAACATCTTTTTCGTAACTATGCCTTCATATATTCGAGGAAGCATACGGATAATGGAGGAATTTTCGTGTGTCGTACTAAGCAACTCTTATTGGTTGGTGCCAAGACGGGAAGAAGTAGGGTTTAATATAAAATTAGAAACATAAATATTTGTAGCCGAAGCAAATCCTATGCAACGGTTAGGTTCATCTCCTCTAACAATGGCTTCACCCCGTCATGGTGGTCAAACCCCATCCGCATTTTCCGTGTCAAATAGTCAAAGCCGAGGCAGTATGCGCGGAGGCCAGACGCCCTCACAAAACGGATTAGGTTTTATTTTAGAATTAGAAATTTAATTCTGGTAATTTAGTGACATTGGGAGCAGGGCCAGCTGCAAACCGCGTTCGTCGTGATAACAATTTAATCGGTAAAACAGTTCGAATTACTCTGGGACCTATGAAAGGCTATGTTGGAGTTGTTAAAGACGCTACGGAACAGACGGCTCGTGTTGAGCTTCATTCGGGTTGTAAAGTAGGAGCCGTTTTTTTCTATGATATCTTATTTTTTTCTCAGACAATTTCTGTTGATAGATCTCGTATAATGATAGTTGGAGAGATCACCGCAGGACCTACTGCCAATCTTTCTCTGTATGCCCGTACTCCTGGAGCAGAGAGAGAAACAGGACGTACACCTGGATATACAACATCGTCTAAGACTCCTGCATATACTCCGATGTATGGATCTCATACTCCCGCTTATGGTATGGGGAAGACACCAGCTTACGACGGTGGAAGGACTCCTGCATACGGTACTGGCAGAACCCCTGCGTATGACGGAGCAAAAACACCGGGCCCAGGTGAGAGACATTGATACGCTAACGAACAGCCAAAATTTTGCGACTCCTTATAACGTACGTAAAATTTTGATAAAAGGATTTTTCTGATGTGTACTGTTTTATTTTGGTCTCGAAAGAGATCTCAAACATCTGTTCAGAATGAAATTTTTTTTTTCATTCCGTATTCTGCGCGGAACTTGTTACTTTCGTTTTTTTTCCTTCTGTATTCCGCACACCTCTGGTGTACAAGCCATAAGATGATGAAAAGCATTCTGGTTGGAATAGCCTACTAGGGTTTTTTTCTTCTTCACGTTTCTGCCCTCCCTTCAGAAAAAATACACTTTCATATCACTCATAACGCACCAAACCTAGGCGGATCAACATCGGCATCTGGATACAATGGAGGAAGAACACCGGGCTATGACAGTGGCCGAACACCCGCCTATGATGGAGGTTGGTAAATCAAATAATAATTAATGATGATGTTTAGGCCGTACACCAGGTTATGATAGCGGACGTACCCCGGGATATGACGGTGGGCGTACTCCCGGCTACGAAAGTGGTCGTACTCCTGGATATGAGAGTGGACGTACACCAGGATACGAAAGTGGACGCACTCCTCGCTATGATGGAGCAAAAACACCAGCTTATGACGGTGGTCGCACTCCTGGATATGAAGCACCAACTCCGGCTATCCACAATCGAGATAGTGACGACGAAGACGAGGATGATGTAAGCGTAACCTCCTCAATCCTCAATATATTTTTAGAAAGCAGATGGTGCGTACCAGCCTACGTCGCCGATGTATTCAGCTCCGACACCTGGAAGTATGCTTCCTCCACAAACCCCCGGTTTTGCCCCTGAAACCCCTGGAATGGGCAATTACAACCCGAGTACTCCGATGGGTATGAGTATGGGCATGTATGATTATGCTGCGCCTTCGTTTGGTGGCAACTTTGGTAGCAGAAATACTGAAAATTCCACAATACGTAGGCTTTAAATTAATTTATCCCTAACAATATTTTCTAGCAACTCATTACTTAGAACAGGGAGACTGGGTTATGGAAAATTTATACGTTACTATCAAAGATAATCACGAAGAAGAACGATTCCATGATGCGGAGGCCATAATAACAAAAGTACAAGATGGACGGTGTCAAGTATACATGCCTGACCTGAAATGTGACGCAGAAGCCGATTTTGACCAGATTATGCCTTTACAACCATCCGTGGGAGATCATGTAAGCCAATTACCGTCCATAGATTTATTTTATAGGCTCGCGTCGTTTTTGGAGATCATATGGGAATGATGGGCAGCGTCGTGTCGATAGAAGGCGGAGACTGTGCTATTCGTCCAGCAGCTGGTGGTTTGGAACTGGCATCTATCAATTATTGTTGTAAAATGGATTCTCGTAGTTAGAGATATTTATTAAAATATTCTTTAAATTTTCAATATTTGCACTCATCGAGTTCCAAGCACTTAATTTCCAAATAGTGTGATTCGCCTAATCTAAAGGACCGTTTGTTTGACCCTACTCAAGCTTCGGACCCGGGTGCCGGCTGTAGTCACTTGATAGTACTTTTCAGATATGCCAAGTTACACACAAAGACGAAGACATTAGCCCTTGGAGAGTAATCTCCGTGCAACAAAATTGGTCAAAAAGAGCAAAAAATGTATTTATCTACAAATATAACAAGGGATGTATTATTCTGTTCGCCATTTAAAGCTGAGATACAAACCGGAATGTATTATAAAATATATTGTGCGACTAGTTGAGAAGGAAGTGCCCGTACCCAATCCGGTCCTTCAGCTGAGCAACGGTGGTGGATGAAAGAAGAAAGAAACCCGGAGATTCAAAGCAGTTTTCGCCTACCGGGGACGCGTCTCAGACGGCCCGTAAATGTCGTGGGCAGCCATATAAGCTTGTAATTCATCGAATATCATGCCTATACATACGTGGATTATTACAAATTGATAAACATACTCTTCCAGACGTCGACAGAATGTTCTCCATCTACCACGGGATCATATTCTCGTGGAGGAGGCGCATAAACTTCCGCTTCGTCGAACCAAACATTCACATAAGGATGTCTCAGCGCTTCGTCGACGGAAATCCGTCTATCCGGATCGATTACCAACATTTTTGAAAGCAGATCACGTGCTTGGTGTGCTACAAACAGTCTAATTTCAATAGAATTGATGAATATCTTACCATTGAGACGGGCACCTTCTGCCGCTTGGGGGAACATGCTGTCCGGGAAAAGAATTTCCCACGGTGTTGGTTGATATTTGCTTCTTGTTTCCACGTAATGTTTTACTGTCGAGCTCAATTTTTCCATAAATGCCCTGTCGGGTGTCCCCAGCTGCTCAATGACTTTTGTCCATTGGTCGATATGATCGGCCCCAGGGAAGAGTACTCGGCCACGTATCAACTCCCCAAATATGCATCCTATCGACCATACATCCACTGAAATCACCTCTTTTCTCTATTTTCGATTAATTCCTACCATTTTCTTTATATCCCATTCCGAGAATAACCTCTGGCGATCGGTAATATCGTGTGACAACGTATGGCGTCATTAGAAAGTTTTCCCTGTGTGTCCGAGCCAAGCCAAAATCCAGGATTTTGAGAGTACAGTCACTGCGAACGACGATATTCGACGGCTTTAGGTCCTAAAGGCAGTTGTTTATTAAATTAAAAAATTTACCCGATGAATAATGCCAGCCTGGTGGAGATGTCGAATGCCACACAACATTTGATAAAGAAGATATGAGAGACGTTCGTGGTCGAGATCCATTTGGATGACCTGAAGAGGGACTGGTCAAGGCCTGGGATGAGGGGACATGCCTGGCAAAGATTTGCATCCATAAGCTCCATGACGATATAGAGATCAGTGAACTCCTGGAGAGTGGATTGAGGCGAAAACACATTGAGCAAGCCGATAATCTGAAGGAAATGTGCCGGGATCGAACGCGCTCACATTCTTGTGATTCACGAGGTTCATTAGTTTGAATTCCCGGAAGGCCCGCTTCGCGTGTGTCACATTTTGAAAAGGCCGCGAGAGTTTCTTGATGGCCACACTCTCATTACGGACCGAGTCATGGGCAGCACTGAAATGGATCAACTGTTCCTCTGCCCGTCGATTGTCCCTCACCAGACAATTCCCTGGGCTCCCGAACCGATTAGTCGTAAATTTTGATATCTCTTGAGGATAACCAGTTGAGTCTCGCCCAGCTGGACTGTGTAGAATTGCTCGGGAACATTTTGGGAAGAAGTAGAGGCCATCGGCGGACTGAAGGAACAAAATGAGGGAAGTCGGGGAAAAGAACTCACTTGGCTGGACCGGGACTGAAGGGACTCTCGAGTGACACGTCGGCCTCCGACTGGTAACCGTCGCCTCGTGAATCGCCAGTGAATAGCTGGAAAGGAAAGAGTCGTCTTGGAAATGGAGAGCGACTTTTCTAATTGACACGGACAAAAAGGGGCAGGTAATGAGGCAAATAGCCAGCGTCACAGCCATGTGATATACGGATAAAGTAAGCAGATTCGGAGAGGGAAGAAACAAATGAGATGAGGAGGGGCTAAGCATGGGATTAGCCCCTTTGATATGGAAAATATTAGGCAGGGATTCACAGGAAGAGAAGATTAGGCGAATATGGACGATAGCACGTGTTGCAACATATTTAATGGATGTCGAAGTCGGAGAAAAGAAATTATAATTTAAAGGGGAGAACACCGCAATAGAGCATGTTTCTTAGATGTGAGAGCTGGGCTTATCTAACAGGAAAACAAGCTCAGATGTTCTCCTTTTTTTGTACTTTTAAGTATAGAGAAAATTCTCGACGAAAATGAGAAATACGTGAGTTTTTGAAGTTGAAGAAGATTTGTCGACCGAGGTCCCTTAGCTGTCGAAGTTCCCATGTTCGAGCCAGTCAAAAAACTACAGGAATGTCGTCATCGTTTCTCTTTTTCTGTTTCTCTCGCTCACTCCCCGCATTGATTTGCACAAAGGGGAATTCCCGCCGGCTAACCCGGACCGACCGCGTCGCTGAACTATTCGCGACGCGTTTTCCTCAAAGCCAATTGTGATGTCATAGGCCGTTTTGGATTAAACATACAACCGGCAGTTGCCCTCTTTAAATGGAGGGACTGGAAGATAAAGAAAAGGATAAAATACCTGGGTGAATTGGTCGACGAGATGATTCACACCGCGATTGGTGCCTCGGAAGAGGGTGCCCAAATATTCGGAGGCCAGCACGCTTACCCTTTCGCCCACCGTTCCTGAAAAAAAATAAATTTTGAGAGAAAGCAAGAGGAAATTTGTGTGATGGTTGAAAAGAGACGAATCGAGATGTAGTGGTTTATTTATAAAAATGGAAGCACTGGATGGACAAACGACGTTAAAGGGTCCAGAATCGATGCCATACTCCGGCGTTGGCGGTTCCAATTGGCCCTCGGGTGACCACCAGAATTCATTTCCGACCCATCTCTTTTAACCGGGTTTTGAGTGAAAAATGATTACCATTATGGACGGCCTTGGGGTCCATGATAGAACGGCGAAAGAGAAGCCACCTGAAAATAAGGCTTATAGAAGGAGAGGAGGGGTCATGCGGCTAGGTAATAATTAGGGGGTTCGACCAGATAGGGAAGAGAGAGGAGAGAAAGAGGAAAAGACGAGTAATCACCTGGAGACGTCTCAGCCGGATATTTCGGGATAAACTTCTTCAAGGGACAGCTCTATAATTCGAGCTTCAATTATGATCGGCGGAAATTTGAGGAGGCCACGGCGAGCATTAGTTGCCAAAAATTGATTCTGGCCTAGCACAGATCGCCAGGTGCTTCTTGATTATTTATAAGCCCAGCTTTGGGAGGATCGGGATAAAGAGAAAATCCTCGAGAGACAGACGCATGCAGCCAGTTTAGTTACAAAAAGATACAATTTCATTTCATAATTACAACTTTTGAAAGCAATTGTAAATGGTTGAAGGACTTGGAGGTGGGAGGGAGGAAAGCTGACGATGACGCGAGAAGTGCGCTGATTGCTCCGACGGCCACTGAATAAGTTGGAAAAAAACAGAAAGATCTACGAATACAACAACGATGATCTTGCTGAAAATCTATCTCCCGATTTCTTATTTTCAGTTTTGCTTATTTTTTTTTCCAATTTCCATTTTTGTTCAGCAAACAAAAAAGTGTATGCAAAAAAAAAGGATAATTTATTTATTTTAAAAAATATAGTCTGTCAAGAAAAAAGACGACAAATAAAGGTCTCATATTTGTTGCAATGGGGCAGATAAACCGGCCATTTTTTCCAAATTTTCAATCACAGTTCGCCACTCTGAACAAATTTTGGAAAGTACGTAATTGCGCGTTAATAATTTTCTCATATAAAGTGTCCCATCTGAGTGTATCAAGAACTCTTTATAGACTCAACGGATTTCGTTACTCTTTTTTGCAATCGATAAAGCACATCGAGTTGTTCTTTAATGAGTTTTGGGGGCTAGGTTTGAGCAATATTTCCATCAAAAATCTCAAAAAGAAGTTTGAAAAGGCTGCCATTTATTTAAACGACGTCGAGCTGCTCCCAAAAAACTCATTAAAGAACAACCCGATGTGCTTTACCGATTGCAAAAAAGAGTAACAAAATCCGTTGAGTACATAAAGAGTTCTTGATACACTCAGATGACAAGCAAAATTCCTATGTAAAATTTGAAATTTTGTAGTTCGCGGGCTCGCTTTGGTTTCATTTAAAATATTTTACTCAACGTGTAGACATCCTGCACTTTCAATAATAGTTGCAAAGTACTAGTTGCATCGAGAGGAACATTTTGATACCAAGAATTGCAAGAAATGATGTAAAAAATAATTTTTATCCCAGATGGGGCTTTTGCTAATCAAATTTTCGTCCATTTTCTGTATCTCCGCTGTTCTTCGTTATCTTGTGAATTTCTCTCGCGTTATATAGTAAATCGAGGATGGTAAAACACGAGAAAGCATTGAAAATGCAAAAAAAATTTTCTTTAAATGAGCGAGGTTCCTGCAGCGATCGCGCGCGCAAACCTTTAAGCCCCCAAACGCGGCGAGCTGTGCAATCACAGTTCGCCGCGTAGATGAAAAAGCGGACTTTGCGTACTTTGGCGCTACCGTAATATTTAAATATTTCCTATATAACTGGCTTGCACGTTTTAAGCAATAAGAGAAATTATTATGCATTTATCTTAATTTATTTAGACTCGGCATATAAAAATCTCTTAAAATGAGTTTTTTGAGAGTAACCGAGCGTGTAGATATGGCACACTAGATAATGGCTTGTTGTAAACTGGTGCCAAGTCCTTGGTTCACATTGGCAGTACCTCAAAAAACTCATTTTAAGACAGTTTCATGTACTGCATACACTTGCAAAATTTGGAAAGAAACGGTCCAGCCATTAATGAGAAATCGTTCAAGCCAGTTGGCATACTAAGAAATTGTCGAATTTTGAATTCCCGGGCAGGGTTTTTTGTCTTAAAAAATATTTTACTCGATGTACAGGTTTAAGATGGGCCTGATTTTAGTGGCAAACGGCTAGTTATATAGAGAGGATCATTTTGATACCAAGAATAGACAATAACTCTTTCAAAAATAATTTTTTGCATCTAGAGGCCCCGAAACTCAATAAAGTCTGACTATTTTTGAGATCTGCTCAATTTGCCGTTATTTTTCGATTTTCTCTCGCGTCGTATAGTAATTCGAGGTCGATAAAACACGAGAAAGCATTCAAAATAAATGAAAACGCTTCTTTAAATAAGTTGGGTTCTCGCAACGACGGCGTGCACAGTCCTTGAAATTGTCCGCCGCGGCGAATTGTGCAATTGAAAATGCGCCGTATTCTTGCCCCATTGCAACAAAAGAGACCTTTATTTGTCGCCTTTTTCTTGACAACTATATATGTCACATTCAAAGTTTTTTGCCGCGTTTTCAAATTTTGAGCTTTGCGTTTTTTTCCCATATTGAATTCCCATTATTGGAATTCCAGGGTTTCTCCGAATAAACTAGACCAAAAATTTTTAACCATGGCTTTCAGTGAGTTCAGAATATGCATTTTATTGTGAGTTGATAGTTTTATGTTTATAAGATTATTTCTGGTATATTTACAAATACATTGCAAAACTCGGTTTACATGAACCTTCAGGAGCTTTGTGCCAGCATTGGTGCATCTGCTTTTCTCGAAAGCCTATTGTTTTCGTGGCTGATAAGAGCACTTCACAAAAATGTTTAGCAGGTGGCCTGCGTCTCGCGAAGAGCTCTCAAAAGTTTAGTTACTCCGTGCAGCAGTTGTGGACCTAAAGAATGAGTCGCCCTGGTGCTTGGGGACGGGTAGCGCAGAACTTCTGGAAATATTTGAAAAAGGACTGGTCACAAAAGGTATGAAGATTTACGTTTTCTATTATTATTAGCATTACATTGGAGAAGATGCGCAGGGACATCGTTTTTACGAGATATCAAACAGTAGACAAAATGTTTCACGGTTTGTTTCTGCTGGTTTTTATAGATCATGGTATTGTAGTGGCTTTGAGCCACCACCTGGCAGACCACAGTCACAACCGAGTTTGGAATGGCAAGCTTGGTTAAAGGGAACAAGACGATTTCCACCATCAGATCAAGAGATTGCTTTTAACACAGCTAGACAACAGGTAAGAGACAATTTCATTCAGTTTTTATTTACCGTATAGGCGCAATTAGCCGAAAATGAAACTACCGAGAAAAATTCACCATCTGTGCAGTCACAAGGAACGAATCCAAAGGAGAAAACAGCGTTCCCTCAATACGAGGATTTTGAGGTGGCACCTGGTTATAAACAAGAGAAGTAGTTGCATATACTTAGGCACGGTTCAGCAATAGTTGTAAATAATAAACCTGGTTTTGTATATCTAACACTGTGTTAGTAACACATCTTATATTTGTTTGTTGAATTAGTTGTTGAAACCTTTGTTCCTTCTATTTGATGTTTATTTTTCTTTTACATAGATTTATCAAAATTTGCATGAGCAGTTATATCACATAAATTTTAAACCGGCTGGTCTGATGTTATGCCAACGGTTCTTTCCGATACTATTCGAGCGATTAGACAAGGAAAATAACACTGGTTGAAGATCATGGTAGGTCTCAAGAAAGTATTGGATGGCGTGCTGAAATTTCGGCAAACTGTTAGAAAAGATTTGGTAGGTCCAGGCAGAGGATATTTCATATATAATGTCAGGTGAAACAATTTGAGCGAGTAAGAGATAACCCGAACCCAACTGCAGTGTTTTTCACGTGTATGGATTCTAGAATTCTACCTGCAAGGTTTACTCAAAGTCAAGTTGGTAGGAGAATTTTACCTTTATAATTTTACCTGTATTTATTTTCATGATTCTCTCAAAACTGCTTAGAATTGCTAGACTTCTTTTACTTTTAAGCATGGATGGATTAAATATTGCTTATTCATTAATTTCAGGAGATATGTTTGTTGTTAGAAACTCTGGTAACATGATCCCACACGCAAACAATTATGGTGAGGATATTCGTGAAATAGCATTTTCTCTGTAACAGGGCCGGCTATGTTTGAAACTAGCGTAACAACTGAGCCTGCTGCATTAGAACTCGCAGTGAAACGTGGAAAGATAAATCATGTTATTGTTACCGGTCACTCGGATTGCAAGGTAATTCTTTATATAATTTTTATTCTTATATTTAGGCCATCAACACTTTGTATAATTTGTCATGCTGCCCGAAATCATTTGATCCACAATCTCCTATGGACCACTGGTTGCGACGACATGGTTATGCTTCACTGAAAAAATTGGAAGAGCGTCTCACATCAAGAGAACCACTGACTTTTATTTCTTCGAATCCTCTGTTTAGGTTTTACAGCTTAATTATTTTCTAAAGACATTTTAGCTTTGAGGCCGTAATCGATGCCGAAGAACGCTGGAGTGTTGAAGATAAGCTTTCACAAATTAATACGTTACAACAACTGGAAAATATTGCTAGCCACGGATTTTTGAAAGTAATTCCATGTATGCGTTCAATCTCGTTTGTTTGCAGGAATTCCTGGAAACGGGCACAGTAAATCTTCACGCAATGTGGTTTGATATATACGAAGGAGAGATGTACATATTTAGTAAAGAAAAACGCCGTTTTATACTGATCGATGAACAGAGCATAGAGGATATCTCAAAAGAACTGGGCAAAAAAAATCTTATCTAACACTAAAGGTGCTACTAAATTTTTAGATTATATTACGGATACTAACTTGTGTGAAATTGCCATTTTAAACGAGTATCATTAAAGTTTTAGACAATTTTTCTGCCATCATATCATTCGTCTTTCTTTTGAATTACCTTTTGCAAAATTTTTTTTTGTCATTTTATCGTTAGATGAATATCATTGCTCGATCTCTCCCTTCCCGCTGGTCTCATCAAGCAGCTAAAGCGTCAGCTTTGACTAAACGTAAAAGATTTTACAAGGTATGTCAAATACATTTTTATTCAATATTATTTGAGGAAGTCGACCTTGTGGAGGAAAAAGGTAATGGAGCCAGCTTTAAAATAAGCCTTGATGGGAAAATTTTGCGGACAACCGCAGGTAAACCTATGCAGGTATGCCTAGAAAAATTTTTCATCAAATGTGATCAGTAGATGAAACGTTTTCGTTCCTCGTCCTAAAATATAGGTGTTTTATAGTAAGAGAGTTTTACCGTGAATGGAATCATTTCGATCGTTTCTGATTCATTACCATATACGCTCAAATTTGCGACACTTGTTTCTCTGGAAGTAGCCCGCGAGGGGGGAACTAATGCTCTGTCTGCTAGCCTACAAACCAATATGAGCAGAAGCAATAACTAAAAATTATTAATTAGGCCGAAACATTATTGTAAAATTTTTATAAAATTTAAATCATACCGCAACAAACAATCCAACGCCGATAAAATGTAGAGCAATATTATGCAAGGTCATTCTGGCTCATAGCGAAAGTAGATAATCGATTCGCCGTCTGATAAGCTGTTTGGGTATACATTTCCGCTGTGAGTCACATTTTGCCCCATTCTCTGCGAAAGTCAACATTCCATAAGCAAATGGCGTTGGATTATCGTTTTTTTAAGATTCGATCGCAGCCGCTAGCGCTTGCTGTAGCCGAAGAATGGGCCTCTCAGGAAGATTTCATCGAAATGGGTCATATGAGGCTGACTGGATTAACGTTTACTGCCCAAGATAATCCACTTGCCACAACAAAGTTCGTATTTTGTTTTTCTAAATTAATTTTTACTAGAGAATCGATAACGTCAAAAATATTAGAATATCTTCATGGGGACACGGTGCTTTTCTTTAATCCGGATATTGAGCGGCTATACAGGTAATGACTTTTCTTTAACGTCGATAATCTTTGCAGCGCTCAGAAAGAAATTTGGCTATCAGACATTGACCACATTAACAACGGCTTACGAACAAAGTTTACTCCACTTGAAAATATGTTTGGTATGTTACAAGTTTTTGAAATTTTGAAACATACATTTTCAAGATGATCCTGTAAGTATGGAAGACCATGAGAAAGTTAAAAAGTGGCTTCTCAGTCATAGTCACTGGGCCCTACATGGATTACAGTATGCGGTTGAAACGGTAAAAAGCGTTATCGTGCCTTACAATGTGACGACTTTCAATTTACCTGCTAGCGATGCAGTTATGCATGCAATGTTAGAACAAAAAATTCAAGCTGAAACTTGGGGAAACGTAAGTAATTTTAATCTGCTTCTAAATGAGTTTAGGTGGAATGGGCACATGGCATCGAAGAGGAAGAACTGACTGCTCGCCTCTCTGCTGCATCGCTTTTCGTTTATTTCAATTCTCATGAATATACTTCAAATGCAGTATAATTGTTCCATGTAGATGTTTTTTATTGTTAATAAGTCGTTAATTTTTATAGATCACCGTTTATGTCGAATTTCACTGTGTGATAAACGCATGCAGCGTAACTGTCACCAGGTGAGCACAAACGCTCTATGGAGTTCAACAAACTCTTCTATAAAAGGATTAAAATAAGAAGTATTTTTGTTACCTTATAACTGGCGCTGACTCCTTTTCGATTCTCATAGGTTTCGCACATTTGCCTACATTGCTTTTTCCTGCTTCCTTCGATTTCTTCTCTGTCAACCACGTGCACTACCGCTGTCAAAATTCCTTGTTTCAAATAATTCCAATACTCCTGCATTTTTTCACGTTCGTCATCTTGTCTTTCGGACATTTCGGATTTGGATGGCGTGCACATCTGTTTCTACTATTTGACGATTCGAATAAGTTACCTTGAATGTCAACGTTTGTTTCATTTTTTCGGTTGAACATTCCTGAGATCCTTCATTTGCAATATATTTCTGAAATGTTCTTGCATCTTCTGTTTCCATTCCTGCATTTTCGGTGCACATATGACAGAACGAGCTGCAACTTCTATTATTTTTATCTTTTATCCTGTATTTACCATGTTTGTTTATTGCGCAACATTTGACGGAGTTTCTCGTTTTTACTTTGTGGGCACCAATTGCTCTGAGTTATATTGGAACAGATATTTTTTACTCCTTTTGGTCGCCCTTCTGCCTGACAAGGAATATTCTGACCAAGCTGAAGAAATGCCTCAACATATCTAAAAACGGATGTTTCTCTATTCATAGCGCGGGTGTCTAACGGATTTTTGATTGGTTTCAACATTCGAAATGTAAGGCGAGCACGGTAGCAGGCAGGAAACGAGACTGTTTTAGTCTGGCCGTTGACATCGGTTATAGTAGCATGGTCCTCGGCTTCATCGCCGTCGACCATATCAAATGAGAGACGAAGAGAAGATCGGTCAATCACATCCGAACGCACTGGACAATCGTTGAGGCTGCATAAAATGGCTTACTATTGGGACATGGCTGGGTTATGTTTTCTCTGATGGATATGAATATTTGTTTGGCAGCTAAGACCGGCAACAGAAGAAGTAAGACGAAGCTAGGAAGAAACATGGATGAAAAGTGAGGAATGCAGGCGCTATATATTCTCAAGTTTGCGTGAGATCCTTGACCTTATTGAGGTTAAAACGTGATCACATTTATTTACACTTCGTTTCGTTCTACAAATATGCGATATTTAATTCGGCATCTACATATCGTAATCTTCTTCGAACCTTGGCTTAAAAAGGCAGACATCGTCAAAATAAAGATCCACTATCTGAAAGTCACCATCAAATGAGAGAATCAATAGCATGAAAATAATAGAAAAGTAAATAAAAGCGAACCTTATTGTCGTAGTGAATTAGCCTTGCAGTTACTCTATCACGTTGTTTATCCTTCTTCTCCATAATAGCTGGCTCACCTTTATACTTTCCTCTAACAACCATAATTCTTGCACCCTCAGTACGCGGAATTACAGTTTCCATCCATTTTTGCCTCAAATCTTAAAGAAATTATTAGATGTAACAAAACAACTAGCTTACTGTAGTAACTTTGTCCATAGTCGTCCTCAAGTGTAACCTCTTGTGGAGATGCAACGTCTACTACCCGTAATTTTTCTTTATATAATTTTCCACGAGCGTAATCTTTGTCGATGAATCGAACGATAAGATCCGGTCTAATCCAAATATCTTTCGAAGATCCTTCTATTGAATCAATTGCAATAACATCATCATTTCTAATCTGCTCATTTTGTCTAACTTCTTTTTCAATAGCTTCTCGTTTTTGATCTATTTTAGCTTTTGCATTGTCATAGGCGGTTTTATCTAAATTTTTTTATTACCTTATTAAGTAAAACCTACTTAGACATTTGCCATCACGTTCGTATTCTTTTTTAGATACTTTTTGCAAAGCGAACAACGATATTTTGATGGTATCTCCACCTAAAGCTAACCGAACAAAAGCACTATTGTTATCATCATCGCGAGATTCCACCTGAAATATTCCGTGAAAAAAAGATAAATACGAACCTTTCCATATTTGCCTGAACTACGACCACTTGTAATCTTTACGAGAGAGTCTTTTGCGATTTCTCCGCTAGTTTCTTCAGATTCTTCTTTACCACCTTTATTTTTTTGAGCCATAGCTTTTGGGGTCGCTCCAAGACCTAATCCTTTCGGTCTCTGAGCATTTATTTGTAGTGGAACTACCTGAAATATAGATAATTCACATAAGAATATGAAGTCTTAACCTGTGGTTTTCTACCGATTCCCGCACCTTCTTTCCAACCACACCCACGAAGAATTGCTAGCCCAAATTGTTCGATAGGCATCTGTTAAAAGACAAATTACTAACAAGAACCGCATGATTTACATTTTTGTAATCCGCATCTTCTGCGACGCTAATATCGTCACCACCGATTTTAATAACATGCTTTGTTGAAACCGAAGAAGTGACCTGAATAAAACTTGCTATGACAGAACAATATACTTTAACAAGCAACTTACCTCAAAATCGAAAGGCTTATCTTCAGTAAGAATAGCTAAACGTGCCCGTTCCTCATCAGTTATTGTGCCGTTCTTCTGTTTTTCGAGTAATTTTGCAACTCTCCAATCGTTTTCGACAACAACGGGGATAACCAATTTTTCATTCTTTTCATCATCGTCTTTTCTGTAAATGTTCATTTTGGGTTCGTTACGACGAAATTAAGAGAATATTTGGAAATAAATTTGCAAAAATCGTATACTTATAAAAAGCCACTTACAATGCCATTCCATTTTCGAATTTCTCTAGCCTTCGTTTTTTAGCTCGGCGGGCCTCCT
This sequence comes from Oscheius sp. DF5033, assembly GCA_964036215.1. NCBI lineage: Eukaryota > Metazoa > Nematoda > Chromadorea > Rhabditida > Rhabditidae > Oscheius > Oscheius sp. DF5033. The sequence goes on from CAXIWN010000002.1 coordinate 378,441, forward strand.
CTTCAAAGTTCTTTTCCTCATCACTATCTATTGACACTGAAAATATAAGAGATAAAAATACTATAAATGAAAGCTAACCTGCGGTCACTTGGGTCGTTGATTTAATCAATTTAGTAGTTTCCTTTCTTTTAACACCAAAAGAGATTTTAACAGTCGTTTCTTCAACTTTTGTTTCAACAACAGCATTTTCAACTATGAGTTTATCTTCATTCATTTCAATAGCAATAATACTGAAATAAAGAAGTCAATTACAGGGCAAATATAAGAAAGAACCTTGTTTACAAGAGCAAAGAAAAACGCGCAGTGTTGAAATTACATCGAAATATTCGAATATATTTTTCGAGCGCCAACACATTTGGTTGGCATCTTTTCTGTGTTGTCTGCCAATTTGTGAAAAATCTAAGATTGAATAAATGGAAAAAGCTTTGATGAAAATTATGCTAATAAGAAATCACACTACAGCTGTGGTCCAGTTAGGTGGCATTATGTTGTCGTCATTCATTAGTATTTGTGAGACTGGAACCATCAAATTGGAAAATACATTTATTTGATATAAACGGAATTCAATTACTGTTGGGTCTGGAATGAGTTTTGAAGATTGTTTGTGTTTCCATTCATCCACTGTTGTCGCTTGGCCCAGAAACGAGGCCAACCACCTTTGCCCTGGACGTTAGCAAATTCGGGATGACGCTGAAGGAATCCTTGTCGCATGGCTTGAAATATTTGAGTTCGTTGTTCTTGAGGCAACGTGAAGAACTGAAAACGGCAATTGGGGAATAAGAAAAAGGAGGAATACCAGCTGACGAGTGAGCATTCTCTCCTGGGAACAGTCTTGTCCTTCTCTCCAATTTATCCAAATTGATCGAATTTTAGCCTGAGCATCGAGAGGCAGACGGTCAGCCATCCGGGGATAATGACATGGCCAGCGACGACCCTGAAGTCACTGCTCCAATTCATCTCCAGTTTACTCACCATTCCTCCGTGAAACCAATGACCACCTCCTTCTCCTCCCGATGGTTGGAAATTTTGGGCAGCAACCAGGCAGACGAGCAACAAAAAGGGCCACATGTTGATTATTTTCAGGGGAAGAGCCCTCCTTTTAACCAGTCGAACCTCGTTTGGTCGAGATCTCTGAAGACTCGAGGAGTTGTCTTGTTCAGCGAAATTCTACGTCACACCACAAATGGCAACCTAATGGCCTTTGACCGTTTTCCAGTAAAATGATCTAATCGGTCCAATTGATCCTTGTTGTCTTCTCGAATGTGGTTGTTCCTTCTATTTGGCTTTATTCTGGTCGTCTTGACCTTCGTCTGCTCAAAAGACCCACAGGTTATCCTCTCGATTTCTATCGACGTACATCGTTTTTAGCAGAAAACGGGAAGGAGTTGCAGGGCAAAAGGCAAGACATTCTCTCCTTCAAAACAGAAATTGAAATCTTCTTCGAGTGGAAAGAAACCAAAGGCAATCTCGACCACTACAAAGGGGACATCATCCGAATCGAAGACCGTGTCAAAGGAGACCGTGTCCAAGGAGACGCCTCCCCCTGCAATGATACCCGTTGTCAAATCGAAAGAAGTGGCAAAGGGCGAGGAGCCGAAAAGCTCTGACGTGCCACTTCGACCAAAAGCACAACCTCCGACAGATCCAGGAATGGATGGCATCACTGGAATGAATGAAAAGAGGCCAGCCAGACCGAATTTGACGACGAGCGGGACCGAGCAAGAGGCGCTTCTCCCGCGATTGGATCCGACACAAAAAAGCAGCTGGGTGTCAAAGAAGAGAAAGACATCGGACAAGTCGGAGACAGCCAAGGAACACTCCGGAAAAAAGGGATCCATCTAGTCGTCGATAGTGATGGAATAAATTATTTCAGCTATTTATTTGGCCACCAAACTTTACTGTCGACTCGTTTCTCAAAGTTCCAACCGATTTCGTCGTTGACATGGGTATTGTCTAGATCTTTCCATGACACCACCAATGGGGCAATGGTGGGCAGAACCACGGGATTTCCAGGTTTAATTGGTTTAGCTGGGGCTGAAAAAGAAAGATTCTATTGAAGGGGAAAGACAAACCTAGGAGGGGATGCTGGACGAGGGCGACGTCTGATCCTAACCAATCTTTTGCATAGTTTGATTGAAGAAGAATTATTAATCAATTTACGATAGAAAGACTTACACTTTTGAAGGGAATATCAACATGTTTGAAAATGTATGGAGAGAACTCGAGGTCAGCCGCATTTTGAGCCAAAAGAAAAGGAGCGGATACGAGGAGACCAAGGAGGAACAACATGACAGACAAGTGGCCGGTTTGGGCAATCGAAACATCACAACAAAACAGGTAATCTGCCACATCTTCAAGGATGTCTAGGAAACAATTTTTATGTAAAATAGATAGCTATTATCATGGATAATTTTTGAATTTTTCGGGTGAAGGACTTTCTGAGATTTGTGTGCATTGGGTGTTGTCATCTTCCATGGAAGTCTTTTTCTGAGAGGAACGGTATCGGTTGAGGAGTTGTGGCAGTTGTGGCTTGCCTCTTTCGACAGCTTGTCTCTGAAAATGGAAATTTCATACGATCGTGAAGAGCCGCATGCAGTCGCATTCCCATTCCCTTACATTCACTACAATTTGTCCTTGGCTGTTTCGATACTAAAATATCTGTTGGTTGTCGCCTCGTACTCAAAAATGTCATCGACTCACCTTGATCTCTCTCAGCTTTCTTCTTGGTTTTACATAGAAAAGGTAGGTGAGCACCTCGATGAGTAATTCCCCGTACTCGAAAATGGTGATGACCGAAAAGCCGATCCACAGTCCGATATTTCCTCCGAAATCGGAGAAAAGATTAACCATCGTGTAACCGGCTGTCTCCTTCAATGTTTCAAAGTTCAGCTGCTCGTAATAAATTTCAATATAAGCCGTGTTCTTCCGATAATACTCGGTACATGCCTGGGAGTCATTTCGAATGTCGTTGCCGGGACAATCGTTTCCTGAAAATCAGAGTGTTCTCGTGTTGCAACGAGGAGAATTAGATAGGAGCCAGATAAGAGAATGTGTCAATTTTGGAGAGACTGACACCTTCGATGGTCATCTGGCACACTGGAAAAACGTGACGAAATTTTGATAACAATACTCAGCGACGGAGCTGGCAAAAAGAGGAAGCACAACCAAAGGCTTGGGATTAAAAGAAAAGAGGATGGAAAACAGATAAAATAATTACGATGAATCTATGCTGACTCAAGGAAAATTTTACCCCAGAGGGTATTGTGTGATTTGATGAATAGACGAAGTTGATCGCAAATGATTTGGAAGGGGTAGAAGTCAGAAAAGCGTGAAAGTACTTTGGTCACTTTTTGTGAATAGTCAATTTTGCTCAGAATGGGCTGATCGAGCAACGACTCCCTGGAAACTGACTGACAGCCGTCAGTCCTGAGCCCTCGATAAGGCCGGGACCTTTCAATCAGCTGAGGCATAAAAGGTGCTGTTGTCCCGGTAGAAGCCACTTCGGTCCGTTAGCATCCGCCAAGATGCGTCTCGCGGTCCTTGTAGCCCTCTTTGGGTTGGCCCTCGCCGCCCGTCATTCTGTCTCTTCCATTTCCGAGAACTACTACCGTCCCGGCCGCGAGTACCGCTACCGATTCGATGGCCATCTTTCTGCCGGACTTCCTGTTGCCGGAGCCCAGGCTGCCGTCACCCGTGTCCAGTCCATCGTCCGTCTTCAGCCCGAAAGTGAACACTCCATCCGAATGCAGCTGACCAAGACTCGTTTCGCCACTTCCGAAGAGAACAAGATGCTTCCATTCGAGAACATGAAGGAGATGCGCACAAATGAGGTTGCCTTTTTTCTTTGAAATTTCCAAATGACACTTTTCAGAAGCACGAGAAAATCCTTTCTCTTCCCATCCGTGTTGCCTACCGTCACGGCTTAGTCGAGCACATCGAATTCTCCGAGGAGGAACAGCCCTGGTCGGCCAACATCAAGAGAGCCGTTGTCAACATGCTCCAAGTGAACCTGTTGAAGAAGGGAGCTCTGGAGAGTGGTGACCGTGAATCCGAGACCGAAAATGACTTCTTCGTCGCCAATGAGGTAGTCAATCTAATCAAAATCCAAAAATAAAACATTTTCAGCGCACCCTCGAAGGAGAGTGCCAGGTGGCCTACACCAAAATCGAGAAGTCTCGTGAAGAGCAACAATGGATCCGATCTGTCAACTTCGACAAGTGCTCTCTCCGTCCCGAGGTTGTCTACGGTCGTCGTTTCTCCGACGAGTGCAAGGAATGCCAGCAACAGGACAAGAAGATGTCCTCTTCCGTTTTCACTTACAACATCACCGGCACTCCTCAGAAGTTCCTCATCCACAGCGTCGAACTCCAGTCGAAGAATGTCTTCGCTCCCATCACTCCTGATCAGCAGCTGATTGTCGCCCGCATCAACAGCAGACTCGAGTTGATCTTTGCCGGAGAACGGGAAGTGGAAATTGAAACCGTCCGCTCGTCCGAGAAGAAGACCATGCTCTATGATCCCGAGCACGAGCTGGCCGAGGAGAAGTTCGCTCAAACTGGAGATGAGAAGTACCTCCGTCGTCTTCCTTTCTTCGCCGACCAAATCGAAGTCATCCGCCAGCAGGTCAATCGCCTCGCCAAGGAAATGGAACAGAAGGTGGAGCTTGACAGTACCCACAACCTGGCTCGTCTGGTCAAGGTGCTCCGCTTCGCCACCGAGGACAACCTCAGCACTCTTCGCCGCACCGTTTCCGAGAAGAGCGAGACCTTCCAGGCCATCTACTGGGATGCTTTGGCCCTCGCTGGAACCAAGACTACCATCTCCCACCTGCTTGAAAAGATCAACGCCAAGGAGGTCAGCGCCATCAAGGCCGCCCAGCTGATGAAGATTCTCGCCGAAGTCCGCATTCCCTCCGAACAAATCGCCGAGGAGCTCTCACGTTTCTGCGAGTCCGACGTTGCCTCTCGCAATCCCTTCCTCCGTCAGTCTTGCTGGCTCAGCTATGGATCTCTCATCCATGGAGTCTGCGGAGAGCATCAGAACATCCACGGAGCTGGAATGGAAGAGAAGAAGCAGTGTAGTCGCCACACCAAGGAGCAGTACGTCAACCGCCTCATGGAGAAGATGAACCGTGCTGAGACCCGCTACGAGAAGGTTCTCTTCGTCAAGGTGCTCGCCAATGCTGGACTCGACACCTCCGTTGTCCAGTTGGAGAAGGTTATCCGAGACCAGCAGCTCGACAAAGTTGTCCGCATGCAAGCCGTCGATGCTCTCCGTCGTCTCCGCCTCGTCATGCCTCGCAAGATCCAAAACATCCTGATGCCCGTCTACCGCAACCCCAAGGAGACTCCCGAGATGCGCATGGTGGCCCTGAACATGCTCCTCCAGACCCAGCCTCACAAGGCCCTTCTCGACATGATTGTCCGTGGAATGGAGAAGGAGCGCAGTCAGCAAGTCCGTGTCTACACCTACTCCACCCTCAAGACTATCGCCATGTCCGAAAGCCCCGCCGAGAAGGAGCTCAGCCTCCGCGTCGCCCAGGCTATCAACTCTCTGCCCGAGGAGAACGTGAATTATCTCGAGAGCAAGCACAAATCCTACAGCTGGTACCGCCAGCAGACTGGAGTCACCACCAACTGGGCTACCCTCTTCAGCAACGACAGCATCCTGCCCAAGGAGGTCACCGCTTCTCTGGACTCCGTCTTCGGAGGAGAATGGAATAAGTATCTCGCCCAATTCGGTATCGTCCAGAATAACCTCGACGTCGTCCTCGCCAAGGTTCTCCAAAAGGTTGAGGAGACTGGAATTGAACAGCTCGTAGTCCGCGGCAAGCGCTCTTCCTCTTTCTTCCGCCCCGCTGATATGCTCCGCTCTTTGATCGACTCTCTTCGCATCAGCCACCGCCAAGTCAGCAGCGACGAGCCCCACGCTCTTCTCTATCTTCGCTATAAGGTAATCCATCTGATACACCGTAATATAAACAAATTAAGGACATGGACTATGCCTTCCTCCCCATCGATGTCGACACCATCCCTGAGATGCTTCGCCGTGTCCTCCGTGAAGGACAGCTGGACCTCTCCGAAATCGAAAGAGTTCTCACCCAAGCCGGACGTTTCACTGTCGCCGGAGCTGGCTTCTTCCACGAGACCGTCCGCAAGATCCCCTCGGCTCTTGGACTGCCCCTCGTCATGACCTCTAAGATGCCCACTGTCGCCCACGTCACCGGTCAAGTCAAATTCGACCTTGAGCCCAAGAACTCCGAACGTTTCACCGGCCTCCGTGTCCAGCTCAAGGCTAAGCCCCAGGTTGCCTCCACCCACGTCACCAGACTCGAGATCCTCAGCCCCGTCGGAACCGTCGGAGTCAAGCTTCTTCAAGGAGGACACTTCCACATCCCCATTGATGCCGAAATGGAACTCAACTGGGACAAGAAGATGGAGGTCAACACCAGCTTCAAGACCCCCGAGGAGAAGAGACACATTGTCCACATCATGAGCAGACCTGTTGTCTTCGTCCGTGAATGGCCCAAGGAGACCCGCCAGTATCCCGAAGCCCGTGAGGTCACCATCCAACTCAACAATGCCAAATTCCCCAACCACGAGTTCGAGCGTGTCTACTTCGAGCAGACTGGACTCAAGATGATCGTCTCCGGCAACTACCGTCGCCCTCTCCAGACTCTGTCTATCTTCGGAGCTGAGAACACCATGGACATCGTAGTCGAACCCGTTGAGGATGCCCCAAGAGAGATCAAGACCCGTTTCTACATGTCCGCTTTCGAGCAGGCCGAGATCGAGGAGCCCCGCCTTCTGAACCAGTTCTACGACAAGCAGAGCGATGTCTTCGAGACTGAGATCAACGTCGACTACGAGCAGGAAAGCAGAGAACCCGAGCGCCGTTCCCAATTCGAGAACCAGCTCCGCCAGGTCAAGAACAACAAAGCCTACAAGCACAAGATCCAGATGAAGGTTTGGACTGTTGGAGGAGCCAAGGAACAGCAAGCCGAAGTCGAGATTCGTGGAAACTGCGACGAACAGATGCGCTACTGCCGTGTCAACATGGATGTCCACCGAACTCCCATCCAGGGAGAGAGCCGCCAATGGCAAATGAAGACCGTCGCCGAATGGATGTACCCCCAGCAGCCCAGCAGCTTGAAGGGAATGATGGAACAGCCTCATCGCGAGTGGACCTGTGTATGCCAGGCCAAATGGGGAGCTGAGGAGCAGAACACCGTCACCCTCAGAATCCAAGGAGAGCAGAGCCCCGAGCAGAAGATCTGGATGAAGAAGATCAACCGCGAGCAGAACTCTCTCACCCAGGAACAGAAACTCCAAGAAGCCGCCAAGTTGAACCAGTACAAGGTCATCGCCGAGTACGAACTTTCTCCCGAAGGCAAGTACTGGATGGAGAATGTCTACAGCCTCTTCAAGTCCTCCAACATCTTCTCCACCGAGGTCATCCCCAAGAAGAATCCCTCTAGCCGCGTTCAGCTCAAGCTCACATTGGAGCCCATGTCTCGCCAGCTCTGCAATTTGACTGTCTCCACCCCCACCGAGGAGATGAGCCTTCGCAACGTCATGATGCCCATCCAATTGCCCACTGCCAACATCCGCTCTTCCTTCGGAACCATCAAGTCCGTCAAGCACATCGTCAAGGCTGCCGAGAGACAAAGCCGCCCCGAATGCGTCGTCAAGACCAAGGAGATCCAGACCTTTGACGAAGTCTTCTACCGCACCCCCATGACCCCCTGCTACTCCGTTTTGGCCAAGGACTGTACCGAGAACCCCGAATTCGCCGTCTTGATGAAGAAGGTTAACAAGCGCGGAGAGGAGAAGAAGATCAAGATCGTCAGCAACACCAATATCATCACTTTGGAGAAGACCGAGGACGAGATGATCGTCAAGGTCAACGACAAAGTTGTCACCGACAAGGAAGAACTGGAGAAGGTCGGAATCACCAAGAGATCCGAGAACAACTATCACATCGATGTCGAGCAGGTCGCTGTTGAATTCGATGGATACCGCGCCAACCTGAAGATGTCCCGCCTCTTCAAGAACAAACAATGTGGACTCTGTGGCCACTACGACGGAGAGAAGACCAACGAATTCCGCCGTGCCGACAACGAAGAGGTCGAGGACATCGAGGAGTTCAGCCGCTCCTATCTCCACAAGGACGACGAATGCGAGATGGACGAGTCCGAGATGAGCGAGAAGAGGAACTACAAGATGCTGAGAGAGGAAACCAGCAGCTCTGAGGAAGAATACTTCGACAAAGAGACCCGCGGTAAGCTCCACCTCTTTGACATAGACAATGTCTGTTTTTCAGAGCCCATCAAGCGTAACCGTATCGTCGAGCGTGGCCAGAAGGTCTGCTTCTCCCAGGATGCCATCAACGAGTGCCCTCCCCAGACCAAGGCCGACAAGAGCGACAAGAGGGATGTCACTTTCAAGTGCATCAATCGCTCCGAGCACCTCGCCCAGAAACTGATGCGTCGTGCCCGTAAAGAAGACATCTCTGAGCAGCTGACCGACCTGACCGAGACCATCGAGAAGGAGATCCGCATTCCCCGCACCTGCTCTGTCTATTGAATACCATCACCTCCTGTCTTCACTTTATAAAGATTTGATTTAAACCTACCTATTTTGAAGTTGACACTGGGCCAGGCAGCTGCCGAATAAGCCGTTTCGAAGACATTCTCAGTACACGGCTGACGACAGAGACACTTGGATTTCATATGATGATACCCGCCAGATTCCGAGGTTAAATTTGAAAGGCATTGACCTAGAAAAAGGGAGGAAGATAAAGAAGATGAGCTATGGATTACGATCCGTTTTAGATTTGGCCTCGCAATAGCGAACATCGTCGTTTGGGAGGGGAAATCGAGGGTCGCCACAGTGACACTAAAAAGAATTAAGAACATTTAATAAAAAAGAGGCTCACTCTTTTGAGAACATCCATTTGGAAACAATTTCTATGGCAACCCTGAAAAGAGAAAATCAGAAAGAAACTTGAAACTGGATGAGGAATTTGTCGAAACTCACCTCTGGCGAATAGTGTTCGTTGTAAATGTAAGGATCGGGACGAAAGAAGTCACTACACGATCCCCAAGGATAATCGAGACGAGAAAGCACTTTCTATAAAAGATCGTGTCATTGAGAATTAAAAAGACAAGAGACAGTTTTTAACCCGAATGACGACACAAAGCCCGTTGGAGCCGAGTAACCAAAAGTATCCGGAAATGGCTCTTGGTCCTGCTCGTGGACGACGATGCGCACACCTGCTGCTTCCGTGGTCGGTAAATAATCGTCTTGGTGAACATCAAGCAAAAGTCTAAGACCTAAAATGAAAGAATAAACAATTTCAGGGAAGGAGACACTCACCATACATCGGACCTGCTCGACTATTCTTCAATTCAACGCTGTCATTGAAATTAAAAGTATAGCAATTCCCATACTCTGGATCCATGTGTAATTTGAAGTCTCTGAAAAAGCAATTAGCCAGTAGAAAATGTGTCAACCTTTTCATGTCACAATCCTGACTGTTAAACGAGCAGCGAAGGACGAACTCCTTGAGAGTATAGGAAAGATTTCTTCTAGTATCACGGGGCAAAGCGGCCACCAAAAATATCAAATTCTCCTAAAAATCCGTGATTTTTGCCCCGTTTTCTAGAGAAATAAACAGAAGAGTCGCCAACTTACTTTAGTTTTAGTCGTGATTGCACCAGCGTCTTTTAGATCCTAAAAATGGGCCATTTGCATGAAATTAAACGTGTAAAAACCGATAATCCGAAAGCCTCCTCGTCGGCAATTGGTTTTGGAGCCTCAGTGACCGGATATACTGTATAATTATTGGGATTCCACCATCGGATTTCGTCTTTGGGATGAACCATACAATGATGGGAGACGCCTTGACACAAACAAGGCAACTCTTCTCCAAAAGGTTTGGTGGCATTTGGTCGATCCGGATCAGGACACGTGCTCGAAAGTGTCGAGCAATGGGAACATTTCTAAAGAGAAATTGTATAAAAATACTGAAGGAAACCTTGACAGTCCAAGCACTGGTCGGATAACAAGGCCAAATCAAACCCCGAGTGACATCTTCGAAACAAAGACAAACGGAAGCATTTGTCTCAAGGGGATTTCTGTTCGGGACACACTGCTCCTGGTTGATACACGTACATCTGACAAACACCGGCTGATAGACGGCCCCTTTTCGTAGTTCGTGTTCCTCAATTGGGAATAATAATTCCTTGTCCGCCATCCTTTTCCTAAACTTCTTGATTCTCTCTTTTCTCACAATTATTATTAAATAAACAAGATGTCCCCCGATCCCTTTACTTACGATCGAAGGTCGATCTTGCTGGCGGCTGACGCGTCCATCTTCAGCGCCTCGTTCATCTCCCTCGCATTGATCACTTGTTCCCAAATTTCAAAACCTTCTTTTATTTCCTCGTATTGAATAAGCTCAGAATATTTAAAAGCGTTGAGATTGCAAATTGTGGCAGCGGGAAAAGGGGCTGAAAAAATGAGTGTCAAGTCCTCGGCCGATACAAACCTGCTTCGAATTTGAGCTGCATTTCTATAATTGTCCTATATTGAAAGTATTCTGACATTGTCCAATATGTTTGAATGATAAAACAGACTGTACACAATATGAAAATAATGGACCAAACCCAAGGACCACAACATGATTGACTACTGAAAACGGAGTGAGATGACAACGACACTTCTTACCAAATAAAGGGAATGCCATGGGAACTTGTTCGGCCACCGAAATCGACACAGAGGGCATTGAGAGAGGACATTCGATACTTGCTTGAGTCGGACCTCTCGGATCGTCGAGAAGATGTTCGACGGAACAGCGACGGCACTTTCAATTCCTGGAAAAGAACGTCTTTCAGTCGGGGAAGCCCGTAATTGTCGTCAACATCCGGTGGACTCGAACCAACTTTAGCAAGGAACGGCTCGAGAGAAAGAAAGAGATACAACATTTAGATTGTAAAGTAAAAAAAGGAAAGTAAAAAGGAGATGAGAGAATACATAAGAATAAAGAAGAGTAAGCTGACCTTTTTGATTTCTTCTTCGTCATCGGCATCGTGGAGAACTGGCTCCTGGAGAGGCCGATGCATCCTGGTGCGGATCTCGCGATCACCTTCCAACGCGTTCCGTCTCCGCTCGAGCAGCTTCTTGAGCCTATGCCTCTCCTAAATCCGCAAAATGGCCTATTGAATCGGTCTCTGGCTCGAAGGTGGCCGCCAATTCCGGATATCGGTGCCGCCGCCGTCTGGGGCGACCATTGTGCCCATGACTTACCCGCCTCATTTGGAGTGGATTGTACATGCCGTTCGAACGGCCACCGACCACCTGCTCTTGGTCGTCTCTTCCGGTGAGTCTGTAACCGGCCCACATCATCGTAGACTTGGAAAGAGTAGGCAGAGGAGGAGCAGAGGATGTGCCCTCTTATGCCAATTTGAGAAGTTATCGATGTCACATAGGAAGAGTAATGGCATCTCCGAAGGGAGGCCGAGGGGACAAGAAAAACACCACTGGATACGAGCAGCCAATGGGCTGTCAATTGGCCAGACGCTTATTTCGTCTGGCTCTCAGATCAACCATAATCAACTTTCTCCCTTGGGTTGACAAGGGAATACCCCATATGAATAGAAGGAAATCGAAAAAAAGAGAAGAAAATGAAAGGATAAAGCGACTCAAAGGGGACATGTTGGAATGGAAGGCTATCAGCAGACGAATCTGACGTCTGACAGATGACCCCCACTGAATTTGCACCCTTCGACCAGTACTCGACAGAGCAACAGATGACCTCGTTTATTTCTTCGACACAATAGGCACAGACAATGTATAAATATCACGGGGAAACTGAGAGAGAGAGGCGAGAGCGAAACAACCCGAATTCGAAAATGATAATGAGAAAAACAAGTGAAAGAGGAACGGGCAAGGGACAAGCTAGTCGTTTTTGACCTTGTAACGGGTCCATTGGATAAGAGTCGCCGGTGACCGGAAGAGGAATATCAACTTGGCGAAGAGATCCTGAATATTCGAAATATTAACCAGAAGGAGACGAACCTGTTCGAGATAGAAGTCTTTGGCTTCTCGGACGAGGTAAATGTCCAGGCAAATCTTCAACATGTAGTCGGGGTTGGGAATCTCGCTGATCATTATGTCGGCCGGCGAACTCGTGAAGACACCACGAAGCAGGCGGCCAATGACGATAATCAAAGAGACATACATGGTTATAACTCTTTAAGAAAAGGAATTATGACCAGGATAAAAAGACTTACCCTCCTTGAAGATATTTGGCAAAAAGGGAAGGATACGCTCGATCGATAAAGGCCACCGTCTGGAGATATTTCCTATCCGGCGCGTAGGAAACATCACTCGCGTTGAAGAAAACACTCGGAGAGAATTCTGTCGGATGGATGGCCTTAGCTGCCCATACTTTTCCCTAAAAAGAAGTTGTCTCTCGACCACAGACCAAGTTCTACCCCGGTTACAAGTCCTTCTTGTTCCAAATACAAGTTATCCAACCAAATTGGCAGTTCGGTTGAATTATCCTTCGTAAAATTGGGTTGGTCATCGACAATTGACGAAATCAACGGCTCCGGATAGGTGACTTCTCCTTCATTTGGGACCAAAGTATAACTGGGGAAAGAGATTGGAATGAATATCTAAAACGACAATTCAAAGGAAGCACAAATGCAACAAACCGTAGCATTCGGGGAGGAGGAGTTGATGGCCGCTATGATATTATCCCTGCCTTCCTGGGTGTCCGGTAGATTATATTTTTTTAAATAAGTGTGTTTGGCGGCCACTTTCTTCTCTGGATCGTAAGGTCTCGAGAATTCCATGTAAATTTGATATTTCATGGCTTTTGTGGGATTTTTCAGCTGTGCTCTGAAGAGGGGATTCCATCCAGTCAATCAACAAAGGCAACTCACATCAAAGCCTTCAGAGAATCCTCGGAGATAAGCCAAAAGATCTCAGATTCTGGGCGGAAACTGACAATCTAAATGATATTTTCTATTTCTCAATAAAGAAGAGTAAATTTACCAGCATGTCAGTGTCCGTGTAATCTTTTAAAAAGGCCACGGTGTTCCGAGATCTTTTCAAAGAGTCCTGGTTATTGGGTGTAAATCTTTTGGACATTGTGTCCGTCAAAGTTTGTTTCTCTACTTCCGTCGCCGATCGCAATTCTCCTCCTTGTGCTTCTATTTGATATAAAGGCTAAAAATATATTTGACAATTGAAAAAGGGTTAATTTACCGGATAACCCTCGATGGACACGGTCAACGTGACCCGATCAGGAATCTTGACATCTCCAATTTGATTCAAAAGAGCAAACATCAAAAGAGGCAACCAGACAAGCAGAATTATAGCCAAGATCATGGGCACACCCATAAAATATTTGACGATGACACCTTTCGGCTGACCACGAGGTGCTGGATAATTCTGAAAATTATAAATGAACTTTATGGAGCCGTGTCACCAACCGCTTCGAATGTCCTCGCACATTTTAGATTGTAAATGGTCGCGTAGAAGTTTTCCATGTTGAAAAAGTCGAAAAGAGGCATCGAGGTGTCTGTCCAGGTCCAGTCGATGGCTGTCCGCAGCTCAAAAAGAAAAGGAACTGCCATAAATCTAGAAAAGAACTGTCAACGACAATTTAAAAATGTTTACATTTTGAAGAAGACCATGTTGGCCAGTCCGTAGGCGTGGGTCAGGAGATTGCCGATGCATAGTTGGGGATAGCCGTTGCGGATTTGCCAGGCGGAAACCAGCAAGTAAAGACATTTGAAGACATAAAGAGCAGAGGCCACGGGATTCTCGAGGGCGCCTCGTTTGGTTATCGTAGGAAGGACAAAGAATATCCAAGCATGGAGGAAGACGACGACCAACAACTGATAGGCCAATTTACCGTAGACCCATTTTCGTAGATAAAGTCCCCGGTCAATGACGATCATAAACGAGAAAACCATCAACATCACCACCAAAGTCATGGGGATTCTGTTCTTCTAAAATGAATTATTCTTTGGCCACAAAAGGCTAATCCGACCTGGATGTCTCCAATGACATTGCCTGAGCCGCCTTCTCCAAAACTTGAATAACCGAAGGCGACGATCAAAAAGGCGATGACATCGAGTCCGAACATTATCGGATAAAGATCCCTGCCAATAATTTTTAGTCGAATATGACGAAACCAACCTTATGTAGCGGAATTTTGGATGGAAGAGTTGGTCGATGAAACGGGCGATCGGATTCTTTTTTGTCGTGTCTTTCTTTTCCGGAACAGCCACTGTAGTCTCTGAATGAAGATCAATAAAAATCGAATGGAAATACCAGGAGGGGCTTCGACCGCCGTGTGATAACTGGTGGTGGGATCATTGGAGGAGCTGCTTCGAGAATGGGCAATTGTCTCCATAGTCTGAAGCGGATCCGTATTGGAAGTTTGACAATTTGAACTGACCACTGAGTCAGCGATTCCTCCATTAACGAGGGACTCTTCTTGGAATGTGACCGTCAGATTGGCGTCTTTCCACAGTCCGAATTTCCTCAACATGTATCGATGGAAAAAGAGAGCAAAGAGCAAAGGCACGTCGAAAGAAGCAAAATTATTCTGTCGCTGGAGACCAAGAGCTTTTGGCCAAGCCAAAGGCTCGGTGGCGTCGACGTTTAACTTGTCTGGTTTGTTGAATTCCCAGATATTGAATTGGAAGATAAATTTGCAGACAACCTGAGTGTTCAAAGTGACAAAAGACAGAAAGGACTGACCACAAACTCGGTGTAAGAAATCATTGCAACCCAGAAAACTTTACTCGGTCGAGGATTGGAGAGTGTTCCCCAGAAAAAGACCATCAGAGGCAGAGGCAGCGTGATCAATCCTGGATTAAAAAGAATTTGATTGGACAGAAAGTGAAAAACCTCCGCCCATAACTTGGGACATGACGGCCAAAAAGTAACAGATTGTATCCGTGTTGGCGGCGACGCAATTCCCGATGGCATTGATCAATCTGGCAATTGATGATCTCTTCATAAATTTGTTCTGGGCTTCATTTTCCATTCTAATAAAAGATAAAACACGATATTGATAGAATGAATTACTTTTCGATGTCTTTTTCTGTTTGTACGAGGCGTAGACTGGCAATGTCCATTTGATTTCGGATATCGGTCAGTTTTAGACTTGTGTTTGAGAGCGACTCGGCCTCCGTCTCTTTCATTTTCTCCTTTTCTTTTGCCAATACAAATGCCACGTATCGATGTTCCCGAGACATTTTGTTCAATTGCACACTTATCATATCCATTCCATTACATAGAATTTTCTTGACGAATCGAAGTGCACCCAAGATCTTGGAATCTTCCTTTTTGACTTCTTCGACTAGCGACACCTCAATATCCGACGTTTCTTCGACTCGCCCCGGTACGTGCTAAAGATGACAAACTCAAAGAGGAAAAAGAAATAAAAAAGAAAACCGAGTTTAAGATGGAAACGAACCGTGTCGACAGGTGCGACAAGTTGGCTCATTCGACTGAAGTTGTCTTTATTCTTCTCGGCTTCCTCGATTGCTTTGAGTGTCTCCCCGATTCTTTCATCTCTACTTCCCGCAACGTAAACCAACTCAAATAAACTATTCTAGAGGGATGCGGTAGATAAATACCTGTCCAGGATCCAATTTGTCAAATTGTGTGTCGGTGGGATCTGCCTCTGGGACAAAACTCTCGACGGGTTCGATCAGTTCGTCGGTACTTGGATCATAATCGAACATATAATAATCACCGGCTCGTTTGGCTGAAATTGACCTATTCATAAAGTAAATTAAAGCGGTTCAATTAGTTCGCAAAGCGGTTTGTGATTGTTAAAGGCGTGGGTAGCCAACTGAATTAGAACAGATTGCTGAGGCAGTTACAAACCGGGGAAGGAATGATCGTCGACAGCGGAGATGGGACCGGCGGTCGAAGGACCAGCCGTTGAGGGGGTCCAAGACTCTGTTTTAGTTTGTTATTTATAGAAAAAGACAAATTTTTAGTAGATTAGAACACCCGACACTAATTACCCGAGGGATCACTTTCTGAGAGATCTGCCTCATCTATTTCATCGACTACTGTGTTCTATTCGAAAAAGGCAAAATGGTTCAATTTACCTTGTCCATATGTTTCCGGCTCAAACATGACGACTCCTCTCGCCTGTTGCTTGTTGTATCTGCAATAGGATGTCATCTATTCGCTAGGACAGCTTACCTTTCCCGGATGGCGTCTGTCCGTCTTCGAATTTCATCGAATTTCTCTTGTTGTTGAATGTTCTGCTCTTTCATTTCCTTCTCGATCAATTGGTTCTTCAGTACTCCTCCTCTGAAAGACGGGTGCAATGTAACAGAAAAAAAACATAAAAATAAGGGATATGAACTTATAAAGACAAAAATAAACCCCGTGGTTCCCACGACTACACTCCACTTACACTGAATCTTCTGTCGCTGCGTATCTTTAAAGAAAAAAGTAATTGTTAGTAAGAAATGTTAACAATGACAGGAAGGAGAAAATATTTACCGATTGGCCAGGAGAATCTCTGATCTGTATTCGACCATGCAATGCTGGAAATACCACGAATGAAAGCAACGCATCTGGAAGAGGAGAAAACCCAAGGCGACGACGTCAAAGCCAATCTGAGCCTCGAGAGTCGTCACCGGACATTGCTTGTCATATTCGTCAACTGTAAGATAACCTTTGGAATACGATTTGACGGGACTCACAACCAACGAAAAGTTTCTTGTTTTGGACGATATTGTTGACACAGTCGATGCTAAATAATTGACGGACGACACAGCCGACTTTGTTATGTAATTGCTCCAAGAAAACACATCCTACTACCTGGAGAGAATATAAATAAAAAAGGAGGAAAGAGAGGGAGATCACCTGGAGTGCCACTTTACAGAAAAGGGTAAAAGTCGTGTAACTGAGAAGAGTTTTCCATCTGGCGAGGGTACTCTTGAAACTATTCGACTCGGCATTCATCACATAGAGATTATTCCCCTCCCAGAGAATCCAAAATGTGATTACAATATATCCTAGAAAAAAAAAGAAAATATCCAAAAAAGGAGACGCTCACCCAAAGCAAAGAAAGAGGTTCCCCCAATTCCAGCTATGAGGGCAGCTATCAATGTCACCCAATGCCCGTAATGGAAAATGGCTATCTTGACAAAATCAACCATGCTTCTATAATGAATAAGAATTGAGGAAAAGGAAGAGAGTCCTACTTCTGTTCGGCAATAAAATCATAATGGGGATTTTCTGGTTTCAAATAATAATTTTCGTCTGGATAGATGCTGTCGTTGTCTTCTCCTTCGATACGGAAGATTGTCAACTGAAAAACGGATTGGTCAAAGACGAAGCAGAAGATAAAAGAACCTGGCAAGAAGCGGCTAACAGGAGAAAGAAGTCAATTATAATATTCTGTGGCGGCCAGGTGACAAAATAGTCGGACAGCCCTGCCCAGATATGGAAATTAGTATTTTTGACAGCTGGGAAAGTCGAGTTGCTGATTGGATTGTCGAAGACGTGACTCCAAGGATAGTCTGAAATGTTTTCAGTTTCTTTTTTTTTGAACAAAAGTCAGCTATCGAATTACGGAGAGATCATTTTCCAGCGGGAGAAAGGACTCGTAGAGTACAATGGATAGGTCGATCAAAAAGTGTGAAAAGTGACAGATGAACACCCGCAAAAATGCATGTCGATCAGTTTAAAGCGCAGTGCAATACAAACAAATCACACACCGACACAGCTCTCCTGGGGCAAACCCACATACAAGGCATATTGGATAGGCAAAATAATTGACAGATACAACACAAATATCGGCCACGTATTCCGACAGACGGCTCTGAAACAATTGGTTTGACTGGATTTAGAAATGGAAATACCTCTTGCTAAGAGCGAAAAACGCCAACCAAATGCACATGACGGCACCGAGGAAGTCCATCCTTACCCAGGCGTCGATGCCCATCAAAATCATCGAACATTCCAATCCGAATTTGAAAAAACCATAATCCATAAGAAATTTTACGGCATTAAAGAAACTTCGGTCGAAATCTCGGATGGTGAAACCGGGGAAGATGAGCTTCTTGAGATCTTCGGATTCTCCTCTTCTGATTCTCATGTGCCTCTGCCGATAAACGACGACCGACTGAATCCCCAAAGCCACCATGGCCACCACAAGACCCTAAAAAGAGATTACTCTCCAGCTGATGAAATTGCCCGTACATTCAATAATTTCCAAGTATCTTCAGCTTTTTTGACTCCAATCCATTCAGAGAAGTTTTGAGTGGCATTACAGTCGCCGCCAATTGTGACCTTTCCAAAATCGGGGATATGTTCCAACTGAAAAGAGGCGGGGCCCCCGTTTGATGTTGCCGACTAAACCCACCTGATAGATCATTTTAAACACAGCAATAACGGCTAGATAGGCACACATTATAAGGCTGATGAGACCCGCGGCAGCATTTGGAAGACATAACGCCAGACTTACCAATACTATCAAAGGGAAATAAAGAGCACATATCTGGAAGAAGATTTGGAATTGACAGGAGAAGAAGACCCACGTTATAGGCAACGAAAACAGCGACAATGATGAAGACAATCTTGGAGATATGGACTTCAGTGATTCGCCAGACCAACTCGAGAAATTCGTTGACGACCTTTGTCGCCTTCTCCGTCAAAGTGGCTTCTGTAATCAACTTATTTACCTCTTCCTCCAACTATTTATCAATCCCATTGCCCTCCAGGAAAACAATTTCATCCTGCCTGCCGGTGTAACCGAAATAAAAAGGCCGTAATGACTAATCATCGGGTAATACGATTGACTCCTCGGGGAGTTATGACTGGACATCCGACGAAGCTTTGTTGCATTATTCTTTGAAAGGGAAGGGCATCAAAAGACCTTGTGACGCTAATTGGACACTCATTCTACGGAATTGAAACTTTCTTTTTCCAGAACCTTCTTATTTGGAATAATAAGACGATGTCGAAGAAGATGTGCCACTTACTCCATTGCCGAGCACGTTGCCTCCGTCGAAGTTGTGGTCGAGCCGCTATAATTGGGGCGGCCATGTCCTCATCGTCTATATAAAGGAAATCATCGACAGTACTCGACGTGGTTGTCATTGAATCCAACATCATATTCTTCTCGCAAGGGGTCAGTAAACGGACATGGCGGAGAGTCGACGAAGTTCGCGGTTGGTTGACCCGTCTCCGTCGGGTCTTTATAGAGAATATAGCACGATTTACATAATAGTCGAGAATGTGAACTAGTTCGGAATAGATCATCGTGTCAGGACCCAATAAGGGGGGCTCACGTCGTTTATAAAATAAATTTACACATCGAGGAAGCTGGCGCTATCAATTTTGAGGGTGGCCGCCCCTCGGCGAAAAATTCGTAGTCCGCTGGATTGTCGCCAGGTTGCAAGGCAACTGACGTCGAGACAAAACATGCTCACAAAATAGGCGGAACGTCGCGGCCTCGCTACTAGAAGCACCATTTTCTCCCTTCTTTTGCTCTCCTCCTTAATATGTTTCCATCCTCAAATTTGTTTCTTTTAAAAGGAAAGCATTCTTTGATATTTTTGAGGAAGACGTCGGGCCATCCATCTCCGGCTGTCGGCGCCCAAAAGATAGCATCCAAATGACAAAAACCAAGCATATTCATATCTTTCTCTTTTTTTGGGTCTAGTCAACTTTTCAATAGATGGAAACGAAGTTAGCGCAATGACCCCCATCAGAGGTGATAATGACCTGTTTATTTCTGCCAGAATGCCCCCAACGGGAAAACAGTTATTGACGACCACAGCCCACGAGACACGATGACCCTGACAAGAGAGTTAGTCAAAATATGGAAGAGCATAAGGAAAATATACAGTGGATCAGAAGGCGTAGCCGGTGAAATCCCCGCGGTCGAAAGTGAGATGATACGATCAATTCGAGAAGGAAGACAAACATCCGTGGGAACAGTACCTCCCGAGATAACTGACCTCGATTGACTGGCTCGACCTCTTCCGAGGCTGCCTCGGCTTGAACCATCTTCAACCACCGACCGTGGAAAAACTTTAACTGAAGAGTAGTAACTAGGAATAATAGAATAGGCCAGAGAAGACGGACAAATAATGATCTGAATTGGGAGATGGACAGTGCACCTGGTCGATTTACCCTTTCTCTCCTCGATCAGCGTAGTTAATCAGACCAATATCGTCATTCCACTCTTTGCTCAGACCCGTTAACTTTATCCAGACGTTAGGGAACTAAATTAATTATTTGATAGGAAAATGGAAACAATCCGACATCTGGGAATTGGTAGACGTAGAGGGCGATTATCACAGCCGCCGTGTAGATTATAGTACCTAACCAGAAAATGTAGGCGATACCACGGAAAAGGCGAAGGGAGATCTGAACAAGAGTCGTAGATTATAAATAGCAGATAAAATGCCTTAAAATAAATAATAAGCAGAGACCAGATGACAAAAAATCCGATAGTATAGATGACAGTATCTTTTTGGGTGGCAACGATGAGAAGAACACCGGCGACGACGAAAATCCAAACGGCGGCAAGTTGATTTGACAACCACGAAAACCAAACCGACGGCTGAAGATTGTCCCATCTTTCTGGTAATTGTTCATACTCACCGAATCTGTAGATGGCCGTCTTTCAGTAGCCTCAGCAGTTCGTCGTTGGTTAAAAGTACCGTAATGTGTCCGGAGTCTGGCTGTCCTCTCGTGCTCGCTCAACGCATCATAATACCTGAACTATTGGTCAGGAACTGGGCGACAGAATAAAAACCTCTCTCGAAGGGCTAAACGTAAAAGAAGGAAGACGGGCAAACTGAGAAGAACCTGGAAGCCGGTGATAAGTGGAGGCCGATTGAAACGGAGACAGATGACAGAATGGCGAACCGGTTGGCTTGATAACCCCCCTTTTAACCGCACTACTGCCTATTCGAGATATGCGCTTGTTCCCGTGTTTGGCAGAGGTTATTACAGGGGGCTGTTTGGCCACAATGGGTGCTATTGTTTTTGTCGATCAATTTCAAGGCTGAATTTGTGGGTGGAAATGACAACTCATTTCCAATGCATTCCCCGGACATTTTTCACATCCAAAAGTTGACAATAAGATGGAGGATATCAGGAAAGAATGGGAGGAGAACGCCTGCAAGAATACAAACAGTCGGAGAAGACGGAGGGTCGATTACTCATCGCGTGATTCAAAGCTACGTGGTTTTCTGTATTTTGACTAGTTTTGGGCATATGTTCGACACCCAGAAAAGGCCTCGCAACAAATCACATAAGCCGATTTCCCAGTTACATTGGCAGCGGGAGTCCGTCGGGTATGGCCAACGAGGGAAGTCCCTCCTCCCCAGACTGTTTTCTCCCTTGTCTTATTGACATTCCCCCGAAACTATTCAATATTAGTCTAAAAAAGGGGGAAAAGTGTGGGCATTGATTGTCATACAAAACGGATTTTTCGGGGAAATAATACAATGAGCAGATTCGGTTGTTTGGACAGCCGACTCCGACGTCGACTGATTCAACGACAAGACGCCGAAATTTTGAAATTGAAAATGACACACTTTTACGAGGAGAGTGATGAAGGCATTTTCCATGCTTGAAGCGCTGATGATACCGAGCATCTTGCACCAATTGGGCAAATTGATCTCCTCTGGTTTCCAGTCCATACTGCAGAAATATTGCAGAATCAACAGAACCTGTAACAGGTGACTGAGGGGTATGGAGAGGTTATACTTCGACGTAGGTAAGAAGGATAGGCGCCAGACGGAAACAAGCACTTCTTGTGTCTTTGAACATCCAAAGAACACATCCACAAATGAGAAGAATGAGACCAAAGATGGAATGATAGAGAAGAGCCCAGACCTTAAATTGATGGTTAGGCGAAAAAGGCCAATACAGACCATGATGGCCATGAGGGAGAGCGAGTACGCATGACGGAGACAATAGAAGATAGCTGGCACGACGAAACCCTCGGAGACAGTGAACTCGTTGTTTGTAACATCTGAAATGACTTGTCGACAGATGAAATATCAATTGATCACGGCAAAAAAAAAGGACTAAGGAGTGTCTAACCACTGCAAAACACACCTCTCTCACCACGAAAGATTTGGCTGATTTTATGCCGGTCGACGACTTTCGCAGTCACCTTGCGCATTGGGATGCCTTGGGCTTGCTCCGCTTGTTCACCGGACGTGTCATGATCCTCGGCGGGTAATAGCTGCAAGTCATTTTGTTTATTTTATTTCGAAAAAAGGGGGATAATGAGATCGGCAGTAGTTAGAGAACGAAAAATGAGGATGAGTCAAAGGCCACCAAAAATATACCAAAGTTGCTCCTCGGGGTCTGTGACCCTCTGAGTTTTCGGTAGAAGAGAGACCAGTCGAAGCCGTTCTCGGTGAATTCTAAACAAAAAGCGTGACCACACATATCACATGCCATTTTATATAATTATTTCTTTTTTTTTTGTTTTTTGGGTAGATACAAGAGAGACGACAACATGCGGTTATTACTGGAAATATGGACAGAGGGGCTGACCTCTTCATGGACGGATGACTCGTGGGTCTCGTCGTCTTCGAAATAAGCACGACAGCCATTACGAGTGAAAATAAGCTGGACAATGAGAAGATAATAATAAAGCTGAAATTGAGAATTAAAAAAAAGAAGAGAGAGGTCACCAAAAGACAGACGGGACTGGCGAAGACTGGCCACTCGTTGGATGTGTTTAGGGGAAAAGCCCACCAACGGTCGCAGTTATAAATGAACAAAGGAGACAACCCGATCAGTCTGAAAAAAAAGAATATATCTTGGAGAGACAAACGACACCTGGCAACAATATTATCCGGGGGAAGCCACGTTTGGAAGAAAGGAATTTGATAGAGATAGACGGCCAGAATATGAATAACCAACCAGCCAAGGATCAACTGAAAAAGGTGAGATCAAATGAAAGAAATGGCGACAGTACCGATTTGACTTTATTGTAGGTTTCGTGGCGAAGAGGCTTGTAGAGAGACCACCAAGTGGAGATGAACAGGAAACAGAGAAAATAAAGAAGACTCAATAAACTGGGCTGGATACTGCCGAGAACGGCAGCCAAAATTATGATGAGCACATTGGAAAGTCGACGTAGAGTCATCGACAATTGGACAAGAGGTCGACGAGTCGCTTCAGGGCCCGATGTCGGACTCGGTGCCCCGTCTCGAATTTGCTGGACATCTCCGACCATGTCGAGTTCTTCACTTCGATGAAATAACAAATTGACCAGGACGAATGTAAGAGTCGAGAAAATGAAGGATACGATCTCGGGCATTATTGTCCTGGCCGATTCGAACTGATCTCCTCCTTTGAATCGGATGAGCCCCGTGTATCGAAGCCATTCGATGCCCGTCTTATTGCATACAAGACGGTAAGTTTCCTCTCCTGGTCGGATGACTTTTTCAGTTATCTGATAGGCCGACTGGGCGATGAGAGTGAATGTACAATAAATTAGGGAAAGGAGAGTGAACACCCGAATTCCATCTAAATTTCGTCGTGACAAGACTCGACAGAGAAACTTACTGGAAACGGGTAAATTGGGTTCTATCGAGGGAAGAAGAGGACATAACAAGGCCAAAAGTACGTAGACTGACGAGAGCAGACATGGCCGCAGTATGGCAGCTGAAAAGGGAACTCGTATTCAGGATGATGGCCGGCATCTGTCCGCCAAAATGACCTCTGTGTCCAGCGCGCGCCAACAACTGTCCTTCAAAAACGCCGATGGATATCTATCCCCCATTACCGGGCAAAACCCACCAAAAAGTAGAGAAGCCGGGAGAATACATTTTAAACAGAGCGACTTGATCAGCGGGGCCACCATTCCTCTCCAGTTGGCAATTATCTTTTCATTGGCCTAAATTTTACTGAAAGTATAGCCTGTTTCAAACGGATATGTAGGTGGTTAAAGGTTAAATCGATCTAGATAGAGCGCTCGGCCCGTCTAGATGGGTCAGATGCTCGATTTTGCTTTCTTGCTTATGCAATTTTCTGTGAATTTTTCTCTTATTTTCATGTTAATTTTTATTGCATTTACATACTAAAATTCTGATCTACCGGAAAAATACAAGAACTAGCATAAATCAAGGCGAATCCAAAAAAGTGCTATTTTTATAAAAATAAATTTTGTTGCAAATTTCAAAAAATTGGAATCCCGCCGTTGCGCAGCGAGACATTTCCATTTGAAACAGACTATATGAGACTTTAGGAGACAGGAAAACGGAATGCGGGGGAAGCACAACAATGAATCAGACAAATTGTTCAGGCATGTGATCGATTTTTGAACCAGTTCAAGTCGTCTATTGACTCTACGAACTGATACGGAGCAGTGTTTTGAGTCGGCCAAATAAGGAAGAGAGTCGATTTGAGGCTGGGGATGAGGAACGGGGGCAAAACAACGCGGAGAGGGAGGAGCAGTGACCGGCGTAGTAACCTGAGCGCCCTTTACAATGGTGTTTGGCCCGAAAGAAGGCACATATCCAACAGTTCTAATCTAAATATATGATAAACGGAATGTTGGACAAGAGAGAGCCAACGGGAAGGCGGAGGTCACTTATGTTTGTTTACTGCAGAACTCCCAGTAAATACGGTAGGAGAAAAATGCAGTACGTAGAGTTTCCGAGACGTGTTCTGTTCGAAAATTGTTCCCAAAAAGTCTAAATTTATTCATTTTTCTTGCTTTTTTTCATCGTTGTTTCATATTTTAGAGCAAATAAGCATACTTTCAGGCAAGATGTCGTATATGATGATTGGTGATGAAGAGGTTTAGTGCGAAATGACGATAATGAAATCGATTTCAGGTCGAAATCGACACAGAAAGAGAAATCGATCTGAAAACATTACCAGGATTCAGTTATACCATCGACAAGACCTGGGACGGTTCGCCTGTGACGCATGAACCATTCACTTTTGAAATGAAATGGCACTTTCAAAAAATTCCGGGAAGGCCTCACAAAAGAGTTGTTACGATAGAATTTGAAGTTAGTTTTAGGCATATATATTTTCTTATCATATTATTTTAGGGTCCCCTCTTTGATGATCCGGAACCAGAAGATCCACCAGGAATCACGCCTGGGGTGCGCTTTTTTTACCATAATTTTTTTATTTTACTTATTTAGTTATGGAATCACGAAGTTGTAGAATTTTTCTTCGCAAATGACCGGAACCAATATCTCGAAGTGGAAGTAGGACCACACGGTCACTGGCTATGTTTACTCTTTGATGGCATTAGAAAACCATTTAATAATGGTTAGTTTATTTGACTTTTTTAAAATTTTTATTTAGGAGAAGAATTGGAACTTGTTGTATCTAATAAAATCATTGGATTTGACAAATGGAAGTGTCGTTTGGAGATTCCTCTGGCGTACTTTCCCGGAAGTGGGATATTTTAAATATGTTTTAATAAGAAAATTTCAGATGTAAGCAGATTCAATTCGTATGCTATCCACGGAACTGGCGAAGACAGGGTTTATGAAGCTTTCAATCCAGTGACCGATGGTACCTTTTCCGTATGCAATTTCTCTTTTGTTACTTTTTAATTTATTTTAGGAGCCCGATTTCCATCGCGTGCAATTTTTCAAACGATTTAATCGAGCCAAAATTATCCCAGACGGTTATGGGCATCGACCATTTGCTGATTTCAAATACGGCGATCTATGGGAAGGGCATTCTTAGCTATACAATAGGTTTTGTTCTTCTCCTTTTTTGGGTTTGACATCGTTTTGTTTTAGCCTCTACACGGGTTAAACACACCCTTTTTCTCTTTCGGCTGTTATTTGTCATTATATTGTTTGTCAAATTGAGATGCACTAAATGAATTATAATTATTTTACATTGTGCTATTATACTTCGTGTGGTGTACGCGGCTAATGCGATAACGATTGATTGGTCTTCTAAGCGATGTCTCGGTTGGTGGTATTTTTAGTGACAATCCGAATTTTCCAGTAAAAGCTTCTACTATATTACGATTGGGATAGCCGTCCTATTACTGTTGGCTGTCATAACGTTATCAGTGTTTCTGGGTGTTTTTGTCCATAAATACAATGTATTTGATCTTTCTGTGGCAAATTCATCTTTGCAGAATGCCAAATCTTGTGGGAATGATCCCAATGGAAACCTCATTGGGATGGATTTCCAAATTAAAACGACGTGGAATAATCTCTCGCTAACTCATTCACCCATAACTTTTTCTCTCAAATGGAATGAATACAACAAAGCCATAAATATCAAATATTCTGTGAGAAAGAGGATATTTTTTTATATTTGAGGGTTCATATGAATAATTATCAGCAAAAGAGCTCGTATATGACTATTTTCAGGCCCCACTCTACCGTAGTCCTCCACCTCCAAATCACACGGCTGGAGCCACTCCACAGGTTATTTCCCTCTCAAAAATATATCCGATTTAGCTGTATAATTATGAAGTGTTTGAGGTCTTTTTCCTCAATAGCAACAATCATTACCTCGAAGTTGAACTTGGCCCTTACAATCAATGGCTGGTGTTACTTTTGAGCGGTGAAAGACAAGATATTAACACGGGTTGGTATCTGGATGGACACGGGCACAATGATTGCAGGGGAGATGATCCAATTGTCAGTGTGGAATCAATTGGGAGAGAATACTTGGAATGGCGAGGCTGAAATACCTCTCGCCTATTTGCCGGCCAGTGAGTTGTCTCGGGTGTAAAAGTGGCCATTCGATGAAGAAGATGAATCATCTTCGGTCAGGTGGCCGTCATAAGGGGACCCGGGAGGTCACAAAGAATTTGTTTCAGATTTCAGCCTGATAAATGCCTACAACATTCACAACGAGGGAAACACGACTGTCTACGAAGCAATGAACCCCACTCCCTACGGCATGTACAAGGTTTTTTTGGAGGAGAGAGAGTCAAAAAGAGTTCCTGTTTAGAATCCCGATTTCCATAGACTCCAATATTTTGTGCCTGTCGACCACACGAAATTTATTCCCGGCGAATATTATTCGACGACAAAACCTTTTCGTGACGAAAGATATCCCGATTTGTGGGCCGGATATTATTAAGAATAAATGACGTCTTCCTTTAAATGGTTTCCCTGTTCTGATTCACAGTTCAAACAGTCCGTTTTGCTTATCTTTAAGATAGCAATGCTCGCCGAGATCATTTCCTGACACTTTCAACCTTACCTTTCCCTGGTCATGGCCTATAATCCTTACGGAGATCAGCGACCTCCGGTATTTTTTTTATATTTTACAAATTCATGGATAATCTAGGCATATCAGCCAGGAGGAGGCGCCTATCCAACTCAGCCCCAGGTTGTCTACACTTATCCCCAACAACAGACCGTTTATACCACTCAACCGGCCACAGTTTAGTAAGTGATCATTCTAATGTTTTATAGATTCTTCCAGTGTCGACGATTGCCATCACCATCACCACCACCACTCAGATTCGGCCGACACCGCTGCTCAATGTTGTCTAATTGCGATGTTGGCCTGTTTCTGTGCGGCCCTTTGTGCCCGATAATTTCTTCTTTTTCCATAAAATAATCCAAATTCTATCTTTCTAATTTCACAATCTGTACAATTTGGTCTTGGTTTGTCATCGATCAATATGAGTCATCTCATTCCCAGCTGTGACCGCCGCTCTATCCGGCCATCGATTTCTCCTTATTTATCTTGCGGTCTTTGTGTATTCTAGATAGCGGAACAGCCTGGATACAACTCCCTCACAATTATCTATCGTTTTTCGTCGAATGTAACCTGAGCTCTTTCTCCGCTCACCCAACAGTTTTCCCGTTGCCGATATGGTGACTTTCCACTGATTAGAACTTTTTGTTTTCCACCCATTGCGGTAGATATTTTTCGTTTTATTTGAAGCTCAAAGCATATATAATTTGAGTGACGGGGTCACGTGGGTCAGGTTCAATTAGCTGTCATGGTGAAATATCCTCGGTAATCTCTTGACATAGTCAGCGACCTCTCCTCCTCCTTTTTTGTCTCCTCCCATCAGGTCATCCGATCTTTTTGATTATATTTCACGTAGTTAGTTTCACAATCGCGTCTTTTCGTCTTCTGTCATCAGTCATTGCGTCGTTTTCTCGCTGTTACCAGGTAACCGCGTGTTTTCAGCAGATACCATGGCTTCCGCTCCTCCGTACCCTGGACAATATTCCAACCAGCCACAATACGTGGGTTTACTCTTTGTCTTCTTCGAGTTTTTCCTTTTAGAATGCCTACGGACAACCTCCTCAATACCACCAGCAGCCCCAGCCAAACTATGGGTATCCCTCCCAGCCGGGTTACGGACAAGGTTATCCCCAACAGCCGTATCCCAATCAACCATATCCAAATCAGCCATACCCCAACCAGCCGTATGGTCATCAACCCGGCTATAATCCCAATCCACACGTAGTGTAAGTATCCTTTGTGCTTTTTTCTGACTTCTTTGTAATTTAGGATGGTCGACCGAGAGAGACGTCGAAGTGGAGACGGAGGAAAATGTTGCTTGGTGGCATTGTCAGTTTATTTATTGTTCTTTTTTTATTAATTTTCTAATTTTAGATTGGCAGGTTGTGCGGGATGTTGCCTGGCTGATTGCTGTGATTAAAGAGAAATTCATCCGAGGACATTCCACTGCATTTATTATGATAAAAAGATTCACACAGACTACTTTGTTTATTATTTACAAAAATATACAATCTATCAGTGTTTTATAAGGAAACGCCACAGCTCCTGGCGGTGACTGGCAAAAATCATCGAGGCACCGACGGCTGAAAGAGACGGCAACACCAAACCCGGCAATTTGATTCCCCTGAAATTTGTCTTTTTCCTGGGAAATTCGGATTTGAATGTCTCTAGTTCGACTGTCAACAGAGCGCGTTTTTGCCCGAGAAAAACAAGAGACAAACAAGCGTCGATCAATAGAAAACATACCGGAATATGTCGAGAAGAAGTTGGAGGGCAATGGCCGAACAGAAAGAATAAAAAGTGTGCGGGAAGAGGAGAGTATCATACATTGAACTGTACTTGAGGAGAAGACCCATAAATATGGCAGGAATTAGGAATGTCGACGTCGTCACGACCTCCTTGTTGCCTTGAAAATCGTACGGCAAAACAATGAAGATGGGCGCCCTCTTGTTCTGGACACACGTACCTAAAATGGAGACAAACTGCCTCAATTGTCGGTCACTCACTTATGAGGTCGATGGCAAAGAACCAAAATAAATCGGTGATCACAACTCCCAAGACAAAAATGACACCAGCTTGGTAGCCGATGACCTGAAATGAGAGACAAATGGCCTTTGGAATGGAAGAATACCTGGAAGCGGGAAACGATGACATAAATACTCGAAAGAGCGAGCACATTGTTCGTGAACCAATTACTACGCATCTCATGGATGATTCCACATCCAATGGCTCCGAGAAGAGCGGCATAGGCAAGGAAAGACCCGTGGTAATAGAAAAAATAGGCTGAAAAGAGTCAGAAGAAAGGAAAAGACTTACGGAGTTTGATGTCCATCATTTCGAGGAGGACAATGTAAAGGGCGACGACACAGCCCCAAATGGGCAAATGGACAGCGACGACTTCGGAGACAATGTCCATTGGTCGGATGCCTTCTTCTGTATAAGCCGACGGCGACAGACTCAACAAACTCCAAATATATTTTGGCGGGTCAAGCTAGAATTATTTCTTCCCAATAAAATATCCTCCCACCTCCATCAATCGCTGATACGGATCATAATATTCCTCGATTTCGTCGGCAATTACGTCGTCCATCAAATCGGCCTCCTGATTTTCAGACATCGAAATTCGTTTCCCCATTGATCCGAGTCGTGTTCTTGATCCCAAATCCGGTACCCGTTCCAGTGTGAATCGGGGTGGAATCGGAGTTCTACTGGCGCCATCGCTGGAAATTAGCAGCTATTTTGTATTATTTTCCCTCACTTTTCAGGTATTTCTATCTTTGGTGCCTCTTCAAATTTTTGGACAGTGTCTTGCTCCTCGATAGCCGTTAAAAGTCCTAATTTATTCCCTTTTTTATTCAGCTATTATTCCTACTTTTTAAACTTCTAGCCTGTTCTTGCATATTCTCGTCACCTGCATACGGATTAGAAAATGAAGTTCTCCTAGTGGTTTCCCCTGTGGCATATGAATACGAATGTCGTCGAGAACCAAGACGAGACATGCTCTATTTTTCAAGGTTTTCCTAATTTCCGCCATTACCTTGGCTTGTTTGAGCTTTTGTTGCATGACCTTTTCCTCGACGATTAGAGTTCGGCGTGTACTCCAATATACTAAATATATGAACAACGATAATAAAAGAGGAAACAAAGCAGCTTGTTGTTTCTCGATAAACAAAGTATGATGGGTATTCATCTGTAATATTTATCGTCCGTTCTATTGAGGCTATACCTCAAAAAAGTAGATAGTCGAAGCCCTATCACAGGCTTGATATACTACTGCGCTGGTAATACTCACAATTAGAGCACAGGCTAGCAGTCTGCCGCCCACTATTTCACTCATCCAAAAAATGAATTATGAACTATTCAGCGATCCACCCAGTGTGAATAGAATTGGAGCAACCCGATAGCATGCAGGAGATAATAAAAAGTATATTTATTGGGCACCAGAATTATAAGATAGAACAGAAAAATACAATATTATATATGGTCAAACAATAGTGTTAGTGATGAAAATATGTCTGGTAGCCATCATGTTGCTTTAGTTTGAGCGGGATCGGCTCCTGCTTCGGGAATGAGTACGGGAGCGGCTTCGAGATGCCCTCGGCGGTGGGCTCCTAAAACCATTTGTTTTATTATACTAACAAATTATAACCAAACCTGCTTCTATCGCGAGAGCGTGAACGAGAACGGCTTCTATCACGACTACGGCTGCGTGAACGACGATCACGAGAACGAGAGCGGGATCTGAACCATATTCAATAGAATTGTTGTTTTATAAGGTTGTGGCAATAAAGGTTTAGACAAACCGATGCCGAAGAAGTACACTAAGTAGTAAAAAGTGACGTTTCGTTTTGAAAAATAAGCTCAAATATGATCTATTATCATGCCTCTCTTGGTGTTCTTGTAGAAGGGCGCAGTTTTTAAGTTACAACAGCTAAAGTGAAGGCGGTAAATGTAGTGGAGAGCGGGAGCAGAGCTGTGAAGAGATCAAATGCGAAGGAAGGGGGAGAGCGGGAGGAGTCGCGGACGAAAGAACGTCGCCCGCTAAACAAGACTATTTCTTGCTTGAAATAGAGAAGAAAAAATAATAAAAGATAATACCGAAACAGGTAGTAGTCGATGGGATGTGTCCACGGTCGAAATTATTTAAAAAAGAAAAACCAACCTTCCACGACCAAATCCTCCTCCTCCATAGCCGCCACCACCGCGGCCGCCACCGCCACCTTCACGACGTCGTCCATGAGATAATTCAACACGGGCTCGAACACCACAAATTCGTCTAAAATAAAAAGAAAAATTATTAGAATAAAAAAAACATACGATCCGTCGAGGGCCTTTACAGCGTCTTCGGCATCACGACTGTCTTCAAATTCAACAAAAGCAAATCCCGGAGGTCGCCGTGCCACCCATACTTTACGAATTCGGCCGAAACGGTAAAAGACATCTTCTATTTCTTGGGATGTTGCATCATTAGGTAAGCCGCCTATGTAAACTTTGGCGTCCATTCCTAAATTACCAATTAAAGAGAAAAGGATACCAATAGCTTATTCACATGATATTTATAAAAAAAAGATTTGCTTAGCTGTGCATTCATAAATTTTATACGTTTTTAAAATAAGACAGACATGAATGAAATGAATAAATAAATTATAAAGGAAAAATCAATAATGTTTCCCTTGAGAAAATAAATATCGAATAAGGACAACAAGAAAGCGGGATCTTGAACGCATTTGTGGGGCAACGCGTGTGCGGAGCGTCTTCGCGCCAAATTCGAATTTACGAGGGTAGTTTCGTCTCGCGTCAATAGCTAAAAACCGAGGTGATATAGCTCCGATAATGTGGGTGAAGAGTTACCAAATTGAGTAATAATCACTCTAGAAGGGTTCCCATTAAAAATTAAAAAATGACCCTATATTTCCTGTATACATAGTGAATTTTGTTGCAAAAATTGTCTATGAGAAGTACACATTGAAGCAAATAAGTAGTGTGATTTATTGGAAGCATGTACAAGATAAGACAAAAAATACAATTGTTGGCAACCTCGTGTCGGGAAGGTACTACTTGTAGAATTATGCAAGTCTACAAATGTCTACGTCGGAAAAAGGGTCAAAAGAAGGAGAGCGGAACTATTTCTTGTGATCGAAGACCCCGCAGGCACTGAGGATAATGAGGATGAGAATGGTGAGTCCGATGAGGATGGCCACCGCCGAGATGGCTGTCCATTTGGCATTTTTCAAGCACATATGTCGTTGAACACGATGAGCTGTCGTCTTGAATTGGGCTGACTAAACAATACTTTAGGATGGGCAGATATTGGATAACTTACGCTCTCATGAAGAGCTTCTGTCCGTCCTTCGATATTCTCCAGTCGATCGCCTCTTTCCATCAAAGCGGCCACATTCTGTGACATTTGCTGAAAGTCGTTGACTGTCGACGCGAGAAAGGAGACTTACACTCTTGACGACTTCGACCTGCTCGCGGAGACTGTCCATCTTCTGTTGCTGACTGCCGGTAGCTGTGTTTTGTGCCATCTGAACTCATCCAAATGAACTGGCCAATTCACAAAGGCGAGTTTTATGCAAACAGTTTTAACCGGACGGGGAGAGGTCGAGAAGGACAACGGGGCCGGTTGCCAATGGCCCCACTCACCCGGCTATGAGTCAAGCAGAAAGGTCACTGGACATAGGTTCGAAGACAAAAAAATCCCAACCATAATATAATGTTAATATTTAATTAATTGGGGGCAAATTTTAAAGGCATTGAGAAATATGGCACAATCAATAGAATAGAATGTGACTCAAGCGAACCCAAAAGCAAACAGACGGGAGGAGGTACGCCAGGTAAGTTGAAAAATAGAAGGCGGCCAAATTCGGAGGAAAAGGCCAACTATCGACTGCTCGCCCTATCAGTTTCGACAGCAATGATGAATCAGGCTTGGCTCAATGGTGATGGTTCCATATGACCGAGGAAAGACAAAATGACGAAGACAACAAGAATGTCACCCCCGGGAAGACTTTCTTTCGCCGACTTCTCCACTTCAGAGAAATCCTACAGTATCCTCGTCCCTTTCATTTTAATGGTTACATGATCTTCGTGTGTTGTCTGTTTTTCACCCAAACGACATTTCATTTCTTTGCGCGTGATATACATGAGCTTAGAAAAATATTTTTGGTTGATTACAAAAATGTGAGGGGCGGCGAAGCGGACAAGGGAGCGTGAGAGGTCGGCATGACAACGAATGGATCTGTCGATTTCGAAACGGACTTTGGTGAGCAAAGAAAAGCGAGAAAAGAGTGTAAAAGATAGGATGGAAAGAACTGATAAAAAGGGGTAATGAAGAAGATCGATGAAGGCAAGAAGGGCGAGCAAGGTACAACTCAAATATTGACGGTAGAGGGAGCAACTAAATGACGTGTCTAATACAAACTCTTACCATGAGCGAGTTTATCGGTTGGTCGAGATGTGCCTGAAGGGCACGAGGCTCGACTGTCGGAATCAGCATCGTCGTCTGGGCATCACTCAACACTACCGACTGCAATTATTCTCTTTTTTTTTAGATAAGTATCGTTCTCACTTGGAGAGAATCAAGGAACTGTTGGGCATCGTCGAAACCAAGAGCACTTTCACCGACGCAAATGAATACGAGAGTACAAGGTTCTCCGACGGAGACCGAATAAAAAAGAATATGCCTGAAAGCACGCCTTCCTCTTGTGGATGAAATGCTTTACCCATTGAGTTCTACTTTTCCCCGATTGCTGAAATGGATTTTGACACGTTGTTTCGCGAGACGAAGGCATTCCCGCTCCGACGGCGGCTCAATCTGAGACATATCCTCTATTCTGGGGTTGGCAGGACAGACCTGGATGATATCTGAAGTCACGGGAAGATCGAAATGACAACTGGCAACGACATCGAGATCGCCAGATATGGAGGGACGACAGATGATGGCGCTGCTCATACGAGATGGCATTTTGGAAAGAACTGGAAAAGGACTGATATCGGCCGGACCATGTGGATAATGAGAGGGAAACAGCCCCTGGAAAGACAAGAACCGAGAAATGACCACGTACAATTATTTATTCTAAAAAAACAACATGAGGGGCCAGGAGTGCCCCTGACTCGTAGAAAACAACGGGAGAAAGTCTGTGGGGGAAGAGCGACTATTTTAAGAGAAAAGGCTACACGTCGAATAGAACTAGATGGGACTACTAGAGAGAAAGAGAAAATGGAGATTCCCTGAACTAGAAAAAAATGTCAAAAACAATGAGGTCAGCAGAGGCTATTTACACAATTTACAATACAACTGTACAGAGGGGCCAAGGAAAAAGCCTAGAAGAAATTTTGACACTTATTATCCCCGGAAGAATACCATGAACGGGGAAGGCGCAACAAAGAAAGACGACGAAATATTACATGGCCAGGTCTTTGAAGAGACGGCGGACAGTACTAAACGACGACTGATGTTGCACTGAAAATTCGCAATTTATGACAGGGAAAAGAGGAAAACTCACTCGATGATTTTGGACGGATATACTTGAACAGATAAGGTTGACAGTCGGAGAAACTCGTGTCGTAGACATCTTCGACTTCACTCCTGAAACCAGACGGTCGACAGGAGAATTAGGACGACGCTCACCTATTGGGCATCTTTGGCAAGTATTGGGGCTTATTGATAGTCGAGCAAATATTTAGCACAATATCACCGAGTGACTCGGCCACAGACTCTTTCATCCGAGCGAATTCATCCAAAGAAGCCACTTTGAAGATATCCAAGACGAAGGTCCATTTCTCCCAGGTGTTGCTCTCGTGAGAAAGAGGCCAGCTGCGCCTTTTTACCTGGTAGAATTCTATTCCAAAAGAGGACATTGTGAATGGAACTGGAAGAATAAAATCAACTGAAAGAGGAGAAGGAATACCTGCTGAGTCGACGGGACTACCGACGGGAGTCCGTCGTGGGGAAATGAAAACATTTCCCTCAAGATCTGTTCGAAATGACCGGATATTCTCGTCTACTTTCAAAAATAATTCATTGCTATTCAGTCGAGCCTGAAAACGGAATTTCATGTCTCTCATTCCCTCTATTCCTCTCGTCGAACCTAACAGTTTCGACCATGACGACCTCTTTCGAATGAGAATTACTTACATAAGTCAAGTCGACATAGTCACAATCAATCTCGGCGATTCCCAAGGAACCGAGAGAGTAGTTACAGTCGTTTGAGTAGAAAAACTAAAAAAAGTTATTATAAATCGGATCTTGGCGCCAAATCGTCACGTGAAATGCACATCACGCGCACTCACAGACATAGGTCACGCGGATGTCTGGGTCGCCATTTGACCTACGGAGCTTTATAGCCTGGGATTTCTTTCTCCCAAATGGACAGTTCTTAATAAATTGATTATCAATAAAAATTTGAGAGGCTTTTTTGTTGACTCATAAACGGGAAGGAGTCCTTTTGGTGCAAAATATTGTCCAACCCGATGTATTTACAGTATCACAGAGACAAACAACACGTATTTTTGGACAGATAAACAATTAAGACGTCTGTTTTTTGGATAAAGAAAGCTGACCTTGGCAGAGGTTCTGTGGAGTAGAAGCGAATGTAACAGACAGGAGAGCACGTCTTGGACTTGACGAAGCTCTAGACTCTGAAAAGACCCGAATTGTTAGTAGAAATTATCGATCAGTTGATATCTTTTGATGGACTGAGAAATTTTTTGAATCTGTCCCGAAAAATCGGCTCTTTTGGTGGAAATCGACAGATAAATGGCAAATACAGTGAAAACCCTGGGAAAATCACCGTGATTCTTTCAAAAATGATGAAATATACAGCGGCGAATGCTTATAATTCGACATATTTCAAGATGAAATCGATACATCAAAGAAAAACGGATTGAGAACGAGCAAAAACCCGATCGGTGACCGTTTTCGGATTGTTTGGATGATTAGAAAAGGGTAAACTTACAATACGGTACTCGTGTTCTCTTGCATTCATGCGACCTGTCTGCTCTCAGAAGAATTCGACAAGAGGGAAAGCGAAGAGGCCAGACGACGGACTGGTGAGAGACGCAGAGGTCGAATGATAAGACAGGAGAGAGCGCAGGCAGACTCAGCTGATGCGACCTTCGAGTCGGCCAGTCCTGACTAGTATACTTGGGCACGAGTCGAAAAAATCGAGTTCGAGTCGAGTCGAGTCGAGTCGAATTTTGGAAACTTCGAGTCGAGTCGAGTCGAGTCGAGTCAGAAAATCGAACTTTCGAGTTCGAGTCGAGTCGAGTCAGGATTTCGAGTCATTTCGAGTCGAGTTGACTCGAATTGACTCGACTCGTGCCCAAGTATACTGACTAGTACCAGGTGCTCTGTAACTAATATTTAATATTGGGAAAGCAAAGAAAAATATATAAACGAATATTTAGGGAAGCAAAAGACAGAGGCGAGTAATTCGGAAAATAAATCGAAGCAATCGGGAAAGTAAACAGAAAAAAAGTTAGACTGAGGGGAGCCGCCAAAATACAAACGACAGTCATGGGAGCGGATTGAAATGTCTCCGGAAACATGACCAATATTCATCATATGACCGACCAGAAATTATCTTTCACCAGAAAAAGGACATCTCGAGCAGATGAGGACTCTCTCCAATAAAAACTCTAAGGAAGACTCTGGTTAATCATAGGAACTGGGGAAATTTCATAAAGATTTTCTTGAAAAAGTCGATTTCCTCCAACTGCTAACAAGAATTATTGTCTGCTCAAAAATACAACTACGAAAAAATTCCAGACAAATGCAATAAAATCAAATTTTTGAAGCTTGAAATCCCGGCTTCGGCGTCGTCTTTTTTTTGAAACAGATATTTATTTATATATAGTCCATTAACAACGGCCGTTCCTCACGCTCCGGGACCTTTAGGCACAGTCCTTTAATTTTTGCAATCAAATTTTTGCTCTTGATTTTCAGTTTTACTAGTTTCGATGATATTTTTCGCTTTTTCGATTGGAGAAATCGCAGTGATCATTATGGAATGCGAAAAAATTAAAGGACTATGCCTAAAGGTCCCGGAGCGTGAGGAACGTCCGTTGGAAATGGACTATACCCATAAGGGAAATTATAGTTGAGGACATTTCTCCCGCCCAATTTGATTTTTCGAATATATCATGATAATCTTGATATCAAAAATGACCAGCTTTTCGATTGCTGTGTGTGGACTATCTTCATTTTTGTATTCCTTGCTCGATAAGATGAATCACAACCCTACTTCTTCTTTCCTTGCCTTTCTGTAATGATTTAATGGACTGTGTCCCGCCACGATTATCTGTCAATGGTTGGTACGAACAGACTGGCACGAGTCCAGTTGCTGGAAAGTTGCCAAACTCCACCTCCCGTGGACTTTGAATCTACTATAACCTCAAACTTCTTTATATCTTTTTCATGAGCATGGTGCTTGATTAATTTTCGCAATTAGGCTTCACAGATAACTCGAATTGCGCCCTTTCTTTAAGTTTTTGGAAGCCTAGCACTTTTTTTAAAATTATTTGTGTAATCTTGTCTCCTTTCAGATCTGTCTGTTATCAAAGCAATGTGTCTTGCCGACGGCTAGCCTTTTGTGGTAAGTAGCTTTATTTTTCAATGGAATAGTGGAACAACCATGTTACTTGCACTATTACACATCAACCACACTGATGTAGAAGAATGGTTTAGTTGTTATAGTATTAGAGGTTGCTATTTTTATTTTTTTTGGTATTTCCACCTAATTTTCTATTTCTCATTTTTAGAGGCAAATGCCAAAGGCACAGTCAAATAATAATGATACGTCACTTTTGGCCATTTCCAAGAAAACGTAAAACATTTAATGAAGAAATATACTTCGAAAAATTATGGTAAGTTTTCCCACTACAAACTATTTTTTACGCATGACTACTGAAATTTCTTCATATAATGTTGTTTATAAAGTCGTATTATGTTGGCGCTTTGTGACGTTTTCGAGTTTCATTGAAATATATATGTTTGTCGGCGTTCATGCAGAAATTTCATCGATAGTGCGGAATGTAAATGTTCAGCAGCATTATTCAAATACGAGTGATGTTTAAACCTATACAAGCTTAACTGCAATATTTGCTATTTTCAGCACATCTCGAGACACAAACCTGCAAACATCAAATTTGCGTATGGTTCTAATGGACAATGATTCATCTCGCAGATCTTGTAAGAGAGTTATTTATGACTCGTCAACGGTTATTCCTCTACTACCAGGCGCTGATGTTTCAGCTGATGTTCGGGTTTCAGAATGCAAAAAATTTCAAGTAAGTTAGAAGGTAATGTTCATTTTCATTTTGCAGTTATTGCGAAAAAAGAAAGATGTATCTAACCTCGTCCAATTAGTATGGGGCTCTGGACCTGCTTCTCATGGTTTGGACGCCCTAAAATTCCATAAACTGAGGTTCCTATTAGGTTGCGCTATTTATATATTATTTCAGTGATGGAAGCCTAATGATCAGTCGTGTTTTTCCAATGCCTCGCACCACGCATGGGTTCGTATTGCTATTAGTTTACAGTATCACATTTACAGAGATATTTATAATCAGTCGGAGTCGTTAACATCATCTGATAGTGATTCTCAATATACACCAACGGTGCGATCACTAGATACTATTGGAATGCACATAAGAAATAATTTGAATGAGCCCCCCGAGAATTTCTGCAGAGTTCGTTCAAAACGGCATTGTAGAAATGTGCGGTTTTAGATGAGAAATACTAGTTTAACTATAGAGTCGGATGAATCTGACGAGTTTCGAGCTTTTTCACCACCTCATACTCTTTCTAAAAACAGACGGATCCAAATGTCGCATTGCTCCTCTCTCTGTGACCCTTGTTAGTTTTTACGATTTATATTTATAATTATATTTAGTATATGCCATCACCTCACCATTAAACATGAGGAAACCGCGGTCAAGAATGAGCTCAATTGGCTCTCAGATTGACGAGGGAAACAGCAGTAGTAGGCAAAGTTTTTGCGGTAGCCAAGAGGAACGACAAGTTGCACTTGCTGTTATATTTACAAGCGCTTACAGTTCCTTTGTTTTCCAAGTATGTTGTCAAAGTATTGCGTATAATTGCGGTTTAGCATATACCACTCATCGAAGAAGAAATGACTCGGTTAGAGCACAGAATTATAGCTGCAGCACAAAATAGTAAAGAATTTTTGGAGAATGTTTACAAGGTGCACTTCATCATATTACATTCCTATCTTTTATATTTACAGGCATGGGAAGAGTTTAGCTCTCAACTATGTCTGCTTTTTAATACGCCGAGATTGAGAAATCCTGTATGGCTTGCCCTTGCAGAAAAGTTAAAAGATGAACATGATTTAGCTTCAGAGTTCTGTGAGCAGCTTGCTTCTTTAATTATTAATTTGGATAATAAACGAACAAATTAGTAAGTTTCAAAATAAAAACTTGAAAAAATTGTCAAACAGTTTTTCTTAAAATTTTAACCTCAAATTTCAGCTTTCTTTCCAAGTTGGTATCCACAGTTTTGATGTATCACATGTCGTGGGTGGCGAGTGTAGCAGCGCCTCATTCTAACTTGTCTGCGCCAGACGTTTATGTCGACAGAAGCTATGTTCATGGAACGGTAAGCATTTTTTAAAGTATTATTGCATTGTTTTATTGTACATGTCTTTCAGATTGTTGATGAAGACTTTGCGGCGATTCCATATAATCCTCACATTGCTCAGTTTCTAGAAATTAGCGGAAATATTGGAAATATAAATAGAACGACTAAAACCGTTGTTTGCGGGAAACGTGAAGACTCTGAGACCATTTCCAAACTTTTACAAATATTGTCCTATTTTATACGATGTTCCACAGTACAGAGCACTAAAAGAGGTAAGTGATGTTTATTTCGCTACTTTTACTTAAAGGGACCCTGCCACGCGCTCCAATCGTGCGCCAAGTGTGCGCCAAGTTTTGGGGCGCGCTTACTGTGCGCCGGAGCGCATTATATGAGAAATTGACAAATTTGCTTTCTAGATGGCTTATTTTGCATTTTCACTGTGCAGGACATGTTGCAAAATATAAAGCAGGCTATGACAAACAATTTGATATATGAAACCAAGCATAACCCGAAAGATAAGCTAATTTATTAGCTGTATGACTAATTTGTTACTCAATTTTTGTCAATTGGCATTTTTCTCGCGTGGTTTCATATATCAAATTGTTTGTCATAGCCTGCTTTATATTTTGCAACATGTCCTGCACAGTGAAAATGCAAAATAAGCCATCTAGAAAGCAAATTTGTCAATTTCTCATATAATGCGCTCCGGCGCACAGTAAGCGCGCTCCAAAACTTGGCGCACGATTGGAGCGCGTGGCAGGGTCCCTTTAATTTTTTTGTTGTTTAGATAGAGAAAAAGATGAATTACCGATATTCCGTTCGTTTTCACCGGAATTTATGGGATCTCCTGTTAGCAGCACAAGTGATTTACCAGCGTTTAACGAAGCAGGTATGTGTAACATAATATAACTGTGCCATTGTATTTTAAGTCAAAATGAATTGTGATGATCTGGTCGTTCCTAGCGTATCCGAACCGGTCGCTACGGAGCTATTCCGCACCGCTTCAAAGCTGGACCATTTGGATGACATGGATTTTTTGGGACGTTCACTTCTTGCTGGCCCATCAACTTCCTTTTCTCCGCATTTTATTATCTCTGGGCTTATCGGAGATGGTACTATCATTGAAAAAGCGAAGCAAAGGTATGTATCGTTTTCTTTGTTGGGGAAGCTTGTAAAATTGTTATTGCATGGACATAGAAATTTTCTATAAGCCTAACTGTTAATGAGGCTTTGTTTGCAGAGAAGGCCGAATGAAGGATTTATTTTATGCATCTATGTCTCATATGTCAAGGTTAGAACAAAGTAGAACGCATGATAACATTAGTTGTACATATGTCCTATATAAGGATATTCGTTTTGAAGTAGTGTTCGCTTATACCTAGCAAATATTTCAGAATGTTTGATGAAGTTACATCTGGCTACGAACCGCTATCAGTCCAACGTGCGCCGTCCTCTATGTCTTGTTCGCAAGTTTCATCTTCTACAGATTTCCAAGGACCGGATTCGGTAATTGTTGTTGCTGATATTAGTACACCTACTGTAAAGGTTTGATTTTTAATTTAAATTATTGCAACTAATTTTAGGTCCTCGCTGCAGATACGAGCGTATCTAATTCGCGAATAGATGATGTGCATAATCCATCGGAATCTGTTGTGTCTATGTTTGAAAATTTCAAAAATCTTCAAGAAATTGGAACTGCTCCAAAATTTTTAATAAATTTTCTGGAAGACTCGCTGTATTCTGTGCTAGGAAAAAGTCTTAGTTTGGTCGA
This sequence comes from Oscheius sp. DF5033, assembly GCA_964036215.1. NCBI lineage: Eukaryota > Metazoa > Nematoda > Chromadorea > Rhabditida > Rhabditidae > Oscheius > Oscheius sp. DF5033. The sequence goes on from CAXIWN010000002.1 coordinate 420,061, forward strand.
ACTGGTTAGTTGTAACCACTTCCTTATGTAAATTATTTTTACTTCCAGGTTTCTAGTGAACCAGATTCCAATTCTTCAAACCAGCACCTTTCAGCTGAACGTGTACGAGCTGTACTGGGTTGTGATCACTCAGACTTGCGATTAATTTTGAATGTCGCTTCTGTTTACTACCCTTGTGTTCTGAGCTCCGTCACCTAAGTTGCCGTCAAAACGGCGTTGTTTTATCGGACATATTTGTTGCCAAGCACAACGCCTTTCAATGGAGCCTTTTGTATACTACAGGTAACGTCGTCGCTGCTTTCTCGGCTAAGCCTTTCCCCAATATTCTTTCTCATTACGTCTTCCCTCAACAGGCCTTATTGTTAATTTTTGATTAAAATTGTATATAATTATAATAACACGCAGATTTCTATTTAGATGTTATACGAATTATAAGCGATATATAGCCCTGAATCGAGATTTCTATTATGACCTATTATACATGACGTTATCAATAACCCGTGGCACAGTAATGTATATATTGTTGCTTTCTTATAGTTGTTTGGGCGATATATTTTCTCCTAACCCCATCTATCTAGAAATTTACCTATAATAGCTTCCACCATTTATCTTTATTTTGTACATAGTTTGGGCTTCTAACCAGGGAGAAGGTTATCCCTTCTTTTTGAAAGATTAATGCATTGTTGAGATACATACCATTGCTTCTCCTACTCTTTTAAATTTTGAAGATGTTGTTTTTATATGCCGTATTCGGCTCCTTTTAACTAACAGGTTCCTTTGGCCAGCTTTCCCCTGGTTGCTCAGCTCCAGCTCATTTTCCCTTCTGTCTATGTACCCATTTGATTGACTATTGTTACTCGAGATTTATGAAATTTAGTAATAAATATAATTAGTTCATCAATATTCTCTTGATAATCAAACTTGCAAGCAGATGTTTTGCTAGAATAACACCTATATGTCATGTGATGAGGAAGGCTCAATAAAAAGATTTGTTGCGATTCCTTCGATATATCTTGTGTGTCGTCGTCGTCGATCCCATTGAAACAAGGAATCTCAACTTCGAAACGGGAAGCAACGTGAAATAAGAAAACAAGAGAAAAGAAATAAGAAAATAATCAAAAAGCTCTCTCTGAAGAGGTCATTTGATTTCTTTGCGGAAATGCACAATCTCAGTTTAATGTCGATCTTCAATGCAGCTGTCGGCAAATTCATTAGAGCGCCTGCTGTTTGTTTTTGCTCAACTAACTGACGGAAAGGGGACCGATACGAGAGGGGCCAATGATAAGGATTGCTGTCTGTTGCAATTTCCTTCGAATGGGGACGAGGGACATCCTAATATTGTCGGTTGGATTGACAGAGGAAATTAGGGAAACTTTCTATTAGCCTGGCGCCCATTGACACTGACTGCTTTGTCCTCGCTTAGCTCGGCGATTCAATGCCGTTTCCGTTGCCGAATTGAGCACCGACATATGGCAGGTGAGTAGCCCTTTTTTGTTTGTCGACCAACCAGCATAGAAATGATAAAAATTCTCCTTTATTTTCTATTCTACGCGACGAATTTTGGAGGGGCTTGTTTGACCGAGAAAAAGATTGTTGAGCTTCTGCTTCGGCCGTCGGTTTATAGCAAGCACAAACTGCCACGTAAGATGCATTGGACCACTCGGCCACTGGATAATTTCAGATAACGGGGTTCTTGTCAAGGTCGAGTTTTGGATTCAGTCGATTACGGCCGTCGACGAGGTCACCAATGATTTTGAAGTCGAAATGTACATAAATGAGCTGTGGCTTGACCCGAAACTTCGCTTCGACCATCTCTCCGCCTGTCGGAGCAATCTCAGTCTCGACCAGGCTGTCCTCGACCGCATCTGGAGTCCTCAGAGTAGTTTCGTCAATACAAAAAGTGCCGAGATCTTGGATTCACCATTTCCCAATGTGTTTTTGACACTTTTTGAGAATGGAACAGTTTGGGTAAATTATGTAAGAGCAGTTGACTGAAGAAATCGACTGATTTTATTCAGAGAGTACGAGTCAAAGGGCCGTGTGCCATGAACTTGGCCGATTTCCCAATGGACAGCCAATCCTGTCGCCTCAATTATCAAAGTTTCAGTTACAGTAATGCAGAGGTTGAATTCTTTTTTTCTTTTTAAATTTTATTTGTTTAGGTGAGAATGAGATGGAATTCCCGTCGATCTCCCGTCTTCCCTTTGAGTCCTTTGAAATTACCAGAATTTAGTTTGATTCATATAGGGCCAGCCGTAGTCCACAGGGTTCGGATCAATTTAATCTTTCTAATATTTTAAGGAATTTCCCGCTGGCATGTGGGATGAGTTAGTTGTCAATTTTGTCTTCGAAAGACGATACATGTGGTATCTGTTGCAGGCCTTTTTACCAACTTATTTCAATATTTTCATCAGGTTCCACTTTCGAGGAGGGAATATCTTTTCCCCGTTTCAGTTGGGTCTCGTTCGCTCTCGGTCCACAGGCCATCACACCTCGAACAATGATCGGCGTCAACGCGCTTCTTTCGATGATCTTTCACTTCGGATCCATTATGAGGTGGATTCGTTCTTTTAAGATTAACGAGATTCAGGAACCTGCCTCGAGTCAGCTACGTCAAGGCCATCGGTAAGTTCTCTTCCGTCTTCCTGAAAATACTTCAAATATCAGATGTTTGGATGCTTTTTTCGATGCTTTTCGTCTTTCTTTCGATGGTTGAATTAGCTGTCGTCGGATTCAATGAGGCCCGGGCCAAGAAATCGGTTACATTGAGTCATCGGGTCGACCGGGCTGCCTGTTATATCTTCCCTGCCGCCTTCTCAATTTTTAATGTAATTTTCGATGAAACGAGATTCGCTTCCCTGAGTTTAGATCATTTATTGGGCTCGCTATGGCTGTAAATTCACGACGACAACTTCTCATCCCGTTGCTCAATATTAAACTTTTCTATTTTAAAATTACACGAGGAAAGTCGAAGACGGAAATTCTCGCAGCGAGTTCTTCCTTCCGATGATTGAGACAAGCGAGAATTCGTTGGTGGCAGACCGGTTTTGTCCCGGAAAAGAGAAGAATAAAGACAATTTATTAGGGCAAATATTGCACAGGGATAATGTTAGGGATGGGATATGCCGGGGAAGAGGGAGAGACCGACTAGGCGATGGACTTGTAATACTCGGCGAGAACTTGCCAGGCCTTGGGCACCATGAATCCGTCCGGAGGCAATTGGCCATTTCTAGCCAATCCCCTCATTTTTGTCCCGGAGATAAACTCAAAATCTTCCTTTCGACTGGGATCAAAAAAGGCCATCTTGCTGGACTTTTTGTCAAAAGCAGCAACACGGAAGGGAACAATCTGGAGTTGACTGAGCCCGGGCGCCATCGACAATACCTCAAATTGTTTTGTTTAGGACATTTTAAGGCAAAGGAAAACCTTAGCCCCATGGGTAGCCTCGTAGAGATTCTCGCCCTTGGGATCATTTGGCCGTGGAATGCCAGCTGGATCCCGTCCGACAATGTACGTGTTTGCCCCCGCGGCGATCCTGGCTCTAAAAGAATTTGATAATTCAAAGAATTATTTCTGGTTTCGACCTCGCGTGCCATTGGACCTCCGTTGGGCCGGCGTACATCATCGGCGAGGGGAAAATGGCCAGAACAGTCCAAGATGGGTCGAGGGCGCCACTCTCCATGACGGCCTCATGTTGGCGGATTCGGACGGGGAGCGGAACATCGTCGTCTTTAGTCCAGCCACCCAAAGGATGGAGAAGTAGAATTGGATTACGATGGGTTTGGAGTAACTTTCGTCGAGTATCCTGCATCAGGAGGGCGTGACCATTGTGAATGGGATTTCGCAATTGGAAGGCGAAGACCTGATCAGCTCCTGAAATCTTCTCAGTCTTAGTTGATCTTTTTTTGTTGCCTTTCTCCTCGAAGATTTTTCTCAGTTCTGCTGGTGTCAGGCGATACCTGTCGAGGCCATCATTGTAGCGAATTCTCTCGAGCACCTGCAGATCTCCTCCGAGACACCAATTGCCGCTGTCGGCCACAATGGCCACTCCTGGATGATCTTTGTGAGGATATCCAAACTGGCGACAAATTCTTTCTTCTTTCCGATGCTCGAAGATCTCGCCCTGACTGAGGATGGCCACCGGTCGACCCTCGTAAAGAAGGGCAATTCTCTTGGCCAAAGAGCCATCTAACTCGGTCTATTCAAAGCCGTCGACTTTTCCTTACCTGGCATTGTGATGGCAGCCTTTTGCTCGTCATTTATGGGTAAAACAATAGGAATACTCTGGTTCAGAGGAGCCTGAAGATGCCAGTCGTCCTCAGTCTGGTCGGCCTCCTCCCCGGGGAAGACAGTCTTGTGCTTGAGATCGAGGATGGCTCCCCAGTGGAGGACTTGCAGATACTGTCGCTCGCGCATAAATCCGGGAAGAGGGCTGGCCCATCCTTCGCCCAACACCTAAAATATTTATTATTTCGTGGAGGAGAAGAATAGTACCTGTAACCATTGGAGATCAATTAAAGTGAGATCGACGGATGGCAAAGAGGCTGCCTCCTCTTTGAGGTTGGCGGCTTTAGTGGCGTCTTCAACCATCAGAGGACGGAGAGGTAAACCTCGTTCCTAAACGATAAAATTACTCTAAAAGGGCAGGGACTCACGGGGATGATGCCTTCATTTTCAAGATAGAGAAGAACTTTGTTGACACATTGATCGATGCTGTCATTACCGCAGTCGAGTACCAGTTCGGCCTTTTCTGGCGGCTCATAGGCGCTGTCGATCCCCGTAAAACCGGGGATTTGTCCAGCTCGAGCTTTTTTGTAAAGACTTTTCGGGTCGCGAGACTCGCAAACTTCGAGGGTTGTGCTGATGTGTACCTCGATAAATTTCAAATTTCCCTAGAAAAATAACAATTAACAGTGAAATATTTACAGAAGATGAGAAAGTAATGAATAAAGAGCCTACTTCGACATGGATTTTGCGAGCCTCTTCACGGTCGGACTTGATGGGAGATATGAAGCTGGCCAGGCAAATTTCTCCGGAATCGGCCATCAGCTTGGCGACTTCGGCAACTCGGCGAATATTCTCGGCCCTATCCTTCTGTGAGAAGGAAAGATCCTTGCACAACCCGTGGCGAATATTGTCACCGTCAATCCCGTACGAAGGAATTCCCATCTATAGAAAGAATAATACAAAAAGAAAGTGGAGGAAGGGGCTACTTGATTGAGACGTTTCTCCAAAGCGAAAGAAATTGTCGTCTTGCCGGCCCCGGAGAGCCCAGTGAACCAGATTGTACATCCACGGAATCCAGAATGACGTCCCATGATGGCGCCTCTTTCTTCGCGTAAAGTCGAATGTTCCTGAAAACAAACTATGTTTTGTATTTGAGGCGATAACAATCAGAGGAGGTGGAAAGACTGACCTGGAGAGTGACGTTGGTCGAGCCGGCCATCGAGTCTCCTTGGTTGAGCATCTGAAACTCCTCCCATTAATAATTGTTGCTTTTTGACAAGGTCTCCTCCCCTTGCTGAAAGACATCTGAGAAGGGGAAAAGAAGGGTAGCTGGGTATCGGGAAATGCAAAAAATGACAAAGGCGTTGATAAAACGAGTATTCCCGGACCACCCAGGTGGACTCACTTTGATGCGTTTGAAGGGCGGCTGGAGAGAGTCAATTTGGACAAAAGGCGCGAAAGAAGGCATCTCTGAAATTATTAAAATTGCAAATGGACTGTCTCCCTGATCAAACACGGAAGATGCCACTATGGAAATGATCAGGATGGACTCGCCCCTTACGCCCCAACTGGAACCGACCAAAAACAGGCTCGACTGGCTGGATCGAGGGATTTTTTAAAGGATTCGACGGGAGTCTGCCTGATAACAGACACCTGGAACTGACGGCCGACGAGATAACCACGCCAACCATCTTTTCCATTTAACAATTGACACACACACGCCTTTTGTTTTTTATAAAAAAAGAATCGACCACGACGCCGCGTTTCGTCGTCTTATAAGCAAAAAAAGATGATTTATTAAATTGACGCGTACAAACCGCCTTGTCGGAAAATATTTATTATCTCGCTTCCCAAAAAGGTCGCGCTATCTAACGTAACTTCTACGAGACTTGGGTAGATAAATATTTGAATCAAAAGATGAGATTCGTAAAGTCGTGGGCGAGACGACTCTTATCAAAATTACCGGTATGAGAAATGGCAAAACATGTGGTTAGCAGAAGAAACGGGCAAATATCAATTATGGATCATACCAAACTGGCGGGTAATCTACCCCCGCCCACAGGTTTTGATCTGTGAGGCCGAGATCCGTCTATGGCCAATAAAACGGGGAAGAAGAACTTTGTATTCTCAAAATCCAACCTAGAGCCATCGAGGCGACCTGTCCGCGGCCTGTTCCTCCACTTTTTCGCCAGTTTTAATACTGAAAATGTTGACTGCCCAATTTGTTTTCAGAAGATAATCTCGAGCAGGAAACTACTTCATTTGACGAAAGAGTCCAATCAATAGAAATATTTAATAAAAAGAGACGGCAAGAATGGCTAGATGGAAAATGAAAAGGATCATCGTTGACGGGGATTCTTGGACTGATCGCGGTCTAGCTGGATGACTCCAAGCTCGTAAGTTTCGGGAACAAAAGTGGTAAATTCGGGAAGAGAAATGGTTTCGCCTTTGTCACTGTTGCAATAATGGCGAATCTGAAATGGAACTTCTTTTGGTTATCCGCCAGGATACCTGGATATAGGGCTCGGGGGCATTTTTGACACCTGGGATCCAGTCGAGGTCATCGCCACAGCCGTCGAGTTGGAAACTGCCGTCCTCGTTGGAAAATGTCACACTGAATAGAAATATTCGGATAAAAAAGAAGGATTTACCCCATGAGATCATCAGGGTCGAGCAATTGGAATGGGCCAAAACCGTCTCTATCAAGCACCCGCACCTGAAAAAAGAGAATTTAATCAGTTTTAATTAGGGAAACAACCTCGACGTTAAGATTCTTGGACTCGTTCTTGGCACATTGGACACGGCCAAGAATCCAGACACATTCTCGACCCGCGTGGACGGATAAGAAAAGGAAACTGATCAGGAAGGAGATCCTGATCATATCTGGAGAAAGGTTAGACGAGAGAAAAGGAAAAAAGGAGAAGCACGTGGGGAAGATGACGTAGAGAGGGAGAGTCCAAACAAATAAGGAATAACCCTTACCGGGAGGAACTGGCACCTCGGAAATGGGCAAACATTGGACGGTTGGGTGGAACGAGCCGGTTGAGAGGACCCTCTTCCCCGGGGAGAAGATGCGGTCAACGAGGAGGCTCGTGACCACGGATCCGATTACCGAAAAAGGTTTTGTTTCTCTCGAAAACACGAAAACATTCATTCCAAAGACATTAACAGAAAATCCAGCCTATGGGTCCAGAATTATCGGATGTTCCATGAAGTGATCCATCGTGAGAGGAGCGTAGACGGCCGACGGTAGCTGGACGACCAGTTCTTCGCCGCTACAAAAGCTCTGACTCATTTCGGACAAGGCCAAACCAAATATAAGTCGATGGGGCAGCAACTGTGAGGTCAGCAAGGAGGACGCCCCGCAAAAAAAGCTCAAAAATGGATTAAAAGTTTTGAAGACGCATGGGTGTAATGGAGCTGATGATCAAAAATCAATAAAATTGGTCATCGGGTCGACCGCTCCCGCATCAGCAAATCGGCTAACTGCTTTCACCTAGCCGGTCGGTATGCATGGCCGCTGTAACAGTGGATAAAAGCATCCTTTGCCCCCATCGATCAGATGTTCTTTTAGTTTCATGTGACAAAATGACAGAGCAGCTGACGGAAATGAGACTCACGAACCGAGTTGATTTGCAGTTATGACGAATTTTGAAATAAAATTCCGGTCGATTTCGATGCAACGGGCCAAGCCAATCGATATCCGACGCACAACCTGAAAATGGAGTTTTTAAATTTTTGTTCCATCTCTTCCTACCTTCTACTCGAAAATCTCCATCTTCATTATCAATAACAGTCACACCAGCCATATCATCTGGATCTAACGAATCTATCACTCCCACCTGCTAATTATTTTTTATTAATAAATTTTGGTTTTTACTTCTTTTGGTCCATCTTTATCCCACACTTCCACAACAGCATTTCGTACCTTGGCTTGATCATTTTGGCATTTTAATCGTCCAATAGCCCAGATGCATTCCGTATTGGCTGCAGTGGATGCGAACAAGAGACAGCTAAGCAGATGAAGCCGCATCTTCAGCAAAATAACACATGAAAAATAATTTTATTTGAAAACTCCAACGCCCAAAAAGTGCATCACAGAAATACCGAATAAATTAGCTTGAGAAAAATAAATATAAAACTTCAGTAACGCTAAAATACTGAATACTACATAATTCTTAAAATGAGAATGGATTAATTCAACCACAATAGTTTTACAAGCTGATATATGATTACGCAATAGCGGAAGCCACAAGTGACGGAACAACCGGATCCAAAGAACTGAAAAAGAAATATATGGGGGTGGATCAATGAGAACGGTGTTTCGCCATTTTACAGCCTAACGCAATAATAAATTTAGCACAAAAGTGAGCGGCTGGATAAATGTCACGCTAAGAAAATTGAATCACCGCAGTTTAAGAACGTCGAACAACAAACAAAGAAGGATATTGTCACCGCGCGACATTCACCCCATAAGTGCACAAAGACTTACCGGATCACGATGTTCATATTGATTGAGCGGTCGCTGGGATCGATAGCCACGGTCATTTTCGCTAGCACCTAAAAGAACCAGTTTTCATGGGTAACATAAAATAGTATGTTCACTGAAGAAAAAAAAGCACCTCATGACCACCGCGGAATACACCAGCTAATAGAGCAGTATGTTGGGATCTACCTTCTTGAACCCTGTCACTTCTTTCACAAGGAGCTAATCCCAGCTGCTCAGCAACCTTTTTGATAGCTTCCGTTAACGTAGATACGGTGGTTAACTGGAAGGTTTCTTCTTGTTCTTCACCAGATTCAAGGGCTTCCCAAGCGGCGTTGAAATTTTGTTTAGAAAGGGGTTGTACCGAATCGGCTACATTTATGTCTAATTCTTCAAGCTGAAGTACTTGTTATTAAAAAAAATGAAAAATTAGTATACCGGATAGTTATCATCATAAGAGTCAGTATCAGGCTCGCCTGTAGACGGGTCGATTTCGCGTACTTTGAATTTCAAAGTAGCTGTCAAAGTTCCGCTAATTGCACCTATAAAGTTATGTTAAACAAAGAATAGACAATACCAGAATCTGGGAAACTGTAGAGGGTATACGCATATTTAGGTTCTCCATAAGCCAGGCTGTCAATAGTAATAATAGTCTCAGGTATCCAATCACCTTCAACATCTTCTAACTCAACGGAAACATTTTCTAGCAATTGGTCATTTAAAGTGTTTTTGCATTCGAACTAAAAAGTTTTTAATAAATATTTGTATAAAAAATTAGAAACCTGAATAACAAGATGATTGGCGAATACATGCTTAGTAGCTGTGACGGGAAACTCGGTGACATTATCAGTAAGTGGAACTGGTGCACTAGATCGGAACATGGGACCAAGTGCAGCAAATTGTGGTACAGTCGAGAGGATATCTGGAAATTTTATGTAAACAAATTCTTATGCAAACCGACCAGCAGCAGCGTCTTTTTTGGATATTTTAGGAGTTTCAACAGGGTCAGACATTGCAGGAGCTCGGCGTTCTGGCTGTGAAATAAGCTGACTTGTAACTGGAACAATTTTAATGTCAAAGCGATTAGCAAAATCTCCGGCATCGAGGTAGTTCTTGAGACAAGTTTCCAGTCCGGAAGGTGATACTTGCAATCCATCGAGGATAAAGTTGTTGATTATAACAGCATCTCCACTTTTGAGCACATGTAAGTAAAAGGTGGCTCGGTCCCGTACTTCATCATCATTATCCAAAATACATCTTTTAAGGAGTACTTCTATGGACGGACGCAAATCGACACATTGAGCTCCAAATTTAGCAAGAGCGGTAACAGCAGCAGCGCGTACCTGGGACAAGCCTAATTTAAAACATCAAGCTAACTTACTTTAGTGGATTCTAAAATAACTCTATTGTATATGAATCTGATGTAAGAAGATGGGTTAGAGGTTTTAGGGGCTTCGCGACCGAGTAAATGAAGTACCCTTGTCGCCAGACTATCATGTTCACAATCTTCAATAAATTCACACAAATGGGCTAATCCAGCAGTCTTTGCATCAACGTTTTCTTCAATAATCGTAATAATTGTTTCCACTATAGCTTTTTTATATTCAAGTCCACCATCTTGCCTAAATTATTGCCCAGATTCGTGTTCTTTAAAATTAAAACAAACCGGAGCATATTAGCTAAGAACGGCATCATAACAGCGTGCTTCCTGGGATATCTGCTGCAAAGAGATCGAACAGCATCCACCACGACGATTTTAAATTCGTCGCTAATTTCATTGACGAAAGAGCTGATTTGCTTCATAAGTCGTTCTACGCTACTTTCGGCTCCTGTTTTTAAAAGTGTAGTAATGGCGAGAGTAGCAATTGATCTAAAAAAACTTAGTCTTTATTACAAATGTAGAATAACCTGTTCGTGTCGGTAATTAATTTTTCCAGATCAACATTACAACTCATGACAGCTTGCGGATGTTTCATTGAAACTTTATTAAGAGTACGAACTGCAGCAAAACGTAGGGATGACTTTGGTGAAGAACAGAACAATTGCAGCACAGATATAGCAGGAGCCAGTTCAGACCTGAGATATATATATATAAAATATAACTTTCTTACGCTGTTGTATTTGGTAGACCAACGATAGCGCTCGCAGCTTCGTATACAACCATTTCACTTTTGTGACGAAGACATGAATCAATAAAAGAGAAAATGGCAGAATCGGCTCTGCAAAAATTAGATAGAAATACAACGAAACATACTGATCATCCTCTGTCAACAATTTAGCTGCAATCCTGATGAGGTAACAAATAGCATAAGGAGAGCGAAGTCCTGTCTTGCTGAATTTTTGAACAAGCTTATTAATAGCAAGTCGATCATTGCTTCGGATTTGATAGAGAAGGCCCAAAGCATGATACTGCACCATATGGTTATCAGACGAGACAGCTTCCTGTACTTCGTTAGCCCATCGACGAACGACCTATAAGAGATTCTAATAAAAATAAAGATGAATTAATGTCGTAAATATAAATATAATGCTTACCTCAGCGCTTTTCGACATAAGATGAGAAGAAGACACTAGAGCAGCCGAAGATACACCGCCGTTTTTATCAACAATTGCTTGTTTCATATAACGTTCAATGGCTTGAAGCATAGTTGTATCAGTAATTCTAGCAAGGGCGCGGATGGCAGGTGCCCTGTGAATATCTTCTTTGCCTGTCATATCCTAGAATTAAATTAAATGTTTAACAGATACTGCATACTTTTGTTAAACTGCTGGTTACCATAATAACGTCGTCGGCAATAGATGCCATTTCCTTGACTGCCAAGCAGCCAAGACGACGAAGATTGGTGTCTTTACATTGCCAGACTTTGGTAGTTGCAAAGAAAGCACCGGTGGCTTCCTGTCTTCCCAGAGGTTCTCCTTGCATCAGCAGATACACCAGTTTTGTCATAATCATGTTGCATTTTCGAGAGTTGATAGGAGTCTCGTTAAAAGCACGCGTCTAAATTTAAAGAAATATTTTTTTTGTTAATTTGTAGAAGGCATTGATGCAATTTCAAAATTCGTGACCTGTTTTCATTTGTCTAAAATGAGAAAATGAGGTAAAATGAAAAAATTAGCCAATCTGCTCTGTGCTTACAAGGGAATGTTTTAAATTTAAGGTGGCCTTTTGACTCGAAATCTATACCATTCGAAAGAGCTCGAAAAGTTAGGAAGGTAGATGTATTCCGTTTCTGCGGAGCGACCTCCGTTGAGGCACACCGACGCCGAGGAAATTGGAAAAATTTTGAAAAATTCCTGTCGAAAGGGAAACAAGAAAAGCGATTTCCAAAAACATGAAGCCGTGGCCTAGTGGATAGTGGCTTCAACCAGAAGTTTTTTATTTTTTTTTCAGCCCAAGGTTCGGATCCTCGATGGATCACAACTATTTTTCTTTTTTTATAAACGTGCAAATAACGATAAATCCTCACCATCTGCTCGCAATTGTGACCAGATGAAATATTAGTAGTTTCAAGAGAGTAACTCGAGTATTGATGTTTCCTATCGTTTGATAATTTACTAAACTAATCAAACGGAAACATAACGTAGCACGTATTGTGAGAAAAAAAAGAAAAATAGTTGTGATCCATCGAGGATCCGAACCTTGGGCTGAAAAAAAGAAAAAAGTTTTCTGGTTGAAGCCACTATCCACTAGGCCACGGCTTCATGTTTTTGGAAATCGCTTTTCTTGTTTCCCTTTCGACAGGAATTTTTCAAAATTTTTCCAATTTCCTCGGCGTCGGTGTGCCTCAACGGAGGTCGCTCCGCAGAAACGGAATACATCTACCTTCCTAACTTTTCGAGCTCTTTCGAATGGTATAGATTTCGAGTCAAAAGGCCACCTTAAATTTAAAACATTCCCTTGTTAGTACATAAAAAAAATTTCCTATTGGACATATTTGGCAAAAAACGGCAGGATGAAATTAATGAAACGTACTTCTTGAAGAACAGATGTTTTGTCTAAATTGGCATAAGGATTTACGTTGGATTCTTCGTCCTTCTTGTCACCCCGCTTCATCCTGAAAAGTGACAGCATTGGAACTAAAAACATGGAGCAACGCCCAAAAAAGGAAAAAAATAAGGACAGTTCAGTCCTTTAGAAAACTCGTATCGAAAGATGTGGTCGAATGCTTAACTAATAAGAAGTAAGAGAGAGAACATCAAAAAAATAAAGTCTAGATAAAATCGGCATATAATCGTTGTTCACAAAATAAAAAGTAGCCTTAGTTGTCTATAACGAGGTCAGCAATTCCAACATGGCACCCTTTGACTGCTGTTTACAGATGTATGCTCCTGCCTACCGTTGTATAAAAAGATTTGAACTAAATTGTACAGTTATGTGATTTTTTCTGTAGTATATAAAATTTATTGTTTCTATTTGCAGATTCTACATTTTGACGGGTTAATGCATTTATAATGGTCAATCGTGCCCTCGTTAGATGCTACAGCTCGGCGTATGTTCTATTTTATTACTCTCATTACGCAGCAACTTCAGAAAAGTAGTTGTATGTGCAAACGGTGCAGTGGCTTGCTGGCATCCTCGTCAAAATACTCCTTACGAGCATACAAGACCTATTGACTTATCGCAACAACAGGTTTTATAGTTATTTTGCTAATTATTTTTGTTACTTACAGCCTATTTACGCGAAGAAAGCATTTGCTGGAAAAGAAGGTCCGAAAAACGTCGACTTGAAAGAAATTTTTTATACCACCAAACACGAGTGGTTTACTAGGTAGTCATATTTTTAAAGGTTTGCAAGATTTTATTAGAACACGTGAGGAGCGACTCCGAAGTGTAGCAGCACCACTTCCTAAGAAAAATTAATTATTTGCCCATAAGAGATGCGTTATTATTTTCAAGTTATTAAATTAGGGAGAATTTCTTACGCAGAGGGTTTAAAACAACAACAAAATTATATTAATATAGCAAAATCGTATAAAAATACAGACAAGCCAAAGTAAGTATTTGTTTCGAAATTTATTAATTTACATTTACTTTAGTAATTTTTTACTAGTTTTGGAGCACGATCCTGTGTATACTGTGGGTATCCGTTCCAAGCTGTATGCACTAGAGGAAGAGAAAAGGTTGAAGAGCTTAGGTGCCGACTTCCAGAGGTAAACTAAGTTATTTTTTTATTGCGTTGATAACAGAACATCTCGAGGAGGTTTAATAACTTTTCACGGTCCAGGTCAATTAGTCATGTATCCCATTTTTAATTTAAAGCACATTGCACCTAAACAACTTGGAGTACGTTCATACGTTGACAGTTTGGAGCAGGTAACCGTAGTTTTTATTGCATTATTTTATTTTTCAGACTATTATCAATTGTGCTACAGATAATTTCTCTATTAAAAATGTAGGCCGTACTGATAATACTGGTGTCTGGGTGGGCACCAAGAGAAAATTAGCCGCTCTAGGTGTAGCCGTGTCGCATGGAATAACTTATCATGGCCTAGCTCTCAATTGCAATACTGACCTTTCGTGGTTTCAACATGTAAGTTATCATAGATATTATCTATAATCTCTGCAGCGAACTCTAGACCATTCATAATTAAAACACATTGCAGTACTTTTATCTTTTCAGATAGTTGCTTGTGGTATTGAAAACGTGGAGACAACATCGCTAAGTGTAGAATGCAACCGTAATATCTCCCCTGCTGATGCCCTTGTACCTATGCTCGATTCATTCTCTTCTGTCTTCCAGTGTTCTTATTATTTCTAGTCTGTTACCCCTTTGTCGTATAATGTTTATTTTGTTTTGTTATGAAAAAATGAAAAATACATGTGAGGGAATACCTATACAGTTAAATTAGCTGACTTTTAACGATATAGAGCGAGAAGCACAGGAACGACAGTAGCAGCGACAAGGCTGACTTGAGTGGATGATCTAGTGACCAGTTTCATTAGATCTCCAAGGCCCTGCTTTTCAAACATATTGCTGACCATTTGTTGCCATTTTCCTTTATTCTCTTCGAATTTCTGCTGTCCGCCTTGCACAGCCTAGAATTATCATTACATTTCTTTTGTTCATGAAGAGTGTCAAAGATTTAGCCCCGATTTCATTCCACCTTCTGGATATCGAGCGAGCACCGGAAACAATTTGCCCGGGTGCCTACATGAGGTAGGACATAAACAACAAAAATGGCCTCCAATTTGGAGAGCTCCCTTTGAACTGGTTCTCAGGGTCATTTTAACCGTAACTCATTCACCCCCAATGGCTCGAAGGTCAAAAATCACGGGTCTATCTACCTGCTGCTGGAAGCCGGTGACCTGGGCGAGGAAGCTGTCCACTTTTGCCAATGTCTGTTTCTGGGCATCGCTAGCCATTGGCTCGAGCATCTGAATCAGACCATCTCTCGTCGATGTCATCTGTCATACCTTGGCCTTCTCCTTGATTGTCACAAGCAAATCCTTCACTCGGTTGACATTTTTATCAAGGTCCTGTAAACAAAACTATAAATCTGAGAAGGAAGGCTCCTTGTTTTCTGGAAGAAAGCAGTGCAATAGATTCAGTTAGACGAAGCTTTTAATGGTCTTTCTCTCTTCAATTGAGAGGCCAATGCATCACCTGGAAACTTGTCGGAAAGAGATCCTTGACACTGTTGAATCCTTTGCTGAAGAAGTCAGCCATGTCACCATTTTGTACGCCATCAAGGATTCCTGCCTCAGCGACGGAGAGACTCAAAAGGAAGAGGAGAATGTGACAGGACGCCATAGGGACAGCGACTGCGAGCGACGGCAGGAGGCGGAGCGACCGAGAATGCCAACCAAAACAGCAGGCGACCTGGCTCATTTGGCAGAAAAGTTGGCGGAGACAAAGAGACTGACTAAAGTTTGTTGTCTATGCTATTTGTCAATGGAGATAACCCTCCTTGTATTGCTTGACCATCCTGGTCATGCTATTCTCATAATATTAGGGGCAAACCATTTGTTTTGAGGCATAATCCAGCCGAACCGTATAATCCGCTGCTCTATCGTGTTTTACTTTACAAAGTAACCCGTTCCTCGGCTGTTTTTCGCCTTTGACTCTGAGGAAGCTCAAAACAAACATATGTTGGGTGGCTGGAATGACACCCTCAAAACAGGCGTCTCGTCTTCTCGTATCACATTTATCAGACGAAAAAAATTTATTCTGAAGTCTTTCTTGATCGGTGAGAACTGCGAGGGCTGTCATGTACCACGGAACTTTTCTTTGTGAAAGAAGAAGGCCGTCGAGACCCACTGAAAAATGAGAATTCTATCGGAAAAAAGGAAGAAATTGACATGGGTAGGGGAAGGATAGAAACTAAGGAGAGGAGGGAACTGAAGCAGGCAAAAGGAAGGGACAAACGGGCACCTTACGAATGCTGGCTGGGGGCCTTGGTCACGGACAGTCGCCGTTTTGTATTCGCATCTCTGAAGATGGCCAATTCTCGCGTACTTTCTGGCTCGGAAGAGACAAACCAACTTACTCGGATGTCCGTCGTCGAAGTTCGTCCGAATTCTTATTAAAAAGTTCTGTCAACCGAGAGACAGGCAACTGCTTCTCGGCATGCATTCCATCTACTGGATCCCAATGCAGACTCTCGACGCTGCCTTCTTCGTGCTCCAGTTCCTGATCTTCCTCTTCTTCTTCTTCTTCTTCCACTACTACTTCCTTAAATTCTGTTTGTTTACACTTTTTACTTCCTGGCTACAGCCCGGCAAATGTTTTGGCTGTGTCTGCCGAAAACCAGTTGGAGGGACCTCTCCCGCCAATAAATGTCATTTGAAATATGAAACAGACCTTCCAATCACTCATTGCAGGCGACGAAATCCCCGATGATTTCATCGGTTTTGCAAAAGCTCGTCGTAGTTTTTTTTTGGCCGAGGACATTTTTGATGGTGATTTTCTCGTTTCCTGAAAAAGAGCACTCTCCCGTCATCCTGACAACCTACAAATACATCCGTCTGGATTGTCCTCGTCTCGATCACCGGACTCGGCGTCTGTATCCTCACACTCTTCGTTTCGATCTCCGTTCCTAAATAATCCACATAACTGGGAGATGTGGTACTTACCGGTCTGAGCCTCTGAATATTCAGCAATCCATGTTTGGATCTCCTGCTCGACGGTGTTAACCATATCTGTTTGAAACTCCGTGTCCTAAATTTTTTGATGGAAGGAAGAGACCCGACATACAACTGTGGTTGCGGATACAGTGGCGGTGTCCTGATCGACAGTCTCGATCCTCGTCGTCTGTGTCTCGATCGATGCTCCCGGCTCTTTTTCGTCGACAGTCTGTGTCTCCGCCTCGACGTAATTACTTCTTGTGTTATCCTCTGTCTGCGTACTTTCCTCGACATTTTCCTTCTCTTCCGTCTGCTGATATTCTGACAAACTAAACCAGGAATCGTTGTTGATTTGATGCATTTGCAAATAACCTTTGGACGATGTCGGTCTGTACCTGAGCTTCATGGGCCATGAATAATTCAGGCAGTAAGGCGGCTTCCTCCTGTTGTAATTGTGCCTTTTCGACCATTTCCGTCAATTGAGATGGATGTTCATCGGGGCTGTCCTTGTCCTCGACAATGTGAAACAGTTTCGGCATTCCACTTTTCTCGTCCAAATCTTGGAGAATAGGCGGTATCTCGATTCCTTGCTTTTTCGCTTCGACCTCCACTCGTCCCATGGCATCTTTTTTGGCTTCTTTGCTGTAATTGCCGCGTTTTTTCCCGGTACAAATCTGATCAAACCTGAGTAATGGCATAAGCAGTTTCGCGGCTTTATTGTTTCCAAAAAGTTTGAGCATACCAGCCGATGCTCCCAGTTCCCCGCCTCCTAAAATAGTCAGTTTCAACTGGGACTGTTCTCGCCTTCTGCCAGTTTCTGTTGATATTCCATTATGAGTTTCATCAAAAGTTGGCAGTAGAAGTCTTCGAGGGCGACCTGGACAACGTTGATGCACATGGAAACGAGGGAAAGACCGACAATGACAAATACAAAACAAAGTACCATCATCCTAGGAAGGAATGAAAAAAAAGAAGAGAAATTGCAAACTCTCGCTTGCTGACTGCGACATCCCCCAGTCCGATTGTAGAGAGGGAAATATACATAAAATAGATACTCTCACTGTAGGACCAATCTTCCCACAATTTGAACAACCCAGCACAGAAGAATATCCATCCAAAAGTAATTCCGACGGCCACTTTTACACCTGAAAATATTTTCTGCCTAGAATCCTCTTTAAAAAATTGTTGCATCCTGCCTGTAAAATTAGGCTGAAGAAGAAACCAGGACGTATGTTTAGACCCTATTCAAACAACCCGAAATGATCGCAGAGTGCAATAGCCAGTCAATAACAAATCTCACTCATTCGTGTCCTCGGATCATCATCAAGATCCTCCATATTCCTCTGTGAGCCCAATTCTGACGCAATAGATGACACCTCAGCCGTATCGCCTCCTCTCTCGACCATGTCAACCTCATCTGGAGGCGGTGTCCTCTTGAAAATGCCCAGTATACCCAAATAGGCATTGTCGACAGTCTAAGGAAATCAATGAACTCGAATAAAAAAGGCGAGAACCCTGACACAGCCGGTGATGTTGGAATAGAGAAATTTGCCGAGTTCATTGAGTGTGATAAGCATGAGGGGTATTCCAACAAGAGAATACACCACAGTGGCTATCCGGCCCAATGTCGTCACACAGGCGATGTCACCGTATCCTGAAGAGTCTCATTCAGAAGAACAAAAGTCATTTACCGATGGTTGTAAAGAGAGTTCCGGCGAAGTACATCGAAGAGAAAAAGTCCCAGCCGTAGCCTTGTTTCGCCTGTCATTTTCAAATTGTCCCATTTCCCGGTCTCACCTGGTATCCGATCGATTGTTGAAAATGTTCGACAGCTTCAATGACCATTCTTTTCCTTGAGTTTCGTCTACTTGGCGTGTTCAGACTGTGCTTTGTCATGTTCCTGTTCTCCCAAACAATCTCATCAACTCTCCGCCACAACATTTCTCTTGCCTCTCGGTACTGTTTGACACCTTCGTTGACCCGTCTCTCATCTTCGCCACTCTCGATCAACCAAAATAAAACAGCTCCAATGAGCATGTAAATGAGAATAAAGAAGAGAGGAAACAGCCGCTTCAGTTGGAATCGCTTGTATGCACCTCGAAATTTCTCGGCCCATGTTGCTGGTTTGGCCGAATGCTGAGCCGTCGAGGAGGTCGCCGTCCGTCGGACTGCATTCGGGTGGACTTGAAGGACTGTTTGGGCAGTCCCTGTAGAAGGAGAAACGGACAATTGAGATGTCCGTCTATTTAAAGGCGTCTGGATCGGGAGGGATTGTTGTGCCTAGAGAATTTTTTAAATTTATTTTATTATACCAACCTGTAAAGGAGTTCTGGCCGGTTGACGGCTACCAGCCCCCGTGGCCCTCAGTAGCACGGGCATCTAATCGCTCTTTTTCTCGTGTGCCAATAGATTACAGCGCCCCTCAAAATAATAATGAGCTCCTAGTTGTCAACTGTCACGGGTTCCTCTTCAACATTTTTTTACAGTCGACAGTTTTAGTGAAAGGGAGAAGACTGGAAATGGAAAGCAAATATTAAAATAAAATGGTACAGCAGATTTGATAAAGGTACGGATAAAAATGTCCGGAGTAGGATACGGGGATCACATATTTTTGATCCGCTAACATTAGTAGCAGACTGATTGTGATTTCAATTGAAATTTGAGGAAATAATAAATGCTGATCTCCGTCTGGTCTAAAAATATCACAAGGAGAGAGCGTATCACTTCTCAATCAAGTGGATGAGGCAAATAATATTGAACGAGAGCCGATTGATTATGATCAATTCGGTAGAGACAATAAAAAGGAAAAGTGTAGTCCTCAAGTCATGCTTGTCGTAGCTCGCCTCCTCCCCGCATTTCTAGTCAGCTGTTGTTGCTGCTGGTCATTTTTATGTTCACTTGCATAAGCTACATTGATTCTTTATGACAAGCAAGAAGTCAGGTCAGTAGGGAAACAGAAGACATATTGTGTCACATCTAAAGGTGCTGCTATCATTTCTAAAATCAGTTCGGACTCGAGTAAGCAGAGGCATGCAATAGATAAGTTAAAAAAGCCATAGATTGACTGAGTTGAACATGGGCGCGGGTGGGAGTTCAGACGTCCTGGACAACAGCTGCCCAACATCTCGGAACTCAAACCGTAAATCAGCCGTGTTAAAAAAATGAGCAAATTTTTTAAAGCGGGATTTTCGACATTACTGCACTCTTGGAAACACAAATGTCAAAGTATAATTTATTATGAAATTTAAACTAATTCATCTAAATAGGTTCCTTTCGATCTCTGCATTGGAAGGCCAGTTAGTTGTGTCACCTAAAAATCAAATTAAAAACTAGGCATTAAAATTATAAATCTGTAATTTTGCTTTTTTTACCTTAGGTTGTCTATATCAAAAATTACAAAAAGATACTAACCTTTGACTGTTGTGGCTATTCGCCCTTGCAGGAATGTCTTATAGCAAGCTTTTCTTACGGTATCCACATTAACGGCCTGAAAGAATAATTATCAAGAAATAAAATGTTCAAGTAGTTTGCCCATATATTTCTGGATCTGAATGAGACAGGCGAGATCAGTGTAACATTGCAAGGTGGGATTCATTAGCTATCGATTTTAGAGGGAATGCAAAAAAAATCTCTTTTTGAGACTTTTTATAATAAAAAAATGTTTACCTGAATTCTTGCTTCAAGTTCAGGAATAGGGATACGTCTTCCATAACAAAGCAACTGTCGGCCGATATCTTCACAAATAGGAGTTGTGCCGTCTAACATTAACAAAAGATTAGTTAATAAAGTCCTTTTTCCTTTTTCTACAGCAGCTGCGTCTACTTCTGAAATAATTATTAGAATATTTCAAAAACTCAAAAAATTAGTACATGAATGCACAAACCTAAAGCCAACCATCTCCACTCGTCGATGACAGCTTTGACAAGTTCATTTATTGAATTCTTCTCAACTGCAAAATATACTCCCATAATACCTGTTTCCTAAAATTTGCAATATTACTGTACATAATGTTTTAAACTTTATAACATGTATTGAATGCTTGAAAAGATTGAACGCCTCCATTAGCGCCCATCTGAAGAGCGAGCCGCGTTGGTGCGTTAACTCCGAAACCACGGCTTCGATCAAACTCTCCAATTAGCTAGAACTTTTCGGTTTATATGCGTGTGAAAAGATTACCGTATTCGCCACCATTAACGCTAGATTGTCTTCATGGGTCCATGAAACCCCTTCAACTACCATAGCTCCGTAACAGAAAGGCATTCCATCAACGGGAAGTTTTATCTAAGCGATAAAATGGCACCTAGTACATCGGTAATAAATACCTCACAAGGCGTAAAAGCTGCTGGCACAAAATTGGCAGAAGAATCACCATAGGCTAATTTACCAAAATATTTTTCAGATAATCTTAATAACTAAAATATGTTTTCTGCTGGAAAATTAGATCAACAAACTTCATCATGATTCACACCACCAGCACTCGCTAACACCATTCTTCCTGATCTATAGTGTGTATTTATATATTCGCGAAGGTCGTTTTGTCCTATCGATCTGAAAGAATAAATCAGAAAATTAATAAGGCATACTTGATATTTTCAACTGGTCCGAGAATAGTCATAGAAAGAGGATTTCCGCTGAAGCAGCCCGTATGTAAATAATCAAAGACTACTTCCTAGTAATTGATAAATTTTGTTTATTTACGACAATTACCTGATGATTCTGTGCAACTTCCTCCATCTCTCGTAAAATAACGGAGCGTTCAGCTTTTATATCTCCTACTGAATGTTTACTGTTAAGAAGAATATCCGCTAATAATTCAACAGCTAAAAAATATTTAGAAGAGTAAGCTTTGTTTCTACCATATTCTAAGTCTTTTGTGAAACATTTTGCATAATATACAGTTTGTTCACGTGATGTATAGGCGTTTAAATGCGCACCAATATTTTCAACTTCTAATTCAAGCTCATAACGTGATCGTCTTTCTGTTCCCTAGAAATATGAAAAAAAACTCGAAAAATTCCAATAACTAACCTTGAAAGACATATGTTCTAGAAAATGCGCAGTTCCATTGTTCTTCTCATTTTCATATCGTGATCCGGCATCAATCCATACACCAACCTGAAGAGACAATACTCAAAAGTTGGTAAATACGGTGGATACATTATTTTAATTTGCCAACAAAACATGACAAGTCACTATTGAAAATATAAGCAAATATTCTTACCGTTGCTGTTTGCATCCCCGTATTTTCACTGGCTACTCGAAATCCACTTGGAAGTGTAGACACAATAGTTTCTGGAAAGAACCGATTTACAGCCATGCTTGATTGCAGTCGCTGTGAAGCCTGAGTAAATAATTTTGCCAATGGTTGAACATGTCTTACTTTTAAAAGTGGTATAGACCGAGACATCATTTCTACTGTAGTATCTCTGAAAATAACATTGACTTACACAGAATTTTACAAAAGAGGAGAATTCGGAATTTGAATTATGACAATGGTTTCGTGTACGTCAAAATATTTTTCCAGGCGCGTTTCAGTAAAAGTTGAAAAAAAGCTGGCAGTATTTGAACTAATTTTGTGTCACTAACGAAGTTTAGCGTGAGCTTTTTCTATAGTTTTGGGTTGTCAGACTTTCTATCCCGGGCACGTTCTCAGGCTAGAAAGGCTAACCGACAGATTACTCACAGGTGATAGCAATGCACAATTTATTTCGCAAGCTGTCATTACGTCACCACCATAGAAGAAAGAGTGTGCTTTCTTCAGAGAGCGAAGACACAATATGGGAAGCAACCAGCATAAGTTCTGATCACGCAATCGACATGGTTTCATACGATTTTGCGCTTCAACTACGAATAAGGTATTGTAAAATTAAATTTGTATAGGTCGAACTATAATATATGTCATCATTGTGTGTGTTGTTTACAATTATTCTTCAGAAATATTGGGCTCGATCCGTCTAGATCAGGTGTTCGTGCGAGTATACAACGTAAATTGGGTGGATCAGAAACTTATGTCGAGGTAATAATTTTTGTCTTACATAATGTACAATAGTTTTACTTTTTTTCTAGATTTCTCAGACCGAGACTGTATATCATGAAAATAACGTAAATTTCAAGCACAGGTGTCTTCTCCCGTTTCGTCTAGGGCAAGAATCCACATATAAAATTGTAGTGTAAGATTTTGGTTCTATAATCCGTTTACTTTAACGTTAAGGTTTGGAGTTCGTGATGAGAGCGGTATTTTTAGTGGTCCTCTAGGAGCAGTTGCATTTTCACTTGCCTCTGTTATTTTTGCAAAAGGCTCAATGACATTTACGTTGTTTCCAAATTGTTATTTGGACGTATACATTTCCCTGTCGGAAAGCTATTCACAAGGAGTTCGCCTCCAATTTGGTGGACATGGATTGCACACAAATGATAACCGTCCCTTGGCTAGCTACATTGCTGTATTACTTTGCACTCCAGAAAGGAATATACTGCTGCACAAATCAGCTGTGATCAAAGGAGAGAAAAATCCAATTTGGGCCGACTTTGTGCTTCCTCTCCACTTACTTCAGTGTTACGGAAATTCCTCAATTCAATTACATTGTTTCAATTATTGTGCGAATTCTGCGGATTCTTTAATCGGTATGCATTATGTTATTATTGTATAAAAAATTTAGGATACTTTTCAACAACGGTGGGTCAAATTCAACAAGGCGCTAGCTCTTTGAATTCGTATATGGTCAGTTGAATGGTATACCGAATGAACTGATGAAATTTTCAGTTGAGTGATTCGAATGGAACGCGTCTCCCTGAAAAAACATGTATTAGCCTTATAAAGATAGAACAAACAAATGTGGACAATCTGCTGCAATTGTTTCAAAAAAAGTAACCTTTGTATACTTAATTTTTTTATGTTTGTTTCAGCACTAGCTTTGCATTATCCGCAGCCATTGATCTGACGGCTTCAAATGGCAGGCCAGATGATCCCTCATCTCTACATTATATTCATCCATACAGCACTTCTCCATATGAACAAGCTATTCTTCACATGGAAAAGTTAGTGCCATTGATGGGGCAACCAAAAATAGGTACAAATCACTATATAAGAAAATTAATTATTTATTACAGTAGCACTTGGATTTGGAGCTAAAATAGAGCCTTCTTATCAATTTTCTCATTGTTTTAACTTGGTAAGGTAATATTTATTTAGTTTATGAGTAGCAGTTTAGAGTGGTAACCATGAGAGTTCTTTTGTAAATGGAATGGCGGGTTTAATTGATGCTTATCGTACGGCACGAATTGTTGTAAAGCCTTTTGCACCCACAGACTTTAGCGAAGTTATTTACAACATATCCAAGTAAGCTAACCAATTAAAAAAAATTTGTTTTGCAATTATTTTTAGATTTGCCAAAGCAGAAGCACGAAGTCCTCATGGATTATATTTTATTTTGTTTATTTTCACAGATGGTGCCCCTGCACAATCTACTAAAACAGTAAATGCAATTGTGGATGCATCACCGTATCCCCTATCGATTATAGCAGTTGGAATCGGCGAGGTTCCTATTTATTTTTATAATGATGTTAAAATATACATTGCAGGGTCGAGATTTTTCTGGTCTTAGAGATCTTCAATCACCTTTTCTAAAGCATTCTGACGGCCGCCGGCTTGCTCGTCAGGTGTTTTTTATTATAAACGGCTTATATTTCATTTTTAGAATTTTGTGTTCATTCCATCGTCTAAAATAGAGAGTGATGATGCTTTGTCTTTAATACCAATGCAAATGTCGATATGGGCATCTGGTCGATCATGATTCTCTACATTACGGATATCTCGTTGATACGGGTTGTATATATGAATAAATTAGCGTATTAGATTTTTATATTTCCGTAGAATTCTAATATTACTGATCGTACTCACTGATTATCTACATAATTACAGCAAATTTTTTAAGCGGATTAGAATTTCAATAACTCGATCGAAGCAAGATTAATATATTGGTTGTATTGAATTCATGAATAGAGCGAGGTATGTAATTAATCTTTTTCTTTGTTCGTTTTTGTAAATTTCATTAGGGCAGATGATTTTAGAATGTCCCAAACGCGTTTCTTTTCTGCGTCGGGTTGCATCGATACTCCACGCTTTCATGAATATGCTGGTCGTATATTTTTTTCCTTTTATTATTCTGAAAAAAAGTCACTTACATAAACAAACGCGCAACATTTCTTTTTTTATAATCGGTTATTTGCAAATTCTCTAGTAGCTGGAGTCCAGTTGGTGTCATAAGCACATGTGTGCATAGAGGCGTTACCGATCCGGAACCCAACGTTTGACACTTTATGGCATGAGATTTATATAGCTCACATGCTTTTCCAAACTAGTAGTGAAGCTTACTTTTGAAAAAATATCCATTACTGATGCTCTTTATTTTAGAAGATGGGCGATTTGGATGCTGTAGAGAATGTCCTATATTTAGCCGATTCTTATAAGGTATATCTTCCGATTTTCTTTCTTTATAAAACATAGATTTCACATCACCTACAATACCCGCAAGGAACTACACATGTCTATTCATACTTTGAAAGTCGTGGTGGGAAGTTTCCCGAAACTACATTTTTTGGGCTTCAATATATTTTGAAACGTTGGATGGTTGGTCCAGTTGTAAATAAGCAAATGGTTCAACAAGCTAAACATTTTTACAAAGTGAAAATTTTACACATTAATTATTTCCTGTTTAGTTGCATTTTGGTGGCCAAACTGAAATATTCAATGAAGAAGGTTGGAATTATATTGTCGAAAAACATAATGGCCGTCTACCTTTACGAATTAAAGCGGTCCCAGAAGGCATCGTTGTTCCAACTGGCAATGTACTCTTCACAGTTGAGAACACGGATGCTCATGTGCCGTGGCTAACCAATTGGTTTGAAACACTTCTCGTACAAACCTGGTATCCTATCACCGTTTGTACCAGCTCTAGAGAGCAAAAGAAAATAATTGCTAAGTATCTCCTCGAAACGAGTGAACATCTCAATGGTTTGGTCTTCAAGTTACACGACTTCGGTTATCGTGGATCAACTTCTGTCGAGGTAAGCCTGTGATTTCCTTTTTTTCTAATAATTTCAGAGTGCTGGAATTGGTGGAGCAGCTCATCTCGTAAATTTTCTTGGAACTGATACTATTGCTGCTCTGCAAGTTTGTAGAAAGTATTATGGATGTCCAATGGCCGGTTTCAGTATTCCTGCAGCGGAACACAGGCATTTTTTGTTGACAATTAAACTATATAGTTTGTTTAGTACAATCACAACTTGGCGTAAAAGCGGAGAACCTGCTGCTTACAAAAATATGATGGACCAGTTTCCTACAGGCTTGTTGAGCAATTTTATTTAATAACATTGAATTCAGGACTTGTTTCGGTTGTTTCCGATTCCTATGATGTGTATAATGCAGTGTCTTCTATTTGGGGCGGTGATCTGCGTGAGGATGTGGTTACGCGAGGAGAAAATGGATGTCTCGTGATCCGCCCTGATAGTGGAGACCCGGCTGCTGTCATTACAAAAGTGAATTATTTTGGCCAAGTTAAACCAAAATAATTCAGGTTCTCTGTTTGTTAGAGGAAAAATTTCCAATTGCTATCAATTCAAAAGGATACAAAATGCTTCCCAGTTATCTACGTATTATGCAAGGAGATGGAATCAGTTACGAATCTCTTGAAGGCATTTTGGACGCAATCAAGTCTGCGGGGTGGTCTACAGAAAATGTTGTTTTTGGATCGGGTGGAGCCCTGCTTCAAAAAATGGATAGAGATACGCAAAAATGTGCTTTTAAATGTAGTAAAATAATTGTGAATGGTGAACACGTGGGTTTTAAAAGAATATGTAGATTTTCCTTTATTCCAGAGAAATGTATTCAAAAATCCAGCGACAGATGCCGGAAAAAGGTCGAAGAAGGGTGCTTTGACACTGGAAGAGAAGGACGGTATTCTTCAAACTGTACAAGAAGGGCTTGGTGATCCAGAAAAAGTTAGACGGCTAATTGCAATTTAGTGACAAATTTTACAGGATATTTTACGTACAGTTTTTGAGAATGGGCGTCTACTAGTCGATTGGACTTTGGAAGAAATTCGTGAGCGAGCCGAGATCGAAGAAGTACTTTCTACTCGAACAGTAAATGGAAAGAAAAATGGTCGACTTGATGGATAGCTAGACGACTTTT
Organism: Oscheius sp. DF5033; assembly: GCA_964036215.1. NCBI lineage: Eukaryota > Metazoa > Nematoda > Chromadorea > Rhabditida > Rhabditidae > Oscheius > Oscheius sp. DF5033. The sequence continues at coordinate 447,031 of CAXIWN010000002.1, forward strand.
ACTTTTTTTTGTGTAATGTCATACATTTTATCTTTGCCAGTGATTATTGCCCTCCATAATTAGGTCTCCATGTTACGTCGGGTTATTTTTCAAATTACAACTTTGCCATATTCCACAAATAAACATATCTTTTTTTATCTATTTATTTGTCTCTCGTCTAAACATTGATCTGCTCGTCGCTGATGATGATTTGAGCAGTGATGACACCGGTTTCTTCGCTGCCGCCCAAAGCCGTCAACAGAAGTTCCTCACTAATGATGCGAGCTGTGGCGACGTCGTTTTCTTCGTCTTTTGCCTTCTTCAGAGCCTGATCAATACAATTCCATGCGTTATCGACGTTGATTGCTGTCTGTCCAGACAAAATCTCGAAAATTTCATCACTAGTCATCTCAGCCCAGCGACCGCTTTCCATTGTGAAAAATGATTGAATCAGCCATCGTTTCACGTTTCAGCGTCCAATGTTGTCTTGTCCAGTCGATAGAACATAAAATGTCAAAAGACGAATTGTTCTGCCATACCAAATATACTTGGGAGATCCTTGTGAGAATAGGACTAGGATCATAGGGGAAAGGGGACTTTTAGAGACCGTCGCACCCGTAATGTCTGTCCGAAATGCTTTGTCATTTTTGACTTTGGTTTTTAGAGATTTTACAGAAGAAGATCAAAAAGAAGCAGCTGTTGTACACGTAATAATTAATGAGATGAAGAAGATTTTCTTGTGGCACTAATTCCGAATCCTTTTGTGGCGATACAAATGTGATTGTTGACGTCTTTCTTAGTTCGGTTGAATGTTTTGTGGGCGATGTCCTGAGAGGAAAAGAGACACGGCTCCTTGAATCGGGCCAGAAGAATCTATAAAAGAATTGGTTATACTAAGACATAAAAATTACTTCGGAGCAATGAAGGGCCATTCGATAATAGTCGCTGTATTTTTCAGCCAATTTGGGCAACATTTTTTTGAAATTTTTCATTTTATCCGCTTCAATTTCCGGTTGGACATTCCCAACGGAATTGAGCAATTCTTCACATTCTTCTGTTTTCAGCTGGGAACTATCCTCCTCAGGAAATTCGATTAAATTTGTCAGAATCTAAAGGAATTGTCTCTTAGGGGAAGGAACCTACCCGATCCTCGTATCTTTTGATCAATCGGTCAAGTTGTCGCCCCATCCGAAACACTTCTAACACTTTTTCCTTGGCTTCCAGCTCATTTTCAACCGTCTCCATTTTTATTATCAAATCTCTCAAAGCCTGGAAAAGACTACGAGCTTCGAAAGATCGCTTACCGCGAAATCTGGTACCAGGAAGGTACGGATCTCTTCGGGGGTTCGCGGCCACCACTGAAATGGAAATTCTTACACAGGACCGGACTATAAAGACGCAAAGAAGAAACATAAAACAAACTTTGAGCACGAGTTCTGGGTGAGCTTCGGTGAGGTGGGCTTTCATTTTAGTGCTTCGATTGCTTCGGGATCCATCGGGGAAGACATCTCCACAAATTCGGCAGACATAACACCCGTCCATCACGTCAAAATGCTCATTATACTTGGAGCGTCTGGTGTCGGCCATTTAAGAATTTCAAGAATTCAAGACAAACGCGTCTCTCCCCCTAACAATTCGCGTCCGAGTCAAAATGTCATCATATTTTTATGCTGACGAGGAATAACTGCTGTCGAATGTCAAACAAAATAAAAAAAAGATTATTTATTAGCTCTTGCAGTTAAAACTCTTGCCCATTCGATGGGTACCAGTCTCTTTTCGACAATGTCGATGACTTGGTCGACAGTCAAGATGGCCACCTTTTTTTTGTTGAATATTTCATCAGCGTCTGCCATTTTCTCTTCAGCCAAACCTTTGCTAAACGACATTTGATGGTGGAGGAAAGGTCGAGTACCTCGCATCGGCGGCGATGGCCGACAAGAATCCGAGATTGGCGGCGTCTTTCAATGTGTGGAGGACGCAGATGTCATAAGCCAACCCGCAAGCGACGACGGCGTTTATCCCCGACGACCGGAGAATTCCCTCTAATTCGGATCTAAAACAAAAAAATGAACGAGAAAAAGTGAGAAAGAGACTTTTTGACCCCGTGGTTGTCGGCGAAGGCGGAGTAACTGTCGACGAAGACTTGACAGCCCTTTTTGACCAATTTGGCCCCGTCGACCACTTTGATGTCCGGATGCAGTTGAGATCCCCATGAACCTTGGACGCAGTGAGACGGATAAAGCACCTGAAGCAGCGAGATTTAGAAGACGCCGTTGACCAACCTGGATGGTGTCTGGTCGTTCGAATCGGACGATGTCAAATGGCCTTAGTTTCCTGGTTTTGTCATCGGGAGACAGTTCTCGGTCCTCATTTCGGGCGTGTTCATAGAAGGAAATGTGATTGTGAGGATGCCAGTCCTGTGTGTAGACAACCAGCTTGAAATTCCCGTTGGATACCAGCCGATTGACCAAAGGTATCGCCTCCTCCGGGTCTTCGTTGGCCGGACCATTCTGTACTGACATTCACTGAGAAAAGAAGATCAAGGATACCTTGATACCAAGCGAACCATCAATAAAATCATTTTGAAAGTCGACGACAATCAGAGCGATGTTGAGGTCATTGAGTGGCTCGATGAGTGTCCGTTCCATTCGCTCGAACTCGTCATCGGAGAGTTCGAGACCTCCCGTCTGAACGAGGTATCTTCTGTCTTTCGTCGACTCACCGAGCTAAAACGGGCCACCAATTCTTCAATTTCCTGTTGACTGACTCCTTTGCCCAGAATCTTCTTCAGTTCCGTCACTGCTCTGCTCATCTGGAATATCCTTGGTGGGCAATCAGAGGCCGTCAGTTGGAACAAGTGGGCAAATAAACTTTGCTGTGAAACTGTTTGCCTTGCCGTGCGGTTTGAACCCAGACAATCCACCCCGTGAGCAAGTGTTCAGAAAAGGAGATCTCTTTGTCAAAACTACGAAAAAGGACAAGGATGAGCCATAAAGAGATCAAAGATGATGGCTTCGCTCTCTTTCCCTTTTGCAACTTCTGCTTGGAAAGGGTCGATATGCGCCCGAGTTGGCGACTAATGAGTTTCTCTTTCCAGAACAACCAGATGTGATTATTTGATAGAGAAAAACATTTTTGAAGAGAATTCGAATAAGAGGTCGGCTGGAGGAGAATAGCAGGCGCCGGAAATGAGCTTGAGATCGTCGAAGCGAAACAAATTTTCAAAATAAAAATTGATATTTTATTGAAAGCCATGAGAATGAGGGAATGAAGAGATCGAGCTGGAAATTGGCCCGAGATGTCATCAGTTTAAATAAAATAAAAATAATTACATTAGAAAATTTGACTAGAAAACGGGGGAAGACGGACTAGACCGGGACGAAGTCAGAAAGAACGAGGAGGCCCCGCGCGGACGGTGCGTCGACGGGCTAAGAAGGCATGAGCCGCCGAGGTAACCTCCCTCTGGGCACGAGTGCCACCTGTCGTGTAACGGAACCAACGACGCGAATACTGAAATACAATCGTCAGTTTAATTTTGAGCCGACAAAAAAAATGAAAGAGAAAACATACGGGAGCTAGGAATCGTTTGTAAGATGGGATGGCCGGCATGGCGAAGACATTCTCAGATGCCGGGGTCGGCTCAGTTTCTGTTTTCACTCTTTTGGCTAATTGACCCGACTGAAATTAATCTATTAATCGGAAAAAAAGACTGCTTACGTCGTCGGAGAATGGATCGAGAAGAGAATCGGGCATCGACGATGGGCCTGGCTGTGGGGTGTCGAAATCCAGAAACAAATGTTTCAATGGAGAAGTCGCAAAGTTAAAGTTCATGTTGAGTGTCTCGTCGAAAACGCCGGAATCTTCGAACTGCGAAAATAAATAAAAAAATAAATAGGGAATACTCACGGTGAAACCTTTGCTCGGGGTCTCCAATAAAAGGGCCGCGTCCGGCTTGATGTCTGTAGGCTCATCTTCGCGTTTCTCGGCACTTTCGCCCGGTAAATTTAAACTTCTAAAAGATTGAATTCTGCTCTGAAGGAAGAAATTGAACCGACCTCGCCGCATTCGACGCCACCTTTCCGATATCCAATCGACCTCGGTTCTTCTCCAAAGTTTCTTCACAGAATTTGTAATCTGAAGGCGGCGGATAAAAGAAGCCGGTTGGGAAAAACAAACCAAGAACATTGTCACTGTTGGAGAGTCGAAGAGCACGGTCACTGAGGGTTGGAGACGAAAATGACGACAGTCGGATACGTCTGAAAACGAGGGATAATGAAGAGGAGGGCAAGGCCAGTTTTTAAAATTAAGACTTTTGATGACTCGATGTGAATGTCAAAAAGAAAAAAAATGAACTAACCCGAAAGGGGAAAATGTCGATTTATTTGAGCCCGGCGTTCGTAGCGGTGAGATTCGCATGGTTTTCTGAAAAGACAAAAATCAATAGGGCTGCTTGTGATCGAATAGGCAAATGGTCGACCAAGAGATGACCCAAGCACGGGGGAATATGCCCATGGGACACTTTCACTGGGGGAGTTTGTCGCGTGAGAAGAGACCTCGGGCCACTGACCTTGTGTGCCAATGGCGGACTGTAGAAAGAGTCACCGAGGCCGGAGTCGTTCGGGTCGGAGAGAATTGACTGGCGACGGTTTGGAGGCGTCGTGATCCGAGGCCATTTTGTGGGAGGACTCTGGCCTAAGACCTCTTGCCGGTCCGAGAGCCACGAAGGTCCTTCCCACATACGAGACGGACTGAAAAATAAAAGAATTTAGAGAGGAGGCCATCGAGATAAGGCCCGAAATTAGCAGACGAGGGGATTACTGTTGCGTAAGCGACAGGTGCCACCGGCATCCATCAACGGAGGGTGCCTCCAGGGGAGGACGAGAGACTGTCCCAGCTGTGGACGGACAGATAACAAGGATGTTGAACCTGGTGCGGAAATGATAAGGGAAAAGGAGGCGAGGCCAGGTCCCGGTTGGAAGGCTTCGCTTTCAACCTTGAGGTACGGGGGCTGAGATTTCTTCTGATAAAATCAAGTCATTATTCAATGACAAAAAAAAAGATAAAGAAACTCCAAAAGAAAAATGACACGGATCTCGTCTAGTCGACAAAAGGTCAGTGAGCCGGCTGCGAGTCCGCTTGACCTTGTAGCATGCGGGCCGGCATCCCCCTTCGGTGGCCCTAAACCTCCCCCGGCATGGTCGAAGATCGATCAATAAAGGCACGGGGCTTGGCGCCAAATGCAAGTGTGTGCCTGTCCGGGCGAGGAGGAGGATGCTAACGCGCGGGAATACGCAATGGGCTACAGCTGCCTGAGGCGGATCCACAAGAAGATACAAAGAGGAAGGAGACTGTCACAGGGGACATCCAGGCAGAATTTTGGGCATTCTGTTGCAAATTCAGAGCTCGTTTCTCGAGGCAACAATAATTCAAAAGGAATGTCTCTGTTATGACAAATAATATCCATTAACGGTCATTCTGACATTTTTTGTCATTTCGTCATGTAATTGTTCATTGTCTTACCCGGCTGGGGGACCATGTGGCTCATTTTGCCGATTCTGTCGGCCCATTTCGCCCTCTGCCTTTTCTGTACAATAATTTGTTCAAAAAGAAAGAAAACGCCGGTATCCACAGTGAGCACAGACGGTAATGGCCAAATTTCTCGGCTCGATTTAGGCGAGTCGTCAATTGGGAAAACTAGGAGACCCGAAAAAGCCCGAAGAAGAACAGAAATCGGACAGTCAACCGAGGCAGGTGGCCGAAAACAATTCAGACATGTAAATTATTGGTATTCCGTTTGAGACAATTTGCAGTGTCGATTCTGTGAAAACTCGAAAGAAGCCACAGCCAAAGGACAGCCCGTATCCGCCAAAAGATGCTTCGGCAAGGAAATCAGAGACGGGTTCTTATAGCAGTCAAATTGTGCTTGTTCCTTCGTTGGCAGATCAATGGGATAAGTTGTTAGATAAATTGGGAAAAGGCAGACTCGGATCTTTTTAGGAACATTTCAGTGACTGTACCCGAAGAACAACGGAAGGCAAAAATAATTAAAGAAGGCACAACCAAGAAAAAGGTCACTTTCGACACCGGTGTCATTCCTTCGAAGAAATCCTCGAAGACTATTAAAAAATCAGAGACTCCGATACCCGATTCCAATGACTCGAGTAAAAGTGAAAAGAGCTGAAAAGGAGAAGCACTCCGCTACTCCTATTTGTGATCTAGGCGTGGAAAATGAAAATAACAATTCAATCTTCTGTTATCTGATACTATGCAAAACTCAAGATTTTTTTCTGATTCCTCTGGATCCCTTTTTCCAGCCACTTACTAGCAACCATTTCGTGCCCATTTTCATAAACTTTCAGTTCGAGACTTGGTGCACGAGTAACCCCTGCAATATCAGTTTCGAAGTCTTACTGAAAATTGCGTGCTGCAGCGACACTGGACGTTAACAGAACATATATGGTGGATTTTCAGTGCAAAATTACAATTTGACATTTTGTATGCACTTTTCAATATTGATTACGGGGGTACGACTTTTTTTCCCGTTTTATATATCAAGATCAGAGGACGAACATATCCCACTTCTTGACAGTAATTCCGTGAGAAGTGTCAAAAGAATACTTTGAAGAAACAGATATCTGGTATTTAGATACCGAAAACCAGTTTCGTATCCATGCAAACCTTTGTTGCTAGGTTTGGACTGCACCGAGCAACATATCACGCCATCCCCATAACTACTCGTATTAGATGAACATAACAATTCATTGCAACAAAAACAATTACTGCTCAGGGATCTCGATGCTTCCATCTTGGATTTGATCGATTACATCATGAGGGTGTTGACCGTCGATGGTACATCCAACAGACTGGGCCGTTCCAAGAATCTCCTTGACGGTTCCTTCCAACTTCTTAGCCATGGATCTAGGGCGCATTATTCTAGCGATCTTGATGATCGAGTCGAGAGTAAGATCTCCATTGTGCTTCACTGAAAAACAAATAAATGAGCATATCCGGTAACGACAAAACAATCACGGGGCCTTTTCGATATAAAATGTTAAAAGATGAAAACCGAGTATTCATCTCATTTTAAAATGAACTATGGCAACGCTGTCGGTATGCTTCAAACTCACAGAACACCAGAAGCGTTACCAGTCTATGTAAAAACAAACGACTGGGGGATGAGAGTTCTAGGACTCACTACCCTCCGCCCAAGGCGCTTACCGTTCTTCACCTTCTTGCGATCCCTGGGAGGCTCGGCAAGTTCCCTGCAAAAAAATTCATTATTAGGTGATACAATTTAGAGTAGAATAATAAAAAAATGAATGCTTCAAATACTCACTTAATCAAAAGAGAAGCGGCCGAGGGAACAACATCAATTTTAGCCTGACGATTCTGGATGGTCAATTTACAGGTGACCTTGAGGCCCTTCCAATCCTGAGTAGCCTTAGCAATATCTTCTCCGATCTTCTTGGGAGACAATCCCAGAGGTCCAACCTTGGGAGCTAGAGCAGACGTAGCTCCGATTTCTCCTCCAACACAACGAAGGTACACTGAAAGAAATGGGTGATGAAACAGTGGAATTCAAATTTTGTTAGTTTTTATGCAAAAAATGAAATGTATGGCGACCAGAGGATGATACCGTATGAAGTAGCATATGGCATCGAAGGTATCGTCAGTTTTACTTTTCCTTTATTGGTTACTTATCAACACCCCTGGATGAAGCTAAGTTTCGATAAAGGGTATTTCGTTCTTTACATTAGTATTCAAATATAAAAATAACTAACCGATCTTGATCTCAGTGGGGTCGAACTTGGGAGGCATATTGGTTCAACTGACTACCAACCGTAGAAACGGGGATGACAGACTGAAGGAAAATAAAATGAAGTTGTGGGAACGGCAATGTTCCCGCGCCATTTTGGTATACGGTATATAACAATCGCGATAGAGCCTATAATTTTTAGACCTTTACTATGGGTCTTGCCGCGCATTTGAATGTGTTTTATTTGAAGTCTTTTTCCCTTAATATACCTCTTTTCACTAGAAAAGCAAGTTATTTGCTTACATTTGACATAAAAACTTCATAATACCTCACTTTTTGGAACTTTTCTTGTTTACTGAAAACGGTTTGTAACCAAATAGAAAATCTCAAGGCGTAACTTACGTTCGTCTGGTGGTATAAAATAGTTTTCAGAGTCGACGGTTGAATTAGCCTGTTTCTATGTAATGGCTGAAGGTGACGGTGAACATTATGAGACCGAGGTTTGTTTTCCAATGTATTATTAACAGCACACTTCTTATTTCTTGATTATTCGTATAAATTTTTTGCAGATGTATCAAGAAGGTGAACTTGAAGAAGATCCAGAAGCTTTTATGGAAGGAGATGAATATGCCGAAGAGTATGAAGAAGAGTATGTTCAATATTCTGATGGTAGCATTGCTACAACTCCAGCAAATATCGCTAACAACCAGGTACTCCTTTCCATTTTTCTTCTATACTTCGTTCACCCTTTTCTTCTAGGGTATCACCTTTGTCAGTTATCAAGAAGCACCGCAGAATCATCATCCAAATGTCATCAGCCACCAAAATTCTCCGTTATACCCTGTTAGAAAACCACAGGTAAGCACTGCAATAACTTTGTCAGTGACTTTTCTGCAGATATACCGTATTACGAAGACTGAACCAAATATCAGAGAGGGAGCAACATACAAATACATCAAGACGCCCGTATTGCGGGAGGAAAAGCCGACAACGGTGGGCGCTTTTTGTTGTCTTCGTTTTGTGTTGAATTATTTATGTTGTAACTGTTTATCTACTTCGACTTTAGACTATGCGAATGCACCCAAATCAATCGGTGTACCACGTCGTTCAGCAGCAACCTTCTGTTTCATATACATACGATACTCATTCATCCCCTGCAACTCCGTCCAATACCAGCTTTAATCAGGGATATACATATTCAACGCAAAAACCTGTAGAGCTGAAACCAGTTACTAAGCAAAATAAGAGGTATTTGACGAACTCAAATTTTATATTCTTATCTTAATTATAGAAAAGCTCTTGCTGGACAACGCAAACCGTGTAATTGCACTAAGTCCATGTGCCTCAAGTTGTATTGCGATTGTTTCGCAAATGGAGAATTTTGTAAGGACTGTAATTGCAAAGATTGTAGAAATAATCTGGATTTCGAAGCCGATCGCACTAAAGCTATTAAACAATCATTGGAGAGAAATCCAAATGCTTTTAAACCTAAAATTGGTACGTCAATTTCTTATTTTCGCTTTTTACATGTATAGGTGTTTCGAAACAAGGTGCCAGCCTGCAAGAAGTTGAAAGATTGCATCAGAAAGGCTGTCATTGTAAAAAAAGTGGCTGCCTGAAAAATTACTGTGAATGTTACGAGGTTGCTGAATATATGCTTTAAATGCAGCAGTTTAGGCAAAAGTTCCTTGCACGGACAGATGTAAATGTAAGGGATGTCAAAACACTGAAGCCGATCGTGTTGCAAGATATAAAGACAAGTAAGCAAAATACCACAATATTTATTAGTGTTAGGCTTCCTGGATCTACACTTCTTGGCACCTTATCAGGAGCTGGGTTACCGACTGCTACTACAAGGACAAGAACAGGGAACGAATCTGATAGTGATAGTGAAATTGAACCAGAGTCTAACGACCCGCGAGGGTAATTTAAAAAAAATAAATTTTGAAATCTAGTTCAGTTATCCTTGGTTCTACATGACTGATGAAGTAGTCGACGCTGCAACAATGTGTATGGTGGCTCAGGCAGAAGAAGAAGTTTGTATTTTTTAAAGGAACAGTGCAAGCGAGAAAAGTACGTGAGCCCAACTGCGCCCACGCCGCATCGAAAATGTCTGCGTACGTAAAAATTTTTTTCGATGAAATTTTATTTTTTTTATTTTTATTGAGATTTCCAATGTTTCTTTATTTTATAGGGTCTGCCTATGTATAAAAGTTATTAGCAACATAAAGTTTAAAAAAAATGAAGCAGAAACTGTAAAATACAAGGAAAACGAAAATTAATTTTTCAGTACGTAACGACATTTTCGTGCAGGCCTCAGCGCAGTTGTGCGCACGTATTTTCTCACCTGCACTGTCCCTTTAAAAGACAAATACAGTAATTTTAGCTAGCGAAACCGGATAAACCCAGTACAGAAGAATTGGAGCGCGAGGTTCTTAGAGAGTTTGGCAGATGTTTACAACAAATAATCACGAGTAGCGGTGTAATCCCATCTGTATAAAAGCGCATAATTATTCCTTTGCAGTGTATGTGCAAAATAAAATCTTACATGTTTCTTACCAGCTGTGTGATTCTCTGTTCGATACCTTAAATTGTCTCATCTATTTTGTATTTTCTAGTTAATTTAGTTACATGTCGCCTAATGATAATGCGTTCATGGAAGAAGCATTTTGTTTAGCAGAAGAGGCCTTATTACAAAATGAAGTCCCTGTAGGATGCATTTTCGTTTTTAATGGCCAAACAGTAATTTATAACACTGTTAATTTTTGAAAATTTTATTTAGATAGGAAAAGGCCGTAATAGAAGTAACGAGACACGAAATCCCACAACTCATGCAGAAATAACTGCCTTGAGAGATATGGAAAAAATGATTCCAAATTTAACTAAAGTTTGTTTTCACTCTTACTTCTTATATGAATGTAGATTCTGCCTGAAACAACATTATATGTGACATTAGAACCATGTGTAATGTGTGCCGCTGCTATGTATGAATTGGGTATAAAGAGAATAGTCTATGGAGCTGAAAACGACCGTTTTGGAGGTATTACAAGCATCGGTGATAAAAGCAAATATAAAAGAACCACTGACATAGAGGTATATTTAGTTATTATTATTTCTGATACTTATTTTCTGTAGATTTGCGGCCTAATACAGGCCGAACGCTCCATTGCATTATTAAAAAAATTCTACGAACGTGAAAATCCTTATACACCAGAAGAAAAAAGATTAAAAAAACATAAATTTTGCGTGATTTGTTGATTTTCCCCGGGATGTACCCATTGATTTATCTTTTTTATACTTGTTGATTTTTTATAGTCGGTTTCCAACTCTGGGGGAAACGGGCGTTGTAGGACCACTTGAAAATCAGGCAAATATTTCGAATTTTCATCGGATTCAAACGCGCGCGTCTTGAGGTCCCGCAGCGCCCGTTTCCCCCAGAGTTGGAAACCGACTATATAAGCATATTAGTTGCAGAAATAATGAGTCTCTCTGTGTTGTCTTCTGTTTGCCACAGGTTGGGTAATGCGAAAATATTCTCGCATTCCAGAAAGGTGTTCCAAACACAAACGAGATTTTTCATTAAGGTTTGCTTTCAGATTTTTTGATTAATTTGTTTTATATAGCGCAATTATGGAGATAACAAAGATTCAATGTATTACGTAATGAGTTTAGGAGTAGTTGCAATTGGTGTTACTTTTATAGCTATTCCCGCATATAGAATATTCTGCGAAAAAACTTCATTTGGAGGACTTACTCAAGTATATTTTTTAATAGCTATCGTAATATATTACAGATTGCAAAAGACTTTGAAAAAATTGCAAATATGAAAAAAGTGGAAGATCGTTTAATTCGAGTGCAATTTAACTCCGATGTGCCGTCTAGTATGCGTTGGGAATTTAAACCACTCCAACACGAAGTACAGTGAATAGCAAAGTTGATCCATCATTATTTTAGATATATGTACATCCTGGAGAAACAGCTCTGGCTTTTTATTCTGCTCGCAATCCTACCGACAGACCGATTGTTGGAATTTCAAGCTATAATTTAACACCATTTCAAGCAGCTTATTATTTCAATAAAATTCAGTGCTTTTGCTTTGAAGAGCAAATTCTAAATCCTGGAGAACAAGTATGTTAAACATTTCTATTTTCGTGTCAAACAAGCGACTAACTTTGTTTTCACCACCATTATTTAGGTAGATTTACCGGTATTTTTCTACATTGATCCTGATTATGCCAATGATCCTAACTTGGAATATCTTGATAGCATTCTGTTGAGCTACACTTTTTTCGAAGCAAAATCAGATTTGAGACTACCAAGTCCATTTGATCCTAACAACAGACCAAACGTTAGTTTTAATTATCTCTAGAAGTAACGTTTCTCGTTCAGATCCAAGGTAACAATGATTTCCCTTCAGCTCAATCCTCGGTTACGACAAATGTAGCGTAGATTATTTGAAAATTTTTAATTTATTAAATTAGGTCGTATAAAATGATTATTTTTTTCTGATTGAGATATCAATGTTATATCTTTTATTTACATTTATTTATTAATGGTGTTTTAATTCTATGAGAAATTACAGATGAATAAAAGGAAAATGGATAATGCAGCAGAACCTTCTGTAAATCAAGGTATTTTTTTAATTATAAATTATTTTCTGTAATGACAATATTGTTTGCATTCTGTATTTACTTTAAACGTTTACGTTTCAGATTCTTCTAAAAGGGCCAAACAGTTTCATTTCAATGAAAGTTGCCCGATTCTTAAGGAAATTACTAATTCCCCCAGGATTGAACCACATTCAATTGAAGAATTCGAGTATTTATTTGTATATCAATTGTAATTGTTTAGAATGCCAAAACTCAAACGAGAAGACGAAGTTAGAATTCCAGAGTCGGATCCCGTTTTCGTAGCTTCAGGAATATCGTCTTCCGTGCCTAATACTCCAGCAAAAAAATCCTACACGTAAATTTACATTAGTATGTCAATTATGAGATAGTTTGTAGTTCAAATAGAAGGAGTGGATCTCTGGAACCCCAAGATGCGAAAACATTTGATGACCATCAGTTAATTCGGCAACCATCCATCGAAATTATTGATGAACCGTTTGTTTTGTATAGTATGCATACAGTTGTTTCCAGGAAAGAAATCAATCGTATTCCCGGAACTCTTACCGATGCGCGAAACTTCCTTGCCCATGCGAAAAACATAAATTGGATGAAACCAAAAAGTTTGGAACCTGTAACTGATTATTTTTTTTTCTTCAGATGCATTTGTCGAATTGAATGGTGCTCGTTTGTGTGGATTTTTCGATAACCTCAAAATTGATGATGAGTTATTCATTACAGACAGGCCAGAAGGCTAGTTCTCTTTTATCATTGATAACTTGTGAGTGTGTAGAGAGAAGCATTACATATAAATTCCAAGATGATCTTCCTGAAATGACTACATGCTGTAGATACAGGGAAGGAAGATACGCTATTTGGAGGTACAGTTTCATTTTTAATGTCCCAGTGTATTGTAGGGATGATCCTAAACAAGATGAGATTTATATTGTTCACGTCACAAATGATGAACATTTTCCATCTGTACAGGTGAGAATTTGGTCTTCTTATAAATCCTGAAAAAAATGCGCAGTACATTATATTGTTTCATTATTTCCTGCTTTTCTTTGAATTAAGGTAATTGGAGATCGTATGGAGCACATACTTTATCACTTGGCTAAGAAAGACCATGTACTGCTGAAACAATTACTTCCTAAACAATACTCGTTTTCAAAAATTCAGCGTGAGATGCATGCTGCTGTTAAACAAAGAAGTCGAGAGAAGGTATACATACAATGATGCCTTATAATCCGACATACATTTAGCTTGGAGACGTACCTACCGGAGTAGGCATTTGGGTTCCTCTGGAGGAAAACCAAGCATACTTTAACATTGGACATGGCGCAGAGTTAAAGAAAATTATCACGCAAATTGGCGAAGACATCAAAGCACTTCGTATGTCCGCTGAAAATCAACTGTTTGAGGTGTACGCCACTATTGATGTAGGTTGATTTAAATGTTTTCATTTTTACAAGTTCAGCTTGCAAATGAAGACGGTTTATTCGGAATGGGCCTAGAATTAGGGCATTGGCTCTGGATGGCCAATTATCGCTCTCTAATGGATAAAGCTAAAGAATATCTTATTGCCGCTTATACATATTTGGGAAGAGATGAATACGTGAATATTGTGGAAGAACGCTATTCAAAGAAAGAAGAAATTTGGAAGAAACACGATTTCAAAAGTCTGCCTCGTCATTTACGATATTCGATCTCACTTAATGATTGTGGACCGAAATACCTCACCAGAGGCCAGTTAAAGAAACTTTAGTACCATTTGGTGTGTATCCATGGTGTTAATTCAATTTTGGTTTACGGGTTCTGTTGTTTCTGAGCATGCTATAGAATAAAACTTCCTCGCAAAGCATCAAATATAAGCGTAGCGGGTATATACCGTATTGCAACTTATTTGTCTTGTTCATTTTTTTCTGTAAGAAAATTTAGAATGCAGAAAAGAAAAGCGGAAGATCAGCCAATTACAGCTAAACGTATAAATCATTTCATCTGCTGAATTTTCATTTTATTTTCAGATGTCCAAAAGAAAATGGTGCAAACCAGTCTTGCAAATGTGATATTAGGAAAAAAGGCTGATAAACCCTTGAAAACTGTAGAACTAACAGGAAATTTGAAGAAAACCTTGAGGTCAAATAAAATTACGTATGTGCTAGCTATATTTTATATTTTGCGATATTTTAGACCGAAATTGATAGAAAAAGGGCCGAATTACATTCCTGGAACTTTATCTGATATACGCTCTTTTTTTGCTTTTGTCAAGGAGATAAATAAAAATAATCCTTTAGGTATGACACAATCCTTGGCGTTAATTCCTGTTTAGAGGCATTCTCTGAGCTCAAAGGCGCAAAGTTATGTGGTTATTTCGAACGTATTGATAATGAAAAAGCAGGAATGGATGGTAACTTTTTTCTTGTATTGAATATTTATTCAATATTTCAGAAAATGAGACACTATTACATTGTAGATATCCTACAGATCTTCCTGAAATGATGACGTGTTGTGCATATAATGATGGACGGTATGCTATTTGGAGGTACAATGACTGTGTTTTGTTATTATGTTTTCAGAGATGACCCACAACAGAGCGAAGTTCTTATAGTACATGTCCCAAATAAGGACCATTTTCCTTTTATAGAGGTATTTTTATGCGATTTGACTAATTTGGATTTTTAAGGTAATAGGAGACAGAATAGAACACATTTTACTCCACTTGGCAGGAAATAGCAAAATTGATAAATTTTTACCTCCAAATACGGATATCAACGAGTTGAAAAAAACAGTTCAAGCCGTGATAGAAACGAGAAAAACAACAAAAGTAATACGGCTTAGATTTCTTCTAATGATTATTCTTAGTTAGGAGATTTGCCAAATAATGTTGGAATTTCTGTTCCTGAAAGAAATGGTATTGGTTACCGTGAAATTGGTGAAACTTCAACAGAATTGAGAAAAATTCTTACGACAATTGGAAGTAGCGACAATTATACCCTTAGGAAGAAAGCAGAAGACAGACTGACCGAATTGTGTGCTTACGTTACTGTAATATACCATTTTAGTTATAATATCAATTATATTTCAGATGGCTAACGATGAATGTGATTTTGGAATGGGATTGGAGTTGGGACATTGGCTGTGGCTAGCAAATTACCCCAGGTGCCCTATTTATTTATTTATTTATATGAATATTTTAGGTTGAATAAAAAAGCCAAACAACTTTTGATTTGCGCCTATAATTTACTTGATCGAGACGATTACTCCGCTATTGTTCAAAGCCACTTTGAGAAGAGGGAAGCGGAAGCGCAGCTAAAATTGGAAGAAAATTTCCAAGCTGCTGCTCAAACATTGAACAAAACTATTAACAGTTGAGATTCACTTATGTCCTGTACTTTATGCATTTATTTCGATAAATAAAAATACTGCAGTATTTTTAGGAATTATTTCTCTCAACGAAAATGGTAATTGGATTTTATTAGGAATTTCAAAAGGGATAGTTCACTTTTATCTAGAGAAAGCACAGATAAATGAGGAGGAGATTTGACAAAGAGCAAAATATAACAATTATAACCTAAAACCGGGGTTTAAGGTGGAATAAGCTCCTTGGGGAAAAGGGCACAATTGGTTCATACTAAAATTTGAAAAACTCTAAAATTTGTTGGCAGCCCAAAGGAAAGACATAGCGAGAGTGAGGAGATATCCATAAACTGAGCACGAGCAAGTCATCTGTCCCTTGGGGCATCGACGATCGCAAACTTCACCACCAAAACCTTCTGGGCACATGCATCTACAAAAATATTAAATTTTAAATGAATGGCTTACCTTCCATCGACCAATTCAGCTCCATTCTCACAAGATTTCACAACATCACAGTTTTCGCCCTTGTAATGGCGTCCGCATTTGCAATGGTCGGTGCCATTGTTGGCGAAACGAAGGTCCTGTCCTAAAAATGGAATGGTTTGTATAGGAAATGTGGCTACCGAAGTTTGTCTTTCTCCAACAAGCAAGTCTGTCGCAATATCGGCCATCCCAGGGAACCTAAATATTGGAATTCAGTTGATTTTTGTGGCTGGACACCTTGCAAGTACACTCAATCTCCTTTGCCCCAACGGCCAGTTCTCCATCATGCTGACAGACGTTCTTCGTACACCTGAAATTCGATATATTACATCAGTTCAAAAAAACGATTTCTCACACTCCTCGGAAGGTGGAATATCCTTGCGGACATCCATGAAACTCATTGCAGATGGCTCCCATGTAATGTTTTTTGCAGACACATTTGCCATTTTGCATCTCCGCATGAACTGTAACAAATTCCTCATTTAATATGACCAAGTCAATATCAAAAAAAGGTGACCGATTTCAAGTGTCATCTACTTTGAATAGACTTCCGTACCTCGCAAGTGTTTGCACTTGTATGCCTCGTACTCTGCTTGTTTGTCCTCGTCAGTGTCCTGCCACATTGAACATTTTTCCAGAGTTCCATTCATAATTCCAAGTCCAAAGTAAGAATCATCTCCACATGATCCAATGGGAATATCACTAAAAGACGAGCTGAGGTCATCGGGGCAAAGATATTTACCTCATTCGAACGAGGAATTGACCCGTATGATCTTTGAGTTTCGGCCTTTCGGCGATGACCGTTGCCAGGGAGGCGAGAAAGAAGAGCTTCAAGAGCATCTTCACGGCTGTTGGCACTGTGTCTTATCGAAGTTTTTCGTCTGAAGACAACGATGTTGACAGCAGAAGAAGGAACAGTAAACAAGAGAGACAAAGAGGACACAGTTAGACAGCCAAAAGAAGAAAAAGAGAGCAATCAGAGAGCTACGCACACTTGTAATCAAATACACAACGGATGCGGCAAAAGGGAGGCCGATTGGCCAGTGAAAACGGGGTAAAACGAGGCGATGCATGGAGCAACAAACACGCGAATTGGCTTAGAGGGGCGCGAGTCTAATTAAAGGAGTTGCTACTGGTGGAAATGATTGTATAGGCGGGAAATGGCCAGTTGTTGGTCCAGCTGGAGAGAAATGTATCGAGGGAGAGAGAGGTCAGCCATTTGAGACACCATTTTGGGGGACAAATTGAAACAAACCGGTCACTCAACTGCTTATTAAGCGGCACCCGACAACACGCAAAAGAGGAGTGAAAGTTGCAGACGAGGCGACGCAATGGCAGAGGATTACGCGGAAAAAAATGCAGAGAGGAGAGACCCTTTTAAAAAGAGAAAGATCACGAGAGGCACGTGTCGAGCAAAAGAAAAAAAGGATTGTAACAAATGCGGGGAATGAGCACTGTTCGGGGATATCCGAGAAATATCACGTGTTCATTTTGAGGCTTGGGTCAACATGACACGCAAAAGCAGACAACATCCGGGAGGAGAACTGAGGCCAGCAAGAGAAGAAGGAGGAGGAGACAATTACCGATAAGATTGGGGGCGTCAAATATTCGGAGTATCTACAAAGGAGTCGGCATGCCTTTTGTTGATTAGACGAGAGGCCAGTCCCTCGGGGGACATCTGCAGACAACTTCTGTAACCCGACACGACCAACATCTGTATATTTATTGGGGTCGACAAAGAGTTCTAAGGATTACCGAGATAGAAAGATAAAAGACAGAAAGGGAGGATAAAACAAACAAGTATAGCCCTTGAGGGACTCAAAATAAGCTTCTGGAGAGGCTGGGAGGATTGATCGGGGGGACGACGAGGAGGCGACTCCGCCCAACTTGTTGACAAGCAAAAGCAAAAAACGGCGAGGCAAAAGAGACGACGACCAAGAGGATGCGCGAGCTGTCAATAGAGCGAAACTGTTGACGAGGGTCGACCGGGTGGGTACTCCTCCTTTCTCTCCGTAAACACGCGGCCATATCTCTTTCTCTACGAAAATTGGCTTTGTTGTAGGGAGGCCATAAATAGACGCTGGATGATCTCTCACTTATGATCCATAATCCGGCAGTCTCTCACAATATATAAAGGGAAAAAATACGGGACAGGTGTAACCCGATGGGGATAAAAGAAGCCGTTGCCATAGAAAACAATTAATTGACAAGGAAAGTCAACAAATTCGACTGCAAGAGGTCGGCCCCGTGATTGAGGAGCTGTCGAGGGAGGCCACTTCCGCCGTCGCCTTCTACTAGTAATTCGTACTGGCCGACTTTATGGCCACGTTCCCTCCGCCTGAATTACGAGCACAAAAACAACCGCCGACGGGTGGATTTTATGAAAACGCCTCTGAATTGATGGCAGGTTGCCAAGCAGCCGGGGGAGCTATCAACTGGCAGAAGTTGAAATAGACAGAAAACGAACGAAACCGGAAACAGATGGCGTGAGTTGAGATCTGGCTCGTTTCGCAGATGTTCGTGGGCTCTTTATGAGTGCCGAGTGCTGATAATTGAGCCTCGAGGGAGTTTCTCTGTTTTTGGACTTTTTTTGTGGTGAAACGAACGAAACAATGCATAATGGATTGGGGGAGAGGAGGGATACAAACGGCTGGAAGAATAACAAACGAGAAGGGGGACAGATAAGGCGAATCCGTCATCTCGGGGTGGCACCAACTGTGATTGACAGCCCTTTTTGGCCATGTCTTTACATATCTCAAAAGGTAGCAGAGGATAGAAATAACCCATAGGGACAGCCGGTGTGGCTAATCCGGGACGATCTGTGCCCGGATAGCCATATGCGGTGGGATGGCCGCCTCTGCTCTTCGCACACTCATTCACAAATAAAATTATGGGATTAGAGCCCACGTGAGAGGGAGAGTCTTCTTCTTCTGATTTAAAGAAAGGTGGTGTCCTCTATTGAATGTCCGTGTCTGAGTCAGAATGACACGTCGTCTCTTATGTGATTAGACGGGGAATAATACATCTGGAGTCATTTTCATTACGAGGTGACAAAAATGGAGAGAACGAGGACATGTCGTCGAGCTCATAATGACTTGTTTTGGAGACAACCAGCTGCCATATGCTGCTGCTAATCAGAGTTGGCAATTATGCCAGCAGGTGGAGAGGAACACTGTCCCTCCTGGCTATAATTAAAGTTGGCTACAATCTCTGGATATAGGAGAAAGGCCGAATCGACCGAGCCTGTAATTGGAACTGACATCTGCCGATTATTACCAGGCGCCGTCTGATGCGACGGGATTGACAGGTGATCAACACATTCACACTTCTAAATCGAGAGAGAGAGAGAGAAAAGTCGGTGGGTGGGTATATTTAGAAGGTCGACGGGGGATGTCTTCACGGCTCATTGAGCCCGTTCGAACCTTTATTAGGACATAAAGCAGCAAAATGAAAGAGGAGCAAGACCCGTTTACAAGTAGCTCGGCAAGGAACGACCCGGCTCGATCATCTGGAGACTAGCACCACAAATTGTTTTGTAAGGAGACATCTGAAATTATGACGGTGGGCGGATGAAGGAGACCAACCATCGGAGTCCCTTCCAAGTCATCGACGTCGTCAATATTCCATGATCTTTCTGCTATCTGCAAAAAAAAGAACTGAGTGGGGAAGAAGACGGACGACAAACCGATTGGTAGCCAGTCGACGTCTTTTGATCATATTCATCCGATTTCTTCCTCCAATTAAACACTCGCTTGTATTCTTTTTGATACTTTTCCTAAAATTCCATCAGATTCACAAAAAAACTAGAAAAAGTCACATTGAACAGGCCGTAAATGATTGGATTGAGACAGGAATTAGACATGGCCAGCCAATGAGAACAGAAAAAGAAGACATTGATATATTTCCAGGCATTGATTTCTGGGCGAACTTCATTGAGCAGGAGATAAGTCTCAAGAGGAAGCCAGCAAAGTGAGAAACAGGCCACCACAATTATCAACTGAAAAAACTCTCAATTTCAGTCAGGCAGAAGCTAACCATATTGATGACCTTTCGATTGGAATGCTCTCCTGGGACCGACCCTTGGGCGGGAACAGCTGACCAAATCTAATACAAAATATTCAAAAGTATGCCACCAAACCTTGACAGCAATCATAACATATGCCGTGTCTAAAATAATCATAGGAACAAAATAGTGGATGATGGTCTAAATGGTTTTTCTAAAATAATCATCATCATTTGATGACAGACCAAATAAATATTGTATCCCTTCCACCAATCAGCTTCCGCATAGACTGGACGACACTGAAACAGGGCTGGACTCGCGGACGACGACTTACTTGGGAGATGGTCGAGTTGTCACTGGGATCTGTCAATTTGTAGACATCGTGGAATAGGCCATGAGGAAGGGAAACAATGCCAGCTACGACCCAGATACAGATGACCAATGCTCTGAACGGGCGAGTGGGAGGAGGCTGTTGGAATCTACTGGGCATTTCGAGATGACATCCGGGAACTGGTCTTGGGAAGGAACGTTGTCCGAAATTCATGGAGAGCCGACGCGGTGAGGGTAAAGACGGAGACGGACAAGGAGACAGTCTCTGAGAATGGGACAATTTGACAGAGAGAACGTGGCAGAAACCATTCCTGAAAGGACTTTTGATACTCGCCGGAGGTGAGACGGAACCTGGAACAGAGCCGCCTGAAATTTGAATGGGATGGCGAATATTCCCGTGAGGAGATCAGCTAGCGCCAAATTGATGATTAACATGGTTGTGAGGTTGCGTGTCCTGTCAAACAATCAATTATCTGACCCGATTTAATGGATACCGTAGTCGCCTCAAGGTGACGAATATGACGAGGGAATTGCCGACGACGGCGAGGATGGCGATGACGGCATACAGGAAACACCAGAAGACCTGGAAATAACCCCTCGTCTCATGGATAATCCCAGTCGGAGAATCCATCTGCCCCCGGTTCCCAGGAGTATTTTGCATTGAGTTAGCAGACAGAGACAACTCATTTGCAAACTATTTGGCCCATTACCCCGCATATCTGAGATTGGTCGGACAGACACCCGGAAGACATCTTCCACTTACCAACTCGATCAACGACAGCTCATACAATTCGACGTCATCTTCATAATCCATTGACAGGAAATTCTCCTCGGCACTCATCGGAGCAGTTTTTGAGTGTCAATTGCTGGAAATTCTTGTTGTAATTGGAGGAGAGGCGGCAACAGACAAACGACGTAATTAGCCAAAACAAAATGTATAATGTATAGAGGGAAACCCTTTGACACAAGAAACAGACACATTTCAAAGATTGAGACAACCTCGCAAGTGTAAAAAGAAGATTTGGATAAAGAAGAAATCAACAGAGGAGGAAGTATGACATGGAAGACGATTTGCAATGTTACAAACGACGCGGCCATTTGGAAGAAAACAGAAAACAATCTTAGACGACTCGTCTAACTGACTGAGTACAGCCAACGGAAAAAAAACTGTTAGAAAAAAAGAGGCCAAAGGAAGCCAAAGTTGGCATGTCGCGTGGACGAATGGCGGCGGATAATCGTAAATTAGACGTTTGGAAGGAAAGGTGCCAAGAAGGCGGATGAGGAACGAAAAAGGTAAAAGGACTAAAGAGAGGTCGAAGGCGGGGCAACGGGGACCACCACCAAATTGAAAAGAAGAAGAAGACGATCACAGGCAGAAAATGAGAAGGGATCGGTTGATTTGTGGCCACAATAGCTCTCAGACTCGGGTCCGGTTACCTGAGATTGGGTTTCTTTGGATTATAAGAGAGAGATCAAGTCTTCTTATCCTTAGCTCTCCACGTGAGAATTGGCCGGCGATATTTGGCTTGGGTGGAAATGAACGGAAGGAGACAAACTTTTGAAGAAAAGGGCGGGAAATAAGCAAATCTGTTTGGAAGAAGACACGACGACATAAACGGAAATGCCACCAGTTTATAGTTTTGGCAGGAGCCGCCGTCCTAAGAATTTGCTTCGGTCTGATTGTGGGGAGAATAATTCATGGCGATATTCCGGGGAATGATGACCGGGTGAGAAAGTAGCCGTCAGCGAATGCGTCAGTCAGGTTTAATGCCACAAGTAAAGAGACTCATCGCGTTACCATGAGAGGAAAAGGCATAAAAATGACGACAAAACGGCACTATTTTCAATGGCTAGACAAGAAAAAGGAAGTCGAACACCTTCGAGCAAGAACACATTAAAAAGAAAAAAAAGAAGACAAGCGACACTAACTGAGAATGAAAGAAAGTCAATACGAAGAGAAAACAAGTTCAGCAAAACTCAAAAGAAAGCTACGGCCGAATATTTCTGAACGGGGGCGGATATGCAATTTGGAAGTCGAAGAGCACAACAAACGACTAGAAGAATTTAACAGAAGGATTCTCACATATTCGGGAAGAGACCTCATTAGGGCGAGAGCCTGATCCTGGATTGAGCATGAAAAGTGAGACTGGGAAACGAACGACGAAAGGGCGAGAAGGATCAGAATGGAGAATAGAAAATCACGACAAATTGTGGGAATGCCCTTTGGAGTCGACCTCCAGGGAAACGAGTTCGACAAACAAATTGAGCAGAGTACTTTATGCAACACAATTTGATATCTATTATTCCGTGTTAGAGGAAATGTCGAAGGAGAACATTTGCAGGTCGACCTCGTCGATTACCTGCCATCGGCCATTTTTCACTGTCCCGATTGCCTCCTTGGTTTCTTCTTCGTCTCTATTGCTCCTGTCGATGGCTATTTCTTTTTTTCCCTGTTCCATCACGTCTTTTTTCCTATCTTCTGTCTTTCTTTCTATCATTTCTGTCGTCTGTTGGACATTTTCCTCGACACTCTGTTTAGACGCGCTTTTACTGCTCGCTGCCTTGGAAGATTCGACGGTGGTTGCTGCTACAGGAGTCGTCTTCAATTCCTTCGTCACGGGAGCTTTCTTTTCTGGCGGGCTCGTCTTTTTTCCACATAATTTGCCTTTCTTCCAAAGAAATAGGACAACTGCTCCAATGGCGACGGCTGCAACCACGAAGACAATTATGAGGATCCAAATCCAGGTCTTGGAGCTCGTCGGGGCTTCAGTTGGAGTTTCTTCGGTTGTCGTCGATTCGACCGTCAAAGCGGTAAGAAATAAAATAAAGACCGCCCAGGTGAAGAACATCCTTGGGAAATAAGAAAAACAACAAACCCTATCTCTCTTGTGTCAGATAAGCCTTGTCCAGACCAATCAATGTTATTGCCCTTCCTTCTCCTCGTCGTTGAGGTTTATTCTATTAATTGGTGTCATGAGCCGTCCCAAATCGTGAATCCCAAAATTATTGGAGGACAGTTTACTCCGACAGAGTATGTCCTCCGACAGAATATAAAATTTGCCATAGAAATTTTACTTTCCAAGTGGCGGTTGTCTCTCTGACTGACGATGGTTTCGGAATTTTGTGTGGAGGAACAGTCATCGATGACCATTGGATATTGACAGCCGCCCATTGCACCGGGTTACAGTCTTTTCTTCTTTTTTTTTGCTAATTCTCTGCAGAACTGATCCAAATAAGTTGTATGTCCTCTTGGGTCTGTCTTCTCTCTCAAGTCCCCAACACACTTTGAGACCGCAGAGGTTTTTTCGGCATCCTGGCTTCAATGAAGCGACTGTATCCAATGACATCGCTTTGATTGAGGTTGGTTAGGTTTTTCCCTTTCAATTTGATTCCTTTTTCAGATAAAGACATCCCTATACAATAAAGGGGCCACTCCCGTCTGTATTACCCAAGACGATTCCTCTCTAATTTCCAGTAGTCAAAAGGCAATTGTGGCTGGTTTTGGATTGCATATTGGTATCTCCTCGACCCTGCCAAATTTATCCTTTTCTAGTAAATTCTACCCCAATCGGTTCAGCTGACCTTGTCTTTCTCAGTAAAAGTGACCAACTCCTGTCGACGAGTATTCCCCTAATTCCTATCGATCAATGCAGGTGTCGTCTTTCCCTCTCTCTAATTTTATTTCCAGCATGGATTGGAGGAGACTCTCTTTAGGGACTGTTCTCTTGTCTGACAGGCAGCTTTGTGCGGGAGGAATCATGAAGGGCACCTCTTCCGTAAGTGTTTCAATTATTTGTCACCTACCCATTTCAGGGTGACAGTGGCGGGCCGCTCCTCGTTCGTGACAAATATGGACGGTTAATCCAAGTCGGAATAACATCTTTCGGTGCTTCGGGTATTGTCGGCATGCTCAATCAGGCATTGTATCCAGGTATGTTCTTTTCTCCCTCAATGCCCCTTTCAGGAGTTTACACCCGCGTGTCAGCCTATTCTGATTGGATTGATCTCGTCACTACTTCCACCGCTTTTTCCGTCCCTTACCTTTTGTCATTTTTAACTCCAATCATAATATTTTTCTAATCTCAATGCAATTCGATTATTTGACTCATTTTCTTATGAACTTGTGTTGCCCAGTCCCGAGAATTTGCTTCAAAAGTTCATGTGGCGAACTTTCCATTGAGGAGATCAAGTGACGGATAATAGGAGATATTCTTCCCCCGCTAGCTATTGACAGGATGTGCCCGCCATTACCTGTCCTACACTAATTTCCGAGGCCGGTCCCCTCATCTCCTGTCCCTTCCAGTCGCCCCAGATCATTCCGGCCAGCTATGTCCTCGCCTTGTACTCCTCCCAATCCTGATCGACTCATAAAAAGATTTTACATGGAAATAGATCAACTGAAGGAGGAAGTTTATGTAACCCGCGAGCGGACCAGTACAACCGCTGCTGAGTGAGTCGACTCTTTATAACTCGACTATTTTTTAGATTACTCAAGTACGTGATGGAACACGAGAAGGCAGATCCGCTGGTAAACGGACAAGCCAGCTCCAATGGCCCATACGTCGAGAAGAAGCAATGCGGCATCCTCTAGCCAGTTGGGCATACGAATAAATTCTGTTGACAAAAAAATGGGCTTGCAGTGCATTTATTTGAGTATTAGTTAGTGGGGGGTGGCTAGAAGATAGCCGGGGCGGAGCGGGACTTGTACTTGGCCAAAGGGACAGGATTCTTGATGACATTCGCCTTCTGATCTCCCTTGAGAGACGAAGTCTTCTTGACGTTCGGCTGGGTCGAAGTCGTCTTCTTGATGGATTCGTGAATCTTGTTGGCAACTTTGGCCATTAGGAGTTGACGGAGGGTGGCCACAGAATGTTCTCCCTGGCGGACGGACACCGGCTCTACAGTCGTCGTGGTCATCTCCGAAGATCTATCCGATTGTGAGGTCGACATCGAATCAGAATGGGAACAGGATGAATTCGTCTCCGCCTTGTCGACAGCCAACGTATTCTCGATGTCGGCGGTGACTTCCCGGGTGTCTTCCCTGCCGATGACTTTCTCCTTTTGATCAGGACTGGCCAGTTCCAGCTCAGTTTGGGTTTTCATCTCTGCGGAGCAGCAGACTGCGCGAAGGATGGCTCTGATCCATTCATCGGCCTCTCCTCCGATGACAGCTAACGTCACATTTCCATATTTCATTTTAATCTCGATACAAGTGCGTTTCACTCCAATTTGGAGACTCTTTTTTGTCGAAGATTTCACTTTCAAAGCATCCGGGAGATTGACGACGTAGCCATAATCTTCGCGGAAGTAGATGATCATAAAACCTTGTTGAGTCACGGTCACAGAACGAGATTTGACAGTTGAAGCCCGGCCGAAAATGATTCCCTATGATAATTTTATTATTCTTTCAATGAGAGTACAAACCTTTTGTTTGATAACTGTCAGTACCATACCCGAAATGGCCTTATCTTCTTTGGAAACTCGCCATTTGTTCTGAGGAGGCAAAGCCACCATCGAGTCCTTGCAGAATGTACGGCTAATATCGAAAATCATTGGATTCGCATCCTTGGCCATGTCAGTCCGTCCGGGGAGGTGATGTTAGTAGAAATGGGGCTAATTGAAAAAAAAACAAAGAAAGATAATCCCTTCTTAGACTTGATATTACATGCAATCTAAAATTTAGATGCTATTGTCGACTATTAGTTGAAGGATATACAAGGATAAATAAAACTTTCATTAGAGAAAAAAATGTAAAACATGTAAATATAATTATATAAACAGTCGTTAGATAATGCCAGCTCGTTTCATTTCTTCGTCTAAATCTCGCAGGTTCCTCTCAAGCATGTCAACTTCGTCTGTTCGTCCAGCAGCTGCAGCTTGAGTTAGATAACTGAAAACTACGCTTGTCAGCTAAAAATTTTTTCACCTTCGAATAATATCACGCTGTAATTTCAATGGATGTTGGTTATCAAATACTTCAGCCGAGGGTTGTTGATTTCTATAAAAACAATTATGGGATTGTTTATATTCATTAGTACGCAGAAGGTGTCCATCCCTCTTCAGCGGGTTTTCTTGTCATGGGGCTACTTTGGTTGGAATTTGACGGAGTTAATAAACTTGTAGAAAGATTCTAAAAATGGATAATAAGCTAGATAAAATACCTGCAGTGTAAGGAGAGCCATATACCGAATATTTTTTCTCAACTGAATCTCTTTTCGAAGCATGCCATTTTGTTCACATTCTACCACAAGTTTTTTGCTGCAATTATCATAAGGGTTATACATGCAATTATATTACCTTATTTCATCAATGGCTTTCTGTTTTTGGAGTACTGCATTTTTCAATTCTTCGGCTGCTCGAATTGTATAAATTTTTTCACCGTTTCAAAAAAAAAGATATTGTAAAGGTAGCAATTCCACTAATACCTAAGGCTAAAAGCTATTCGAGCATAATTTGGTGCAAGAGCCGAGGCTTCTGCTATAAGCCGATCCATGGCAGCATATTGTTCTACAATATCATGGACTACTGATTGCTTCATCATTTGTTCACGCCGTGAAAGATGTGTTAAACAGCATGGGCATACCCTAATATATTCTTCTGTCTCCTAAAATTTATAGCAAAGTCACAACATTCAAACCTGCTGATTTACAAGATTATTCAAAACAGTTGACACTGGCCGGACTTGCTTAAGAAGTGATCCTATGCGACTTTCGATTGCATTTCCATTTAATCTGCTGATCGTACCCTCCAAGAGCATTTTCATTTTTTCTGTTGTTTTTTGAGTGGCAACTACAAGCATCTGTTTGTTAGAAATCACGTCATTAGCAGTATCACATCCACAAGGGGGGCTTGTTAGCTTTCCTTAAACATCCTTTTCATTTGAAAAGTTACAATATAGCAATTAATTTCTTGCTGCTTATGAACAATCCATAAACGAAACTTACTAGCTAGTATTACAGGCAATGGACGGCTGCAATCGTGGCACATGACTCTTCCACATAATCGACAATGATGTCTTCGACGGGTAATACCGAATTTAACAGCACAACCACGACAAGTAGGCGATTCAGTGTCAGCCGTCCATTCTACTACTGAACGTTCAAAATCTGTTAGAGTTATTAGTGAAAAACTAAGTTTATACAAATGTTGTACCTTTTCTTTTTCCTGGATCACTCGGACACTCGTTCATTATTTTGTCTAATCGTATAATTAGTGAATTGGTTAAATGAGCTGTTTCATTGACGAAGGAATCTCTGCATTTTACAAAATACTCTTTATGCGATCGTTTCACACCTAAAACATATGTAACAGCACAAAAATTACCTTACCTATTTCTCTTTTTATGCGTAAGATGCTTCTATTCGATGTTGCCATTGATTTTAAAGTCTGTAAAAGAGATATTTTAGACGAATCTGACGACCGATGACTTTACACAAGAAAAACAGAAATATAATGCGGAAGATGGGCAAGAAAATAAATATATACAGACTAAACTATCGCTCGTAGCCGGTATCAAAACAGACCCCAAAATTATCCTCAAAGAGATCTATTCCACATAACTTTTACAAATGTTATGATTAAATTGGAAGAAAGAAGGCTGAAATGACATACATGAATGGATAAACATAACCAGCAAAAAAATGACACAAGTGATACAAGGGTATTTTTTGCACCATAGCCATCTGAAGATCATATAGTAATACCAAAAATCTATCTCTAATAATAAAAAAACGTAATGTGTTTTGTTTGTTTGTTTGTCTGTCCAGGCTAAGACTCACGGGGTCAAGGGATCGATCCCTGCCGGAGCCAAAAATTTTTGCTTTTTTGCCAAACGACTTCTCTATGGCTAATTAGTCTTTTTCTTTTTTTTCTTAAGGTTTTCGTGGCAGGACACCATCCAAACGACCAAAGTTCGATCCCGACCAAGACCAAAAGTTTTTGCTTTTTTTGCCAAACGACTTCTCTATGGTTAATTAGTCTTTTTCTTTTTTTTCAAGTGCTCTCTAATTCTTTCGGCAATCGAGCTGAGCCGAATGGTCCGGTTAGGAAGTCACGAACTCTCATTTAAAGGAGTTACAACCCTTTCATGATTTCCAAGGGCCACAACGTTAAATAAGATGTATGTCATTTGATAAGTCTCACAAAAATATGCAAATGTGCCTAATATCAATCGCTGAGGTTATAAAATAAGCGAGTTATGGTACTTCTAAGTATGATACAGTGATCACATCAATTTCGTGCGATCGTGCCGAGTCTCCGCCGCACCCGTAAACTCTCGGCAGCGTGTCGCATCGACTTCTACTGTTGCCTCTTGCGCTGTGGCGTCCAGCCATCTCCTGATTTGCTAAGAGCGTTGATGCTCGAAGAAGCTCTTCAGTTTGAGCAAAGGTGATTTCACCGTTTTGGGTCAACATTTTTTTTCGAGAGCTTCCTATTTGTCGTTTATTCAGCGGTATCTAATTTTATTTGTCATTTCTCTAGGAACCATTTTTTGATCCTTTTCTTCGCGTTTTTGATCTCCACATTTATTTTGAGCATTTTTGTGGGAATAAGGGAATTTCCTTTTCAGACATGAGTAATTACTTTTCACGGGTTCTTATTTCTGATGAAGAGGATGAAATTGTGCACGAGCGCGTGCAGAGAAGAAGAAGCATCCCTCCTTACAGAGGAAGAGAATCCGCTAATAAAGTAAGTTTGTTGTCGAAAACGGTATTACTGGGTTTAAGAGAGGGGCCTCCCAACAGGTAGCCCGTACTTCAAGATTGACAACGGAACAAAGAGGACAGTTCATTGCAGAAGTGCGGCAAGAAGAACAGTAAGACATTCCTCTGCATGAAAATGTAAATTCTAGAGAGTTACTGAGAAGTGCTATCCGAGAGAGGACGGGTTTGGAGGAAGCTGAGGGGCAAATCCGTGAGCTGCGTCAACGGGAAAGGTAAAAGACTTCATTTTGGAATATAAAGCGTTCAGGGACGTCTTACGAGTTGACCGTAATGCAGAATTAAATCAGCGGGCCGTACCGAATGCACCTGTTAGAGGGAGAGTTACTGTTGTCAGAGGGTAAGAGATTTTTATTCATAAGGATTGTATTTTTTTAGCACAGGACGCACATTCCCCGGATCTAATTACATGCGTCGACTTCAAGCAATAGAACAAGCCAGAAGAAACGCTGACGCTGAACGGCAAAGGAACAGGAGAGCTGCTGAAACCACATCACAAAGCCAAATCAGAAGACAAGCGGATACTGCAAGACACGAGCGGACGAGGGCTGAAGAATCAGTTGCTCAGACTCAGGCTAGGATCCAAACAGAAGCCGTGCGACAGCAGCAAAGGAGAGTCCAGGAGACAGCCGATCTGTATAATGCCAGGATACAGGCCGAAACCGCTCGACAGCAACAAAGGAGAGCAGAAGAATCCACAGAACAATACCATGCCCGGATTGAGACGGAAGCCGCTCGACAGCAGCTAAGAAGATCGGAGGAAACAACGGCTCAAAGTCTGGCCAGGATACAAACAGAAGCCGCAAGGGTCCAGGAAAGAAGACAGAATCAAACACCGCAGCAACGAGCTCAAGCTAACACAGCCCGTCGATTGAATACTGCCGGACGCCAAAGGAGAGGGAACGAAGGAGCAGCTTTGGATGGAGACGGATTTACAGTTCCCGACGTACTCGATTTAGGAGGAATGGATGTCGTCTGCTCTAAATGTGGAGCTCTTTTCTTTGAAGGTAAATAGAAATATTCAGAGTGACAAAAGTTATAGGGGAAGCCGCGAGAAAACCGGATGGAAGCTTTAATGTGTGTTGTGGCAACGGAAAGGTCGACCTCCCTCTCTTCGATCAATTTGATGATTACCTCAAAGACCTCTATGAAGGGCGCCATCCTTTGAGCCAGAACTTCGTGGAGAATATCCGCGAATTCAACAATGCTTTCGCCGTCGCCAGTATGAACTGCAAGGTAAATCCTCTCTATAGATTTACAAATGAAGCCATATTTAGATCAAGCAACCACCCGGAAGGGGTCCACAAGTATTTCGCGTTCACGGAGCAGTCCATCATGCCATTGGAACACCTATTCCGGCACCGGGTCAAACCCCAACCTATGGCCAAATCTACCTCCTGGACACGTCTGAAGCCGCCAATGTAAGGATGGGACATCCCTCCAACAAGAAATGTGACCAAAATCTTATGGGGGAGCTAGGAGTGTGGATGGCGACTAATTACGAATACGCTGAGTCCTATGAAATGGTGGGGAAGATCTACAAAGAGGAGTTGGAAAAAGCCAGAAGGCTAAATAAGCCGATGAAAGACATCAGGCTTCTTTTCCACCTTGACAAAAACCTCGACAAACGGCGATTCAACTTCCCTATTTCCAACGAGGTAAATTGACTGTGTCAGCCACTAAATTCTAATAATTTAGGTCGCTGCCGTATTTGTGACCGATGCCGACGGGAATATCCCAGATTGTTCGTATTCCGTCTACGCTAAGCCACCGGGCGGGCAGAGGATGCTCCAGACGATCTATCCAGCCTCTCCGGTAAGATTTCAATTTTATCTGAAGAAATAACACGTTTAGGGACTAAATTCCATGCTCTATCCTCTCCTCTTCCCAAAGAAGGTCCATGATTGGACCACCAATCTTCAACAACAAGGAGGGACAAGAAGGGTTACACTAATGGATTTCGCCAGCTACCTTTTCTCTCGAAGAAATGTCTTCAACCCAATCCATCTGGCCAGAAAATTGTTCCATCAGTTGGCCGTAGACATCTTCATTCGAGTCGAATCACAGCGACTCTATTACATCAGGACTCACCAGGTAAAAGACTATTTTTCAAGCAATAAATAATTTTAGAGTGAGCTTCGAACTGAAACCAGGCAGCACCTGGCCGACCACATTGCAGATGGGGGAGAAGGCGTAGCGGGAATGAGAATAATTCTCCCGGCTTCCTACACAAATTCTCCGCGATTCATGGTCCAGAACTACCAAGTAAAACTCAGTTTCTTTTGTTTTTAAACAGAGAATTTTAGGACAGTATGGCCATAGTTACCAGGTTTGGCAAACCCGATTATTTCGTCACAATGACGTGCAACCCACAGTGGCTAGAGATCACAGCCCACCTCAAGCCAGGACAAACGGCATTTGAAGCGCCGGATCTCACAGCCCGGGTCTTCCATCAGAAGCACGCCACGTTCATGAAGGACATGACGGACCGGAACATTGTGGGCCAAGTCATCGCCTGGATCTACGTCATCGAGTGGCAGAAGCGCGGATTGCCCCACGCCCACATGCTCTTCACCATGGCGGAGGAAGACAAACCGGACACGCCGGAGAAAAGTGGGTTTTAATCTGTAACTTTTGATAAAGCGGGGTTCTTTCAGTTGACCGAGTAATCTCAGCTTCTCTTCCTAATGTTGATGACCCAATGGATCCGCGCTACAACATATTCATCGCTGTGGCAAAACACAATCTACACAGGAAGTGTGGACCCGGTTCGCCGTGTTGGGACCCTGCTAAGAACATCTGCACGAAAGGATTCCCAAAGGGCTTCACGGATGAGACTGTCATCAACGACGACGGCTTCCCCAGCTATTGCCGGCCCAACAACGGAGTGAGAGCAACTGTCCAAGTTGGAAACCGTACCGAGACCTACGAC
This sequence comes from Oscheius sp. DF5033, assembly GCA_964036215.1. NCBI lineage: Eukaryota > Metazoa > Nematoda > Chromadorea > Rhabditida > Rhabditidae > Oscheius > Oscheius sp. DF5033. The sequence goes on from CAXIWN010000002.1 coordinate 479,198, forward strand.
AACAGCTCCGTCGTCCCCTACAACCCGTTCGTCTCTGTTAGATTCGACTGTCATTGCAATTGGGAAGTCAGCTGCACCATTGGAGCCTGCAAATACCTTTATAAATACGTTTATAAAGGTTCCGACCAAGCCAGCGTCCGAGTGGAAGGAGAAGCTGTCGATGAAATCAAGGAGCATATCAATGGGAGATACATTTGTCCTCCGGAGGCCTGCCACCGAATTTTCGGATTTCCTATCCAAGGAAAATCCCACGCCGTTATCCATCTGTTGGTCCACCTGCCAAACATGGAGCCCATTACTTTCGAGCGAGACAGGGAAGCTGAAGCTCTGGCGAGAGAAAGGAATACTACCCTTTTGGCTTTTTTCAAGCTAATCCTGGAATGGAGACAGAAGGAAGCAATTGGAGCTGACCTGGGACCTGTCGACCCCCGTACTCTCTACTATCATCAGCTGCCGGAGCATTTCACCTTCGTAAAAAAGGACGGAATATGGAAAATTAAAGGCCGCTACACCAACAACATTGGACGAGTCTTCACAGTCAGCCCAAAAGACCCGGAAAGATACGCCCTGCGTCTTCTTCTTTTCCATAAGAAAGATTGCGGAAGCTATGAAGAGCTGCGAACCGTCAACGGGGTGGTGGAAGACTCCTTCGCGTCTGCCGCCAGAACTATGGGCCTTCTCCAAGGAGAAAGGTGTCTTCGTGAAGCCATGGAAGAAGCTGTAATCTTTTCTATGCCGTGTTCTCTTCGAGGCTTCTTTGCCACTTTGATCAACTTCGCCGAAGCAACTCCAGCAGAGGCGCAAGCCGTCTGGGACGACTATAAGGATGATCTCGCCGCCGACTACCTGCGAAGAATTGCTAACCCGACTATTGCTTACGCTAGAGCCTATTATGACGTCCTCGATGCTGTCGATTCATCTGTTGACTTCGCAGCTCTCATTCGACCGCCAATGGACCAACGCCCTGACGAAGATGATGAGCACCAGTATGATCATGTTCGAGAATATCAAGACCGATATGCAAAACTCAATGCCGAGCAGAAAATTGCTGTTGACTCCATTTTGGACCCCCAAGGCACAAAATTGGCTCTTCTGGACGGACCTGGAGGTTCCGGAAAGACATTCGTCTACGAAACGATCTATCACAAGCTCAGATCGGAAGGCAAGAAGGTTCTCTGCCTAGCTTGGACAGGAATCGCTGCCAGTTTGCTGCCGAATGGTCGAACAATCTGCTCTGTGTTCAAAATGAACACGGATGATGACTGCCGTACTTCGTATCTGAAGCCAAACCGCAAAGAAGGAAGATTCTTGAAGGAATTCGATACCTTCATAATTGATGAGTGCTCAATGCTTTCCCACTGGATGCTCGAAACTATGGAGAGGACGCTCCGGGAAGTGCATAACACTGCTGACGTGTTTGGAGGTCGGAGGATACTCATGGGGGGCGATTTCAGACAGGTAAAATTTACGATTAATGCGAAAATTGAAATTTTAGGTACTTCCCATCCCTCCAAAGCACCTGAGAATGGACCCGGTCAAGATGTGCCTGAAAGAATCTCAGCTTTACCGCCTGTTCACTACCTTTCCACTCACCGTAAACATGAGAATCCGTGGGCCCGAACAATCTTGGAAGGAATATTTGCTGCGAATTGGGGATGGAAAGGAAGAAGAGGACGAGGATGGCAAGGTCACTCTGCCTGCAGAGATCATAAGGTTTGCTAAGGACCGAGGGAAAATGGGGATATTTTCAGCAATGGCAACCTCATCGAAGAAATCTTTGAAGGAGTCTACGACGATCCAGACTCCCTGAGCAAGAAGGCGATTCTCTGCCCGAAAAACACCCAGGTGGACAAAATCAACGGAAAAGTGTTGGACAAAATGACCGGTTAGTCCGTTTTATGCAAGAATACAGGATAATTTTAGCGGATGAAAAGGTGTTCTACAGCGCAGACAGTATCTCCAAGGAAGGGGATGATGCCCTCCACTACCCAGACGAGTTCATCAATTCCTTGACTCCGTCCTCTTTGCCACCCCATGAGCTCCATCTGAAAACTGGGTGCGTCGTCATGCTTCTTCGAAATTTGGCTGTAAAAAACGGCCTCTGCAACGGAACCCGTCTCCAAGTCACCCGGTTCGGGATGAGGCACGTCCTCATGTGCCGCTTCATCAATGGCCCGAGGCGAGGAGAGGAGGTACTCATTCCCCGAGTCAGCCTAATCACTAATCAGGGTAGCTTTTTTTCGTCTCATCTCCAGCAAATTACTACTTTCAGGTCTCTCCTTCAGCCTCAAGAGGCATCAGTTCCCGGTTAAATTGGCGTTCGCGATGACAATAAATAAAAGTCAGGGGCAAAGTCTCCAGCGTGTAGGAGTGTTGCTAGAAGAGCCCGTATTCGGGCATGGGCAACTTTACGTTGCCCTCAGTCGAGGAAGAACAATCGAAGGAGTCAAGGTTCACATAGGAAATGGATCAAGAAAAACCGTAAATATTGTTGATGTTTCTGTACTATAATTTTTAAAATAAAAGGTTTTTGTTAGAATTTTTTCTTTGAAATTTGTGAGGAAAAAAATTGAATGGAAGGGACACTGTCCAGGAGCGGCGCGCCGAAGGCGCGCCTAGCGACTGGTCTAATAATAAAAGAACGTAATGTGTTTTGTTTGTTTGTCTGTCCAGGTTAAGACGCGCGGGGTCAGGGTTCGATCCCCGCCGCGGCCTAAATTTTTGCGGGGGCGCGCCGTAAGGCGCGCAAGCAGTCGCGAAGCGACTGGTATAATAAAATCAAGAAATCCCCAGAAAATGATGGATTCCTCAAGGACGCCAAAGAGAGCCAAGCATTTTTGTGTTTACGTAAATTTTTTTGACAATATTACTGGAAATATGCCAATATTAGACGATATATGGAAATTTTTATGTAGTTTTCGCAGCTCAGACAATACAGTAATGCCCCTTATAAGTTCACATTCCTCCGCAATAAATTTACTTATTAAATTTTATTATTTATTTTGCTATGTTGTCATTCCAAATATCCACGAACAACAGTGACAGCATCTCCTCTTATGAGAACGCGCGGCTTCTCCGGATTGACTTCGACTTCGAATTCGGCTCCTCGGCCAGGATAAGCCTGATATCCACGAAGAGTTCTCTTATTCAGAAGAGCTGCATAAAAGGGACCAAGAGCACATTGGAGGGAACCAGTGGCGGGATCCTGAGAATTAAAATATTGGGTTTAGAAAAGGAAAAACCTCATCGATGCCAGCCCAAGGCGCGAAATAACGGCAGACGTAGTCATAAGGTCGGCCATCGGGGTCACAGAATCCTTGTTTGGCGGGATGTCTTGGGGTCAACGTGACCGTAATGCCACGGACGAAATCCCCTTCCGGATGTAATTCGACCATCTTTTTGTATTCGGAAAAGAGATTTTGAAGTTCGAAACTGGAGACAGATGACAGGGGAGAATAGAATTACGGTACCTGGTAGTATCGGGATCGACGACGACGGCCAATTTCTTAGCTTGAGGAGCGTAGACGACGCCTTCGATGGCCATTTCCTCGGGTACCAGACATCGGATGACATTGAGAAGGAAGGACGGGGCGGCCACTTCCTCGCCTAAAGCGGCGAATCTACTTGGAGTCTCTGGCCAGCCGACAGGTTGACAGTTGTAGGCCGGGAAATCCATCTGATATCCCTGGCCGGTCCAAGTCACTTCCAGTCGACCGGATTTTGTCTCAAAAGCCACGTTCGGTCGGGAATATTCTGATAGTGGCGGTCATTTAAAGGAGACGAAGGCGACCTACTGGTTTGAGTGAAGATGATATGAGCCGTTGCCAAAGTCGCATGACCACACAGCGGAACTTCCGTAGTCGGGGTAAACCAACGGAGATGGAATCGATCAGCTAAAGATTTTGTGAGAAAAGAAATTAACTGACCTGTGGAAAAAGAACCAGAAATGGGCTCGGGGAAAGCTGTCTCGGACAAATTGAACTCGGCAGCCAATTTCTGTTTTTCCTCATCTGACAATTCCTATTCGATTTTGAGACAATTTTGACTATTAAATTTCACCTTTTCAGCTATGATAACAGCCGCTTGATTGCCGGAGAATCGTCGCTTTGTAAAGGCATCCACCAGGTAGAAACCATGGCCGGGCGCGGGTCGCTCCATCTCTTCTACCCAAGGTCACACAATCAATTGCCCCGTTTCTTGTTTACAAACAATTCTCAAAAGTAGGCGTGACTGTCGCCTAATCTTTGTATTGGCAGGGTCTTCCATAAAATCGTCTCGTTATATTTGTCCTCGTCACTTTGTGGTTGAAGCAATCGCGATAAGATGTTATTTGTCCAGTGTGCCAGTTTCCGGCCTCCTTGCTTCAGTGTTTTCTTTCCCGAATTACAATAAATGTCGTTAGATAATTCGACTATATCCAAATGTATCAGGTTTTTCTCTCCACCTATCAACCAAAGTGACAATTTCAGTCAAGGTGAACCAAAAACTATGGCATCACATAGAAAATATTGGGAGGCATGGCGGGAATCTGCACAATTTCTCAGTGTATTACCCTACAAAAACGCGGAACTAATCTCGTATGTGAATGGCAACAACTAGACGTTGAGACATTCAGATTGTCAGTAAAAGTAGAAGAAATTTGCAAAGAAATTGAAAGTTTGGAGAAGAAGCAGAGTCTCGGGAATACGGAGAAAAAGGTGGATTTTATCAAAGAAGAATTGTATAATCTGATGACCCGGATAAACGGACCAGCAAAGGTATTGGTCGTCTTGCCTTTTATACCCGGTAATTTCAGCTGTATCCACAAAGCAAAGAAATAGCCAAATTTACGGAGGAAACGAAGAAGATCGTTCCATTATTTGAAGGGAAAATAGATGAGAAATTGCAGTTTCTAAGACGAAAGTCTAAATAAATTGTCTCATTACTCTTTTTCCACAATTTTTTTCATGTTTCATAATGAGGGAAATAGAAAGTCTTTTTGACTTATATCTGGAAGTTGACTAGTCGACACTTGTAGTTTTTTTCTGTCTGAGATTTTTTGACCAAATCTGGATAATTTTTGGTAATATTTGGTCGTTATTTTTCCCAAGCTGTCCATTTTTGCAATCGTATTCTAGCTGTACGGTCGAGTGGTCTACCAGTCATTCGACTTTCGCAATGTCAGCCTTTTTTTAATACCCATCTTTTTTCTCCAGGCTAGAACCCAAGCCAGTTGCTCCCCTGCCTCTTATCGGCTACAGCCTTGAGAACAAGGAGGACAGCCGGGCGGCGATGCTAAAGACGGCGAAGAAGTTGCTCGACTTGCCGAATAAAGACGTCTTCCTCGACATCGAGGTTCGCTTCCGCCACACGGATGTTTTCACCACGTAAGAATATCTCATTTCGTTTATTCAACTCAATTTATAGTCAAGTAATTAGTAGTGTGACCTTAGTCAAAGGACCGCAAGAGAAGACCGAGGAGAGTGGAGAGCCGTTGAAGAAGCCTCGTCCCAAAATGGCTGAGAAGATAAAAAAGAAGAAGAAAAACAAAACGAATGAGAAAACAAAACCAAAGGAGGCAAAGAAAGAACAAGCCGTTATAAGAGCCATTCCCACGGGCGAGTTCTACGCTGTACAAACCTTGACGCAACAGAAGAGGGAACAACTACCAGAGGAAGAAAACGCCGTTTACGAGACAGGAGACCGGGAAGATGCCACGGCCAACGACACTCGCTCATGGGAAACGGGCAGCCAAAAGTCGGCACCGGATGGGCTGCTGCAACTTCAGAACGGTGGACAGCCGATTGAAATCGACGACAAATCGATCGAGAATAAGAAAGTGACCACGACAACTCACCGCGTTGCCCGATCCCTGTTCACGAAATCTCTCGCGGCCCAGTCCAAGGAGGAGGAGAAGATTGTCGCTGTTGAAGTACAAACTACTCCGGAGAGACATGAGCCCGTCCAGCAGCCTCTGCTCGTGTTGGCTCCCGTCGAACAGCCTCAAGAGAAGCAGAAGGACTCCCCCAGCAAAACGGTTGCTGCCAACATTCTTCTCAATCCGGCACCACCTCCACAGCCAGAGGAAGAGAAAAAGGTTATTCCTGTTGAAGTGCCTCCCAAGAAGGAAGAAGTCGTTTCGCAACATCTTTCCGCTCCAAGTGAACAGCTCAAGGAAGAAAAGGCGCCTGTGGTACAAACGCCTCCCAAAAAGGAAGAAGTCGTCTCACAATACTTGTTTCCCCCTCTTCAACAACCCGTGGAAGAGAAAAAGACCGTGGAAGAAATTGCTCCTCCCAAAAAGGCCGAGATCGTCTCCCAGCATCTGCCTGCTCTTGTTGAACCGCCCAAGGAAGAAAAGAAACCAGTGCTGGCGGAAGATGTAGCTAAGAAGGAGGAAGTCACCCCAACGGCGCTTCCCGAGGCTATTCCTCCTGTACAGGAGGAGAAGCTCGCGCCCGTCGAAGTGGCTCCCCAGAAAGAAGAGGTCGCCTCCAAATATCTGCTGGCACCCGGTGAACAATTGAAAGAGATGCAGACGCCCGTTCTTGTAAAAGAACCCGCTCCGGCCAAAAAAGATGAACTTGTTTCTCAGTATTTGCCAGTTCCCGTTGAAGAGGCTAAGGAAGAGAAGAAGCCGGCGCTGGTGGAGCCGCCTCCTAAGAAAGAGGAACCCCTTCCCAAGGCTGTTCTCGTCGAACCGGCCAAGGAGGAGAAGAAACTTGTCTCGATCGAAACTCAAACTTCTCCCAAAGTGACAGGACCTCCCGCACCGGCAGCTGGATGGATGGAAATGAAGACCGGCGCCAAAGGCAAGACGGAGACACTGCTGACTGTCCGTGTCCGTAAATGATCTCATTGTCATCTATTTGGATGCTCTTATAAAGTATTTTATAAAGTCTCTTTTTAAATGAAGTTTGATCTTTTTATGGCAGTCTTTCATGTCTTTGACAGCTTATCATGAGGTCGCTCTCGCCGTATAAATGTTCGTCTTGTAGTCCTTTCTAGGTACGATGACTATTTTCTATCTTATCGACGCTTTTACTGCTTCCTCTTTCGGTGGCAATCAAGCAGCCGTTGTGCTCTCCGAAGAGGTTGGTTTGAGAAAGAATGAGTTCATTCGGGGCTATTTACATTGAAGGAGTTGTCCATTCTCCCGTTGGCAAAAAGCTCATGATCATTTTGGATCCGTCTACTACCAGGCTTTCACGCTCAGCTAATAGAATTGAATTTATTTTAGAGAACAGTTCCAGCATCTTCACGTCAACTGCAGAAAATTGCTTGAGATCCAGCCAACTGCCGAATGGCTGCATGGCATAATTGTGACTTTTTCACCGACGGATGCCATCCAGCAAGGTTTCCCCAAAATCTATGACTATGTTTGTCGGTTTTTCGCCCCATGGTCAGGAGTCGACGAAGATCCAGCCACAGGGTCAGCGGCCTGTGGACTGGGCCCTTTGTGGAGAGCTGTGCTTAAGAAGGACACATTGATGGGCGAGTTTATCTTCTCTGATAACTGATAGATTACAGGCTACCAGGCCTTTTTGAATAGAGGCGCTGAGTTCACCTTGTCTTTCCCTTCTGATGGACGTGTACTCATTCAGGGGAATGCTGTGACTGTAGTCTCCGGTAATGTTCATATGTAAACTGTCAAATAAAATGAATTTATTTCTATGGGAATGAGATTCACTGGAAGAGACGGGTAATGATGAAAGTCATGGGAACAAGGGAGAAAGAGGCGGCTGCATTTCGTGGCCGAACTCCTTGTCCAATTCCAGTACCTGAAATATTTTTATTATTCAAAATAACCGCCGAATGACCGGAACTGCGTTCCCGTCGATGATGTCTATTTGGGGCAGCTCCCCCGCCGATGCCTAAAGTGCAAAATAAGCTGGTTAGGGTGCAAGTTGCCCACCGCCGCCCTGTGCGCCGTGTCCAATTTGGTGCCCGTGTTTATTATCATGATGGTGATTGCCTGAAGCAAGCCGGATCTAATTAGGCCAAAAAGTGCTCTCCATACCTACGCCTCCGTTATTCCCGTACGCGTTGTAGCCGCCGCCGCTGCCACCTACAGAAAATACATATGAATCGAGATAAAACTGTAAAAACCAGAAACGCCGCTTCCAATTTGAGATCGCTGCTCAACGCCGGCTCCATGACCAATGCTACGTCGTTTTTTCAAGAATTCTAAACAGGGCATCCCCTTCTGTTGTCGACTCACCATTGTTGAAATTCGGCTGTTGATCGTACTGACCGGGAACAATTCCTTGGGAGCCGGAATTACATTTGTCAGTCATGCATTCGGTACATTGGGCTCCGGGTTCCGAGCTGTATGGCAGTGTACTACATCCGGCGGTGCATCCTTTCAGCGCCACTGAAATCGGCCATTCTTATCTGTTTGTTTGGGAGGACAATTTCCAATGTTATCTGGCAGCCATTGATCGAAGCCACACAAACAGGACAAGTACAGAAAGGACGAGAACTGACCTTGTCCATTTCTTCGGAGAGTGTAGCAGGTGGTGGAAATTGGACAGTACTCGACTCGAGGATCATTGCAAGTCAGAAAAGAGTCACAAGTGTAGCAGGTGAGAGCAGAGACAGCGCCAACGAGGGCAGCAAGGAGAAGGAGACGAGACATCTCTGTCGACAACAAGAAGAAGACCAAGCGCTTTTATGGCAGTCGGTGGTCACGACTGAGTGGCTCCTTATCTGGCGCCTGACTCACCACGCATTGCCAGCCCCCAACACTTCCGATTTTATTTAACAAGAGATAATAAGAATATTAGTGAGAATGACTTCGTGGTCGATATCCTCTGTGACAGTAATGACAACCTCGTCGATTTGAATACATTCCAGATGTCGTTCGAACCTGCCCTGCCGTGTGAATTCTCCCTGGTCGACTATCTTTTGTCCACGAAACAACTGCACTCGGACGCTTTCTCCAAATATTTCCGATGGTTCTGTCAATCTTCCAGTGGTCAACAGAATTGCTAAAAGAATTTGAGTTTTGCCGTCTATTCTCACCTTTTATTTGCGTTAATTTTTCTAATATTATTTGGATTTGTTGTCCCTTTCGAGGTGGGTCACTGTAGAAAAATATGGTAAAATTGTAGACATCTTCGACAGTGAAATCCATTCCGCTGCTCATGTCTGTTATGATTTTTGCCAATGGATTCCCCTTTTCCACCCGTTTAGAATTGCCGAAAAATCCGACTTCTTTTTGCAATTCTCTGTGAATTTTTCCCTTCATTGAAGAGTGAAATCCGACGTGGTTGAATTGACTTGGAACAAAAATGGGCGTCCTCATCTCTATTTCCTAATATTTTTCATCTGAAAGGGGAGAATGACGCTACTTGGAAACATCGAGTTTGATTCCACTCGGGGCTGCAGAATTGACTGTGAAGAAAGTCAGATAGAATCCAATCGACGGGTTTGTGAAGATAAAAAAGGGAGATGGCCTGGGCGAGACGATACGCGTCTTGACTTCTAGAAGAAATTGTAATGGGCAGGTGAAGGACATACCTAAACAACTTGCCGATGAATCCTTGTGAGGCGAATCTCATCATTATCCACGGCTTGTCGCGGTGGACCCGAAGCCAAAAGAAAATATTCTTCCTGAAATTCTTCTTCTAGTTATGAAATAAGTTTCCCAGCTACAAATAATCCTTCTGAGAGTCTTGGTCATCTTCCAGCTGCAAGTAATAATCCCCGAATGGATGGGCATAGGCGAGGATGTACAGATTATCTGCCAATTATTTCGGTTGATACGAGAGATATACCGATATTTTGTCGAGTTCTCCAGTTCATTCTGTGGCGGCTGTCATTGAATGTAGCCGGAATTGAATCGACATCTGGATGGAGTCCTTCCGATGTTCGTAATACCTAGACGAGTAATAAAAAGAAGGAGAAAACGAACCTGGAGAACAAAATCCCATCCCGGGCCGAGTGTGTCTCCATCGAAAGATTCTCGAATACGCTCCATTTGCTCCTCCACATAATTATTGTTCGATGATCTGATAAATACCATAATATTGACGAGATCTCTAGAAAGACGGACAGTGCCAGACAGAGATTATACCTGTCTTCTGGGTCGATCCAGGCAAGGAGCCATTTCAAAGTTTGTACCAGATATGACCGTCGAACTCTTTCCACAACAGGGATGGCTATGACCTTAGGATAATAATTACGCGATTTAATACAAAATAATACTAATTTCTTCTTTCTCAATGTACCCATTAAAATTTCGGGATGCAATAGATCGGGATCGACATCTCTCAAATGAGGAAAAGTGTCGATGAGCAGTCGAGGAGCTGTATTCTATGAGTTGATCTATTCCAACCACGAAACCTCTCTAACCTTGGTGTTTTGAACTTGTGGGGGACTGAGTTGTATTCTCTGGGAAAAGACGTAGAAAAGTGTGACAACGACAAAAACAACAACACGTTTAATACGGAATACTGGAAGAAGAAAAGTCAATGAAGAAAATGAAACAATTACCCCGAGGAAAGGACAACGTCCTCATACAGACAGACGGAAAACTTTTATGTTTAAAATTCACAGACATAAATGGAGAGATTGACGACCGTCTGACAATATCAACGAGTTATCGGGATTGTCCTGGGCCAATTCCAACTTCAACAGGAAGATTTCGGGATGTGGCCCGTTTTTTTCTTCCAACTGGAATAGCTTGAGCAGACTGAACTCCAGCAACAGGAACGGGTACGGGTTGCGCGGCTGCATATGTCGGGACAAAAGCTCCAGAAGTTCGAGCAGCCTCAACAGGAGATACGTTGCCGGTCATCTCCCTCTCAATGGGAGCTTGTCCAAATCGGGAGACACCTCGCTTGACTTTTGGTCCTTTGTCCGGATTCTGATTCATATTACTGTTCGGACTTCGGAATGTTCCCCTTTCTAATCTTGTCTGTTCTTCTTTCTGATCGTGTCGTTGTTGTCTTTCATTTTCAAAATTGTTCTCTTGAAGGAAGTCTCTTTACAAAGTTCAGTTAAGCAGTAAAACATAAAACTCACGATTGATGAGCGAAGGTTATTGACAAAAGGCAGGCGAATGTCACAACAAAGGCGAAGAATTGCATGGTCTTTTGGATAGGCGGCTGTCCATCTCCTCTTTTATATACCCGATCAACTGTCTTCTATTTTGAGTTTCGATGATGTTTAACACATTTTTTGGAAATGTCGAATGAGGTAAACAACCCGATTTCTCCCGTGGGCAACCCCTAAACTTGTTTTTACAAACAATAACAATTTTCGCAAGCTCCGTTGAAGTCGTGATGTCTTCGAATTATTATTAAATTGTATTTTCTGATGTGTGTAATTCGACTGTGTATATTATATAGTTTATGACCTCTGACACCCACAAAAATTGCCCGTGATTCATGTTTGTCGTGAACGAATAAAGGCTGAAATGTCCTGGCGGCTCATTGGTTTCATTTCTCCGAGTGTCATTTTTGTCGTCTGAACCGACCTTTCCGTCCTATAATTTCTATTTCCCAAAGGCGAATTGAGTCACCTACGTGGCCATTTGAGGAAGAGTCTTGGCTGCAACGGGGGACGAGACAACCGAACCCTCGGATCGAGTGTAATGAAGAAGAGGAAGTCGCTCTGGTTGAGATGGCAACAGAACTTTTGAGGGGGAAGAAGGCATCTGAATTGAATTTCTGTGAATGGGGGAAAGTGACAAGCCTCTTTGAAACTTTGGGCTGTGCTCATGGAAAGCATCGACATCTGGCTGTGTGCATCGTCTTCCTCACTTGATCCCCCGATCTCCTCCTCTATTTCTTCTTCGGGAGAAAGTAATCTCATCGGTTGAGGACGAGGAGACGGTGACAACATTGTGAAGTCGAGTTTTTCTACGACAGGCATCTCCACAGCCGCTGGCACCTGGCAGAGTCGTCACTTTCTAAGAATATTCTTACCTCTTTGTAATTGTCAGGAAATGGCAATATCGATGCTTCAGAAGCAGGCCTTTCGCTAGGCAATGGTTCAGGCTCCCGTTGTTTCTTTTTCTCGACGATCAACTTCCCGATAACTTCTATTTTGTTGTCTAATTTCTTGATATCTCGGCGGATGGCGTCTTCTCGAAGATAAGTCGACGTGGATGACAGACTCGACGAACTGGATGACAGACTACTCAAAGAATGGCTGGTGGCCGAACTCTTCGATCTCAGGAAGAGTCTCTCTGCCTCGACTGACTTTCTCAATTCGGACTGAGATTCGGCTATCATCTGAATTTCTCATCCTAACTCTCCGAATGTGGGCTCACGTGTAGATTGTCCCGTCCGAGAGTACTCCTCATGTATCTCGGTTCTCTTTGTGTTTGTGCTCTTCTTTTCTCTTTCATTTTCTTCCTAGCCAGTTGTTCCTTTGCTTTCAAAGTGTATTCTTCTAAAATCTGCGACCGAGGAAGGAATATTTTGCTTTCCCTAGCCGATTCTAACGCTTCTCGTGCCGATTGCGGTCGTCTAAATGTATTTTTTTTAATTTGTAGAATGTCTAACTTTTTAGGAGCCGGCAGTGACTTGCACAGAATATCCGGGGTTACATTCAATTTTAGAGGAATCAACGATGGCTCTGGATCGGAGAGGCCTTTCCATCGTCTGGCTATGTATTCCATCTGCTCGCCAACTTCTGCTGTTACCTGTATTCCTTTATTCTTCAAATAATTTTCTTATCTACCTTGCGGGTAACGAGTAATAGGCCAGAAACCCAGTCCGTGGCATCTCTCCCAGTGTGGGGGTCACTAGCCCGTCGACAAAGATGTTCATACCACACGTCGCGGGTAGAACTGTCGAGTGGTGGAAGGCTATTCTGAATATGAATATGTAATTGTAGTTTATTGTGTTACCACAGGTTGGAAATTGCCCTTGATATATTCGAAAAACAGGTTGACATGACCGGTGTCTCGCTCGTCTGACAATGAATGCCACCGTCGGATGGCTTCCATCTCCTCGTCACACCCAATCAGAGCCTTATATCGCATCGCCACCTCGGGTAAGTTGTTCTAAACCAGCCGTTCCATAGTGCTATCTTCCAATACTTACATATTTTGCATGTTCGGCTAAACTGAACGAGTCACGATAGATCAGACTGAGGACAACAACTGTCAACTTTGAGATGACCGTCTTTCCACCGCTGTACTCCGCATCCGGCTCAGAAAATATGATTGTTGTTCTTCTAAGATCAGATTGCAATCGATTGGTGATATGGAGAGAAGTCAGAGTCATCCTTATACAGCTGTGGATCTTGAACAAGGTGGATGCTTCCTTGTCCGACGCCACTGGAGATGGGGATGGCAAGTAGATTGGCGGACGAGGCAACTGAACATGTTGACAGGGGTAACAAATGAAAGACATACCTGGCCAATGGTCGTAGTTTTTAAAGGAAGAGAGGCGAAGAGAAGATCGATCTGATCGAGAAGATGCATCTCCAGGCTGATCATGTAACTTCGGGTGAGGACGACATCGAGTTCCAAGACAGCGGGGAGCAACTGCTCACAAAGGAAAGTGTCGCCTCCACTGGAGCCGTGTCTCTCGACTGTTGTGATCAGAAAATCGGCCACGTATTCGTCGGTCAAACTCAATCTTTAAGTGAAATGGAATGGGAAAGAGACAAGTCGACCTACCCGAGGGAGTCATCCACGAGAAGTCTCAAGATAAGGGCCGATCGACGGTCACAGAAATGATCAGTGTAGAGGATGGCCTCTAATTCACGGGATAAATGAAGAAAAAGAGCGACAGGCAGACGTGGCGAAAACTCTTCAGGAATTTCCTGGACAGCTACGACACGTTGTACTGGCTTGCCTGGGATGTCTAAAGTTTACTGTCCGGGGTTTCTAACCAGACAAACCTTTTTCCGCTAGCTGGACCCAGTCGAAAAGAGTCGGATAAGTACTGGCGTCATCTTCTAATTCGAACAGAGGTAATCCAAGGTAATAAGCGGACACTAGACGCGCAGTTGCCGTGCAATGTCTTACAGATTCGGGATTCTCCCATTGAAGGAGAGCTTGTCTCAGTTTGTCGGCATTAAAATGTTGTCGAAGGGTCATTCCATGCTTATTGATGTATTAAAAAACAGGAAAATCGGAGGAAATTAGACACAATGCGGGGTGTGTTGCTAGGCAACGGAAGGTGCAATATTATGGAGATAGCTTCTTCAAATGGAATTATCAGATATTGTTCTCTCTATTCAGCGGGCGGTGTGTTGTTTTTCTCTATGTTGTTCTAAATGTAATAAAACTTATTCAGGTCATACTTTTCTTTGTAAAATATCAGGTCTCATTGCCGTTGGACTCAAAATGTTTCCTGCGTACGTATTACGAAGGAATTGTCACTTATTGAACCCACTTACTTTGGACTTCTACAACTTTTTTCTTTTTCATCACCTGCGCGATATACCAGTAAATTTTTCTTGAAATTCAAGGAATAGCTTCGATACTTTTGCATATCTTATTGTGTCTATAAATATTTCTTCTTCATTTTTATTTTAGATCATGCCGGCAAGCCCAGTCCCCGCGTTGATGAAGGATACATTAATACGAGATACAAGGCTTTTATACCTTCATTCCTGTCAGAAAATCTTTCTACATCGAGATTATACGGCCGGACTGGGAGTGAAATTTGAATCGGCGTATCCAGAAGCTCTTAGAGGAATGGTGAGTTGAATTATATTCTTATTTTATCCTGTTTTATCTATTCGCCTATTTATAGATTTCGGAAAACACATGGCAATGTACTATTGGTCATATAAATAAAATATTTTCCGAAGCTGAAGAGGTAAGGCGTTATAATATATAATATATTAGACGTAATTATTTTAGATAGGCTGTGCGTCAATTTGGGAGACTGTGCTCGGATGTTTAACGTGCTATTTTTCAAGAATAATTAGCAAAACAATTTATGAAAAGAAACTTGCGGAACTCAATGATTATTTGGAACAGCAGAATAGTGAAATATATATACCAGCTAATGTTTATATTTTAAACCCTATGGAAAGGGGGTTACGAGTGGTATGCTTCCATTTTTTTAGTTCTTCTCCTCTACTTTTACATGGGAAATATTAGCCATAGATTAAAATCACCAAAACTTACTTTACTATAAAAAGTGCTTTCAGTTAGAAGTGTGCCTTCTTGGTACAGATCCCCATTCGTCTACCATACAAAATGGTACGCTTGCCGGCCATACACGATGTTGCTGACCTCAAATCAAATCTCTAGCTCGTTTTTCGTCACTCTGTACATAGCCCTGTGAGCCATTTCTATTCTCCTTTCATTTATTGTGATCACCTGTTTCATCAGAGTTTATTTGATTGTATACGTTGTGACTTTGCCATGAATTATCAATTCAACTCTCTTTCAATCATATTTTTCGACAAATGTTCTTTTTGCCCACCCCGCATTACACAAGCAATGCTCTCTCGTTCTGCTCTCTGTTCATGCGCCTCTCTGCCAGGAGAAGTTCCTCCGAATCGCCTCTGGTATTCAATTTGGATGACAGAGATTATGATCTTCGACCAAGAGTTCACTTTGTTTTTGAGCCTAATGGACCACAAGAGGAGGAAACCGCAGGTATTTCTTGGACATGTTAATAATAATTGGAAACTGGGAAATGCAAGTTTTTTTAAAGAAAATGCGGAATTTGTAAGTAAATTGAGTAAAAAGTCTGATCTACAAATAAAAATGAATTGCATACTTTCCCGTCGGATGAAAATGACCACATGCATCGATGTTGTCTTCTGACCACCAGCAGCTGGCCGTCTATCGATTCGTCCATAATTGGAGTCTTTGCTCTTATAAGAGGCAACTGTTCCATTGGTTTCCATTTGGGATGACGATGTTCCAATGAGGTGGCCTGAACAAACAAGCTTTGGCTATTGAGCGTCGTTCTTTTCTTATTCAAAATCCGCCATTTGTTATTCTGGCTATGCTCGTCGTCTGGCTGTCACATGTTTTCTTTTTTCGCACCTTTTATTGCTCTTTTCTCTCTCTTGACACTTCGATTTCTTTTTCCCCGCTCCGTTTAATTTCGTCCTCGGAAGTATAAAAGTATCCACAGGGGAGCACATGTCGTCCTTGATGAATGAGCTCCTTTTCCAACTTTCCTCTGCCTCCTCATAATAAGGGCAAACACGAAAAACTGGTTGTATTCGCGCCTTCAATTATATTGGACAACTCTCGATCAATTCTTTTTTTTCCTCTCATTCCATGGATATATTCAGGCCCCTTGGCGATGCTGTCAGAAAAACTTGGCAGTTTAATCCAGGAGGGCCTCGTCGAGGGACAAAGATTCGCTTTGAGCAGTGACCTTTGGAGATACGCCAGTTCGACAGCTCATTGTGATTTGTTGATCATCCTTCAGCCAATAACTGACAACAAAGAGTCTGCCACTGCTGTCACTCGACTCGTCGATATTGTGAGTCCATCTCGTCTTTTCATTCTATTTCCTTCAGATTAAACAACATGAGCCTGGTCTACGGATCCAGGTCAGACATCATCGGCTCAAGAATTGTTTTGCCCTTTACCTGACAGCCGACTACAAAAGTCTTCTCAAAGGAGCTGAATTGTGTCACATCAAAAAAACTGCGAAACCGGCATTCGGCGGTGGCCTCAAGGAATTCTGTTTTGAAGATGCCCAATGTTTTCTTGGAATCGAAGGCAAAAACACTTTTCTGACGGACATGGAAAGAACAATCATCGGTAGGCTTGGATTCTCTTCGAATATTAACAAATATGATCAGTGAAACAAATGCTCGACATGATTCGAGCACCACCCGGCGGTGTCAGCATCGATTTGTCGAATCGGAAAGTGTTCATTGCCGAGGGGATGGCCATTCTGCCTCGTCTGATGTCAGCTAATGTCATCCAATCCATGTTGCCCCTCCATAACGAACAATATCTCCGACATCTTCAACAGAAATGGGTCTTCACTTTGAGTAAGCCCCTGTACATCCAACACACGACGTTTCCAGACCCAACCCAGCAACCATTGGAGGAAATTAAGGAATATTTCGGCACGGAGATAGCCATGTACGGTCACAAATTCTAAATAAACAAACTATTTGATTTCAGGTATTTCAGCTGGTTAGGTCATCTGACTTCGACTTTGTGGTTTCCCGCCATCCTCGGGCTGTTCATGTTCTTCTTCGGAGGATTCAAATATCGACCGGACGAGTCGGATCACGAGAATCAACTCTTTTCGGACATCTGCTTTGTCCTCTTTGCCTTTTTTAATTGTGTCTGGTCGACGGCATACCTGGAATCGTGGAAACGGAAACAAGCCGAGTTGGCTTTTAAATGGGGCACCTATGCCACTGGCGATCCTCTTTTGATGGACCCACGACCCGGGTTTCAAGGCGACTACATGGCCCCAAACCCAGTCTCCGGCCGACTCGAACCATTTTATCCTCCATGGAAACACACCGTCACCAGATACTGTAGGATCCACTATCTATTTGTATTCCTATTCAGGTGTGACATATCCGGTGACATTTCTCTGTGTTGCTTTTATGTTCCTGGCAATGTTAGCGATTTTTGTCGTACAAGACGCCTTTGACTAGTAAGTCTCGTGATTCCTGCTGTTTATCCTTCCCTGTTCAGCTATTTCGGCGGTTCTGTCCTTTTCGGTTGGATCTGCTACCTTCCGATGGTTGTCTACGCTTTGCTGATCGTCGTCGCGGACAAGTTGTACCGTGTATTGGCTTTGTTCCTCAACGAACTGGGTTGGTTTATTTTTGCCTTCTTTGAATTTCCGAAATTAGAAAATTATCGAACAGAGGACGAGTACGAGGATTTTTTGATATCTAAAATTGTCATATTTCAATCGGTGACCGCATTCGGCTCGTTGTTCTACATTGCCTTCGTAATTCACGACATGCGACGACTACAGGAAGTAAGCAGACGAAATTCGTAGGAAATGACTTTTGTAGACATTGGCAACTCTTCTGATAACTAGACAAATCACCCAAAAAATAAAGGATACCGCTGTGCCATTCATTATGGAACGGGTCAAATTGTCACAATTGACATACAAATTGACGAAGAGTATGAGTGAGGGAACGCTGAGGAAACATGTGGAACAAGTAAGGAAGAAACGAGAATCGACACCACCGCCATCGCCCAAGGCCAGTTTCACATTGGGATCTCCGACAGAGGAAGGACCACGAAGAAGATTCTCCAGAATAACGACACAGGGCAATCAACATCTATTGGATCTGTTGGAAGTAAACAGCACTTCTTTCTCATAAAAAAGAATTATAGAATTTCCATTCCGAGACAACGTCGCCTCGTTCTCCGCGACTGCCCATCCCAGAGTTTCAGCCATCCCCTGATGGTCCAGAATTGAATCAGGCCGAACTGGAGAGTCTGATGACTGTTTATGCCCGTCCACTTGACGACTATCTCGAGATATTTATTCAATTTGGCTATGTTCTCCTCTTCTCACCGGCGTTTCCTCTGGCCGCCCTTTGCGCCCTCGTCAACAATCTTGTCGAAATTCGAGCAGACGCTTTTAAACTGTCTAACACCGTGCAGAGGCCGTTTGCCAGACAAGTCAAAGATATTGGAGCTTGGCAGAAAGCAATGCAGGTGGGCTTTTTATGTTGAGGGAAAGAGCAAAACATTTAGGTGTTAGGGGTAGCTGGGGTTATGGTAAATTGTGCTCTGATTGGGCAATCGGGACTGGTTCATCGTCTCTGGCCCGATTTGACTTGGGGTGGACAGGTAAAATGCATGGGAACATGGAAAAAGATCTCTTCAGATGCTTCTGGTTGTATTGCTGGAACATCTAATTTTAGCAGCCAAATTCTTTATAGACATCGTGGTGCCGGACATTCCCCACTGGATTCGAATTGAGTCAGCCAAACAAGAACATCATCGACGAGAAGCATTCAAGAGAGAATCTAGGATAGGCAGGAATTCCTCTCAAAATGAAGGAACCCCGCCACCTGTTTCTCTCGCCCGATCGGGTAAAAGACGGAGTATGACTCCTATGTTGAGGTTGTCAACACTCAGCCGGGAATACTCTCCCAATTGAAATATTTCACTTTCAATTGTACGGGTCAATAAACATTTCTTTCGTCTTTGCTTCGACTGCAGAAAACTGCTCATTATGAAGTTGTCCTTGTCTCTCGCTGATAATGGCCGGTAAGAGAGGTTGGCCGGGCAACTGCTCTTCTCAACCAATTATACTCGTCCTCCAGACTCTCTTGTACTTCTGAATGTTGGGTCAGTTTCTTTGTATTCTCCAAATACTCGACAAATTTAGCTCATATGTTTACTTTCTTGGCCAACTGGCTCTGTTGTCATAAATGTCGTAACCAGGAGGATACCGCTTCGGTCGCCTATCATGTCCACGTAGCTCCTGCCAATGCTGCTCCTCGTGCTGGAAGCCGTCGTCGGGACGATGACTTGGATTACAGCGAGCGTCCGGCCACTGCTCCTGAAGGAGAAGTCGTCATTTCTCAACGTCAGGATGTTCTTGTCGACGACGACAAGCGTCGTGACGCTATCATGGCTCGTGTCGAGTGAAATCACAATCATCCAGTTACCTCAAATAAATCTTGTTGCTTTTGTCTTTTTTGGCTGGAGACATTTTTCGATCGATGACTGCAATTGCCCTGGGCCACTTGGGGGTTGGCTGTCCTTTCTTCGAAAATCTTCCTCGCTAATAAGCGGTATGTCCTGTTGGCTTGACAACCAAAGGTTTTGTAGGAAGTTTTCAATCTAATCGTCTCTCTTCGGCTCGATATGACTTGCGGAATTCTAGGTATCTCCTTGTCTGTCGTCTCTCCGTAAAATCGGTTTCAGGTCAAGCAGTTCGCGCTGTGTTCCATGGTCTTCGAGGTTGCTGGAGTTACTGTTGCTTCTCCTGCTGTGTCATGTGCTACGGTCTCTATCCGCATGGCGAATTTCCTCAACGTGACGGCCATCCTCGTCCTGCGCCACCACCTCCCCCGGTCTACGTCGTTCCCCAATATGATTCTACAGTCTAATTTTTGAGGGAGAATAAATTTTGTTGAATTGATTCGTTTTGTGTGGGAAGACAATTATCCGAATAATCTGGTGAATATCTCCTTGATCCTCCTTGACTCTGAAAAGTCGTCTAATCTTTGTCATCTGACTCATCCTTATAAAAAAGGCAAAAGATCTCGTGAGAGCCCATCCCCCTAATGAGGACTTCCTTGAAGGAATTTTTCTGTTTTAGATTTCTCCTGTATCGGAAGTGTCTTCTGTTGGCAAGGCAACCATGCTTTTGTAGTTTCTAAGGCCGACCTCTCTCCCTCCATTTTGTCTTCCTTTTTCAATGAGTAAGTTGTTTATCTGCGAGGTATAAGTTCTCTAATTTCAGACTTCCTCTATTACCTCATCCCAGTCTTCATTATTCTTCCCCTGCTCATTATCGGGTGTGTCTTACATTTTCGAAGACATAAAAAGAAAGAGAAGTCGTCTGCCAAGAGAAATGTCGAAATCCCGATGGATGAGATTCATTCGCAGCCGATCGAGAACCAGGAGATGGCCTTCTCTCCTCGGTGTAGTCCTCATCCACGCGAGCAGGTCTTCTACATCGAAATGAAATAAATGTCATTTTAAAGAGGGGTTGCTTTAGTGATGCGCTTATCGCGGGCTTTCAAAACATGGCTAATGGCGGCGGGCGGCATTGTCCGCCCCGGATCTCGGGCGGTTCCCGCTGACCGGCTAATGTCTCTCGTCTTCTCGTTTATCGTTGTTACCTTTCTTATCAACTCGGCCAATTCTTGTCATCCTCAATTTGAAAAAGAGCTTCGTTACTTGGATCATTATCTCGGGCTGCGTCCAATAGACGAAGGCGTGGTTCCATCCAAAGGTGTGTCTCTCCCTGGCTATTAGATTGATTCGCAGAGTCTTCCCAATTTGCCAGTTATATTACCAGACAAGAACAGTTGAACTGCGATCTTGGCGACGAATGTTATTGGAAAAATGCAGCGTCGGATGGTCTCTTGGACACTTCCCAATGGTGGCTGTTCGAGGTATCTGCCACTCTTTGCCCTCTTTCCAAAAATAATTGCAGAAAGCCGATGCCACAAAATCTTTCCCGTACCAAATTGCACCAGGAGCCAGCAGATTAGCACAAGGAACACGGTTACTTATTGCTGGAAACACGACAAACACTGCTGAGTCGGCTGTGCTCATCACAGCTCCGATTGCCTGTCAACGAGGAATCAGTAATCTTACTTTCAAGTACTTTCCTCGTTTATGTAAAATGTGAATGTTTTCAGCTATTGGCTTTACAATCAAGCAAAAATTGAAGTAATCATTGCGAAAGCCATGAATAGAAGGAAACACATCCAGGTGAGGAATAAGAGACAGCCATCTGACCGTTTAGACCATACTCCGACCCAAGATGAATTGTCATTTCTATCGACCTTCACACGACAAATGCCGGGTCATTATCCCTGAAATTAGCGAGCCCTTTAGGATAGCTATACGAGCTTTTAATCTCAAAGATACCGTCGTTGGCAGCATGGCCATGATCAACAACATCTCCTACATTGGAGATCTTTGTGGCGATTCGCGTAGGTCATCTTCCGAATATCAAAGCTGAGGCGAATTCAGCTTTCCCGAATTATTTTACTTCGGTTGCTCTTCCTCCGCCGTCTCACAAAACTATCAAAAGTTTGTCCGAAATGGAATGTCAGCGACCTCGCCATAAATGTGGCTGGAGTAATGCCGAATCGTCGCAATCCGAGTGGAGAGTAGCCAGAAGTGCAGATGGATGGGCCAAGATATTCCCGGTCAGCGTGATTTCTCTTCCTAAATTTTTTAATTAGAGCGGAGATGCCACAGCTCCCAAGTCGGCTTTCATCTTCCTCGCCGTCGACGGTTTATCTCCTCGTCCTTTTGCAACACTTCGCAGTGCCGTCATTCCGTGTACACAGACGACAACAACTCTTTCTATGAGATATTGGCTCAAACCTGGGACTCAGGTACTCTTTGTGGCCAATTTAAAACGACTAATTTAGGTGGAAGTATGCGCGGTCGACGATGACTCGATCCCTTTGTCGTGTGTTTATTTGACAGAAGAAGATTCCGGAAATAACATCGAAATAGATGTTGACGCCTTTAGGAAACCTTTCCGGGTAGGGTCACATTCTTTTTATGTCAATTGTATCCAGTTTACAATAGAAATGATCAACTTCGAAAGTACTGGAATGGGTTTTATCGCAGTGGCCGACTTGAAGTTGAGTGGCCTTCTCTGTTCGGAACAGCCTCCTCCCATTGTGACCACCATCGATCCACCTACCGTATGCCATCTTTTACACTTTTTTTATTTCCAGATTGTATCGTTATTTGGCCTTCAACGTGGTCCAGGTGCCCAAGCACCTTATTCTCTCGAGTTAAGCTGTGATTTTACTCAAGATTACTGTAGTCAATGGGTCAACGACGATGGAAATGTGGCTTACGGTGTAACTCCCCGGGATACGAGGAAATTCCCGATTCCCAATGAACTTAAAGGTTTTTGTTTTTTTGATTATTTGAGAAGAAATTGTAGGAAATGTGGCATTGTTTATGCTTACGGCCGGACAGAAGAGTATCCTCCGTTCGCGACAAGTTCCTTGCAGTTACGACGCCACCCTGACGGTCGTCTTCTTCCGTTCCCAACACGCCGTATTCCGATTGTGTGCATTAGAAAATTGTGTCGACGGAAAAGAAAACTACGGTCAGGTGACGATTCCCATCAGCTCTGCTGATCCATTCGAGGTAATATCCCCTCAAAGATTGTCACGACTGCCCACTCAGGTTCAAATTGAAGCGGCTGCTAATGCGCCAGGAGTCGTGATTGTAAAAGAAATTCGAGCAGAAGGAAACGTCTGTCCCTTGAGAACAGTCGAACAATTAGTTTGCCATAAGATTCAGTGCAGTTTCCAAGGTATCCGGTGTCTTCTCTGCTTATACTCGCTTTTTTAGATGATCTCTGTCAATATCAAACAGTAGTCGAGAGAGAGGACGACGCTGTCCTCATTCCTGGACAAAAAGGTATCAGTGAAAAGAATAAAAAAGAAAAATGAGTAGGCTTAACGGCGACACTGACAACTGAAAAGAAAAGGGCCGTCTTGAGGAGCGACGACTTCGACCTGCCCTCTGCTTCCCTCTTGGTCATCTCCATTACCCAGACAACCTTCGGAAGTCGAGTTTTGATTTGTCCGGATGTCACAAGGTAACTTCAATATTTACTGGCAAACCATCGTGTACCAGCTTGGCCGAACTGTGTCACGAAGTTCTTGGTCCACGAGTTGTGTCGGCCGAGCCACGACGTGTCGCATTTCCCCTCGATTCCCGAGCAAGACGATTCGCCTTGGTGTTGGAACACGAACACGCAGAACAATTCGGACCGGCTGTGTTTGAAATCCATGCTATCGACATCAGGACGGAGAATGATCATCAGTTATGTTTCTAAAGATTTTATGATTGATATAAATATATTTATTACCTTTTCTCAGTCACGAATCCTCTCTTCTTCGAATTTTGTTGGGAAAGATCGAGATTATCGCTTGCTGAAAGTCAATCTGATTTTCGAAGAAAGAGAACACACCCTGTAATCCTCATGACCGTAGACAAAAAATACCGTGTGAGCCAGAGAATGGACAGCTACGCAAAAATTTGTGATGTCCCCAGTCAACATTTGGTTGTCGTGACCACTGTAGCGGAGGATAAGGACGTGAAGGAGAGGAATCTCTTGGAGAATGAAGGTGGCTAACAAGTGGAACTGAAAGAAATAATTAATGGAATAAAAATACAACTTACTGAAATTGGAAGATAATAGACAGTTCGGAGATGATTGAAGAGAAGGACGACGAGGGCGAGGAGACAAGCTGAGATCAAGGCGAGAGAAATATCATAGCCGATGAGGATAAATGTGTCACCGGGTGATGAGATACAGGATGTTGTCGATCCGAGGGCAATGTCACAGGCAATCAGGACAGTCATCACGGTAAGACAGAAGATGACACCGATGAAGAAGGGAACAAATCGACAAACAAAAGAGGAATTGTGAAAATAAACAGGGAAAGAGGCTGCCATCCACCAATCAGCCACTTCCGAGACCAATAAAAGGGCCTAGAAATCGATTGAAATAAAGATAAAAGAAGCAATTACTTGTACAAAAGGAATAGAAACCGAGATGAAACGAGAAATATCACATTGGATCTCTTCAGTTCGGTTGAGGCTGCCGACGATGACAAGACAGACAGCCGTAAGCAGGTCGACGCCAAACTTTGTCGAAAATACAGCGTACTTTTTGCGAATTGTTCTGTTCTTCACAACGACTGTCAACATAACAACAGAAATAATAAAAAGGGCAATTCCAAAGATGAGGTAAGGTACGAGGAGCGACATGGCCAGGCGATCAATCGAAGCCGCTATAATTTATATTTGCCGACGGTCGCAGATAAGAGCCGAAACCGTGGTGTGTGAGAACGGCGGCTGATAAAGCCTGATGTTGTTTATTTGAGTCAATTTCTGTTTACATATTATGTACAGGGAATACACACCGAAAAAGGCTAGACAGTTTGCGTGAGACGCGACTTGAGGTATTGGTTGACATAAAGAAAAGAAGGATGAGGTGGCTGGGCGGCCAAGTAGAAAAGATGGACAGAAATAGGCAACGAGATCTCATCCGACAGACGACAGACGATGCTACTCTAAAAAGGAAAGAAATAATCAATAAGAAAAGGAACAACCTGGTCCATATTCATGGTCAGTTCCTTTTTGCCACTGTCGAAAAGAGCTTTGCCATAGCTGTCGCTGACGATTAGACGATAATGAACAACCCGTTCGGTCTTGAGATTTACAGAATAAGGAGTAGCCGTATGGAAACAATTCCTCTTGAGAGTAATTATTCTGTAACAGACATTTGTCCCTTTCCAGCCCGACTCTTACCCTCGGTTGTAATTGAGGATTATGTCCATTCCGTTGTTGAATCCGATCCATCTCCAGCATCGCTAAAAAGGATGTTCGACTGCCCCCGTTGTTGACTTACCGGTGATTCCTCAATCCTTTTCCCGCCTCTAAAACAATTCAAATAAAAGTCTTCGTCGGCTATCGACGCTGCTCTAAACTTTCTCTCTTTTTTTTGAATAAAAAGAGAAACATACGCGGAAGGATTTTCCTCGTTGATCAGCGTCGTCTTCCATTGGTCGACCATTATCGCTGCCAAAATTTCTCGTGGTATCAGACGATCCTCTTCAACCTCCGCTATACTTCCTACACGAGCAGACATGTTGCACAAGAAAATACAAGAAATACCGGTGGATGTAACCAAATGTTGAAGACGAAGGGCCGCCATAACAGAGGCATTTTCCAGGAAAAGATCGTTGTCCGCCTGTTCTTTGAAATACGCCTTGACCTCTTTGGCCAGCGTCTCCTCATCAGAAAATGTGAAATTATCGTTACTTCTGATATAAATCCACTAAATAAATAAGCTCAAAATAAATTAAATTACAAACATTTTTGACCATTCGATAGAGATCGACTTCCCCTTCCATTAGAAGAAGATCAGAGGACGACAACAACATTAGGAGATCGTCTTTTCTAAATGATTAATCTTTAATAAAGAAGACAAGGCAATGTACTCCAAATCTTGTAGTAATGGGTAGTTCTTCATTAGTCGCCAGAAATTCTGCCGCAGCTGTTGCATACATTCTTTTTTCAACTAAAAGGCCTCTGTTCATGTTCTTTTTGTTCGAAACTAACCGTCTTCATTCCGTAAAATTTTGCCAAATTTAGAAATCGGATGACATTGTCTTCGGAGATATACTCGACCAACTCCTCGTCACATCTATTTAATATACTGTCCTAGAGGAAAAAAGACAAATAAACAAAGAAAATGACAGATTACCAGTTTGAAGAAGGAGGCAGCGGCGATGATACCGACGACATTATCAGTACTGTACTCGATTTCGTTGTTGTAGAGAGAAGCGAAAACTGTTTGAAGTCCTGGAGAGAATTTCAATTGCTAAAAAGGGGGAAACTGACCATCGACAGTGACATTGTCATCGGGAATGTCGAGTGTAAGATCGTGGCTGTTTGAGTCTTCCCAGTTGCCACTCAAAAGAGCCTCGAAAAATTCGCATTGCTGGAGATACAACTTGTGTAAATTCCAAGTATTACCCAACGCGTGGATCCGGATGTCCGAACTCTCTCCCTACAATTCGCTCCAGCTATGAAATTATCCAAAGAATACTTGTAGGAAAAGTCGCTCGTAGACATATTTGGCCGTGTCCAATTTGGTCACTTTGGTCGGACTGTCATCCGGTGATCCTTTGCTTTTTCTTTTTCTATTCGAGGAAGTACTCGGCCCTTCTTCGCTGTCCTGGGTGCCGTAGCCTCCCAGACGGTCAAGCGAATTCCCCATATTACATTACTGAAAGAAATAGGGTAAAAAAGACCGGAAATATGAGAAAGATCGAAGCAATCGAGAAAGGGAGGAGAATCAGCTGGTGGCAGTTAGGTGGTCACAATAAATTGGCACCTTGCCAGCAAAGTAAACGTGCTCCAATTCGAATGAGCGTAGCACTACTCCCTTTACAGTCTGTGGACACCCGAATCTTCGAAAATCGTCCTTCCGGCCAACCAAAACACCGAGAAAAAACAAAGGGAACATGATATTTGTACATTTATTCTGTGTGATTTGTTTAGAAGGCGAGACTGCTCCTCCATCTTTGTCGATCCGGCTGGGAATCTTGTCTCTGGATTCGATGCAACCGTCTCTCCGATGGGCCACAAGGATCGGTCACATTGGGCACAGACTGTCGGTACTGAAATTGTCCGTGGAATATCAACAATATTCCGAGTTTACCTGTTCCCGTGGCCTCAATTCTGATCCTTCTGCTCCAAAATAACATTCGGGGAGATCTTTTCTCTCGTCTCTCAGTTGTTTTTCCAGTTTTTCCTCTTCTTCACTGACCCAACTGAAGTCGATCTCGCTCTGGTCCGTCCTCAGCTGAGTTGTGCCCAAGGACGACTTCGACCCGTATTGACCTCTGTATGTCTGCCGTTTCTGAGTATTGTCTCTGTCGTTACCTGACAATCGGCAATGCATAGTTGGCTGTTTCGGAGTCTTCCTTCCTTTGGACTCTGATTTCAATAGTTCTGGCCCCGTCGAATTGAGTCCCTTTGCTGCCTGAAAATATTCCCAATCGAAGACGCCATTCGTGCCCACAAACCCGTGGCGATACGATCTACGGTGGGTGCCTCGCTACTCGAAGTGACGGGCGACGAGCTGGAAAGGGAGGAGCGGCCTCCTCCCCGGCTGGTGCCGACACTGCTGACGGTACTCTTCTGCGGATGAAGACGACGCCATTGCTCACGGAGACGGGACTCAGCCCGATCCAACTGGGCCCTGAAAGCGAGTTGATCGGAGGCACAATTATGGACTGGATCGGCCGGGGAGAGGGTCAAACTGACAGGAAAATTGCAACGGCTGCATAGCGGAAGCCTCCCCAGACAAGGACAGATTGATCAACTTTTTATTAGGTGGAGGATCTTCGAACTAATTATGCTAATCGACCGGGGTTGACTCGGCTAAATCCCTCGCATCCAGCCGCAAATGGTTCGATTGGGGATGTCCTTGGCGCGGCGAAGATTAGCAGGATAACCAAACTGTGACTGGCCGAGGGAAGGCGACTCGTTCGCGGTTATGCTGCTTTCATCGAATAATTACCAGAAAAAAAGCCGGTCAATCAGCCATTAAGCGGACTTTTCGACGACGATTAGCAGCTATTTCGATCCGATCCTGAGCTAACTCAAGTTTTGATGGATAGACCAGTCGCTATCAAGTTCATTCTAGACGGCCATTTACATTCGACCTCAAAAACGGGGTCGATCGAGTCAAAAAGACGCCTTTTGATGGAATCTAATGTCTCGGAAAAGCTTTCGGTTTGATGATACTCGAGGCTGTGTTGACCTCCAAAGGACTCACCACCCAAGTGGCCCTATAAAAATAAACAAGAAAAGACTCGTATCCTCCTCATGAAAGGGCGTGTGTGCCGTGCCCGTCCCCCGTTTGACAGCTCTCCCCGTACACACACGTATCTCGTGATCATATCCTACTAGCCGGATTTGACACAACAAAATGCCGTCTCTTGCGGTTTCCGTAATGAGCCGTCACCTGGCGCCAGGTGTGAAGAGGCCTCTTCTCTCCCTTAAACAAACGGTCGTCCGTTACCTCCTCGGGCCGGATAGTCACACCGGGCCCGCCGAGGGTCGTCGCGTCTTTTGTTCCAGCCGTGAATGGCATGAGCACACAAGCAACCGACAGACTACGGGTCAGCGGGCGGAAGAAAACCCCCAAAGGCCGGAAACAAGGCAAAAGAACAATGTAACCAAAAAAAAACAAGTGGACCACCCTGTGCTGGGAGGAAATCAGCAAGTGTTCAAATAAATACGGCCTACCTTTGTAGATCATCGACTGACAGAGCTCTGGAATTGTATAGTCGAGGAGGAGAAGGGTACCGCGGTGGAGGAGGTAAAAAGTGAGGTGGTGGTGGCGGTATTGGAGTTAGTCCCAGTTTCTGAACAGTCGCTCCTCTAATCCTCCTCTTTTCCATTCACTGACCTTCATTATTT
The DNA here is from genome assembly GCA_964036215.1 of Oscheius sp. DF5033. Classification (NCBI taxonomy): domain Eukaryota; kingdom Metazoa; phylum Nematoda; class Chromadorea; order Rhabditida; family Rhabditidae; genus Oscheius; species Oscheius sp. DF5033. The sequence continues at coordinate 507,789 of CAXIWN010000002.1, forward strand.
TCCTTTGTTTCTTGTCCATTTTCTCTAATTTTTTCAATGTTTTCAAGTCCGGAATAATAATGGGAGTCTCGACCGGAACAGCATTTAAACTGAGTCGACTGCCTCCCAGTCTCCTGTCCATGAATATTCCTTGTGGTGAAGGCCGATGATAGTCGACATAAGGCTCGATATAAGCGGCTGGGGGTGGCCTTTTGCCATAAGGCAAAGTATGGGGCGAGTAAGGAGACGAGGAAGAGCGGTTCCCCATCCGCCGCAAAATGTCCAACCAAATGGACACGCCCACCCGAAGGCCGACTGTCGAGGTCGGATAGCCATATGGGATGCGGAAAAGACAACACATAATATTATGTCTTTTTTTATTCGAAGAGTCTGTTGTTGTGTGTTTTGATTTAAATTGATCAGTTGCGTCTCAAATGAAAACTTTTAATATTTGCGGAGAGATTAGTTTCCCGTGGTGTCCTCTCATTTCTCCCAAACGATGTCTCGAAGTCGAAGTGGAAGTCGCAGCGAGTCGCTTCGTTCCATCATAACCAGGAAGGCTTCCGGTATCCTCAGATCGCCTGCCCCGCCGGTCTCTTCAATTGAATTGAGCCCGATAGCCGGTACTTCTTGCCTTCTTTTCTGCTAATCTCACTCCTTCTAGGAATCGATCCCGTCCATCCGACCAACATCCTCTCTTATCGGTACCATTTTTAGTTATCTTCAGATATTTTAGATGTGACTGTGGATATCTTAAAAATCATATAATTTGTTTGGGCGACTTGGTGGAGACCGGACAGAAACTCTTCAATTATTGTGGAGGAATGTTTGTTGTCAAAGGCGAGATGGCTGAATGTAGCCGTTGCCGGTAGTATTCGATCTATTCGGTTGAATATTTTGTATTCAGAAAGACAGATCGAACAGTTGTGTACACGTGTTCATTTTGCGGGAAAGAGACAGAAATTGTGGTTGCCGTGGTGTCGATGTGGTCGAAGTTTGGGTCTCGTGATCTCCATCCAGCCCGAATTAGTCTCGAGGATATTACCGAAGAGAGACCTCATTTCTCAATGGATTAATATTTATTTTGAGATAAAGCTGAGAACATTTTAAAATTATTGTGGAATGTCAATAAATTAAAAGAGAAAGAGGTCAATATATACAGAGAAAATATTATTCGACAACAGGCTCGTCGGGTTTTGTGTTCAACGGCTGCATCTCGACCTCGGGTCCAGACGGGTTCTCAATTTGTTGAATTGTCTCCGGAAGAGGTTTGCCCATGGTCTCCGGCAAACAGAGCAAAGTAACAATTCCGGCAGAGACAGCCATTATCCCGAACGGGATAATCATGTAGACTTTGCCATATCTCTCAACCTGAGCCCATTTTCACCTAAATTATGAGAGACTCGACTCACGATCCACATGGCAATGAAACTGGCCGCGATGGCTCCCAGACGGGCAATTGTACTACAACATCCCATGGCACTGTTCCTTAAATAAATTCATTTGTTTGTGCCGGAAAGAGCTTTTACCTAATAACTGTAGGGAATAATTCGGGGCAATAAGTGTAAATAGAGGCATAGGTGGCAGTGATGGCTCCCTTGGTAATCATCATTTGACAGATGGCTATCAATGGAGTGGCTAGAAAAGGCAACAGGTCAATAGGAAGGAAAGGGAACTACCAGACTCGCCCATGAGCCAATTGATGATGAGAATGGCACCCGCAATGAAAAATCCAGAACTAAGAAGAATACGACGACCAAATCTAAACTCGGAATAGAATCTAGAGAGCGAAGGAGATAAACCTATCAATTGTGAGATAGACAATGATGAGGGCGGGAATTTCGATAGCGGCGCCAAAAATAAAGTTGATGTAGAGATCTCCGCCGAGTACATTTGTCTTCATGGCCATTCCATAGTAGACCATCGACACCACGGGCCTGAACAAGTGAGGACGAGGAGAACGACGCCTACCAGAGGTAGAAGGAGACCAAAGCGCGTTTGCGGAGTTGCGGCGTCTTGAACAGATCCGCTATTCCATATTTTTTAACAGCGCCGCTGGCTGTTGTCGTATCGGCCTCGACGTCAAGAAGATCCCACCTGGAAAAATGGAAATTGGAAATGCAGGGAACAAACCATTTTTCGGGAAGTGTGACTCCGTTGGTTTTGGCTGCTCGTTGGAGAATTTTGTCAGCTTCGTCGTATCTTTTTTGAGAAACGAGCCAGCGGGCACTCTCAGGGACCAGCCTGAGATTAAAATGGCAAAAGAATTATAAGGACGACCAACCACCAATAGGAGAGGAAGAGAATGGCAGGAGTACAGATGACAACATGTAGCCAGCGGTAGTCCGTCACAAACCACGCCTCCAGTCCCAGGAATACTTGGCCGAGGGCGAAGAAAGCCCCCGTGATAACCGAAGCCAATTTTCTGTATCTCGGACCGACCAATTCCATTCCGATGACCACGGCGATTACGAAGATTCCCGGATGAGAAAAGCCCGTGCCAGCTCTGAATTGACGGATTGGATACGGGAGATAACATTACCTGAAGAGAGCATACAGCCACCACCACGGGGCGATGGCTACTCCAAGACCACAGGAAATTTGGATGAGAATTGCCAAGAAGAAGACTTTCTTTCGTCCGATACGGTCACCGAGGACACCGAAAACCATGGAACCTGCCATTTGGCCGACATAATAGGCCGCCTGGATGAAGGCTTTGATCCAACCTCGGTCACAAGTGATATCCCACTGAAATTGTGTGTCCACTGATCAAAAAGATCAGGAATACCCTCTCAATGGCGGTCATCTTGACATTTGCCCGGTAGAAGACCCGCTGGCCACATGTCGCCCCGTCGAGAGCACACTCACTGTCACCATAATTGCACTAAAATTATTTTGAACTTGTCGTCCAGATAAGACGAACATAAACTCCGGAATTGCCGTCTTCGGATGGCAGCACCTTCTCATCTCCTTGGAAACATTCGGTGGCATTCAACAGCGGCGTGTAATAGTTCGATTCGGGGGTTTCTCCAGGCAATGCACATCTAGAAAGAAATGAGATCGACGGAAGGAAATCGACCTGTAGGGAACTTGGATTGCAGCAAATGTCCAGCTGAGGGCATGCATACTCACAAAAATTGTTGGGAGACAAACCAACAGGAACTGGATCCGTTGAAATCTCAAAATATTCCTCGATTCACCAACAAATTCAACTTACTTTCCCATTTCTCCAAGATTGGAGAAAAGGAATTCGTCGAACTTCATTTTCCTACTCTACTAATTCTACTCTAAAAAAGAAGAATAAGTGACATTTGAAATAGACGAGGCCATTACAAAAGAGAAAAAAATGGGAAAATAGGAAGGTCATTCGGGTCATAATGATAGTTTGCCTGGCGGGGTGTCTGCTCAAAGGGCTGTCCAGCTGAAACAACGTTACGACCTATCGAAAAATTGTATCGACTGTCAGTAGCCAGTGATAACAGACCGACAGAGGTCAGACCCCGCCGGGTCGCTGTGTCATTTTCTGATGAATTTATCCGATCAAACAATTTTAGAAAAAGACACAAATAAAACAAATAGGAAATTCAACGCTCAGTTAGAAGGGGCGTATATTTTATGAAACAAGCTTATTCGGCTAGTTCATTAGGCCGTTTTATAAGGCTACGCCTTCATCAGAGGTATATTCAAAAAGAACGAAAGATATCTACACGAAAAGATGACTTGATATGTGTGCATTTGGATATATTTTCCTTCTGCTGGGGACAAATTGTACCAAATGAAATAAAGGCAACCGAGGCAAATTACGACGGATTGCTTCGTAAAATTCATTGAGTTGAGAGGGAAACTGTCCCCGACGAAATATTCAACGAAGGAGCGATTGTCTATTGTTTTCCATTGTTCACATCCGTTTTCGAAGTGTCCACAAATCGAGCTAACAAAATCGGAGATGCCAAAATTTTCTTCTTGCGAAAGACTGACACATTTTAGTGAGATCAAAATTAGAATAAACACAATTCCTTCATAAAATGATACTATGTACCGATTCTAATAATAATCAGATGAATAAACAAAGTTTTAGGTTAGTCGGTTATGCATTTGAGAAGAGTAATCCCTCAAATGCAACATGTGGGTGCCGAAACGTAAAAAAAAGGCAGTGGAGAATTGATTTTGTTATACGGGAGCATCTTCCAAAAGACGAAAATTGTGGAACTGCTAGCGCGTGCAACAGATAAAACTGCCATATTGGCTATCACTCGATGTCAAAGGAAAAAGTGACGGATATTCCCGACAGTTACCAGACGAATCCCACGGGTATCGATATTCTTCTGCCGCGCGACAGCCGTATCGGTTCTTGACAAGCAAATAAGTGAATTTCATTTTTATTTTCGTAGTTGAAACACACCTAAATAAATAATAAGCGGTAAGTTGGTTTTTAAAACTCAAAAGATATTATACAGACAAATACAAAAATCCAATATTTGTCGACGGTCAAAGTCTTTTTCTACTCCAATCTTTCGGTTGCCAACGAAGCTTCTGGGGATCAATACGAGTCTTGCCTTTATTGTAGTTTTTAATAAAGACGTTGATAAGGTCATCAGATATGGTTATTACATATTGACCCTTGTAATATTTATAAAGATTGAGTTGCTAAAAATCCCAAAATATTATCATAGGCAAACAGTTAAACCTGTAACGTGGAAATGACGTCTTCTTTACGGATAGCAGTAGCCATCGACAAATCCACGACAGAAACGACTTTATCTGCACCCGGATAGAACTAAAAATAAAAATAATATGGCAGAAATATTTTTTAGAAAACATATGATATAAAATACCTGCTGCGCATGTAGTTTTGCGACTACTTCATTCAACGGAGGCGAATCTAAACGAAGTTCCCCAGTTACTTTTAACACCACAAGTTTTTCAATTATCATCGCCGACCAGAAGCTTCGATACGACAGCTGAAATTTTTTTTGAATACAAATTTATAACAATTATCTTGCCAAGCCAAGGTCCGAAAGAGGTTTTTCAGGAGATCCCGTCTTCCCTTCCACTTTTGACAATTCGTAGCTGAATTCGATTAATAATCGACCATATCCTTTTTGTTGGTACGGGGGTAATACGAGAATACAAGCAACATTGTATTCTTCTGCCGATTCTTTTTCCTGAATTATTAATTACAAATTTCGAAGGTGGAATCCTACTTTTGAGAAGTAACCAACAATATGATTTCCACGGTCATCGGCCTCTGTCATGACATAAAAAAGAAAAGGATCTGTGTCATAGTATAAAGTTTTGTGGTCCAGAAATAATTTAGCTAAGAGACACAAATTTTGAGCATAAAACTAAATAAGAAAAATTCAGAAAAATAAATTTATGTTCACCTTGTTTTTCCGGCCATCAATTTCAAAAAAGGAAAGTTCTTTACAACGGTAAATTTCGTTTCCTGGTGGATGTTTTCTATAGCATTTAGTCTATAAATGTTTATATACGGAAATATTCTAGTACGAATACCATATGTCTAGCTAGGCTAGATTCACTTTTAACATATTTCAGACAAAATTCACAGATATATATGCATGGAAGGCTAACTAGTTGAATCGGATAAGGAGCAAAATACCACGGCTGCATACGATACCTAGAATATTAAAATATTATAAATTTATCAACAGTGAAAAACCTTCCCAGTTCAATGAGTTCTACATTTCGAACTCTTGTTAGTGCATCTTCGCTGTGTCCTATCATTGACATGGAACCACGCAAAGAAGGGGCTAAGAACATAAAATATAAAAAACTGACTTTATTGACTAACCTCGTTCATTTCCATTTACAACCGCATTTTCTCCAATGTCCACCGGCTCATCAATGGTCAATCTGGGCCTTTTCCTTCCTCTACCGCCTTTCACTGCAATTTCTCTTTCTGGCGATCCATTTGTAGAATTACTAAAAAAATATTAATCAAATAAACTTGTATTATTGTAAAAAGTATGCTAAACCATTTCTTTTACTGGAGATATAACCAACTCAACTCAACCGAAACACTTACCATTCTGTGGGAATAAAATCTTTCTGGGACTGTCCTTTTCTTCCTTTTTGTGGCATACGTATTGTTCTAGGGTCAATATCATCTTTGTTTCGCCATTCATCCAGCCTAATTTTAAAATTCAGTCGAAGCTTTTTAAAACCAAACCTTCTGTTACAGTCAATATAATGTACGTAATAAACTGGGTCTCCAATAGGCCCTTGTTTTATTTGAATAACTTCAGCTTCCCCTAAATAATAAAATTTTAGAGATGATTTAACAATTGGTTACGGAATTCTTGTGATGAAGACATCCGAACATTCAAGTGACATCCTTCAACAATCCGATCCACACCTGCTTTAGAGTCATCTTCTTCAGACTTGCAGGGTACAGCAGGGCATTCCACCATTTTAATATTATACGAAATAAAAATTACTTTTCTAAAACCTTATTGTACATGTCATTTTGTCAAATGATGAGAAATACGTAAGTATATATTGTATAAACATTTAATAACACATTGTTGTATACAAATAAAATAAGTTTATTGCCGACTACTGGTGAAAAAAACCAAATTTCGGACTAAATAAAGACGAGAAGGGTACTGGCCATTCTTATAAAAAAAGTTTAGTAAAAAAATTCTACTCGTATAAAAGCGAGATTGTTCGACTTATTATTAAAACAATGGGAAAGTTTCTTCTAGGCTTGTGAGGTAGAAGAAGTCTTGCCGATGTCTTGAATTACCTCGTCGATTGCCTTACGGAAACTTTCGAGGGAATTTTTTGGAATGGTAATAGAGTTTCGGAATCCAGACATCGTTTTTAGCTAAATATGAAAGTTTATGAACCGTTTTAGTTGTTAAATAAGAAAGTAATGCAAGACGTACCTCGGTCACTTGCAAGTATACTCCACGATTGTTTTGTCTAACATCAAAATAGAAAGTCTTATTGTTTTCAGCAGTCACCGATTTGGATTTTGGCAAGTTGGCATCAGCAGAATCAGTAAGATACCCAGTTGAGTACTTATCTAACAACTCCGTGAGAATGTCCCGCATATTTGCCAATCCTTGAAGGGGAATAGCAATCTATAAAAGTGATATATAATTTTAAAACAATGTCATACCGTTGAACGAGGAGCACGAGGGTTCGACACCGTCTGCGCAATACGCAAGAACCGACCTCGAGTATTTTCCTTCAAGTCCAAATAGTAACGCCGTGAATCAAACATTAAGGTCTCGGATTTTAATGTGACCCCCTCAGAGGCCTCTTTCTCTTGAAACTCGGGCAAGCTATTCGCATATGTGATCATCTCAGTAAGACGGTCACGCAGTTGAACAGCAGCTATCAAAGACAGAACCAAACGCGATTTATACGTCGAGCACATCTAAAGATTATCACGTAAAGTATATTGGAAATAATAACCTCAGCAATCTTAATGAAGCGGCCACGGCTGTTCTGCTTCACATCCACAAAATAACGCTTATAAGAAATATTGAGAGATTTGCTGTCGAGCTCTTCCTCCGATACTTTTTCGCGCTCAGCACGGTCTTTTCCATTGTCCGACATTTTAATTACCCTTCAATCTTCCTACTGCACAGCAAAGATGGTATCCTTTCCAAACGTTAGCGTAACGCTAGACGGTCTCACTGAAAAATATAGGTCAATAACGTTAGAAAAGATCTGATGTATAAAAAAGGGAGCAACATGCAAAATCTAAATATCCAGCATGGATCTTCGGAATGAGCAACCTCACAAAAAAAATTTGTGACGGTAAAAAAGCGCCAGTAAAATGAGAAGAAGATGAAAGGCGGAATAAATTCTGTTGCTCGCTTCTGATCCGCGGAAACGTCGGTATTTCATTGCCCGCGTTTTCAAAGTTCGTATTTAAACGGCAAATTCCAAAATTTTGTCAAATCTGGCACCAATCTGTCGGCACCTCAAGAGCTCTTGTGTATCCGATATTGTAAAAGGAATATTATAAGAATAAAAGGGTAAAGGGCTTAGGAGGCGAGATGTTGCGCTGCGACGCGGCTTCACTATGTAGCGAGATTACTGAATGCGAATCGAACGTTTGAGATATATTGTACTATTATTTTGAAAGTAAAAATCACGTTCTATTGACTGTAATTGGGATGAGTTAATCAATTGTTGATACAAGATAATTATAACAAAGAACAATTGCAAGAAGAGATAGCAGTGCACTTTATCAACTGCAAAAAAAACTGACAAAACGATCAGAATGTGTATCTATTCTTCTGTGATGGAAGAGATATTGAAGGAGAACTCGGGACCGAGCTCATCGACAGGTTCCCAGCGGTTGTTGATGATCCTGAAGTCCTCTTTGATCTCTTTTTGTTCTTCTGAGGTTTCTTTAGGCATTTCAGTTTTGGGCGCTTGAATGGGAGCCTGTTCCTTGACTACTTCATCACTTCGCATCGGCAGAGCTTTCTTCTTCTTCTGCTCATCCATTTTCTTCCTGCTGGTTTTGTAGGCTTCTTTCTTTTTCTTCTTTGAGCTGTTCTCCGTCGACGTTGTGGTGGCTGCCGTCATCGAGGTCTTGGTGGAGGGCGCCTTCTTCTTCTTCTTCGTCGTCGTCGTCGTCGACTTCTTTTTTTTTCCGCCCAATTTGCCCTTCTTCCAGAGGAACAAAATAATTGCTCCAATGACGATGACGGCAACCACAAGCAAGATAACCAATATCCAAATCCAAGCTTTGGAACCTGTCGGAGCCTCATTTGTCGTTGACGACGACGACATCATCGTCGTTTGCTCTTCAACGTGATCATTTCCCAAAGCAAAGGGAAGAAGAAGAAGAATAGAAACCGCCGCCTGGACAGTCATTCTCAATAATGGCTTAATCCCCGTCTTGTCCTATTTGTTGAATTCGACCTAAATGTCTACAGCTGGTGGTTCAGCTGTTTTCCTATGTATTCTTTAAATTGAAGCAGTCTGGCGGCGCCCATATGGGCATGAAGAAGCTGGGCGGCAGATGACGAGCGGCAGTCCATCTGGGGCCCCAGCTGCTTCAATCGACCATCGGGCGTACCCTTCGTAGGCTGGGCCACCCCCTGTTGCCCATATATTTTTACATATTGGATCTTTTAACCAACAAAGGCGGTGAGACAGCTGGAGAGCAGTTGCGCCTCTCACAGGTGGCGACGGTCGGCGACTCCCAGCCTCGTCACGCCTGAAAAGGAGGACACAGCTGGCAGCAACTGTGGGAACGCCGGCAAACTCGCCTTATCGGATGGCCATATGTGGGGGCAGCTGTCCCTAATTACGAGCTTGGAGGCGGAAGAGGCCCCACCGGCTAGTAGTACTCCATTTGGCAAAGATCAATGACTGGCCAGCTTTATCAAATCTCGCAGGTGTTCCTCGATGGCCAACAAAGACCTATAAAGAAAGAAGGAGAGCCTTCTGTGAACACGTGTCCCTCCATCTGGGTGCCGGTCGACTGACAGCCATCACAAGCCGCAAAGGATCCAAGAAAAGATAATAGCCGTTGCGCTATCTTTGCCTATACTTGCACAATTACGGCCACACAGTAAACACATCAAGAGAATATCCCGAGCTCCTGGAGACCATCTGGGTCAGTATCAGCTGCTGCTCAATTCACATATGCTAAACGGACGCAATCTGGGAGATGCAGGTGCTGTCCCACCGGCATCTGGCGACGTGGGCCAGGTGCCTCCTGAGTGGAGTCCTGACAACGGCGGAGCAGCTCACTGACGCAACCGATCAAACAAGCACAGAAATTAGATGGGATTACAACGGACGAGGCTACAGGTGCACTGATCCGGGGGAGAGGCCGGCTATGATTGTCGAGAGTATTGAGGGAAATCAAGGGGACAGCTTCGGATATCTTACACGCTCTTACTTTGCTGTCTGCAAAACTAAATCCCATTTAGAGTGGCTCTATATAATTGTTCGATAGAACTTGCTTTCAATTCAAGATGGAGCCATTTCAAAAATTGGATTCTTTGCCGTTACTCACCGGCTCTATTGTACCCACTACAAATATTTAAAAGAAGCTGTAATATTCGATTTCTGTTGAGTCGATTGATGTGCTCGATCATTTTATGGTGGACTGTCGTGTCGGTTCCTTATTCTCATGGCTCTTTTGTCCAGGTGTGCTCCCAGGTGGTTATCCAGACCGCCCTGCCGACACCTGCTAAGGGGCGGAGATCGTCCCCCAGAATGGGCGGAGCATCCTCCTTTGCGCGAACATCCTAGACATCTCCTTAGCCACGATGAAGTCCAGCCGTCCTGTCCGCGAGTCCGCCCATGACATACCTCCTGTCAGTCCCCGAGGCAAGATCAGGAAGAGTTCCGAGGAGCGCAAAGAACAACAAAAGGTATGTTTTATTTCCATTCCTTGATATTTCGATAGAGAATTATAACACAAATGGCAATATTTCAGATCGAGTCAACATTGAAAAGCCTTCTCGGCTTCTCCGACGACATCTCGAAAGTATCTCAACTGGATCTCGTCCTTTCAGCGATAGCTTATATTCGCGAATTGCAGCAACAACTCGAAACTGACCAGGTAAATTACAAAGATTCGTTATCGCTTATTGAGAATAAAAACAAGCTCGCCAGCTTTGTCTGACAAGTGCTTGTCAGCCATGCATAAATTTGTATTTTACAGGAGAATCTGTTGCCAGAAGGTTTCGAGCAGTTGTTCGAGAAGAGTGTCACAGCCTGAGCCCGACCCTTTCTCTCCTCCGTCACGGGTTTCCATCACGGGTCTTTCCTTTTCCCCGCAATTTGACTTTCTGTACAGATGTTTTTCCCATAGAGAATGAACTATTTACAATCTAATTACCGTATCATTGGCTGGTTGAAAACAAAGATGGTTGTCGCACCTGTCCACAACAGCTGGAAGCTCTTTGAATTCAGAGAGAAAGAGAGGCCCTTAGAGTAAAAAGGAGCCAAGTCTGTTCATCCAGCTGTCCATTCGGCTGGCACCTGCTTCGTTAACGCCACCCGATCGAACACTCCCTGAATTATGTTGGCCATATGACGCCGGAGGCCACATCTTCAGGATTAGATTGAGCAGACGCCAATTGCGCCACACTCCAATCTGGGACGACATCTCGACTGAGGAGACGACAACTTGTCGATCCCTCTGAAATAAACTGCCCTAGAACAGATAGACAATTCTTTTGGTCAAAGTTAACTACCATTTTCAAATATTTCGAAGGAAGTTGTAAGGCCATAAAACGGATTTTGGTGACAAGGACGCGTGTTGCCGTCTTGCCTAAAATGACTCTTTGTATGGGTCTAAAACTCGCTTATCGTGGCTGACCATCTCTTTTTATGGACATCTAAATAACTGAGCGAGTGTTTAGACACGAGGTTACGTGGGAATGTGACTCCCTTCTGGCGGTGTGCTTTCAAAAGGCGTGAAGAGCTCGTCAAGTGGTTGGAGCACAGGAGACAAAGAGGTCATTATCATGGGACAAGAGACCCCTCCAAGTTGGCCATCTATTCGACAAAAAAAATAGAGAAAGATAGAGTCGAAGTCCTTCCCACGGTTACCATCTCCAATCCCACGATCAATTTGCATGATAACGGTAGAGGACAGTATGCAAATTGGTCTATGGGCTGGGATAATCTCGAGGAGTTGGAGGTTGCGTCAGAGCGGAGTCGCGTTTCACCCCAACTAGGAGGCCGTGTTCATTATGCAATGGCACTTCGAACGACGGGAGATCGCAAACAGTCCCGTCTATTGTGCCTCTAATGGAGTTGGTCCCAGTCATACTGTAAAAGAGGCCACCGACTGTCAGATTCGATAGCAGCGGCGGAATGCTTTTTGCCTGTCGCTTTTCGGGTTGTGACAAATTGAATTGCATGGCCTCCTCTTGAAGGTCGCCTCATCTTTTTGTCCCGGTCACAGGTGCTACTCGTTTACTACCAGGGAGGAGTCCCGCAGCGCATCTCCATTCAAACAGACGACTGACCGTAAATCGCCACCAACTTGGTGAATTAGCATAGTCGTATTGTCTTGAAGGAGAGTAACCCAATCTAGACAGGACAAGGCCCTCTCCTTTCGGGCCACCGGGGTCAAAACTGTCCCGCGTATTGATATAGCCAACAAAGAATGAACGGCCAGGTAAACACCAAGATCTCTCTGACTCGTCGTCGACCTTCCCAAGGTTCCGCCACATTGGCATTTGGTAATTGTGGGAACAGCTCGATCCAACTGTTTATACGATGTCACACAATACCTCCGGATTCCTGTCAACAGTTGTCCGTCCTCCCTCGACGATACTTTTGATCTGATTCTCGTCAATGTGGAGGACACTACCAACTGAGGCGGATATTCCAAAGGAAATCCTGTCACCCACAGGTGCCAATAGGCACAAAGCCCCGCCATTGAGCCTCCCAGCGGGAAGAGGGCCCAGCTCTCTAATTTGGGCTCGTTGTTGTCTATCCAACGAGGGTCATCGGGATTATCTCTTACCGGAACCAACGGGCCCGTTTGGGCAGACATCACCTTGAGCTGTCAGTCAAAGTTGTTGCAGGACAGAGAAGAAAAAACGACTGCTGACATCTCCCGCTGAGATTAAATCTATGACTGATTCAAAAAAAGACGAAGCGCTACACTTTTTTTTCTGTAAAACGCATATACATCTTTCAAACCTTTGACTACGGGAAAGGATTACCTCCGTGTGGATTCTTTTCCGTCTCGGCTAGTCATGTCTACTAGCTTTATTTTCCCACATTTCCTTATTTGCCCTTCCCTGTATAAAAACCACGAAGATGACTGAAAATGCAAGCCGCCGCAAGTTCCCAGCCCGATAAAAATCTCGGCGCACCTGTGAGTTTTTCCGGTGGGAAAGCGACCCTTGATGGGAGTCGTCGACAATCCTCATCGTCCTTGTACGCCCTGCTCAAATTAACAATAGCCTACAGTATTAATTATTCGTGAACCGCAACGTGATCTGCCCAAGTCAACTGGCATAATTAGAGAGGAAAACTGTGTGGAGCTATTCAGAGGAGATGATGAGAGGAGCTGCCAGTATGGACAGCTGGCGTCTTGAGAGGAGCCGACTATAATAGGGCACAAATAGGGCAGGTGCCAGCGGCATGGGCTCTTCGAAAGGCGGTTCGACAAAGCGCATAAAATATGACCCGGGTGCATGGACAACATTGCGCAACAGCTGTAACCAAGGGAGAGGAGATGCAACATGGACAGCGAGACCTCTTGACCTCGGGCAGATCACCTTGGGGCTCATCCTCCTATTCACATTATTTACTTGCCAATTACTCAGACTGTTATTCCTCAGCTTGGCCACAGTCGGATTATTCTCAACCCAAGAGGAGAACGACACAGCTGTCCACACACACCGACAGTGCGCGAGATCGTCGCCCGACCACCGAGGAAAAACTCAATGAGACTGGTTTCTGAATGGGGACACACTAATGACAGCCAGTGGAAAAGGCAGAGAGCCATATTCAAATCTGATGCTCCTTGGGGAAAGTTGGCCGGCTGTCACACCAGCAGTTGGCCGACAGCCGGCTAAAACCAACAGGCGTTAAGGTTAAAAATTCATCTAGAAGATATGTACAAAGGTAACCCGAAGGCGGACAGATCACAGATGCTAATGGGCCGACGTCGACGTCGATTGCTCATCGTTTCTTTTCGATTGAACGACGGGATGACTTTCTCGGCGGCGGAGGAGCATTCTGCGGTCCGAGATGGTTCAGGGCTTCTGAAAATAGATGATAATTACCAGGATTTGTAGGCAGTAATCCCCTTGCATAATAAACAGGAGACAGACGTCACGGGATTAATCGAAGGTACGCGGAGCCCGTTCTCAATTTCAACTATTCTCAGACTCATCCCACAAAATCCAAGTCAAGGTCTTCGCGGCTAGAAGGCCATCAATTAGGAAATGGCCTCGGTTGGCGCAACTCCGCCCTGCGCGACAGATAACGAGCTGTAATTGTGAGAAGGAGAGCCATCCCCAAGAAGAAGAACTTTGCCCGTTTTTATAGAAAATAAGAAGACAAACCTCGAGGAAGGGAACCATTGGCAACACGGGCCTGGACAGTGGCAACCAACTGTTGGATGTAAATGGCCGCATTCTGGACAGTCTCGGCCGGGTTTGTGGCACGACGGGAAGGAGGAAGAGTGGCCGACAGACGACGCAATTCAAGGAGCTCATCTCGAGTAAAAGTCGGTGGAGAAATGACTGAAATTGAAGATTTGAGTGGAGGACTAGGAAGACTGTAATCAATGGGATTCAATGCGAATGAGAATTAAAAAGAGAAAAATGGACAACAATGGGGGTAGATGTATTTACCTTTTTTAGTCTTGGAAATGCCTTGAACGCCGAGTTTCTTAGGAGCCAGCTGTGCTTTGGGATGCATGTTGCGGAATGGTCTTTCTCTCTTTGGGCGGGGGTCGACCAGGGAGGAGAAGGGGCGGAGTCGACGCGGAGGCGCGGCGATGAGATAACCTGCAACCAATACAGTACGAGAAGAAGAAGAAGACCAAGAGCCGAAGAGAAGGAATTTTGTGGTACGGAGGACGAGAATCCGGGGACAGCCGGTGGACACATGTGGACCGGCTGTTCCCCATCTGCAACTGCTCGCTTTTTGGCCCTCAGTCTCCGGAATCAGCTGCCGCGCCAGCTGGCGCCAACTGACAGAAGCCAGTCCCCTGTACCCAGACTGTATGCTCCTGGGCCGATGCTGACGAAGTCTCCGACGAGCGGAGTACTGTAATGGACGGGACTTCCCCTGCATCTCCGATAGATTAATTTGCTCTTCTAGTAGATGATATTCGTAAGAATAAAGGCCCCATGACGGTTGTCGTCAGCTGTTTTGGCCTCTGCCATCTAGGGAACAACTGGCGAGCAACTGTGCCATAAACAATGCCACGGAAGGCATGCCACGGGCAGTGCCGATGGCCGGATTGGTCATTACGTGGAGAATGGCAATTTATGTACTCGACTTAGGTACTATCATCATCACCAGGTCAAGGCAGTTATTTATGACGGCAACAGTCGTCTCTGTTTGTACTGGCATTATCAGAAGAGCAGGTGAAGACGCCGGTCAATTACTGGCGACAAAAGGCCGTGTTTGCCATGGCGGCCATCTCCAAAAGCCGTCGTTTCCGGCCCTCTAAACGGGCACACGTGTCGAAAGGCGATACGTGGGCCCAGATGTCCATAGTTGAGGGAGACATCTCTTCAATTAATGGTCCCGTCACGATTTGGCGCCACATAATTCATGACATCATCCCTGAGGGCATCCCGCAGTGTGTCCTGTCCAGCACTTCCGGGGATGATTGGTTGACGACGTGACGATTAGCATAGCCACTTATTAGCATATTGCTCGTCGAGAATCACGGCGGGAGACCTGAGAAATTGACTGGAGAGTGTCCCATCTACGGTCAAATTAGTTCATCTTATAACAAAATAAGGGAAGATACGGTATGCGGGAGTTTTTAGCGCGCAGCGGGCTGCCAATTGCGATGAAAAGAGACAGCCGACTGTTGAATACGAGCCGCCGCGTGTAATTATCCCAATGACACCACACAGACCGACTAATTATGCAGAGGCGATGAAACCGAGACAGGTACGAGACCCATCTGTCTATTGATAATTGTGTCAAAGGGACCGGCCATGTTCATGTCTGTAAATTGTCCCATCTGTTGGTTCCGGTGGTTCCCACTTGTCGGTCTTCGAAAGGAGGCTAATCTCCCAAATTGGTAGCATTTATTGACACTTACTCTGATCCTTCTGCCCGTCCAACTTACGCAACCTCGTTTGGCGGCGTCTGTATCCATCGAGGCCATGTTGGTTTTGCGAAGACTCTTTTGGACCAATTAGCATATCAACGAGTTGAGGAGGATTGCGTCGGACCGCCCGGGGAGATGAAAGAAGGCGATTTGGCCACCCAGGAGGAGGCTGAGACAAATTGAGCTGACAAACGGTCTTAGAAGATCCTGTTGATGGTCCAACATACGGAAACATACGCCTCATTGAACCCTTGAGGAGAACCTGATACCTGTTCCCCCTTGGCCTGCTAATCCAATTTGCCTACCATTTGAGAGGAGCCGCCGGCCTCTTCATAAACGGTTAATTGGCCGACTGCTTTTGCACTGACACCCGATAGACCTTACATGACCGACTCTTACAAAAACATGGCCTCGGCCCGTTCAATTTCATAGAGAACCGAAATCTTCAGAAGAAAATTAGGCAGCTGTCAATCCAGCTGCAATCCACACGTGTTCCGTGCCAATGACTAGCCACAAAGAGGCACCTGTGACTATTACGCCACTGTACCTGTTGGGATGATAGTACGCTTGACCGGCGAGCCGATCCTATTTCTTCCAACTAATTGCTCTAGACCCTTCATTAACACACCTCCTAGGTTTACCTACATAGCACCATTATCTAGGGCATTTTGAAAGCTGAGAAAGCTAATAAAGAAGGCGACAAGATGAATTCCTTCGTATGCCACAAAGAAAAGACATCATCAAATCTACCCGAATTCTAGCTTCGACATCGTCATAAGTATCTCATGGATAAAATCATTTCTACAAAGTTAGTCGAATTTTCTAACCATGTGCTTAGGCGAAGAAGATGATCCTACGCTATTAGTTCAAAACGAAAATTTTAAAAACAACAAATTCATTGGATGGGAACAATTACTCGTTATCACTATCTTCTTCTCCTTGTTGAACATTGAAGTAGCGAAGTTCGTAGGTGTTCCTGTTTATGGCAACTACACGAAGCCAGTCCCTAAGGCTGTTTCTCTTCAAATATTTCTTAGTGAGATATTTCAGATATCTGAATAGAATAGTGAATAAATTTGTCAACAGCAATAAACCTTTTTGAGAAAGGTATCTCCGTGATTATAGACATCTTCGTCTTGCCCGTCAGTTCAATTTTGACATTGTTGGCTTCAAGTACACCAGTCTTTCCATTGATTTTGACGTGTTCCTTCAGGAAGGCTTCCTAAAAAAATCGGGACTGTCTAGGTATGGAACACCCTATGCCCAACGATATTAAACATTCTCATCAATGTAAAACCAGTTTTGAATAAAGAAAACATACGAAATCATCCATCTTCATAATTCCGTCCTCAACGGGATATTTGCAGTCAACGTTGAACTTCAAACGGAGTTTCTTCTTACGGATAACCTTGGCATTGCTCCTCTTAGGGACACGCTTGACGGCAACCATTTTGATACCCTGCAATAGACCAATTAAAACATTTTGTGGAATTACAAAAAATGACAATGACAAAAGACGCCTCTAGTGACAAATGAGAACAAACGAAATTTTTTAGGCCAGTAGAGCAAATTTGAGTGAAACTTTTTTTTCAGGCAAGCGTCAATTGAGCCGGTAATTTGAATTGCCAAAAACTTCTGGATTGGAGTGTTTTGGAGTCATGTTTCTCTTTATTTACGGTTCGGAATGATACGTTCCATTGTCTCTATTTGGCATAACAAATAACATGATCATCCTCAATAGAAGAAGGTTCATCTATAGTCTGAAATTTCTGTAAATAACTGCGCCTCGTTTCAGTACAGGTGATCGATCCTGATTTCTCAATTACCATACGAATTCAAAGGCTCGCCTCTGACAAGCCAGGACTCGCTCTGCGTCTCTACCGATAACGTCGCCATGTAGCTTATAGTCTGTCCACTTGACGTGCTCAACTTGTCGCATGATTAATGGTAACTCCTTGTTCTTTTGCCCCTTTCCCACAATGATGTCAAATGGAATTCCGCTTACGATTTTTATCAGTCGTCCTCGAAGTTTATAAGCATTCTCTTGTAAATACAGCCCGCAAATTTTGTATGCAAACTATTCGCTACTGGAAACTTTTTATCAAAAACAGCGAAGTGTGCCGAAAACTATCGCCATGAGGTTCCGAATCCATTTGTGTTCCCTATACCAGATGTCATTTTCAGTGGACAACCACCTCATAATCCATATTACGACCTATACCACGATTACCGATATCAGCCATTGGAATCGAACTATTATGTGAGTCGGAGTAATCAAAGCATTTTCATTATTGTTTAGCCAAACCACACCGGGATGAATGGGCCCGATTTGTTGGCTTTATTCTCTTCTTTTCCACCCCCTTCAGCCGTCCCAGATTCGGCCATCCACGATAGAACATCTGAAATAGTACTAGGCTTCCTCTTAATTTATGAGTTCTTTGTTTAGACTTCTTCCTCTGGTAACAATGTTCGATTGCAGCCGGGCTCTTCAAAAAAGGCCAAAATAGAACCACCCGGCCCTTGTGTAGTATGTTTTCTTTCATTTCTCACAAAGGAATGCTGTTTTTTTTTTTGAGAAAAAGGCCCATATTGAAAGAATAAATATTTCAGGTGTGCGAAACAGACAAAGCGGGCTACCATTTTGGGGTACACGCCTGCGCGGCATGCTCAGCCTTCTTTCGACGAACCATTTCCGAGAATCGGAAGTACGTCTGTCGGAAATCCGGCTCCGATCATCTCAACTGCCCCATTGATAAACGTATTTCTTTCCTTCTGAAAAAGAATGACTACAGCTGTTTAGGTCATCGTTGTTATTGTCGAGCGTGTCGTCTCCAAAAATGTCTGGCTAAGGGTATGGATCCCGCCGGTATGTATTGATTTTCCCTTTTCCAGTCTATTTTCAGCCGTACAACCCCATAGGGATTCGATCGGTTCAAAAGCCAAAGTTTGCCCCCCGTACAGTCGGCTCTCACCTCCGTCTATCAATGAAACAGTCGAAAATTCTAGGTTGGGAGCAAAGAGAATCGACGATTTCAGACTGATTTCAGCTCGAACGATCTGACCCGGCCTCTTTTTGTGAGGACAGACTTTCCTTCTGACCACGAAAACATCGAGAATTTGATAATTCCAAAGAACGAACTATCCGAGTCTGATCCTTACAGCCAGGTTTCAATTCTTTTTTTTTTGTTTTTTTTTTGAATAAAGGAATTCAGAGAAGTCGAGACTGTCACTCGACGTCTTCTGACGAATCGTCTATCTACTCTGGCTATGATCCGCGGAAGAATCTGATTGAATTAACAGTCACCGAGTATAGAAAACTTATCGAGCGACGTCGACTTTTCTATTGCTCAAGTTCCGTCAGAGATATCTTGGGAGGGACCCATCTGGTAAGCCGTTTGTCCAGAGACGACTGTCGACCGTACTTCAGGCAGCACGCCCAGCGAAATTTCTTGACCGTGTGCGGCGGCATCATACACGGATCGAGATGGCGCTTTTTGTGGAATTTATCAATTCGATCTACCCTTTTTCCACCTTGGGCACCGACGATAAAATAAGCCTTCTTCTCCTCAAAACCGACCCTTTTAGGTAGCTCTGATCAAGCATTTATCCGTTTCTTGGTCGATTCTGGACAAATATTACTGTACCATGAAATATGGTGGATTGCAGACGAATAGGATCATCCACTGCGATGGCACCTATACAGATCTCGAAGACCCAAATGCCGAGTTTGACGCAAATTCCATTGCAGGAGAAGAATTGGATAAGGAGACATTGAACAAGTGGGTCGAATCAAATATCAGAGGATATTGGCCAGTTTTAGACTATTCATCACACCTCTTCGAGACGCTCTCCGCGAAATATCCGAACCCATGTATTACTTCCAGATGACAGATGTCGAGTTCTGTGCTCTCACGGCAATCCTCCTCTTCGATCCGAGTCAGTTCTTCTCTAATCTCTTTCTTTATTCTTCTATTTTACAGATATTCGTGGTCTTTCGGCAACAACCATACCCATAATGAAAGATGCCCGCGACCGGGTATACCAGGACTGGTTCGCCTATTATAAAGGACATGATATTCTCGACGCCAGTGAGCGTATCGGCAATACGATGCTTTTGCTCCCGGCTGTTAAGGTGAGCTTCCATTGATCATAAATCATCGATTGCCCTGATAAGGCCTCTTCTTAATTCGGTGGGAAAGAGTCTAGGGAACCCTTGCCCCCCGAACAACTAAAATATTTTCAGACTACGGTGGAGAAGACAGCCGAGAACATGAGACTAATCCGATTGTTCGAGCTTTTTGACTACGATCCAATCGTCGATGACCTCTTCCAATAATCACATTCCCCATATCGATTCCCGGGTTCATCTCTAGTCATCCCCTCCTTCTTTTCAAATTGTACATATCCCGTGTCAATACAGATTTCTATCCATTCTCGACTCTTTCGTATAATGGTTTCAAACCAAGTTTTTCCTCTGTAATGTCTCATCCTATTATCAATTCTGACAGACAATGACATTGTGACGGGCGCAGAAGACAACCGAGAAGATGGAAGAGACAGTGAGACAGGTATCCATGTTCTCCCAATTTTTTCTATTTCCCTTTCCTCTTCAGGGTTTTATCTGCCCATTTTGTATGAATGACCTGGGTGACTACACTCGTCTAGCTACTCACGTCGAATCCACCCATCCCGAAGGTGGCGTCTTGACTGATACTGTCGTTCAAAATGTCAAGGGTTTTTTCGACAAGGCAATTACCGGGATAAAGAAAATAGATGCTCGATCTGTGGTCGACTTTTCCCAAGTCAATTCGTCGAGTGTCGCCGATCTGGCAAATATGGTCACTGAAAAAGTTCAAGAAAAGACAAAACCACCCCGTCCTGCGCCGGTGTACAGGCCTGATAGAATTAGGCCTGAAATTGGTGCTCGAGTAAATGTTGAGGAGAAATGCTTCCTATTTAGGGGTAACTCGATCTCAAAAAGAATATTTTATGGAGTGTCGCGACTCGTCTGTCAATGAAACGGCCGTCCTCACCAATACTTTGATTATTCGATTGGACAAACTCATAAATGAGTGTCCACATGATCCAACCAGTAGAAAAGGTCAGAGATTTTGGTACTTTTACAAATATCTGTTTAGAATTTGAACGGTCCATTGTCCCATGGACAGCAGACAATGAATCACCGTTGTGCCGATGTTGCGCAGCTAAATTCGGATTGACGCGTCGACGACATCACTGTCGACTTTGCGGGAGGGTGATGTGCCACAATTGCAGTCGACATCTCTCTTTTTTGTCAGCTCGTTAGTCACTTCAAAATATCATTCAAAAATAGTATTTTTAGGGAAGTTGACAAATCCAGCAACTGCTATCCATTACGAAGAGGAGACGAACGAGGAACAAACAGCCAACTCGTCTTCTCATACAAAGAAACTTCTTGAAGCAACACAGAAGACGACAGAAAAAATGAAAATGTTGTTCGAGAATACAATGAGCCGGATGAGCGGTGACGGAACAGAAGTCAGTCTCGGCTCGCTCCTCCAACAGGTCGGGCTGACCGTGTCATTTCTTTTTTTCTTTTTATTCTTGTTCATTTTTTGTTTAGGATGCAGAAGAACATCTTCGAGTTTGTCCACCTTGTTTGGTTCATCTCTCCAGAAGAGAACAAATGATGGAACAGTCACAAGCCCCAGCCATAGTCGAGCAATATTCCATGCTTGACAAACTAATCACGGAGGTGGCCGCTATTGCGCCGAATTATGTTCGGATGGCTACCAGTCTCAAGTAGTCCCCACTAATTAATATTTAATCTCTATTCAGTAATGGGGAAACAATGTACACGCTGAAAGCTGCCGACAATCTCAAGGCTACCATGTTACACAAACAAAAAGCAATCGATGAAATTAGGTGAAAATTTCCTCTCCTTTGTGGAATCTCCTTTTTAGTCAAAAACTTGTTACCGGTTGTGAGGAGAATGGTCTAAGTCCAAAAGAAGTCCAGTTGCGAAAGAACATTCGCTATGTGGCGGTTCTCACTCTCCAGGTGGGCCACCATACCCAAGTTATCCTAATCTTTATTGTAGAACATGGTTTCCAGTCTGATCTCTCTTCCCACTCCAGATGAATATAATATTCTAGTCGAAAAACATCGAAAAAATATTAAGAAACAAATTGAAGAGACTCGACAACGTGCTGTCAACGAATCTCTACAGAAGCCGCTGAAGACATCGAGTTCAATGCCGACGGTCACAGGGCCGTCGTCGTCTTCCGCTCAGCCTAGTCCCAAAAATGCCGCCAAAATGACAAGGCAATTGGACAGGAAACCGAAAGAAGAAGGATGGACACCTCAGAATATTGCGTTTGTCGCTGTAGACTAATCAGAGAAGACAATTTGTTTCAGAAGTCACAATCCCTTTATGGAGGAGTCTGACCGTCAGAATCCGCTAAAAGAACAATGGGATATTATAAGGAAGTAAGGTGACCTGACTCTACTTATCCCGAAATTGTCAGCTACCTCTCACAAGCGGCAGCCGCCGGTCTAACAGACGAGGTCGACATGTTGGAGAGGAGCCTCCGCGACTTGGAAGACGAGATGCGACGGGCTGGTGTCGATCCTCAATGATCAATTCTAGTCACATGTGACATATCCATCGCATATTATTATTGCTCTTTACGGTTGCCAAATTCTGTGAGATTATTTGATTTTATTGCTATAAAAACTGTCAGATACGAAGAAAGTGATCCTAAGGTTAGGATTTGGGTATGATCATAGGGAAAAGAGATGTCTGAACCAGGGAGATACTTCTTAAAACAATCGGAACTACTGTACAAGATATTTAGGCAGCTGGGATCAGTTCTACGAGGGTTACCAAAAGGTGTTTTCAGATTTCCAAAACTTTGAAGGAGTCGTTAGCCCATATTATCAAATGGTATGATTAGACGTAGTATCGTAGTCTCACGAAATTTGGCGGGGTTCTGCGAGTGGTGTT
The DNA here is from genome assembly GCA_964036215.1 of Oscheius sp. DF5033. Taxonomy (NCBI): domain Eukaryota; kingdom Metazoa; phylum Nematoda; class Chromadorea; order Rhabditida; family Rhabditidae; genus Oscheius; species Oscheius sp. DF5033. The sequence goes on from CAXIWN010000002.1 coordinate 530,528, forward strand.
CTATGTTGTTGAAATAATGTGACCCCATGTGGGATACCTCAGGTTCGATTCCCACATGGGATCACATTATTTCTCCATTTTTTATAGTTGGAATAACGAAATTGTTGCATTGTGTCGCTTTCGGGGATCTTGAAGACTTTCATTTTAATTTGACACTATTCCGTTACCAGCTCCCTCCAATGTGGTCCTATCCCCTCCTATGCAGCTCTTCTGATCAGAGAATTATCCGTTGATACCAGGCTTCTTCTGGCAGTAAAGTCGAATTCGAAGTCGGCGTCAACCATGAAAAGTAGCTTGTCATATGTAGAGAGGGTGCGATTGTTGTTGGTGGACGTTTGCAGAGCTATAAGGCCGTTGAAGCTTTTCAATGGCCGTCATATATTTCAACTATTCATTTGGAAATCCATAAATTGGCAAAAATGGCGTTTGAGGATACTCTTTCGAGTAGCATGTACGTTGCATTAAAAATGTTTACGCAGGTGCGTAACGCACTTTTCAAAACTAGAATATTTTCGCAGAAGCTTTTCTTTTTTCTGTTTTCAACCAGTAGCATGATGGGTGTCTGTTTTATTTTGATAACTATATGTAAAAAACATTTTCTGTTTTTCAGCAATGGACTCACAATTTAGTTTCAAAATTCCAGTAAAGAAGAAAGATGAAAGCACCAGCGGGATTTTCTCGAAATGTAGCGTACTTATGATCTCTTTACAAATAACCATTTTAGCAAATTTTAACAACCTATTTACACAAACATCGTCATCTACAAATCCATTTCGGATAACCTCAACGAGTGCTACTGACGAAGGTATGCTGTTTTTTTCATCGTTTTGATAAGCTAATATTTTTAGGACCTAAAGGTGTGTTTTCCTTAGGTTCAAAAGGAAACACTTCCACAACAAGCCCCTTTGCTGGAAATGCTAAGCCGAGCTTCTTGATTGGGACACGTATGTCATGATTTATAATCAGCGTATGTTATGCACATAGATCAAAAGAGTGGTAATCTGGATGAAGCTACGAGCAAGCAAACAAAACCCTTATTTGCGAGCAAATCCGGCATCTTGTTTAAAAGTAAGAAAATATTGTAAACTGTGCAGATGTTTTTTTAATGCAGATCAGAATAAAATTACACGAAATCCATTTGTAAAATTTGAAGGCACGGCGGAAAATCTCGGACAGCGGTATGATTTTCCACTTTTAGTAATGCAACGAAAATTATAGAGTACAGTCAAATCCATTGGAAAAACCTGCCCCTATGAATAAGTGGTTTGCACCGTCAATGGAAAAAAGTGAGCGACAGCGATCTTCATCCCCGTATCGAGAAAAGAATGAGGTATATATGAGGGTGAGACGCTGCATAGAAATCTCTCGGTGTTTTCGTTTTCGTTATGTCGCCTATCAAGGCTAAGACTATGTATGTATACTGAAATTTTTTAAATTTCAGACATCCGAAACTACAAACAGAAGTCGTTTTATGGATCGCATTGAAAAGCTAGGAAAGGACGGATCAACTACGGTATTTTTTCCTTGTTTTACAAAATGTAACACAGGTTTCCAGACAGTAAACACACGGTTACACGACAAGCCACTGCAAGTAAAAAAGCATCCTATAGCTGAAATGAGACAGTTCACGAGCGCTAAACTTAATGCCACTAGCGCTATAACAAGAGAAATGTCAAATATAATAGCGTACATATTTATCCTTTTTATTTTTATAAAATTTGCAGAGCGCTTGTTGAGTTAAAAAGCCGACATTGTCCTGATGATTATTCCCGTTATACAGTTTTGGATGAAAGAGATAAACTACTGTATAGATGGAGAACAGTTAGTTTGTATGGGTTACAATTACTGAATAATTTTTCAGGAAATGGAAAAGAATTCACCCCGTGTAGGGAAGAAAATAGTAACAGGGACTTTGCAATCCATGTGTGCGGAAAAGGAACGATATGTTCGTGTTGTTCAGAAAAGAATAGCCAGTTACGAGTGTGATATCAATGGAGAAGTGGAATCAAGTCGCCTAGTAAAAGTCAGTTAGTTGTAAGTATTGCATCAAAAATATTTTAGGAGTATTCACGGAGTGCTGCAGACCAAGAAAAACCTTTACCACATGAACTCCGCAAACCTGAAATGCTTCGCTACACCATGAACTATCTTTTGACCAACGTTTGTTGACCATTATTAGAATTTAATTCTTTTTTTCAGATTCTCGATGGGTTCGATCCATTTTCAGACGAACTCGGTAGCTGGTATAATTTTTTATGGGATAGAACTAGAGCTATTCGCAAAGAGATTACTCAACTCATGCTTTCCGATCTCTTAGCTGTTTCTCTATTAGAAAGGTTTCTTAATTTTTTTGTTATTGATATTATTATCTTTAGCTGCACGCGGTTTCATATTATTTGTGCATATCTCTTATGTTCAGAAGGTTTGGATAAATTTGATCAAAAAATGAACACTGAAAATCTTGGAAAAAGTTTGCAAACATTGAGACATCTGTATGAAGATCTCGGTAAATAAAGTTTAATTTTAATTACGCTTCAATGTTTCAGCAAAAAAAGGAATATATTGCCCATCTGAAGCAGAATTTCGGTCTTATGATGTTCTTCTTCATTTACAAGATAGTAATGTACTTCGACAAGTAACTTTCTACTACTATATAATTATTATTTAAAAAGGTTCTGTCGTATAGAAAAGAAGTTAGAGAAGATAAATCTGTGCGGCTGTCTATACAACTAGCAAGCGCTATACAAACTAATAACTTCACGAAGTGAGACCAAATTGTGCACTAACATTCACAAAATGATTTAGATTTTTCCGCCTGTTGCGAAAAGAAGCCACCTATCTGCAGTGCTGTATTTGTCATAGATTTTTTACACAGGTTCTTATTTAGTTTCAATTAATTCTGTTCAGGTACGAAGCAAAGCTCTCGCTGTAATGGCCCGTTCTTATGGAAGAAATCCTTCGTTTAATATACAACACCTTTGTTTAATTTTAGCTTTTGACGATGAAAAAAATGCATTAGATATTATGGGCGAATATGGTATATACCCCAATGACATGAATTCAGAAGAGGTATGATATTTTTTGTAGAGCAGAGGCAAGAATTCAGGTCGACTTTACAAGAGAACATCTCAATACAGATGCCGAACCACAGATGGTCACATACAAATGGATCAATTTAAAAAACAGTTGTCATTTATCTGAGGTTGCTTAATTACCAGTTAATAAATCCTTTTTTTAGACAGTAAATGGTGGACCTGTTCAAGATAGCACCGAGACTCCTATAATTTTTGATTCCTTCAACTCGAGTGGATATTATACACAAGATCCAATTTTAAACGAATTCTTAAAACCATATGTTGACGTATGTTTTACCTAAACTATCTCATTCAATATTAAGGAAATCTTTTTACAGATTACGCATCAAGCCGTTTATTCACGACCAGAAACAATAATACCTGTTCAAGAAGACCCTACCATAGCGAGAAGGAAAGCAGCTGAGGAAGAAAAAAGGTTAAAATTGTTATTACAGTTACAGTACTACTTTTCAAGGAAATTTGAAGAAGAACAGATCCAAAAAGCACGTGCACAGGAGGTACAAATTTTAAAAGAGCGGGAAGAAGAAGCCAAAAGACAATTAGAGTTGGTGCGGCTTAAAAAAATTGAAGAAGAAAGACAAAAGGAATTCGAGAGAATGAAGCAAGAAGAGCTTAGAAAACAAGTACTACAGCAAAACATAAGTCTTCTAATACCTGCAATGTATGAGAGGATAGAAACAGAAGTAATAAACAGGCTTCTCAAATCTTCAATTACAAAAATGATCTCAAGGTTAATATTTTTTTATTATTTAAATAATATTTCCTCTAGATGTAAACAAGACAAGGAGGTTTGCCGTATATTTGTCGAAACAGCTTCTAACCAGTTGATCACAACTGCAGCTGATAAAGAACTTAAACGCATAGTAAAAATATCAGTGAAATCGCGCAGAAAAGAAGTATTTTATTATTCTTATCTCGTAGTAAATAGTTTTAAGGTAGAAATTACACTTTCGAGAGTGAGAACCCGGTTATCATTGTTATGGCTGAGGCAATTCTGGGATCAGTGGCGAGCACATGTTGAAGTGGCTAAAATTACCAGAAAACGTAGAAGCAGAGCCTGGGAAGAATTTAAACCTACTTGGAATTCATCATGCAAGTTTTTGATAAGCTGTAGTTTATTATTCGATCTTGAAGGTTTCTCCCCAGATCTTTATTTTAATGGCGACAAGCAGAAATCCAAAGAAAATAGGTAATAATTTTTAAGAGAAATTTGGAAATATTGTTTTAGGCCACCATTAGAGCCGTCACGACTATTAGCTTTGGCTCATATTAAAAGAAAACGAATAGAGAGAATATCAAGGCGGGCATTTGAACTTTGGCGAATGTATGCGAGGGAAAAGGAATTTAAAAGAAAACAAGAAAAGGTAATAAGGTTATCCGTACCGTTTGTCTATGATGCCGTTTAGATTTTAATTGCGCAATCTAAAAGCTTTGTATCGTATCGTTCAAAAGGCCTAGAACAGACTGCTGACACGAATAAATTAAAGTAAGGCGCAGTTTTTCTGAAACATGGATTTTAGGCGATTTAATTATTTTAATAGCGACGGATCTCCTATAAGAAAATCAGCAAAATTAACACTTGAAGAATCTTTTTCTTTTCCCACGCTTCGAAAACATGATTTTTTCCACGATCAAATGGATGAAACTTATAATGTGAATCTTTTGGAAACGTCAGTTCTTACAGAAGAAGGTCAGTTATCGGTAATCTTTTATTAGATTTATGGAATAATTGTTATAATATATGTGCTTTGTTCGCTTAATATGGCTGTCGTCGTTCGTGTGCTCGGTAAATCTCGATAAGGTCGGCGATGACATTATACAAAGTAGTCCATGCCTCTTTAACTTCTGCGGTCATGATCCCATTGCAGCCAGCAACTATTTCTAGGACAGGCTGAAGCATGTGCTAAAGAAATGGTTTTTTTTCTCATAATTAATCTATACTTACCGAAATATGACTCCGATGTATATTCCATTTAATGTGTGCACGGGCAATTCGTGTAAGTTGTTGCTCGAGTTTCGCAGTATCGTCCATAGAATGTATTATAGAGCCAAGGCCCGTCATGTACACGGAAGAATGGCGTCTAAAAAAACCTTTCTTTTTGCGTAATTTTGCATGCTATCAAACCAGCTGTCTAATTATTGTGTTTCCCTACCTTAATTCGATAGCATTCATTAGCGAAGAGTCTGGAATAGCTCTAAACTGCGGCCATATGAGCTTATAACGCGGATATTCCGAGAATAGCCTTAAAAATTTCTAGATACTAAGTTTTTTATGTGTACTTGATGAGCATTTTAAGACCATTCGATACTGCATCAGCATCCATGGGAGCAAATGTTTTCTTTAAAATTTCTCTTTGTCGAGGTGTGAGTCGTTCCACTTGTTCGATTGTTAGAAGATCTGCTATGTGTTTAATACTAGTTAAAATTCCTTACGGATAGTTGACGTTGTCGTGGGGGAAAGCTCTGTTGATGAGTTAGAGCTTGTGTCTGGTGGTACCACACTTGGAATATGATTGGAACTCTGGATGGGTGTATTGGCAGGCAAATTAGGGGGTTTCGGTTGCGTGAACCCATTATAATACATAAGGCGATACATGTTATATGGAAGAGTAAAATGCCTAGACGAGTAGGCGTTGGATCTAAAAAGACTGCTTTCCAATATCGGAAACACGCACCGGTAATCCGTATATCCGTCAAATTAAATTATAGTGCCATCCGCCTCCGGAAGAATGCCGGATCATCCCTACTAGTTTTTTTACACATCTTTCAAAATAAAAGGCATGGATACCGTTATCCATTGCATGCTTCCGAAACTACGTATTTGAAGAGACCGTCATGGGGCCGTATTTTATGATGCTAATTAGAACATATTCAGATGTTGCAATTGCCCGAAGAGAATTGGAGCGATCATCGTTTATTTGGGAAAAAAGAGAAAATTATACTTTACCGCCAGTTAACAAAGTCGATTCTGTTGAGGAAGATAAAAATAAAACGAAAGAACTTTTTGATGGTTAGTGTCGTTTAAATCATCCTAGAAATAACTTTTCAGAATGCCTGGAAGGGCAACGGCGTTTTCAAAGTCTGAAAAGCCGTGCAACTGATTTGGCCGAAAGTCTACGCGAACATCAATCTTTAATGAATTCTCTGTTTGATACCGTTATCCACAAAAGAAACTCGATCTTGGATCCTAATTAATCATTTCTGTAATTTGCTTCATATAACAATTTCTTTTTACTTTGTCTTAGCGTACGGGTAAATTTCCATAACGGTGTTTTGCCTCGTGATATAATTTATATATAAATCATCTGCACTTTTCGATTCTATTGTCTCAAAAAGATGGGGTTCACTCCGCCCATAATATTATGTCCGATTGCAGTCTCGTGTTTGCTTTATTATGCATACTATATATACGTGTCCATTTATACATTATCTGAAGCTAATTTTCCTTTAAGGTATTATGTCTTTAATAGAGGATTTACGGAAACTAAGCCGTGATGAGCTCATTCAACAAATTATACGCTACAAGGTGAGTAACTCTTTCTCATTACAATAGTTTCATACATTCGGTTTTATTTCAGGAGGAGTTAGAAGAAGCTGATGAATTTCGAGCATCTTCAAGTGAACTAGAGAAAATGTTAGAAGCAGAACTAGAAGCGGCTAAAAAAGAAACAAAAGAAAAAGAAAGACGTTTGCAAATAGCGGAACTCGAATTATCACGTGTTCAGGTTGGATTTTGTGTTTTATTTTTGTGAATATACTTTAGGAAAGGTCATTGCATGATAAAAAAGAAGCTGTGAAAATAGAAGAATCATTAAGAAATGAATTAAAAATTGTAAAGGAAGAAAGAGATAAAGGAAGGGCGCAAATTCGTCTTTTGGAGCAGAAAAATGATGATCTGGAGAGATCACAGAGAAATGACCAACAAGAGATGAATGACTTGATGGCTAAAGTATTTTCGTTTTCTTTTCTTTATTTATATATTTACAGCTGAATATTGCGATGGAAAGAACGACATTGCTGGAAAATGAAGTCGCTGAGAAACAAGCGGCGAATGAAGAAATGTATAGATTGAAGTATCGAAGTCGTTTATTATTACAATTATGTTTTTTACAGAGAAGAATTGAAAGAACGGCCTAGATTAATTGTGGAACCTCTCAGAATAGACAGAAATGATGAAACACCAGATGAGCCCACACCCGAAAAAGATAGATCGCAAATGCTAAGTGTTTCACCTTGTCAAAACACTCCTAAATCATCCAGCAATGAGGTAGGGCATGTTTTGTTTGTTATTATATTTATTTTAGGTTCCTGAAAATAAGTCTTATATAAGTTCTGTAAATCGACTAATAAGAGATTTAATGGGGAAAGTGGAGGGGTTGGAAAATCTTATGAGCCGTCAGAAAAAGTCAGCTCGTTCATAAAACCGTATTTCGCAAACCATTCCTTTTTATGATATAGTACCGCTAGTTTCCCACAGCCCATTTCACTATAACTGTCACCCTACCAATATCTCCTTTTTTTGTCATTTTCTGAAAATTATGTGCCTCTTTGTAAATAAATCTAATTAAATTGTTTTTAAATGCTAGTTTTTTTAAAGGTGTCTACCTATAATTTGGCCTCAATCTCTTTGCTATGCAAACCACTGCATTCCAAACACAAAAGACTTGCCTTCTGTCCTCCCCCTTACATTCATTATGAGACTTTGCTTATTTTAGATTGCATGCGGGTTCTTTTATTATTTTTACCGGTAGCTGTGTCAATTAAATGGGATGATTTGGAATTAAATCCCGTTCATCTGAAATATTTATTAACAACTGACGAGAAGTTGCTAAATATTTGCAAGGAAGATAGTTCCTGTCCAATAAAGGTCTGAAAAAATGGAAATGATACTGACGACGTTTCAGATCGACAAGCCACGTTGCTGGGGATACGAAGAAAATTGTAATTATGAGAATTCTTACAGCGGAGAACAAGGGTTTCCTGTCTGCGATGCAAAATCTACGAGAGAATTATTCTGGAAACAAGCAGATTGGGGATATGTCCACCACCGGGGATCTCTTTTTCCCATTTGCACTTCAAATGACCAGGTATTTCTATCTTTTTACTACAAAAAATTGATATTTCAGATGGGGAGTACTCTCCTCTGCAATAAATATCTCCAACATTGCTATGCGAAGAACATTTTCATTGATTTACGACATTTTGATATAAAAGGTTCTCTTCGGTGAGAAAAATTGAACAGAATTCAGTAGACATTATGCCCAGGTACCGAAATGATATAATTCGTGAAGGAGACGTGGGAGGAAACTGTCAATCCGAATTCTATGAGAATATTTTAAAAGGGAATCTTCAGCAGAAAAGTTATCTTCAATCGTGGTCAGTCCATTTGTCTTCTGTTTCCATCAAATCAACCAGGGCACACGAATTAGAACATTTCAACTCGTCGGCTGCCTTCAAAGTCGACTCGTCCAACTGCGATTTAATATTCGAAAAGCCGACAATTGTACAAAAACAAGATGCCGCCGTCAATATGTACCATCATTTTTGTGATTTTGTCAATTTGTACGCCAGTCAACACATCAACGGGTCGTTTGACCGCAACACTCAAATTATTTGGTGGGATACGGTAAGTCGAATGTCAGAAGAAATTCAACAAAGCACAGGCTCAATCAGGATTCGGCGACTCGATATTTGGTGTTACTTGGCAAGTTTTCAGCAACAAGAAACCATTGGAATTGATATCTCTCGCTGGGAAAAGAGTTTGTTTCAAGGAAGTCATGTTTCCTCTTCTGGCCAGGCAACCCTACGGTCTCTATTATAATATGCCTTTGGTAAAAGAACAGAAAACAAGGGAAATAGATCACCTCTTCAGACTCAAAATTGCGCTGGTTCTGGTCTGATTCATTCCTTTGTCCATCACGCCCTTTTCCGATTGGGAATTCCTCCCTCTCAACCGAATTTGGAAACTGTCCGAGTAACAATTCTGTCGAGGAGCACAGCTTTCAGAAAAATATTGAATATCCACGAGGTAAGAAGAATTTATCGAAAGATCAGCGGGTAGTGAGAAGTGAAATATTCCGGGTAATCTGTACAAGGGGCCGCCATCAAATGTGTTGACTGCGGGTGCCGCTGGTTTGGACTCCGATGGATGCTTGATCTGGCTCGGAGTCGCTCGCCGATCTCATTTGGCGCAGTTCAATAGGTACGAGAATCTTCTAAAGGAAGCTGTACCTCTGCTAACCGAGGATTACCTGATGGCCGAGAGGCGGCTTGCTCAAGAAATAAGCTCTGGTCACAGCTCCGTTGTTTTTTTCTGACAAATGAGGATAGAGGGCGTAGAGAATGACCAAGGCCGAAATAGCTGTCAACGACTGATCGAAGTACAGGCGACACCTACCATGGACAGGAATGATAAATAATTCGAGCGTGTACATGGCTATCCTTGTACTCGTTATGATTCTGTTATCCCTGGCTCCGACTCTTTCCAGGAATTTATCCTCGCTGTTTATGAGATAAACTGTCCAGAAGAAAAGAGCAATTGAAAGGAGAAAAGAGATCACAGCCGCACATCCACTGGTCCACTAAAAACAGTCGATAAAAATGGGGAAGACAGATTACCATCCATTTGATGGTGGGCCTCAATTGAGAGAAAATTAACACGGCGATACTGTTGACGAGGAGGATGACAGCGGCAACCAACGTCGCGAAAAAAGGACATCCGTCATAAAAGATACTTATCAAGGAAAATATGAGCTGAAACAATTGAAAGTACGAAGAAAAGAACCAAACGGACCAAAGTGAGAACACTCCCCAATGCTACCAGGGCGGCACTATTCAAAGTCCGAGCCTTCTCGGTGACCACCCGTGTCGTCGTCACCTGTTCCACCTGGAAATTGTTTGTCGAGTAAAACGAAGACCAACCTGATAGGGTTGACTGGCATTCGTCATCCGAGACATAGTACTCTCTTGCATTCCCAAAGGGTAGACATTCATCGTCGTACGTACTGTAACTTAACCGAGAGCTCACTGTGGCAATGCAATTGAAAATACCGGTGCTTCTGGTGCCGACGCTGTCCGTATCCTCGTAGTCGTCCATTTTATTGTAGTCTAATCCAAAAGTGTCGCGATAATAAACGACAGGAGGAAACGAGGGAGAGTACTACAAAAAAAGATTGTTGGGAAGGTGACAAATGTCTCAACAGGCTCGAATTTCTCGAGGGAAACGCTGTTCTCTTGTCAAAACAGGCACGCTCTGACTTTCGAACATTTGGTTTTAATTTAAAAAAAATAATTTAAAAAAACCGGCTGTTTCTGGCGTAGAGTGAATACAGAAATTTTAAAAAATGAATAAGAAAAACCTTGTCGTCATGGGTGCGGAAGGCGATGGGCGCGGCCATGGTGTCTCTGAGCAAAAGTTACACTGCGGGGATGATCCTCCTCCTCTGGGAACATGAGAAACGTCTCTTTGCAGTTGGCCGACGCCGTCCGTTCTCTTCCCGGAGTTCATCTTCGGATAGTCGACTACAATCATGGCATGGCTTTCGTCGACCAGCTGACATCGACCCATTCGTCCGATGTTTTCATTGGAATCCATGGTGCAGGGCTGACTCATTTGCTCTTTCTACCCGACTGGGCTGCCATCTTCGAATTGTATCTTTTTTCCTTTTCTTCTTTTCATTATCTTCCTTTAGATATCATTGCGAAGATCGTGGCTGTTACCGTGATTTGGCTCGTCTTCGTGGCCTCAAATACTTCACATGGCCAGATGACAAAGTGAGTCCACCTGTCGTGTTGTGTCGATTAGTCTCTTTGTCGTATAATTTGTCTATTCCTCCTGGCTAAATGATGTTTGGCACAGCTGTTCTCCTTTTTATTACTGCACACATTGCTTCATCTCGATTCATTTTCAGCTCCATCTTATTGTACCCGACAATCGGGACGAGAACCGCCAGAAATTTGTCAATCACAACTTTGACGCGACAGAATTCAAAAGTCAAGTACAGAAGGTAGGTCATTGAAAAGGAGAATTACATTGTCATCCGTTTTAAAGTACAAAATTAGCGATCATTTGGCCAATTGATCCGCTATCCAAATAATTTCTGGGGCGAGAAGATTACCTAGTCAATCGACTGCAATAGAAAGAATTTCAGATGGTCGAGTGGGTCAGACGACATCCCAAATTTGTTGAAGTCCGTCGTCAGATTCGACGGAATATGAGAAAACAAGAACTATGATAAGAACTTTTTACTTGTATTAAATTATTTATTATCTAAACCGAGTTCAAACTGCTTTCTCAATGGCTATTTATTAATTAATTGAGGTCTACCCGTCATCTCCGATTATTTTCTCTTTATTATTCTTGTTGGACAAAACTGCTCTTTAGACTTTCTTCTTCTTTTGGAGATAAGGCTGAAATAGTCTTTTTTTCCCCTATTGGACCCTTCTTACTGTGTTCAACAATCACAGGAGGCTCTGTCTTTGCCTCCTCCGTCGTTGTAGGTTGTTCGCTTGTCGTCTGTGTTGCTCCACTCGACGTCTCCACCGACATTTCTTTTTCCTTTTTCTTATTCCAACGAGGATTGAACTTTATCCTCCTAGGATTAGCCTAAAGTCGAATGAAACAGATACTGAAAAGTGCCAACCTTCTCATTGGACGGTGGAATAGACGGGCCGGTTACAGGGGGAGCTGTGGCTGTAGATGGCGATAAAGAGGGAAGAGGAGAAGGAGACGAAGAGGGCAACTGAGATGAAGGAACAGAGGACGAGGTGGAAGTTTCTTTCTCTTGGATAACAGATGACGTCGCTGTGGGACTTGTTGAGGCGCCAGTCGTCGTGGGAAGCGTCGGAGGGGCGACAACAACTAATGGCGCCGAAAGTTGCTCCCTGAATTGACCGAATGTCATGCTCCCCTCGAAACTGACCCTTGTGACAATCCGTAGCCGATTCCCTGCTGTTGTTCCGTTTCATAATAGTCATAATAGTCATCATTGACGAAATTTCTCCGAAAACCCATGGAATTAATGGGAGCTCGTCGTCTGTTGGATAAAATGATTGTTTCACTGAACTTGACCTACGGCTGGACTGATGGTTGCATAAAGAGATTCTCGACTGACGGATGTGATCGACGATTGTCTGCAGTTGGCCATTTTAGATCCATCGGAGACGATAAGCCGCCCAAGTTTTTCACTTGGCATGGCATCCGCACCACATCTATCTCGTATATAATTCTGGAAAACAAAATACAACGGGAATAACAGACTCATACGAATTAAGTTCTGCAACTCGTCGAATGTCTTTGACCAGGTCAAATCCTTGCCAATCGCCGTCGTCTCCCATGTAGACGCCTCCTGTAAACCTGAAAAAATGAATGTACAATATCGACAAGAATAATCGTACTGATCGCCGGCGACGAGGGCCATAGTTTTGACTTTTCTGGCCTGCTCCACGCCGGGATATGAACAGCAGCGACTCTTGAATCTGAACCCACTCTGAGTCTTGTCGACTGATGTCTTACCTCAATTCATCTCCGTATTTGACTTCCATAAGTCCTCCGACCATGTGATTCGGTCGAGAGCAGCCATCGTCTATGAATCCTCCACATGTCTGCAATTGATCTTCTAATTTGAGGCACAGTTAGCCACCTTATTGTGATGCTCAGTTTTATTGAAAGGGACAAGTTCAAAGCAGAAAGGAACAGTGCAGCTGAGTTCTGAAAAGAAATAAGAAGACAGGGCGGGGAATACCTGGCTTGCCGTAAGCGTCGACAACAATCCTGTAAGGAACGGTGTTCTCTTTGCAAGATCCGAGATTACTGTACTCCTCTAGAGAATAAACAGAAATTAGGAAAAAGGCGACAAAGTACAGACAATAAAACATTTGACCAGAGCAAGTGACGCGCCTCTCTCGGTTGGAGGTCGAATCGGGATTTTATAAAGAAACGAACGGGAAATCCTTTTACGGGCGATTGCGACGAGATCAACACCTCGTCGGCATTTGACGTAAGCACGGAACAAGAGGAGAAACTTGACCTGAAGCCAGGCTATTTGAAGGGCGGGATTTATCTCGATAGACAGAACTCTTATAATTACCAGTTGGAGAGGGATGACTCGCTGGAGGAGATTGATCATTTCCTTGTATGCAACATCTTCCAGAGCTCGTCATTACGCGGTGCAATAAAAGTAAACAATTTCTGAATTTAAGAGCATTCTTTTGTCGACTGAAGACAGGTTCGCCACTTCCTGAATCGCACTTTCCACTCTCAGGGCAACAGGATTGATCTCGATCCGAGACAGCGGAGACTGAAAATTGCCCGTAACCGGCCGGACACAGCTGAACAAAAGCCGTCATGGTTTTTCAACACTGCGGGAAAAGGTCAGCACGTTTAAAAACATTTCGAACAGGATATTTTTGGAGGAAAGGAAGCTCGTTTGCCATCTCGAGTCAAAATTGGTCAACCAGACGTGTTCAAATTGGACGACTGGCTATCGACATTTCTGTCGTGTGGTTTTTTATAGGAAGGCTGTGCTTTTATTTTTTTTTACTGTTGTTATACTTCTCCTCTTTCATATTTCGATGCGAATTTCGGGAAAGCAATAATTGTAATTGCTTTCGCGTACGGTAAACGCGTCCGGTACGCGTTGGCCATGCGACGGCGGCAATTGTCATTTTTTGAATAAGCTTCTTTGTTTTTTTTGCTATTTTATCGGGGTATTTACTGGATAAATTCAGATGTCGTCAGAAAACACGCCGAAGACACCCGCTAACCAGCCGGTCAAGAGACTTTCCGTTCTCAGCCCCTTCTCGGCAGCCAGCCCTCAACATCGACGGCCATCCAAAATCCTCAGAGTAGGCGATGTGTCCGATATTTTCGTAATTTCAATTTTCAGGATGTAAACGAGAAGGTGAGCCAAAGCCAGGAAAAGGCCCCTTATCCTATCTTTCAACCGTACGAGGCTGACCCGAACATCGAGATGACGCTGTGCGAGCAGTCGACAATGGTCGAACCATCGGCAGAGGAGAACAGAATCGTCAACCAGCTGGAATTGTCTACTCGTACTCTGACTGGCGACGATACGCCCACAGCTAGCGACCTTACCGAGCAGTGCACACCCAATGAGGAGACTGAGCCTGGTAATCCTCTCGAATTATTATTTTTTATTTGTTTCATTTAGACACCGACGTAGGAACCAGTGGTCCGTCGATAAATGAAGTCGAGTCACTCGACAACCTCAAGATTGAAAGTGTGGAGATCACCAGAGTCGAGCCGTCTCTGGCTGAAGAACAGGCTGCTACCATAAGTGCCAATTCAAATTACAGTGGAGTCGACGAAACTGTTTCTTCCGAGAGTACCAGTGGACTGTTTCCTGTTATTGAGATGGGACTGAGCTTGGCGGATGAGCTGGCTGCTCTGGATAACTTCGATCAAAGTCCAATGAAGTCTGAAGAATCTCGCGGCGCTGAATCTGCCGGTATCTCGAGAGTTTCTGAAGATTTTGAAAAGGAGGAAACATTGGACGAGATGACTGATGTCGATCAGGAAGAAAGATCTGAGGGGCCTATGACAGACAAGACAGAAGTAGAGACGGAGTCGACCGAAAAGTCAGAGGAACTCGCCACCGAAGTCTCAGGTAAATCTGTTTTGTTTAATTGGTATTAAAGGTATGTTAAGGAGGAATTGAAGAAGAATGCAATCAGTCCACTTTGGAAGACATCATCACCGCCGTTATGAATGAGAGCGTAGCTAACATGGACGAGGGCGAGGAAGAGCCTTCCTCGGATGTGACAAGCACCGGTATCGCTGTCCGAGTCTCAAATAACTGTTTATTTCAGATATTCACTATTCTGCAATTGGAGAGCTTTGTCCCATTCAGGAGGAGTCGCCATCCCAGCCTCTGTCCAATCGACAACTCCGCCACATCTCGGACACATCTCTCCTCAACAGGACGACCAGCCTCTCCGACTCGCTGGCCGAGTTTGTAACGCTCGAAAAGAACTTTGAGAGCGAAGGAAACGATGCATTGGCGGAGACATACCAAAAAATGGCAAAGGATGCCCAGGCGATGGCCCAAGAACTGGAGAATAAACTGGCGAAGATGGAAAAAGCACTCGAGCTGGCTCTGAAGGAAAGGGACGACTACCAGTATCTGCACGAGACGGAAGTCAAGAAGAATAAAAAAGAGGCAAGCTCCCTGAGGCAGAGATGCCATGAGCTGGAGAATGAATTAGAATCGGTTCAGCAGAAACAACTCAGCGAGGTTGGTCAAGATTTCTCCATTTTATGTTCTCCTTTTGATTTAGAGTGCAATCAGTGGACTTGAAGATTTGGGTGAAAAGTTGGATCTGATGATGAAAGAGAGCGTCGTGCTTACGGAAACAAAAGATCGGCTCGAGAAAGAACTCCAAGCAGCAAATGACAGGGTGGAGGAGCTAGTCAAAGCCAACGAAGAATGTCTCGAACAGAAGACGATGCTGGAAGATGAGCTGCAATTGCGCGATGGCTTGCTTGTTCAGGCGCAAGCTGAGGTGGAACGCCTATCGGCGGTGAAAGACGAGGAAATGGAAGAGGCACTGAGCAAGGTGACCAGCGAGATGACCGCAGAGATCGATGGCTACAAACGACAACTGGAAGAAACCCAAATAACCGGCGAAGAACTGCAAAAGAAGGCGCAAATGGAAAGAGAAGACCGAGAGAAACTGATGGAGGAGTTCCAATCGGAAGTGAAACTGCGGGAGGATGCCATCGCCAGTGGACATGCCGAGGTCGAGCGTCTGGTGGCTGCTTGCAAGGCTGCCGAATATGCAAAAGAAGAACTGCAAAAGATGGTCAACTGGCTGCAAGAGAACGGCACGGACAGTCATCGCCAGGAAATGGAACAGCTGGATGCCAAGCTGGCCCAATCAGCCGAACTGAATTCCAAAATGGAAGCGGAGGTAAATATGGTTGAAATCTTTTTAAAAGATTTTTTTACAGCTTGAGTCTCTCAAGGAAAAACTGAATGAGGCTGTCCATCACAAAGACATCGACATGACATCAGCGAGGAAACAACTGGAAGAGAGCGAGAACCGCACAGCAGATCTCGAATCTGAAATTGAGTCATACAAATCCCAGCTGGAGGAGGCTCGCTCGACTTTGGTACTTAATTTCCTATCATCCACCAATTTTATATTTTAAGGCAACAGTTGAAAATGAAAAAGACGAAGCCCTTCATCGATGTGAACTCCGCTCGTCAGAAATTGATCTTCTCCGGAAACAATTGGAAGACATGGAGACAGAACTGACGAAGAAATACAAGGTCGAGAAGGAACTGGAACTGATGGTGGAAAAGTTGACCGAGGAAAAGAAACAACTTGAAGAGGAGAAGATCGATTCCGGCGAGATTGAATCCTACCAGAAACAGCTCAAAGAAGCCCAGGAATTGTTGGTAGGGGCTTTGACTGTCAATTTGAGTCAGCTCTTCTTTTAGGTAAAATTGAACCAAGAGAAACGAGATCTCTCGGGATATCTGGAAGAACTTAAAGAGGAATTGCGAGCCAAAGAAGAAAGCCTTGTCCTGACAAAGAATGAGATTGACAGACTTTTGACATCTTTGGAAGAAGCTGAACGTCGAAAGGAAGAATTGATCCAAGTTGCCGGTGATCTGAACACAAAGATGATTCGACTGGAAGAGGAAAATACCGCCATTGGAATGTACAAGTTGGAATTGGAAGAAGCCAAGAGACAGGAGGTTCGGACTCGTTTTTCTAACGCGGATAATCTCGGTTACAGATTCTTCGTGAGCAGAAATGTCGAGAACTGGAGGTCGAATTGGAGAACTTGCGTCAGAAGCAGCTGCTCGAGGTTAAAATACATTACAGTCGGGTAATATGGCATGTTTAGGGTCAACTGGAAGAGATGAAAAAGCTGATGATGGAAGGATTCGATCGAGTTGGAGATCGATTAGTCAACAACAAAGAAGAACCGAAAGAGGCGATTGCCGCTGACTCTTACAAAGCTGAACTGGACGAGGCTCGGGAAGAGATTGAAAAACATCTGAAAACTATTTCCCAGCTGGAGAGCGAATTGGAGAAAGAAAAGAAAGAGGCCGCCAGAGCTCTGAAAATGTGTGATGAGATGGACGATCTCGAGGACGAATACAACCAGCGGATTGGGAAATTGGTCGAAGAGGTCGACAGACTGAAAGTCAAGTGTGGTGAGGTCGAGAAGACTGGCGGACTGTTACAAGCCCTCCGACCGGAAAAGTGAACTGATTGTTCTTATTTTAAATTTGGCTGTTCTATTTCAGTGTCAGCCAATTGTCCCCTGGATCAGTTCATAACAGTATGAACAACATGACCGTCGCTCCTGTTGCTTCGCCCAATTTGACCGCCGCCCCTGTCGCCTCGCCTAAGACGCCCGCCAGAGGAGGAGCTGAAAAAACGTTTTTGGATCCGATGGAGAATACTAAAATTGATTCGATCAGAAGTCCCGCAACGAATAATACTTGTCGACAACAGTGAAAACTCTATTTTTGATGTAATATTTATAAAAATTTTACGGGCCGAGTTTTTGTCTTTGGGTTGAATCGGACGGGGCAAATGAAGGGATTCAAGTAATCTGCCAATGAAACACCTCATCTGAAATAATTGACATATAATAGAAAAATCTTTTATGCCGTACAAACTAGTCTCCGAAGGGCGTGGCTGACCATAGTCGCCATTGATCTCCGTCCGAGCAGATAGAAGAGAGAGCGTCCCTCGATTAGACCGATTTCCAGCTTTTTCCGGAAGTTTTCTTCAATCCATTCTGCTAATCCGCAGAGCATCCAACGAGCTCTGATCCGGCAGTCACGCGTTGTCGTTCCCTCAGCCTCTAATCCCAAGTGCCGTCGTTTTCAAATGCTCCTGGAGACATGGCCAATGCCGGACGAGCTCCTGCCGCGATTTACTTTGTTCTTCCTCTTCTCGTCAATAATTGTAATCGGTCTCCTTCTCAATCTTCTCGGTCAGTTTCTTCTAATCAAATGCCACAATGCCCATTCAGTCATCTACAGAATGGTTCGACTCTTCCGCTCAGACAGACATCAAGTTAGTTGCCTCTAAACAAATGTCATAATGTCTATTCAGTTTCTTTCGGGAACAGGCATATTTCTATTAATTATGGGCTCATCCGACAGTCTGGCCATGTTGAGTAGTTTCGCCCAATTGATGGCCGCCCTTCTGTCGATGTCTCAGCCATTTCACCAGATCTTATGTGCTGGCTCTGAGTGGATGTGGAGGGTGTCTTTCGCGTTGTCGATGTATTCTTGGCTGTGTATGTCCTCTCTTCGTTACGTGGCCGCTCTCCGTCCTCTACAATATTCGACTCTTGGCAGAGGTCCTCTCCTGGCTCTCTCGGCCGTGGCTGTCCTTGCCGTCGTGCTCAACTTGCATCTTTTCGTTTCAACCACGGCCACAGATGTCTGTGTCATCCAACTTAATGTGAGTCAAAATTCCGTCGAAGAGGAAGTCATTAAATCAAACTGGAAAAAGGCGATTAGTGATCTCTGTGTGAAGATGCGCATTCGAAAACATCGCCGGGATTCGATGTTCTGAGCTGACTCCCTCTGACGCAGGCAGAACAGTTCTTCTTTTAGATTTCTTTCCAAAATCATCGATAAATGATGTCATTTTGCAGGCGACGACGTCGATCTACGGTTTTGTGGATGTCATCCTGACATTTATGGTTCCATTTATTGTCATTCTCATCCTCGACATGCGGGTTCTTCTCTGTCGACCCGATCCTCATCGTACCGGGCAGCCTCTGCTCGTCTTCCCCAAAGCAGATGATGACGTGGAAAAGGTATGCTCGAAAAACATCCGGCGCATCAGGGATCCTTCATTAGAACGTAAGGGTTCACGAAGCCCGCTGATAACTCGACTCAATTGGCCACAATTGAAGTGGCCTCGTTGAACCGGGTGATGTCTAATAGAAATTGTAACAGAAAAAAAAAGATCTTTTGTAATATTTCCATCAATTTCAAGATGTGTACCGTAACCTCTTCCGCATTCCCTAATTCCCTCAACCGACGGGTTTCTTTTAAATGTCAATTGGCTTGCAAAAATTAATATCGCGGTCAAAAAAGCGGAGAAGGATAATCGACGTAACAAATGGGAGATTAGGGCGTCGAGTAAAGTTCGCCATTTCAGAAAAGGACAAGCACAATGCGTCGATTTATGTTGATCACATTGGTTCATCTGGTTCTTTGTTGTCCAGATAGTTTTGTACGAGCCATTCGAATGCTTTACGTCGATGTCCAACCATTGGTCATCCATCTCTCGCGATCAATCTGTTTCATCAAGGTTTGTCTCTTTTCCTCTTTTTTTATTATTTTGTTTAGTTCTCATTCAATTCTTTCTATCTCACCGCCTTCGTTTTTGATAGAAATGTTGCCTCAAAACAAAGCAGTTCTCGTGCTCTTTCGATCAGTATCCGTCGGCTCGAGGATCAACCGTCGATTATTCCCCGTGGACGAGCTAACACGGTTTCCTTTCGGACTCCACAGTCACATCCTGTCCTGACAAGGAATTCTTCGTGTATTTGCCTCGATCAATCGGTTCCTCCCTCACCGAATTCTCTTCAAAAATGGGTCTAATTTCATGGGTACTGTAAAAAAAGTCGAAATAAATCAATTTTTATAATGTTTGAACATCGTCGTCTTCCATTCCAATTCCGTGTAAGTGTGGCTTCTTTTGAAATTCTTTGTATCCCTGTCAAAATTATATTTCGAAGTGGGCAAGTCTTTTTTGTAGTCGCCGTATGTCGACTAAATTGAAAATATCGAAAAAGAGAAAGAAGTCACCGTCAGGATAAAGTCAGGACTACACGTCGCCCAAAAGAGACGACCACGGAAATCGACAGCACAATATGGATCATATCTGGAATGGGTTGAGCCACCTGAGGGAAGACTGCTTACACTTGAGGAAAAGTAAAAACAATGCGTGTTCTGCCACGAAAACACGTCGAATAAGAGGAATTGCCGTTGAAATTTATCTGAAAGACGTCGATTCGAGGCTCATTCTCTTTCTTCGAAGGCAACAAAGTGTACTCCAAGTCGACAAGATGCTGTAAATTACTGAATTCTTTCGTGGAATCCCAAAACAACAGACTTGTCCATATCGGAAAAGAGGTCGAAATTCTGTCTGTCCCTGGATGATGCTCTCAAATGCTTTTTGGTTGTATTCTTCTGCCATATATGCCAGGTCGACGTCCTTTGTATGCGGGATAAATGAGCATTCTCTGTACCAGCCTATTGTCTTTTTTTTCTTTTGTGATAACTTTTACCAAGAAGAGTCCCATCGGCCAGAAATGTGAACATTCCATGGCGGACAAAATGATGGGTAAGTGATTCCATAACCGTCAAAGTTTTTTCTTCATCCCATCCATGTTTTGTTGTCGTGTTCCGTGCCATTTTCAAATCGAGACAGTCAATAATTGACGACCTTTTCCACAATTTTTCAAAAAGTGTAAAATTCGTAGGAAAAAGAAGACGCCGCATATTGTGCCAGTATCTTCTCAAAGTCAAGATTTCTTTGAATACCCTGGTCACGCACTTGTGTATTCCATGTTTCTTGCCGTTTTTAAGAATTATATAATAATTTGTTTTTGCTGATGATTCGAATGTCAAAAAAGGGTAAACATCCGTGACGACAACATCTACTGGGACGGCCATTTTCTCTGAGAAATCTACAATTTATCGAAAGGTCGAAGGGGATAATCGACACATTACCATCTATAGTACAAATTTGATTTTTTCCTATTTTTTGAATTATTGCTCTGTCCCAAATAAGCATATTATTTGTAGAAATATTTAAAAAATGAAGTATTTCCCTACAATTAAACTGAAATCTACGCTTTGTAATTTTAAGTGAATTCACCTCATCTTTGTGGAAACGATGTGAAATAAAATAAAACATAGCCACTGAAATAATTGAAATGACGACTTTTTGAATGAATGAGCATCGCATAGATGGGGAAGGGCTGCCCAGTTGATAGTGAGAATAGTCCGATAAAATGTTTGTGACTATAGTCTGTTTGCTTTCAGCCCACTCAAATGCTTACAAAAGGGAACTGAGCTAGGTTATCGACAAAAGAAGTAAACGGGGCATCTCCTTTCCATGATCAAGAAACATGAAAATATATGGCATCCGAAGAATTCAGAGTGTCTAGAAAGTTGATTCGGAGAAACCCGGAGAGAGTAGGATTGGACCGAAATATGGAGACTAAGCTGTTCTTTCTTTTTTTTCTGTTTTGTGGTTTCGTTATTTATCAGAAGAGTAATGAGAAGAAATTAGCTAGTTTCTAATATTAGCGAAAAAGAAGCCGCAACACTCTCGACAGCTCAGACCGTATAATTGCGACCAGAACAAAGTGGGCTGTTCTACTGAAATAAAACTTCATAACGAGAAAAATTTAACAACAGTGTACATAGGACATGAAACATAATATAACAACTACCGATTTCCACCTGATTCATTATGCCGTCGCTTTTGACGCCTGATATGTGGGTTTAAAGCGACAACGCTTGAACTGGGATGTTCCATTGGAGGTGGTGGTCTATATAAAAAATGAAAACATAAATTCTAAACACTCACTCATAATCATCTTCATCTTCCGGTAGAGGATCATCATCCGAAGAGCTCTCGTTTACAGGAGGCATCATAAAATCATTATCTACAAATAAAGAATTATTGCTAAAAAATGAATACCATCATTCCCTTCCCCAGATGCTGTTTCCCATCCATCACTATCTTCTCCTGAGATTCCATCCACATTTTCTGAGTCTTCCGATTCTTCTTCATCGGTCAAACTAGCTTCTGAAGTGTCGCCGTCTTCGAAATGTCTCAAAGCTCCAAAAACTCCAATATCTTCTCCATCAAGGCTATCACTCGTCACAGAAAGGCTGTCGCTCTCATCATCACCGCGATCATCACCATCATCATTATCTTCCTCGCCTTGATCCAGATCATCTTCCATGTCGCGTTTCTTTCCAATTTCAAATAATCTAATAGCAGTTTGGTCCACGTTGAAGTATTCTGCAGTCGAACGACGTTCTATCGCCGCCATTAATTGATCACTATTAGAACAAGCAATATCCAAAAGAGTGCGTTTAGTATCAACAGTGGTGATTACCTGAAAACTATTTTAGTAAAAATTACAAGATAAAACTGACAGAATAATCCTTTGAATCGAAAGTGCGGAAAGAAGCATTGAAATTGTGATAAACATCATCATCCGCATGAGCAATTGCATATATAATATTCTAAAATTACTTTGAAACTAATAACAAATTAAAACTTACTCCTGTAGAGTTGAATTTGATATTACACATATTGAGGGCTGGAACCGTATGAACAAGACGAAACGTACGAACATCCCACTAAATTTAATATTATAAATTAAAATAATGTTAGCTTACCACTTCAGAATTAACTATGATTTCATTACCATGAGGATGAAAAACGCCACAATACGATAAGTTTAGTTTGTCCAGAACATGTACAGGCTAAGGTGAACAAATTACAAAAATATACAGATTTCGCCTCACTTTAGAGGAGTCTCTCACATCCCAGACAATTCCATCACTAAGAATTAATGTGTCATCCGGAGAGAAACTGGCTGCATTTTTTTGATATCGAGGAACACCAAGTTCTGAATTATATTGGTAAACACACAATGCTCTGCTTGTTTCTGTATCAAAAATCTGAATAAAGCTAAGTCAAATGTATATCAGCAAAATACCGTTGCTTTTCCGTTTTCTGAGCCAGTTCCAAGAATCTTTTCATGATTTAAATTGGGAAATTTGACTTTTTGTTCAGTTGGAAGATCATAAAGGTGTTCCTGGGTTTCTCTTAGCCTCCATACAGAAGAAAGAGGAGGCATGATTGCCGTTGATGTTAGCAACATGGATCCATCTCGAGCTGTCTCTATTGCAGAGACACCACTTGGATGGCAAACTGTATGTGAATCTTCGTTTCCCGTTTCTACATTAATCCAGAAGACGTCACCAGTAAACATGCCCACTATTAGATGTTCATCGTCAACCTATGCAAATAAATTGAAATATAAAAAGAATACCGAAAATGTACAGCTAACATGTGTTTCATCCTGATCAGAAAAAGTTTTTGATGGTCTAAACCGACTAAAAGCATATTTCTCATCATGGAAAAGAGATCTTCGTCTGCAATAATATAAAATAAAATACGAGAAAAAAACCGCTTACAGGTCATATGAAGTTCTGTTTGCTCTTTCATTAAATCTCTTGACGGTATTATAAGGTATGGCACCAAACGATCTCGGCTCTGGGCACTGATGCGGAAAAAAGAGAGAGAACGGTGGACAAGTTGTCACAGGATTCGTACAATTGGAGTGCTGTTGCCTGAAAAAAAATATTCATATACATTAGTGCAATTGACGCACCTAAAATAGTCAGTGACGATGTCATCTAATCCTTTATAAGGTTGCAATCTCTTTATAGGAGATTGCACGAAACTTTTTCCTGAGGCAGGTGTTTTTAGAAATAGTCGCTTATTGACAGGAGTTTTGTGATAAGGCTTTTTAGGAGTTACTACAGAATTAGCGTAAAGAGATGGCGTCGATGGACCGGGTAACATAAATTCTCTGCTTGAACAATTGTTCTCAAGAATATTAGGCTGAAAAAATGTTGCGAATGAATTAATGATTTAAAAGAAAGCACACCAAAGATTGCAATTTAGCCGGTGTGGTAGAAACCCGGCTAGCGGGAACATCAGGTAGTTCGGCTTCCTTGATTAATTCCGACGCTGTTCTACTTAGACCTTTCTTAATAAGATGCCCATGAATAAGCTGCAGAAGTTCTTTTTCGTTGTAAGTAATGTGGGTATTAGACACTACAAATGCTTTCCACAGATGCTCCTGTAAAAATGAGGTATAAAATAAAAAAAATGTAACACACACCTGGGTCAAATCCTTAGGGTCCGGAATCTTATCATTAACAGGTTTTTGAGTAACGACTTCAATAAGCTCTTTAGCAGACTTACAAAAACGAATATGCTCAATTTTTTTATCTTGTGCAACTGGTATTTTCATTAAACCTAAAATGTAGTATTTAGTAAATATTTTTTTATATAAACTTTGTAATTCGTTATCTGCAATAAGAGGTAGTTTGGAGAAAATTTGTCGAACATCTTCAGATCGGGAGAGGCCTAACATGCAACGACAACATAAAT
Organism: Oscheius sp. DF5033; assembly: GCA_964036215.1. Taxonomy (NCBI): domain Eukaryota; kingdom Metazoa; phylum Nematoda; class Chromadorea; order Rhabditida; family Rhabditidae; genus Oscheius; species Oscheius sp. DF5033. Next base: position 554,845 of record CAXIWN010000002.1, read on the forward strand.
CTCGCAAATAATCAGCCTCAAGAGCTGGTTGTGTTTGCCGCACAACGTTGTTTAAGATCTATAAAAAAGAAAGTTATCATAAACGAAAATCGGTTACCATTATAATATTGTGACCCCTGAGGCATTCCCATATTTTTTTGTCTACATCGTCGAGATCTGCTGTAGACAAACGTGATTTCTTTATGTCTAGACGAAACGAGCCCTTGTACATGTGGTTACTTTGTACGCAATTAAGGATAGTTTTCAATGCATTGTGTTGAACATTATCTTCTTCATACCAATCACCATCGATAATGGACGTCAACATGCTGAAACCAAGAAGAATTATTTTTAAAAAAATAAAATACCGAAATCCTGAATATTTTATTGTGCTGTTCTCAACAACCTTGCAATAATCCATGCGAACTGATGGTACGGCAGAGCACATCCATATTACCTCTAAGGTATTTCTAAGCGTTTCCCCTCTAAAAATATCTTCATTTGTTATTTGCACGTCCTAAACCATACCTTCCACTCTTTTCGTTCCATTCCTGCAGATATTCAAGTATGTTGAACATGCTGTTGATCATTCCTAGTTCTCGAGCATATTCAACAGGTCTCCATGCAGATGGCTGAATTTTTAATATTGCTGTGAGAACTTCAATAGCCAGCTCTTCAGTTCCCTCCGGCATATCCATTAGCTGAAGAAAAATAGTGTTACACCTCTTAATTAGTACTTTATGAGGGGCGATGGTTTCATTTGGCATTTTAAGATACTGCGGTAATGCTTTGCAGGACTTCTTCAGTTGTTCCATTTTAATATAAAGATGAGACGTAACATAACTGTAAGAGAAAAATATTGAGCATTAATTTTCACTGACCTGCGAAAAGAAGCTGAGGCATTTCGAACGGTTTGGAAACTCGTATGCATCATTTCATCTGGTAAACGAACTGGTGGATCAACCAAAACAGCAAGTGTTGTTATCTAAATTTCACAAAAGTGTATTAGGAATAAAATGGATTACATAGTTGTACAAATTTCGTAGACCATCCTTGTTATCAAACAGTTGGAGAATTGCTTTATAGGAGAATGCATGCGTGAAAAACATGGCAGCACTTGCTCTGCCACTTTCATAGCTGTGTTCTAAACACCATACGGCATAGCTAAAACTGCTTAAAATGGTCCAAATTAAAACATACTCGACTAAATCATCCAAAACGGTGCTCTCCAATTGACAAACTTTTTCCATCACTTCATCGTTATATGATAGATAATAGAAACATGTAATAGCACCAACGGATGCCATACAAAGACGGGGAACCTTTAATAGCTGCTGAACTCCTCCACGGGCCACAAATTCTAATGCAAACTTTCGATGGACAAGCAAGGAGGTTAAATACTAAAAAAGCTGTTTTATAAATAAAATAAGAAAGAAAAACCCGTAGTGCATCGAAAGTAAATCTAACATCTCTCGTATTCTCTAAATCAATGTAATACAAGATTAAATCCATGGAATTCCCTTCCAACGCTAACGAAAGGAGCTAAACAACAAATTAGATACTTTTGAAAAATAACACTAACGTCTTGATATTCTCCTGTGGGGCCTAGGAATTGAAGAATTAGGCGTTGATGCATTTCAATTGTTAGCGGATGTACCTAAGCAAAATTATAATAAAAAATTTAAATAAAAATATACCGTGTTTTTTCCAATGATATAGGGTTGTAATCGGCTCCAACATGTATTGCTGTCTTCAAGATCTTGGAGAGAACCAAATGATAGAGCCTAAAATATTTAGCATACAAGTCACAAGTATTCTTACAGATTTCATTTTCTTTCTAGGCGGAGAGTTCCCTCCATTTTCTTGTGGTTTAGCTTTACAACGCATTGGTAACGTTGAACCTGAATGCTGTTATTACATAATAACTATTTATAACCTCCCAATCCAATAAATGGCTGTGTTTCTTCAAGATTTTTGTAAATAATTCCACTATTCTGAATACCAATTAAACATGATTTTAAAGTATTGCCTACAGATTTATTTGGTATTGCAGGCCCATCTTTATGTAAATCAATGCCGAGAAAAGGCCCGGGTGAAGATCCCTGTCCTGAAGCAGTTTGATTCGATGTATTGTTTTCTGTCTCTCTTGCCTTTATCATTCTTTCCTGAAAAAGCCATAATGAAAAGAATTCGTGGTTACTTTTAGTTCAAAAAGTCTTTGCAAAGCAATAGTAATAAGTTGAGCGTTTAATGCTCGGTGTTTAGAGGCATTGTCTTGAACTTCCATTGCGGACGCCAGAAGTCCCATGCAATATGCTCGTAGGGTTTCATTTTCCGATTCGCGAGCCCATTCAAATAAACGAGGAACGAAATCTTCAGGTTCCTAAAGCGAGTGAAACAATTAGAAACTGATAATCAACTTACGCTAAAGATAACTTCGGAATCCAGACCAGGAACGCAAGACAGTAATAATCTGGCTGCGGCAATACAAAGAGGCGCATTTTCTCGACTTGAAAGATACGAAATTACCAACTAATAATAATATTGAACAAAAAAAGCAACAGGTCAAACCTTATTCATAAATTCTTCCCGTTTAAAGAGAGCTTTCAACAAATTTCCATAAGCCGCATGAGGATGTGTTCGAAACGGATGTCGATCATCTAATGGGTCCGGATCCATTTTTAAGAAATCATCCATTGCCGTCTCCATCAGTTCAGCTAATCTACAAAGATATTATAAGCAAAGTTTTGAATTCGCAACCAACTTTGTCAATAGCTCGATTGCATCGAATTCTGGCCTATTATGATTTATAAACCACCTTTCCAACTCTTCTTGTAATGTGTCTACTTCCGTGAACTTATATGTACCATCAAAAGATGCTAATTGCCTAGTTGCAGTACTTCTTGTAGTTGGTTGAAAATCATCAGGGCGATACAACCCATCTATCATTTTCTAAAGATTTCAATAATTCAATAATAGATAATACAATGGATGAAGTGTATTTAGACAACAAAATAAAAACGAACGGTACGTTTGAAAAAAATGTACAATTCTAAAAATTCGTCGGCGTCGCGTCGTGAATTTTGGGTCAACCTTTGCCAATTGTGCACAAACCGCGTTATTCGCTCATTTTCAATTTGTTCAATTCCTCTTTTGCATTCTGTTTCAAATCTCTATGTCTTAGCTAGAAGAATCAAATTCTCTAGTAATCGCTATAATTTTGTATGCACGCAATTGCCAAACTGCAGAATAATCATCTTGATGATGATGATCCACATATCTGCATATTCTTTTCAAATAGACCATAAAACGGGAACACGAATTATATAAAGAGAATGTGCAATATAGAAAGACGAGCCATCCGTCGTTTCGCGGAACGCCGATTCTTCCAGTGTGCGCGAAAGTGAACAAAACATTTTCACAAAGCTTCTGTTCTTGTCCCTTTATTTTGAATTTTGTCAGCTAATATTTCACTTTAGAGTAATTTGACGGATAAAGTTCTCGAAAGCGCAATAAGTTGTTTTCAGATTATGATCTCAAATATACTAAACCGTATTACGACGTCAAGCTATGGAATCGCCAGAAAATTTCTTTTACCCAGAATACCAGCACGTGAATCGCAGGCAGCCTTCAAGGTCAGCTCAAATCATTTTTTCTCTTTATACTTTTTAGGTGAAATCACAGCTGAAATTGCGCTGTCGTAGCTGTTACTTTATTAGAGTTGATGGCCGACTTCATGTAGAATGTAACGAACATCCGAGGCATAAACAACGAGAAATATTCAATGTGAAAACACTTTGGTAGTTCAGTTTTTTTTTCGTTTACCCTATAAAGAGCAACAAATGTAGGAATATAAAAACTCTGATCAAACTGTAGTTTTCTGTGTCAAAACTTCAAAAAAAATTATTTATGCTGCCTGAAATGTCACGGTATTCCTTCTTGGACTTCTTCAACTGCAGACAAACTCGAGAGGTAGTAGCCCCAATATCTGAACCAATCGTTTTGAATTTCTGACGAACCCTACGATATATTGAAAAAACAATACGTTGTAGGAAAAAGGATGGCACTGTAAAAGTCAACAGTTTCCGGTTTGAGAGCGCCCATTCGCCTCCATTTTTCTCTTATTCCCTGGAAAAATCCACGTCGCCTTCGCCGTTTAGGAGGGATGACTTCCATTTCTAAAGAATCTCCAGAAACCTAAATAAAATATTTTGTAAATAAAACATGTGGGAAGATACGGGATGATGGTTGACGATGGGTGATGGTTGGTGGAGTCGTTTGTCTACCCAGAATTGTCTCAATTCCAGCTGTGGACTGCTTTCTGAATTTTTCCAGCTGAATTCTTCTTCCTTCTCCTCGACTAATTTCTTTTTCGATTCTTTTGGTGGGAGTCCATCATTTCGACTCATGAATCCGACGACAGCCAGTTCCAGTAAGGATAAGAAGATAAAGAGCATTCCGCTGAGCATCCAGACATCTGTCAGCTGTATTTTTGTTAAGTGTCAGAAAACGCACCAATAGCTTTGACATAGCTGACCCGAGGAAGGTTTCGGATAATATTTCCGAACTGAAATGTCATGGCAAGAAGGGAGTTGACCCCCAACATGGTCCTGGCTGGAATAGCCCTGAAATAATTAAATGCATTTTGAACAATAGTCAATAAAGGAAGAGTGACGAGGCGATTATGCAAAAGAGCACCTCGGGCCGAGATAGAAGGAGATCCACGAGATGACTATGGTCACCATCGTCGGAATATAACCCTGGAGGATGTACCAGCCATATCTCCGTTTGAAGACGAATGCCACCGTCAGCTCATCCCACCATCCGGCCGGATACATCTGAAGTCATCGAATAAAATAAGTCAGGAGCCAGACGAGAACCTGTTCGACTGCGACGACACTGAAATTGACGAGTTCAAAGTCTGGCAGTTGGATTTCTTTGAGCAACATCACCGGGTACGGCTGGTTCCATTCCATTCGTACCTCGCCCGTATTATAATTATATCTGGGATTGTCAGTCGAATTGTTCAATTGGAAGACTTACGACTCAAATGTCAAGTAACATTTCTGCTGATCGAAAGGGAATCGCTTGAGGTTCATGTCACAGGGCCCAGTCAGTTTCATCCGGTAATTGGTCCAGAGGGTTCCATTTGAAAAAACCATCAAAAAGACATTTCTAAAATAGATGAAGATAGGGAAAGAAGAATGACACCGACCTGAAGGGCGACTCATGGATGACGGCATTTTTGGAATTAATAAAACAACTAAAATGGGTTATAGGCCAGGAAAGGATTGGCTCACGTGTTGGGTATCCAAAGAGTTTGGAGTACTTTATCGTCAAAGGATATGTTTGATTTACAAGGATTCATATGCTCGAAGACGAGAGCCGGATCCTCCCAGAACTCGTTGATGTACAAATCTGAAATGTCGGTTTAGTTCCTTTTCGTGGGTGGCAGGTCACGAAAGCGCCACTTGAATTGAATTTGAAAGATGCTACGACGGCGGACAATTTGCCGGCTCAGTTTAGTCAAAAGCCGGTAAATATCTCTTGTCAAAAGGCGTAATGTGTCACCCACAACCCTCCCCAAGGGAATCCAAATAATTCGAGGGAGAGACGTTCGAGGAAGCAATCTCACCTATTTCAAAGTCCTGCGTCAGCTCTGAGACTGAAGTTACCTCTTGGACCCACATGTCAACTCGGACTTGGGTTGGATGAGCTGGGAGATAATGCTGAAACAGGGCTCGCTACTTGAACTGATAGGGCAACTGACCTTATTATAAGAAGTTTTAAGCAGACTATTGATGACAAAAGTATCATTGGCACAATATGACTGATCGGGCCGACCTTGGCCGCCATAGGAAGAGAGCAATTCCGTCAACAGCGAGACCATCACCCAACCTGGATGACTCATCTGGAATGACTATTATAAGGGGAAAATTTTCGAGAAAAAATATGATATTTGACGCGGCTTAGGGAGCAATGAATGACACTGAACTCACCCAGTAGGGAGTTCGGCCGGCGGTCATATCAACAAGCACACAAGGGGCGCCGCGGTTGAATTTGGCTAGAATAGAATTTCGTTAGGAGCGCAGAGCCGTCCTCAATCATAACACTTTGCGGCAGGAGAAGACTTTTGACATACCTCCTTGTTCTTTCTTTTTAGAAGGTGGTCATGACGGGCGAACTTGTAAAGCAGACGATGCCAACTGCGCTTATGAATCCGACATCCGGCCCGACTAACTCGATAACCTTCTGCTGCTACCCAAGACTCCACCCTTCAGTCTGTGATTGTGTGCAAAATGCACTCAATAATGTCCTCTTTCTCGTATTATAATTGAATACTGTTGATGAAAGCATTGAAAAAATATTATTTTTTTCCCGTCCACATGAAGCATCTTGGCTTTTGCAAACTCATTTTTACGGAAATAAAATTAGAACAATATCTAAAAATACATTTATGCATAAACAATGTAACAATAAAATCAACAATAGTCAGTAAAAATTTTGGACCCGTCTTTTTATAAAATGACCATCGAAAAAGTCACAAAAAAATTCTACACCGGATCCGTTATCGCTTTTGCAGTATCTGTTATGGATAAGGTTTCCAACTGCACAAACATCTCCAAATCGTAAATTACTCGTACAACAAGTGAACAGCTCGGGCAAGTGGCAACATCTTCTCCCTGCTCCAGCATTTCTCTAAATAATCTTATGTACAAGTGTCGTGATATATTACAGTATTGTAACAAAAAAAGAACATATATATAAGCTCACTTTGTAATTTCAAACCTGTCACCGCAAGGACAAGGGTAATGATAAATTTCCAGTTCTTCATCGTACTCAAAGTCTTCAATTTCAACTTCTTCATGGAAAAATTCCTGTCCTTTATTTTTCTTTTTCTCCTCGTCGGCCATATTCTAAAAATTAAAATGTTGTGAAGAAAAGAAGGCTATGTAAAGAGAAAATAAAGAAATGGTCGAGTTTCGACAATTGCGAAAGGAAAATCGCAGTTGGGACGCGCTTTTTGTGTGCGCATTTCAGAAAGAAGACACAACAAATGCTCCTCATCTATTTTTCAATGTGAGAAAAGTGATGATGGAAAACGAAGATCAGGAATATAGAGGATGCTTCAACAAAGAAGCACATCATCCAGAAATTCGGTCATAATTACGCGCTGCTGCCGAGACTTTACGAGTGTGTGTAGTGATACTCTACCAAATTTTCAAAATTGTAGCATACAGACTACAGTATACATGGAAGAGAACAGGCTGACTCAAATAAAAATGAAGTGAAATAGATTTATTTGACTAGAATTGGCACACGAGAAAGACGATCACCGGTATTGTTTGAGGTTCAGATGATAATTGCAAAAAAGGATAACAATAAAGTTGAGAGTAGACGATATTGAAAAGATGAGGAAAGTTCATCACGCCGAGAGCCAAGTCGAATAACACGCGGCGCACTGCGAGGGCCTTGTCCTCCCGAATTGTATGCCGACACCTGAACCAGGAGGATATGGGGGGAGACATGGGTAACACTACTTGTATTGTGTAAAGATACATCAAACGTAGCCCGTCTATCCTTGCAGACGGTCTCTGTTGATCCGACAGCTTCGCTAGTGGCATTTTCAATTTTACCGCCTCGCTTGCCGTCTCCGAAATGTACACGAAGATGTCGTATCCCACATTTTCCAAAGTGTCGTTTCCAAAGTCGACGGCTGTCCATTCAAGAATCGTCGTGAAATCGTGTTTCTCTGAAGGTTTGAGTGACCATTCCATGATATTGGGGGCTTCAGCTGGGGGAGCAACCTGAAACATGGCAATATTCAAAATTTAAGACTTGTGCCTACCATTGTACGAACTAGCAGAGGAGAAGTCGGGTCTCCTTGTTGACCAGAAGTGTCAGACGGGGTCAGGGTACATCGATAATCGCTGTGTGGCTGCAGATCTCCCAGAATCCATTCGGACGCATCACCAGAGGCCGTTACCGTGACCGGTGCCTGGACATCCGACTCACAGTTTATTTTGATGAGTCTGGGGGAGGCGCAATCTCCTCCATCGGACCATTTCCACGACAGTTTGACGTGAGTGGCATTGATGGCCACGGCAGCTTCTTGCCCCACTTTTCCTGGTTGACCAACATTTCCGACAAGGGCAACAGTCTCTGAGGAAATGTCAGACGAGCCCTGATCATTTTCTGCCCTCACGGCCAAGGTCACAGCTCGACAACCCTGAGTCGAGTTGAGACGGATGACGGCTTGAGGCAATGGAGACTCGACTCGATGAGCGAAGAATGTCGGTGCCGGATCGTCGCTTGCCGCTTCTGACCATGACACCACGTAGCGGAGATTCTTGCCATCCTTTTCCGAAAGGGGTTCCCATTCGACTAGAAGACTGCTTGGATCCAAGGTTTTCCACCGGAGATCTTCGACTGAAAGACGCGGAGGCGATGGAGGAGTTTTTATCCAAACGGAAGGGGAACTTGCCTCCCCTACAAAAGTCGACCCAACAGAACGAATACGAAACTGAAATGGATTTCAAAAAGAAGACGAGGCGAGATTCACCTGATACTGTTGGTTGGAGACGAGATCGTCGAGGACAAGTCCGTCGGCGTCCGTCGCTTTGACCATTCCTCGAGGTGCAGCCTTCCATTGTCTGTCGTCCCTCGTCCTCATTTCTACTAGGAATCCTTGTACTTCGTTTTTCTGATGGTCCCTTGTCTCCCTTCCGCTAGATGGCATTCTCCAGGCCAATCTCAACCCATCCGAAATGTTTTCAACGCGCAGATCGAACGGTGTCATCAGAAAAGGCGAGCCATTGCCGAAAGCAGACAAACAAGGTATTCTTTTCTTGGTTTCCGGAGCTTTTGACTCCTCACAGAATGGCCCCTCACATTGCCATTCCATTTCGCAGGTGACGTTCCCTGGGCGTGTCTTCTTCTTCATGTGAACCGGTTTCTCTGAAATTTGTCTATGTTCGTCGAGTAGAGATTGTCGTGCCTGTCACAATCAGCTGAAGTTGCGAGTGGACCCGTCCCAGCCGATTCCTAGCTGTGCAGAAGAAGAGACCTTGGTCGTCTGGGAGTACGTGATCGATATGTAGAACACCGTCATCTTCTCGAACTCTTCCTTTAGAGGGGATTCTCGAGCCGCCGTCGCTCGTCCATCGGCTGTGCCCACGAGGAGATGCTTGGTAAACACAGGGCACGCTCTGGAAGATATACAGATTCTCGAAATCCGAGGCGAAAGCTTTACCACATTCGAACCGGCATTTGCAAAAACTTTCTGGGGCATCGTCGATGGTGGGAAATTCGGAGCGACATCGCCGACAGTCACATGGGCGGAAGACGTAGCGAGCCCGACTTCATTGGTCACAATACATTGGTATACACCGGTGTCTGCTGGCTGGGTTGCCGTCACGGACAACTTATTGTGGTTGACTCGAAATCGTTTCCTCTGGGATATCGACATCAAAAGAGGCTGTATGGGGTTCGCATCCTGAGTAACCGTTGATTATTTTATTAGCTGACGGAGACACCTTGAACCACTCGACGGAAGAGTACATGTCCGACGAGGAGAGAACACATTCCAGGGAGAAATCTTCATCGGTGGCCACTACCAGATCTGCCAGAGGAAGAAGTACCGTCGGAGCTGGGCCTAAAAAATGTACTTTTGCCATCAATTTGCTCCGAAGACGATTGCTTCAAGGCAATTTCCGAATAGCCAATGAATGCGCTCGGATTCCATTTCGACGCGACTGAACCCTCTCAAATCCGGCAAGGGACGTACCTTTGAGGACAAGATTAACTTCGGCTGAGCTGGCTCCCAGTGAGTTGGATGCCCCACAACGAAGCCTTCCGGCATCCGAGAGACGAGCTTTCTCTATACGCAATACTCTTCCAAATCTGAAAAATTGACTGACTTATGTCATTTCTGCTTTTGAGTTGAGATAAACTGACAAGTGAAACTAACTTCAGGGTTTCCACTCGGGAACTAAACGGCTTTCCATCTACACGATTCCAACGATACTGGGCCACAGGGCTGCAATATTTTCAATTTTCCGTAGTTTTAAGATATCTCACTTGGAATAGGCGAAACATTCGACGTAAACGGTGTCTCCGATGACCGGATTCTCAGGGAAAACTTGAGGAAAGGAAGGATCTATCCGTGGCTTGAACTGAGCCTGTGGGGAAGATACCCGCAATCGAAAAAATGGCCCATAATGTCCTGATGCTGTCGATGTAAGTGAGAGGGAACAGGCGTATCTAAAAGGGGAATTATTCTGACAAATTGGAGGGACTGCTCAAAACATGAATGTAATGGGATTAGTGGACAAACGCGCGCCCGTCACCCGTCTAAATGATTGCCTCAAAGAGTATCCTTACCGGGCATCATCATCCGGACCGACGTGTGAAAAGAGAAGACTTCCTTCTCGAGAGACGAAGATTCTGTCATTGACGATGACGGGACGATCGGTGTTGGTAATTAACCATGTGAAAGATTGTGACTCTGTAATTGGAAAGGGTAAAAGATAGTCGACCAGCAACGGGGTCACCTAAACAACTGCTAGTCGACTGCTGAAATTGTGGGTGCTCTGTGCGAGTGCGACTGTGATTGTGTTAGTTTTGTGCGAGTGATTTTTGTGAATTTTGTGGTGGTGCAAGTGCAAACAGAGGACAGGGATACGGTAGCTGGACATGGAACCACACGACAGACAGTTTATCTTTGCTGGAACATATCATTCCATCAAGAACAACTGTGCGAATTCTATTGGAGACACGTCTACGGATTAAAAGCAAACTACAATGTCATCCCGTAGAAGGAGAACTGACTGGTGGGCCAGCGGGATTCGGAGGGCTAAATCAACACGGGAGAGGCGGCTAATGAAAGACATGAGTGACACCCGTGCGAGACTCCAGGCCGCGCGGAACAGCCGCTATGAAACCTCGTGGGGCGGATTTTGGAAATTGAGGAAGAGGAGCTGTATAGAAGAAAACGAAGTCACGGGAGATACGGCCGAATTTTACGGCCTAATGATAAGGTAGGTGACGACTCAGGAGAAGAAGAAGAGCTCCGAAGAGAAAATCGTCTATTTTTAATGAGAGTGAAAGAGAAAGAGAGAGAGTCTTCCTTCGCTAGCGTGGGAAATCAAAGGCACAGATAGATAATCGGAGGCAACAAAAACAAGGCTGGCGGGTCGCAGTTTTTCACGAGTTTTCCGGTCATCGCTCCAGTTTTAGGTGAGACTTTTTCCCGTGTTCAGACGAGGAGAGAATGTACAACTTGCAACCAGTTAGCCCGGAGAAGGAGAAAACAAGACGAGCGACCGAGATAACGAAGCAAAACGGATTTCCTGGGGAGGGACACATCTGGGAGACGAGGAACATGCAGCTGTGAGATGTTAGGAAAGCGACATGCGAAGAAGTGGAACAATTAGAGTTGAGGGAATTCTGCCGAGGGGCATCTCTGGGGACTTGAGGGACTCTCACTCACTTGGTTGGTGGGCGGGGGCCAGGCAATCTAAACGAGCACCTCCTTCAAACAGAGGCACGGCGTCAGGTCGACGCGAAACAAATGCATCCAGAAATGCTGGCTTCAATACCACTGATGGACTCCTATAATCATATTTTATTTTTTATCTTCTCTTTCCTTCGATTTTATCGACTGGCACAAATTGGGCTAATGAAGATGAGATAAAATCGAGCTACCTGACTTTGCCGTATTTATTGGCTGCTACGCAATGAAACGTGGAATACGAAAGATGACTGGCAGCTGGAACGAGTAGAGTCCCTCCTGATACCAAAACGGATTCATTACCGCCCATCTGAGTCTATTTTTATAGTTTAAAATAGTTCATTTCCTTACAATTGGCAGATCATTTTTGTACCAGGTGATCGAGGCTGCTGGCTGAGCTGCCACCCGGCACGGCAATGGCAGAAAATCTGCATCAGCTCGAGCGTGAAAGAACAATTCACGCGGGGTGTTCCATGTCAGCCTGGGGGCTCCTGAACATCTCTTCCAACAAAAGAATTATTCAACAGTTTACCTTTGGCGCCAAGTTGTTGTTGTAGAAGAGCGGATCGACGGCCCACAGGTGTCAGTGAGCAGAGGAACGGAAAAGTGGCGGGGGACGGGACTGTCAAGCTAAATGGACAGATTACTTGGAGAAAATCGAGGAACGATTACATGAAATAAGTATCATTTGGAGCTCGTCGCAAGGCGATGGGTCCGTCGTCTTTTGGCGCCATCAACCATGTCGACTCAGTTATTCCCTTGTCGTACAATGTCTAACAAAAAAAAGTATAAATAAGGGGAAAAATGTCAACCGATAGGAATTCCGCGACATCGTCCAAAACTGCGGGACAAGCAAGAAGTCGAGCTCCCTTGGATCGACAGATTTTCGAGGCTTCGTTTCCATCCTTTGGATCGAGATGAGGTTGAAGACAGACGGCATCTCCCATGGAATACCAACCCAATGGGCATGTTCCGTCATCTAAAAATGGTCTCAGTTAAGTGCCCTAACCGTCGTTAATCCCCCTCATCCGTGGTTTATCATGTCCGTTCTCTCAATGAGTGTCTAATTGCGCGTCTTAAACAGCTTAGCCTCCCGGCGGACCGTCTGTTTGTCCATTGACCCCCATTACCGTTCCTTATTCCTGGAGTAAAGAGTCGCCTTCGCCGTTGTTTATCTGGGCATCGCCTCAGGGATACAAGATGTCACTCAAGTTGTCCAGGTGACTGGACAGAGGGCAAAAAGGGCGCAGGTGGCTATACCCGGGTAGAAAGAAACTCACCCAGAAGGACGGCTCGTGTCAGCTGGCAGAATAAAAAGAGATAGAAAAGAATAGCTGTCATGTCATTCTTCCGGGAGGTATGTCTGAAAATGTGGGATTAGTGCGCCGTCGTATATTTTAAGAGTAAGAACATAAAGAGGAAACATACTCTAGACCCTCGTGGTGAAATTTGAGATGGCACAAAAAGAAAAGGAGATGATCGGGAAAGGCGAGGCAAAGAATAGTTTCCGGAATATTTAAAGGGGAGAAGGGGGTGAATAAGCCAGATAAGTCTAAATAATCCTGTTAAACAAAAGAATAATATAAACTGGAGAAGAAAAGAGAATAAAGTTGGACTAAAAATGAGGGAGGGGAAATGAACGATGTCCGGGTGGTCGGTCGGATTGGCTAATCTCACGCGAGTCCTCCCCAAAAAATAGAATAGCCAATGTCCTGGTAGTAGTTGATCTGACGTCTGGCACACGTGTTGTTAATCCTAGTGGCTCAACATTGCTAGAGACCAGCCAGGAGAGGGAGGGGCACCGCCTGAGGGTAATTGGACATCGGGCAGGTCAGTTTCAGAGGAACGGTCACTCGAGTGCCCTTTGTCCTCGCTGTCTCTAATTTAATGTTATTGAAACGGTAACCAGCTGGGAGAGAGGAAAAGGAGGAGAATAGTCAAAAAAAGGATGGGAGTCGAGGGCAATGTCGTGATCATGAGAAAACGAGCAGAAGAAGATGAGCACGCGATGTTGCGACAGATGGAGGGGCGGAAACGTCTTGATTTAGGCGGGATTAGTTCGAATGGGCTCCTGTATAAATACAACCAGCCAAGGATTACTGCACATCAGATGCCAGATGGAGGCCGCCCGACACAAAAGCCCCTATCTGGTGGCCACTTCAACCTGGCGCCCCTTTCAGCTCCTACCTCATAAGGAGCTATGCTATATCAGCGGGCAAATAACAGCCACCGTGACATAAATTCGAGACTAAAAACTTTTGAGCACTTGTGTAAATTTTTAACGGCCCGTAACAGAAAAAGCAAGTGTCTATTTCACGCGCACTGCGCCTGATTTTTGCCCGGGATACGGGCAGCCGCAAAAAGAACTAAATGGCGACTTTTATGTGACATAAAAAAGAACAAGACAAAGCGACAGCTAATCGACGAGTTCGAACTGCGGCCGGAGACGGGTAATTATGAAGCTGGCTATTCGAAGGCGGAAGGCGTGAAATCCTTGTATTTGACTCACTCGTGTTCGGCTTTACCTGTCCTTCGTAATTGAAACAAGCGCGGCATGATAGGCCATATAAAAGGCCATTCATCAACTAGGGGGATAATTAATAGGAATTAAGGGAGAACGGCAGATGTCGTGTCAGTCGAAGGTGCCAGTCCCAAAAGGTACAGAAGACACGAGTACACGGCTCTCCACATTTGGCAAATAAACAGACATCGAGACCGGCAGCAGCTCGTCGAGTGTCGCTGCGAGTGGTGTCAATGGGTCCGGAACAGCCAGCCCCCTAGAACAGACTCTAATCCCACGGACAAGTGCTCCTATACTACTGGTTTCGGAAATTTAGTACGCTACTGTCAATTTTAGGTTCCATGATTCAATGATTCAATGATTCGAAGAAATAGACATGTCAGCGATTTATCCATTTTAATCGATTCGAATAGAATGCTCATTTAGAGATGGTTCTATTGCTACTAACGGTAGTTTGTACATGTCTCGTCTCCCTTCTTTTTTGCTCGTCGAAATCTTCTTCAAAAGGCAAAACTTCAGCTGATAAAGTTGGTCATATCCTATATATGGAAATATGAAGATTTAGACAAATTCGCCAGGTAAAAGGGCAAAAACGACGCCCACAGGACGGAAGGGCGAGGGAAAGACGTCGAATGGAGTCGAGTCTAAACAGCCTTCACCAGAAACAAAGCCGGATGTTACCACGGGAAATGAAATGGCTGATAGTAAAAAAAGAGACGACAAGCCTGAAAAAGACAAAGGACCAAATAACGACGATGAATTGAAATTTGGCGAGGTGGTAGATGACGACGAGCCGAGGACAAATTTCGACTCGGTCGATGAAAATGAAAATCCATTTTGTGACAATCAACTCCAAGAGAAATTGAAAAATGGTAAAAAAAACAGTCATGGAGACAAATTTGTTTTCAGGCAGGAAGAAACACTCGACTGCGCCGACCGTACGCACAAAGAAAAGCAAAACGGAATATACTGGCAGGAAGACGATAAAAACAACACAAGATTCGCCGGAACAGACACAGCAATCGACGAATCGATCAGCCACTTCGAAACATGGAACAACTTATTCAAAGGAGAAGATTACCAAGACGAAACGGGCCAGAAACTCGACAAATTCGAAGCTCTCAATGGAAAAGGCAAAACAAAGTACTAAATTGGATACAAAGGCGTAGAGTAAATTTACGAAGATGGACACATAAAACTGTGCACTCGCAAAATAAAATCCAATCAACTGTGACTTGTTTGCTTCTCTTCAGTTAATTTGATTTTTAAAAAGTCATGGTTAAAATATTTTATTTGCTACATCATTTAAACAATAGAGAAATATTTTAAAAAGTTAATGTTTAATAGGAGATCACATCTGTGTAAATAATACATTTTACATTACAAGCCAGTCAATATCGTTGTTATTATCGACGAGAATAACCACTGTTCAAATGATGATAATACTGAGGTTCGCCGTGAGCGTGACGTCGAGATCCTTCACTATAGCTGGTTGGCGTGGTAGCAAAGCGCGATGGAAGTTCACTGGCAGCTGTAAATTGCCATTTTGCTTGTATAACTAAATTTTTATACTATAACGATCGGGTGTCGTATACTCATTGCGCCAAACATTAGTCGTGCTTTTGTTTCGGGTATAAGTGTCTCCTCGGGCAGAATTCGAAAAGGGTTGCGTATCTAAAATAAAAACTCATTAGTTAAAGCATTTTTTACAAACCTTTATAAGTGGAAGTGTAACTTGAACGGCTACTAGATGAGATGGAAGAATATCCTCCACGAGATCCTCGGGTTCCACGTCCTGGAAATGCCATTCCTCGGCCTCTTTTGGGAGCTATAGGTGCTCGTGATTCCGCAATACCAGGTCTTTTAGTTGGAACAACTGAAAATTTGTGTAAACTAAAATAGTTAATAAATAAATACCTTTGGTCGGCTCTCCGTAAAACTCCCGAGCCTTTTTCTGGTCCCAGCGGGTTAGCAGTGATCCGAAATGTGCTTCCACTATATTTTAAAAATAATTAATAGTAAAATAAAAAAATGAACCTCCGCGGAGAAAAACGTGTACTTTAGCGGTTCTATCAGTTGAAGTAGCTACATTAAGAAACGTATGGGATGAATGCGCGTATACTACGGCTTCAGGTGTTGCGAAAGTAACCAATCCAACGTGCTGTCTAAAAAAACGACCGATAAGAACTTTTCACAAGAAAGATAAAAATTATAAGACTTACCCTATTTCATCTTCAATTTGCTCCCAATTGACAACTTGATCTGCAACTTCAGGAAACCAACTCTTGGCGTCACTGAGAGAATAATCCTCTTTAGGAAGTATTTTTAAAACAAGTTGATACATTCTCGGAGTTGGTTTGATGCTGCGTCCCAACTTCTCTTCTAACTCGTCTTTCTGTTTCATTGCAGATGGAGCTAAAATATTAGAATTAAACGAGAAAACAAAAATTAAACATACTTTGAGGAAGGTACACTTTGATTCGGCGTCCTCCAGGACAGCGCACATAAATGAGATGCCTCACTGCTTCAGACATAACCTCTGCAGGATGTTGGAAGTTAACGATCATTTTGCTGAAATGTATTGTCAACATTTATTTTGCTAACAGACGTACCCATACATTTGCTTGTTACCTTGAAGATTGTATCTCATTGGAAAACTGATGTCGACACTTTCAGCTTTAGCCATTACGCGATAAAGAAAAGGATTGCGAAGATCTGCATAGAATAAATTTTCTATCGTCAACCGTCGGGAATCACCAGGTGCAGAGCAAACTGAAAAACTCTAGTTACATTTCTGTTCAATTGACGACAAAAATGCTTCTCTAATTAAAATTGTTGACATTATGATGCAAGCCATTATTTACTTCTGGTAGCATAGTTGTTATAATTAATATAACAGAAACGTAAATGCTTTTTTTATAATTATTTTGCACATATAGATTAAGTGTTTCTTGCATACTAACAGTATTGACTGAAACGGTCAAATTCGCCATTATCATTCGATATATGGAGACCGACCAATTGATCGTATCTATTTCTAGCATATGTTTACAATGTTTTATTCGAAATTTCAAGACTCACTTTTCCACTGAAATTCGGGGGCACCTTCCCACGAAACTTCAAAAGGAGCCTTGAGATCTTCATCAATATACGCTTTCTTCGGCCTTTCTTCTTTTTTCTCAACTTGAGCATCCTTGATTTCTTTCTTTTGTTCTTTTTTGGCATCCGGAGTCTTTAATTTTTCGACTTTTGCCTTCACTACACTTTTCTGGAATTTAATCCAGAATTGTTTGATGGTTTATGCAAATTTTATATTTTACAATAACCTGAGTATGAGTACATAGTATGAGTACAAACTAATAAGCTAGGTTTTTAAGCTTAATATACTCGGCTTTGTATTTTGAAAATATAATATTTTGATAATATTTCGAACCTTATCGGGAGTATTTTGCGATACTTTCTTGAGTTCATCTTCATTTAATCCTTGATGCTCTGCATCTTCTGTTTCAACATTGTTGGCATCAACTTCATTTTGTTTTTCATAATCTTCACCAACTTCGTCAGCAATTTCTACATCGTCCAATTCTAACATCTCCGAAGGAATTTCTTCTATTGGTTCTACTAGTAGAGTGCCATCCAAAGTGGCTAATTTTTGTTGAGCAATAACACGATGCTTGTGCACTCGCGATTTAAACATAACAAGAGCTCGCAAGCCGTTATCCTAAATGTAAAAAGCTCGAAAAATATATCCAGAAAAAAATATATTAAAATGGAAGTCAACTAACCGGATTTTCTGCATCATTTTGCATTTTTGGCACTCTGACTATCTATAATTTACGTTATTATAGCAAAATCAAGACAAGAACTGACCCGTTCAACTGCTTCGCGGGTTATTTTAAATTCTTCTGATAATAATTCAGATACACATTCAGAAAACACCTCAAAAGAGTCGTGTAAAAAAGCAGACGGAAGTTTAGCAACCAGAAGAGTTCTGGAAAATAAAGTTTAAAGCCGATAAGGCTTAGTTTTGCTCAATTCAAAAACCAACAACGCTAACCTCCCTAAATCCAATTCCCGCGGATCACCGCCATGTTGTCTATACGCTTCAGCAACAGGATCCGCCATTTTATCGTCTTCATTTTCTTCAGCTGCCATCTGCATACAACTTCGTTCATCAACTTAGATAAAACTCTCACCTCCTCTCCTTCGTTGTCACCATCATTGGATTCTAATAAAATATATTCATCGTCCCCCGACATATTTCTGATCTTTATTTTCTGAAATATTTTATTTTGTGCAAAGAATTTAAAAAACAGTGAAGAAGAAACAGTGAAAGAGTTGGGGGTTTGTAGAGAATTGTCTAGCGAAACGCTTTTGCGCCAAGTTAAAGGTCTGTAGAGCTCCTGTCACGAACGAATGAGCGCCCAAGTGATGCCTGCCTGGCCTAAATTTTGTACCCCTTTTCCGATCTTTTTGGGCTTAAATCACTGTTCTTCCTAGTTTTATTTTTGCAGAAACACTTCTACGTCATAAGGGGAGAAACATTAATTGACGACTCCGTATTCTGCTATACTCAATTTCTTTATTCGCTGAAATTATTTGAGCTTTATTCTAGTTTGCAGGGTAGTCTTCCGAAGCAATGGCCAAGTCGAAGAACCACACCAATCACAATCAAAGTGAGTAATTACTTTTATCTTCATTTTATACAAATCGTATTAGACGAGAAAAGCCAACCTTTCTAGCGTATGTGTGGATAATTTTTCAATCGATTAAAATGAGCTGTTTTTAAATTATGAATGGAATTAGATTGTGTCTTATGATACGCTGATTATAAACAAATTTTCAGATAGAAAGGCTCACCGCAATGGTATCAAACGTCCTCAGAAGCAAAGATTCATGTCGATGAAAGGCGTTGATGCTAAGTTCCTCAAAAACCTTCGATTCGCCAAAAAGCACAACAAGAGACACGTCAAGAATGAGTCTTCCGCCTAAAATGTTGTTTGCCTTATTGTTATGAACTTTTCTCTGGTTCTTTGTTCTTTTTTTTAATAATCGTTATGACCCGATCGGCATACTGGAGGCCAAAATAGAGGATCGCAACATCTTCGATTTGTCTAGTGAAGCGTATGTTTAGAAAAGCATAGCTTGTAGATAAGTTTGAATTAAGCGATCGCTCGTCGGATAAAAGCTGCTTTTTATATTTGACCAAGCCTTCCTTTGTGGTCTTCATACATTGTTTCCTCTTTGATCTTTTTATTTCTTATACTTAGCAGTACGAAATAATTGTCCAACGTTTTTAAGAATGAAAGACGAAGTCTACATCAGAAAACTTGTAGCCGATGGTGAAGGAACCGGCGATGTGCGAAGATTCGAATTAATCCTTGCTTCTTTGAAAAGTATGAGACAAAAGGGCCAAAATGCAGCTGAAGCAAGTAAATGTTTACGGATGGTATGCCTTACAGATTTAACAAGGTAAAAAGATATTTAGATAGAATCTATGGAATTGTCCTTGAAAAAGCAGTGTTATGTGGCAGAATGTTGTAGCGAGCAGAGGGAAGAATATAGAAAAACGTCTGAAGATATAGAAAAAGAGGTGAGTTTAGTGGCTGAAAATGCGATTTGCTTTTTAGTTGATAACGAGTAAAAATCTTATGGAGCAGGCGAAAAAAGATTTAGCATCTGCGAGACAAGTTCGTAGAAACCGACAGGAATATGCAGGAATGGTCCGGAAGATTGAGAAAGTGCCTTCAAGAGACGCTACGATTAGGTGAGTTCCTGAAAAGTCTGGAAAAACTAAATTCTAGAAAACTTGAGGAAATTCAAGAAGATTTGAAAAACCAGCAGGAAAGACAACGACTGTTGGAATTGAAATTGGCGGAGAGGAGAAACCATCTCCATGCCTTCAACACAATACTTGAAAACTTTCAACATTTTATTTCTAGTAGGTTATGCCTCCAACATAGAAACATCTTCCTATAGATGATGATGAATTATTCACTGATAACAGAGACGACTCCATGGAAAGGGACTTTTCTCCACGAATGGAAGAATGAAAACATCACTTCTGTCGTCAAATAAATCTGTTTACATATGTCGCTGTTATCTCTTAGTACAGAAACTGACGTTTCCCCTTACCGAACTGTTTTCACAGGCATATTGTTTTTGATAATTTCCCCAGGGCATCTCCTTGTCGACACTGCCATCTATAGCTGCCCCGTGATATGTTTTGAAGTTTTCAGTCCATTGATCAAAACGGTCATATTCTAATTGCAAAATCCGGAAAACTAGTTACTGTCGCAATTGACTGCATGAGATTATTCACGCATTGACAATTCCGATTTTTAGTTGAGAGCTAAACATACGAACAACTGCTGTGAAACATAATGGATTTTTTATCGATAAATTTTCAGCAACGGAACACGAGTGATCTCCGCTTTTCTCCCTGGCAGCTGTTGTCCTCTTCTGACTGCGTCCATTTTCGCTTGTTTTTTTTTGAAAGCAAAGAAGATCAGTCCGAGTGTGTCCGACAGTTGACCTTCAAATTTGATGACACTCGTCGGGACAATCCATAATGCCACCCGTTGTTTTGTTATATTCCTTACAGTCAACTCGGAATGTTATTTCCAATCAACTTTCATGATTTACCTCCTTACTGGTTACACTCGTCTTATTAGTCCAACTCTCCTTTTCAATCTGGTCAATTATTGCCACTTTTATTTGTTTCTTGAAAGAGTTCCATTATCTTTTGGTTGAAGAGAGACAAAACCCATAAAGAGTCCATTTATGCCGACCCCCAAAGATCTCCTGTGATACGCTCCTGTTGCGCTGTTGTGTGCATGTATTAGCGCAGCAGCAGAGACAGAGAGGCGAGAGAGAAAGGGGCTCGTGTCTAGTATAGGCCGGTGGGCGGCGTCTCGGCTTCGCTATCGAACGCAGTCGTCAACGCGTTATTGATCGCTGAGTAATTACAAATCTAGGCCTCACACTGTCCAGCCCTTTCCTAATTTGTCAATTTTTATTTCCTTTTCAGGTTTAATGGAACCCGTGTGCTGAAATCGACATTCTCTCGCACACAAACAACAGCTAGACAAAATGTTCGATCCCGCACCCCATCACAACATGTGGAATCCCATCAGCCAACATGCTTATCCACCAGGTCAGTTTCTCCCATTACTGTGCCTCGTGCCAATCCCAATGCTCGTTACTCAATCCCAACACTCATACAGACCTCTTGGGAAAATCGATACGGAATCTCGGCGGCGAGCAAAACAGATCTATCAGAGAGCAGGCGACTCTCGGGGGAACGGTTCGGCCGGGCAGATGCGGCGACAGTCAGGTCGATAATTGACAAACTCTTGTTATTCTACCCCTCATTTGATCGGCGATCCATTGCAAAAAGTCATTTCGAGGGCTCCGCACGCCTCGCGTTGGCCGTGTGACAGCTGACTTCGACTGCTGCTTTCGGGTCACGGCAAAACAATTGTCCCCAAGGGACGGACCGCAAGATGTTCTCCTTGAAAATTAAAACTATTACAGGCTTCAACAGTACCACCATGGTCAACGACATGTTCAGTAGTATGACTCGGGGAGCAGTCGACCTGGCCCCCATTCCGAAGGCCGAGTCCATTACTGGATATGGCCAACTCACTTGGCTTTCGGCTAAGGCAGGTCTCATCTCCTGCAAAAGTGGCCTGGTCATTTCCTTCCAGCTCAAGGATTTCTGTGATCAGGTGCACCTGCCCTCTCTTTCCCTTTACACGCCCCTCTTCAGATGTTGACTGACTTGACCAGTGTCCTCCGTGTCGGCTTCACTCTCAGTTATCAGGCCTCCCTCAACGAATCCAACGAATACACTGCCACCACCGTGGCTCCTCTCTACGGCAGTGTGAGTCGTCCTCTTCAAGATTGCCCAAACAGCCCATTTTAGGAAGCCGAGCAAGTCTTCGCCGACGCGGTCGAGATTGACCTGGAATTGGCTTGTCCGACTCCCGCCAATTCGAAAGATGCTTATGATCGACATATGGAGTCTCGGGCCATTGTAGCTCTGTTGAACATGTTCCTCCGGCAGGGATCGACTTGTATCCAGCTGAGCAGCATGCACTCGCAGATGTCTAACTGTGGTGAGGAAGATCTCTTCCGCTACGTGGGCACATCCTCGCTTAAACGGAGACAGTTCATCGAACGACGTACTCACATCTTCTTGTTGACCCAAGAGGATACTGTTCAGCTCCAGGTAGTCGTCACGGTTGTAGAGGGTAGAGGTCAATTTCAGCATCCGGCTGTTTATCTGTGCATCCATCGGATGGCATCTCAAATGCTGCGTCGTGGTGGAACAACGGCCATCCAAAGCCTCTACGAGTACTACACCGGGAGGGACATGGCTCCTGAGATACGCGAGTTCATCGGAGACGGTATTTTATTGTTTCATCCCGAAAACAAGACCTTTTTTAGGACGTATGGAGTTCCTCCAGCTTGTGGCCGCTCATCCGTGGATCTTCGCCATTTTTCCCAGCCGCATTTATGTCTCTGTTCGCCGTAATCTACCCAATTTTGAGTATCCGACTTTCGTCAAGAAACTTTTCCCCAAGACGGAGCAGTCCATCCATCCTCCCAGCCGTTTCCCTCCACACAGCATGCTCCGGTCGATGTCCCAACAACCGATGACTTCGACCTTCAACGATCGTCCTCTGTCGCTCTTCCATGGATCTGATCCCATAAACAAAATCTCCAATCCGGTTCCTCTCGGATCGACACCCCGTGAGCAGTGGAGTCCCCTGCCGTCGCCTTGGCTTCGCGGTGACTTTGCTTCATCTCTCCTGGGTTCCTCCTCGATTGTCGGTACTCCATTAAACTTCAAGGTATCCTTTGTCCTTCTTTCTTCTCTAAGATCACATTCAGAGCACACAGAGTGTGGCCGTTCAGACCGAAGAGACAGGCACCTGCTGTTGCAGTTGTACCTGTGGCGGTCGAGTGGCTTCATCTCGTGCCAGTGGTGGTTCCATCAGTCCTCCGAGCCTTGAAAGTTCTGGCTCAACTGGCGAGCCTCCGATCAAATATTACGATCCATTTGGAACTGATTCTCTTCTATCGGGGCTGGCCAGTTTCCATCTCAACTCGTCCTAGGTCAGTTTCTCTCCCCTTTCTTTCTAATAATAATAATAATAATTTCAGTCGTCTTCAATTGCGGGTGCTTCTTCCGTAGCTATTATTCCGTAGTAGATATTAGAGCCTCAGCGTTGCCATGTCTCTCCTTCGGGCCCTCATAGTCACTTACTACTTGCTCAGTCAATCAATCCGTTGTGCTTTATGCCTCTTGTCGTTGCAATTCCCTGTATTATTATTTTTTTTTATATTCTCAGCCAAAGACGTTTAGTCATAATCGCGTAACCTCGTGCTTTTCTAGCTCCGTGAAATTGTGATGTTTTCAATTCTAAGTCGACATTTTCTAGTGCCTCAAATTATCTCATCTTGTTGCAATTTCAGTGATCAACTTCAGGTACCTTGCATTCGCGTGTATCCCTTTCCTTCTTATTTTTACCCCTTTTTCCCATGCGGGTCTGTACTATCTCCTGGCTCACAGGGACGATTCTTAATGTGATCATTTTTGAGTACATACGTCTTTCCAAAATTCATTGTAATACGCGTTTCTCTTTTGATCTGCATCATCATAATGAGCTCTGCCCATCGCAAATATTCGGTGTTCAACTACACATGGGTCTTTTTCACTAGTGAACCAAAAAAAAAACTACGTACTCGAATGCGTAAAATGTAGTATAGCTCCAGATTCAGCCCTCCTTTCTTTGTATCTAATATTCACAATAAAATAATTGGTAAATATTTTTTATTATTCTGCAGATTTTTACACTGCCGACCGACCCATGGCAACATAGAGAAATACATTCCCTTTACGGTTTCATTTTTATAGAGATATTTTTACAAAATTATCAAACTGCCTAAGTTTTACGAAAAGGGAAATATTTTACATAGTTATCTGTAGAAAGTGAAATAGAAAGGCGGAGTGCATAAAACGCTGTTCAGCAATGATCACAATGAGTGAAACTCACAAAATGACTAGTATGATAGGCAACAAGTTGTACCCAATATAAAAACCCGAAAAATGAGGACAAATGATAAAAAATACAATCGTCAAAAAATCTAATATGTACGAATAGGCAATGGATGCGCTTCGGTATTAAATATCCACTCCTCTAAGGGCAATTCTGAAGAATCCTCGGCAAATAATAGATATAGATATTTTAG
The DNA here is from genome assembly GCA_964036215.1 of Oscheius sp. DF5033. Classification (NCBI taxonomy): domain Eukaryota; kingdom Metazoa; phylum Nematoda; class Chromadorea; order Rhabditida; family Rhabditidae; genus Oscheius; species Oscheius sp. DF5033. Next base: position 579,117 of record CAXIWN010000002.1, read on the forward strand.
TGTTTCAGCTAAAAAGAAGGATTCCATCAAATCTCTGAAAAAAAACAATGTCTATTGAAAACGCCAAACCTGTATGTAACTGGTATCTTTTTGACACTGTTTACGGATGAGTATCCAACGGAGAGTTTTGCATATTTTTCTATGGATTGAAAAGCTTTCCAGCCCCATTCTTGATATATTTTATCACCTAAAAGCAGTTAAATATTTAGCGTTGTTCCACCTGTTATTCTGTACAAATAAAACCATGCTTCAATGGCTTCAGGTCTTAGCAGTGAATGCGCATCCAAAGGCTACAATATTATATTCAATCAAAAAAACTTCTAGAGTTACTTTGATGAAAAGATCGTCTTTCGAACCAGGGAGCATGTTATAGTGAGCAATTTCAGGGCCCAACCCAGTAGGATTTTCATACATTGCTTGACACGCTTTACCCAAACTCTACAAAGAAATATAATAAATAACCAATAGAACACACCTTAGCTATTTCCAAATGCCGATCTGGAAAGCCGTTTTTGGTTCCCAAGGCCAGCGTTCCCGAAAGAAAGCAAACGAGATGATCCTATCAAATGATGCTGTAAAAAAATCATATACTAACCATTTTTGGTGAAAAAGTAACTCCTGCAACCAATTCCCCAACAAAAGCTAATTTATTCGGTTCAGAGTAGCGAAGGAGCTTTCTCTCCATGGAATCCATGGCTTCTTCGTAATCATTTCGCAGCCTGACCAAAATAAATTATATTTTTTTACAGCAACTCACCAATCAATAGAGTTTCCAGTTTGCAGCCATTGCTTTAGTAGATATTCATAATAGCTGTCAGCCCGTGCGCCGAATGTAATTGTTGTCGACTCTTCAACATTTTGTACTAAATAAAAACAAGAAAACCTTTGAATTTGCCTGTAGATGGAAATATAAACATGTCGCAAAGACCTTCATGCTTGCATCTTATTTCATGAATATGTTCAGTAACTTTAAATGCCGTTTCCTATAATTATTAAAAGGGTGCAAAAATTAAATACCTCGAATGTTTTATTACCCGTAATGCGCGATAAGTCTCTAAACTCCAACTGCAGAGAAGTTACTTCTGACAATGACGACTCTTTACTCCACGATGGAGACTTTGCGTGTCTGACAGAAATTATTACTTTATGCTAAAAAGCATACTTTGTTTTTAGATTTACATCGCTGAGAGGAACAACAGTTTCTGAATGTTGAAACGCTCCTAAAAGGCGATCGGCTAAATCGGTAGCTTTTTCTACAAATATCTGAAAAAAAACATCAGTTTTAATCTAAATACTCAACTCACCTTATTTCCAGTTAAGTGATATGAACTTAAAAGACCTCCAAGTACTCTAATTGTTGTTTCAAACAAATTGACATAGCGGTCTTTTTCAAAAGAAAGTTCTTTTTCAATCCATTCTGTTCCTTCTTTGACTTCTAAACTAATTGTCAACTACTTTAGTTCAAGCACTGACCCTTTTCCAAACCCATAATAATCGCAGTATCCAATGAATCTATAATTGTTAAGCCGGTATCAAACCAATCCGAGAATCCTTTACTAACTGGTTTCAGTTGATCGTGCCCCCAAGCATACTGCTTATAACCATTCCAAGCATGTTGGAATGCTTCGGCGACTGCTCGCTGTCGAGTATTTTGTGGCCCTATTAAAATAATTAAAAATATTACAATTATACCTCGGAATTTATGTTTGTCTGTGGCAACATCTGTTTTAGATTGAATAGGTCTTATATCTTGAGGTTCATAGTCTGCTTTAGGTAGATCTACCAACTCCTATAAAATTGACGTATATTCTATACCTATCTAATTAAAACATACACTTTTGTCTAGCGGTGCTAAAGGCTTAAAAGCAGTTTCCTCTAATATATGAGACGATTGAGAATAATTATATAACAGGGCGAGAAATATCAACAAAGACATAAACAAAATAATCCGTTTCCGACGAGGTACTGAGCGCCACCACTGAAAATATATACATAAATAAAAATTCGCTTGGAGGTAAACGTTTCTGAATGAAAATAAATGTGATAGTAACAGAAAGGAAAGAGCCAAACAAAGCGTGAAGCTACGAAAACTACTGATGACGCGGCTAAGGATCTCAGTGTAACATCTGGGCGAATGGTTGACGCCCGCGCAAAACTTTTCAGCAAAAAATTGAGGATTGATGAGTATCGTCTCTAATAAAACGTGTTCTTATTTGGAAAAAAAGAAAAACTGCGTTTGCTAAATACTTACTCTACTCAAATTGAAAGACTTTCCACCAGATTCGTCGGTGTAGAAGGGCAAGACTTCGGACTCCCTCGTCAGGGAAAACCCTCCCATAATAGAACAGCGCGGGTTATCTGAAAGGATAAAGATACCTTTTATGAAATATCAAGCGGGCTGGATTCAGTGCACTTGGCCGTTTTTTCATGATCAAAAAGAGCACCCAACTAAGCCTTTCCACTGTTGAAAACTAACCTTATATCCAGCTTTGACGACGTATTGTAAATTTTATGAGAGTAAAGTTTATCTCTACACGCAGTACTTGGAGGGTTTTGGTTGGCTATCGCGGCAAGATGCGGTCTTCCAGCAACGATATATTGCCATGACAAGATTCTATGAGAGATCTTTTAGAATTTGTCTCCACGTCTATTTTCAGCTGTTGTATTATTTTTCTTTACTTTTTTTGTATAGTTTTTGTGTCGTACCCATGCATTTAGCCTTTAGATGGCCTATTTCCGAAGTTTTTTCGGAGGTGGAGAGAAAAATTCTGATGAAGATAATGGTCTTGAAATCGTTGAGAAGCTTGTTCAGAGATTAGAAACTTGTACTGATCAGGAAGATAGACGGGATGCTTTACGAACATTGCGCAGTATGGCAAAGGTTAGCTGGTATAATTTCTTCATATTATAATTATAGAAACTCCGTGTGGCTGTAGGTTCACTCGGAATGAACGCTTTTGTTGATATATTGGAAAAGGAAAGACAAAATCATGAGTTGCTGTCGTTAGCTCTAGATGTTCTTACTATCCTATTATCAAGCGCAGACGAGAGTACGGATGATGATGAACTTGGCGAACGCTTTGCAGAAGTGAACAATGAATAATACGTATAATTTTAATTGTTACAGATGATGCTTCGAAAGAAATCGTTTGTTTCATCTTTGCTAGCTTCAGTGGAAGAGTACGATTTTTCGGTAAGGAGGTGGGTATTTTTTTTTGTTTTAAATTATTATTTAGATTTGCTCTTCAACTCTTGACATCCTTACTGCGTCATCGTGGCTCGGAAGCACAAAATGCTATTATGGGGCAAGCTAAAGGCGTTCCTTGTCTGATGGATACAGTTCATGACACAAGAGAAGCTATTCGTAATGAAGCCATCCTAATGTTGTGTGAGCTAAGTAGAAATAACTCCCAGGTAGTATTTTATGTGAAAGTACATTTTAAATTCCTAGATCCAACAATTACTTGCTTATGACGGAGCATTCGTCTTATTATTGGATGTCATTTGTATGGAACCTATTGATAGTAAGAAAGATTAAGTTTTAATAACATCAATTTAAAGGCATTGTTATTGAGGATGCATTATTTGTATTACTAAATTTACTTCGTCGCAATTCCATGAACCAACAACTTTTCGTAGAGCATGGGTAAATTAAACTTTCTGTCGCGCTTGGCTTACTAGATATTCAGGCTCGTTATCCGCCTTAATGATATTTTGAACATGTTCCTTTATGGTACTGAGGAAATGCCTGATGCTCTTGACTGGTCTAAGCAGCGCACAGCAAATCTTATTTTTCTTCTGCAAATTGTCAGGTTTGTTTTTCAATATTTATTTTGTAAGCGAATCATACTTTCAGAAGTCTTGTTAGTCCTGATAATGCAGCATCTCATGCACACAATGCTCAGAAAGCCATATATCAGTGTCGTAATAAGGTTTTATTAAATTTACTCAATGTTTGCAGAAATGCTGGCCGTTCTTTGTCGAGTTCTTCTTTCAGAGACTGGAGTTTCTGTTGAAATACTAACTGAAACGGTTATTGCCGTAGCTGAATGCATAAGAGGTAACTACACGAATCAAGAATATTTTGCTGGTCTCAGCCTTGCTACTTCTGAGAATACTCAAAGGTATTTTTTAAAAAGGAATTATAAACATTTTCATTTCAGACCATCTTTATTAGTGCTGCTTTTTTGCATGACTTCTGAAAAACAACCTTTCAAATTGAGATGTGCTGTTTTCTATTGCTTTTTATCATATCTGCATGAGAATGAATTTGGGAAAACAAGAGTATATTGGGTAAAATATTGAAAACATCAATTATAGATTATTGGTACATTATTATCAACTACAGAGCTTGATGCCGTCACACCTGGTTCTATGATTTGCCAAGTACAGTCTTTATGGTTTCGCATTATACTAAATTAATAGGCGCTTTCTGCAGCAGAATCTGTCCAGTCGTGGTTTGGAAGCGTTTCTCTTCTTCATTGTCTCATTGATGTGCCTCATTTGCGAGAACAATTGTTGCGTGTGGAGATAAATCTTCCTGGTGAAAAAGAAGTTTTGCTGATAAATCACATCGCAAACCAGCTGGTGGGTTCTTATAACAGCCAAATACGGCTTTAAATAGAACGCTTATGGAAATCGACGAGTTCAAGCAAGAGCAGGCTTGCTTATGTTGCTATGTGTATGGCTTACAGACTGTGTACCTGCCGTAACGTTATTTATTGAAAATCACGACAATTTGCAATATCTTACAACCCAAATCAGTAAGTGTTTTTAAACAAACCATTAAAATGGTTACGTTTATGTGAATTTCCTAATTGTCTAATAACCAAACGTTTTAGTGGACGAGTGCAGCGAAGGAACTGAAAGTGAGCAGATGGTTCTGAAGGGTCTTATAGCGTATCTCTTACTTGCGTGCCTTCATGGTACTACGGATACAGCTTCAAAGTAGGCATTTTCTTTGAAGAAATATATTTTTTAAGAAAATCAATTGAACAGTTATTGGAAAGACGGGTGCGCAGAGAAGTGCTGATCTCCTGTCTAGAAGGTTTATCACGAACGGAGCAATTTGTACGGGCAGCTCAAAAACCTCAACCATTGGCTAAAGTACCACAGGAGCTCTGCTTAGATTATCATTTTATAAGGGTTTTTAAGGAAAATGAAGGTTTGTTTTAATAAGGCAGGTGAATTATTTTTAGCTAACCTTGTAAAAGTTATTCGAGGAGAATTGGCTGCCGGAAATAACAGCGAAAACATCATCCAGTCATTCAAAGTATTGTTTGCTAAATTTTATTGAATTCACCTTTAAGGATTTAATTAAAAGGCAAGATGAAGAAATATCGGAGTTAAAGCAAAATTTAAAAAAACTGAGTTCTGAAAATGAGCAGCTGCAACAACAAATATCGAGTAGCCAATCCAATGATGAAATACAAAAACTTCAAATGGAACTGGAGAAGGCGCAAATCAGCGAACAAAAAAATGAGGCAGTGCAGATGCAAATGCTTGAAATGCAAAGGTAAGTAGCACAATATTCATTTTATTGCGATTAGAATAAATGAACAGTGGAAAATGGAAGTAGAAAAATATAAACAATGGGCTCAACAGTGGCAACATTATCAACTATCTCAGGTTAGTTACAGCAGATAAAAATGTATAACAGATTTAGATACCTAATTTTACCGAAACAGCCGCTGCCCAGCTTCAAGCCCAAGTGGCAAGTTTAGAGCATCAGCTATATAACGGGTACCAAGCATATGAAGAACAATCGAAACAGGTAGAGATGCAGTTTTTCTCACAACCATTTTTAGATTATTCAATATTCTGCTGAAGCAACCGAATGGAAAAGAAGAGCTGAACATGCCGAACTGTTAGCAGCCACAGCGCAACAAGCATCTGCAGACGCTGCCCAACAGCAGTTGCCGATAAATGGACATCCCCATAACGTTTGCGTTTTTCTTACATTTTTATCATTTAATTTAGAAGGAAGAGCTAGACAAAATTCGGGCGGAGCAAGATGATTTATTGGTTTTGCTGGCTGATCAACATAACAAGTTGACTGCATATAAACAGCGACTTCGACATTTAAAGCAGGAAGTTTCAGACGACGAAGAAGATTAGGATTTTATTATATCCCGTTGTTTTACGGCCCAAATTTGTTATTAACCCTCGTCTGTGATATTTATTTATTATGTAATGGAGTGTATAAAGAGGTTATGGAGACGAAGAGTATCATTAGCCACAGCTCGCGGAGGCCGCCACCTTAAAGGACTGTGACGCTAAAATTGTGGCCGAATGGTCTAAGGCGCGCGACAATCCGAAAGGTGGCGGGTTCGATCCCCGCCGCAACCGAAATATTTTTGCTTTTTTCCTTTTTCATGAAAAAGCATTTTTTTGCCAGTTTTCAACACAAATTTTATGTTTTCATAGTTTATTTTATCCAAAAACTGAGGAGTATTCGTAGATACAGCTATAACAAACACCATTGTTGTAGAAATCAGCAGAATAGGTGAGAACTACAACGATAAACAATAAAATCAAATCTATTACTATTTCAGGGGTCTAAATGATTTTTTTCACTAATGATGTTGAAACTTACGTTAGATTAGAGCTCTCCAAGTAATGTGACGACTAAAAAAACTAAAAACAACAAGGAATAAGCGAGTTTAGGGGGATAGAAAGGAAGCTAGGGCATATAAAATACAAGTTTTCTAGCAAGGAAAAATTTTTACAGGGGTTTTCCTTATAGCTGGTTCTACTATAACTACGATACGTCAATAAACCCATAAAACCGATAACTAAAAACCGTTATTATCGAATAAATAAACTTACTTGGTCGATCTACAAAAATGGTTTCCTGAGCTCTTGCTGCTCATTGTCTTTCCTTATTTTTTATTGCAAAAGTATCTATTAACAATGTATTATCGAGAAAAAATAGCAAAAAACACAAGAATAGCATAATAAAACAACAAACGAGAGCAAAGCAGCAATGAGTAAAATTGAAATTTTGAGCAAAATTGGAAGCGAAATGCCGTATGCTAAATGGACTACAAATGCTAATTTTCCATAATTTCTTTTATTTCTAACTTATTTTCTACATTGCTAACATACTCCAGTACGATAAAACAACAGTTAGAACACCGAAAAGTAAAAGGAACAACTACAAATCATGAAAATGAAATCACTAGTGATTATGCAATGTTTCCAACATTTTCGCCTTATTACTGCATAAAATTTTGCAAATTCTTATGCTGGAAAGTTTGCTGATCCTGTATACATTATTTAGAAACAAGAAAACAGAAAAACAATGAATATAATGAAGAGAAGAAAAATAAATTAGCCAGCGTCGTGAAATTTGACATGCGTTATGTAACGCTTAGCGCGGTGACTAAAGTTCCCGAGATAAGTGCTGCTAAGCTGAGCGATCCAGACATGCTCATGGGCTGTTCTTGGGCTCAAAATGAAGCTAAGACGATTATCTAAAAAATGGTGGAAGCAGATTTTTGATTCAGGCCTTTATTTTTTGGCAATCCACTGATTTATGGAAAATTTCAAACTAAATTATTTTTAACGGCACAAATTGCAAGATGTCGCTCCACCATTTTTTAGATTATTGTCTCTGGATCATTTTGATACCAAGAACAGCTCATGAGCATGTCTGGATCGCTCAGCTTAGCAGCACTTACCTCGGGAACTTTTCCCAATATAACTTTTGGCGCGAAAACGCGCGCGGCGAAAAATTCAAATTTCGCGAGGTGTGTAGCATTGTGGTGAATATTTCTAAAGCTCTGGAGAAAACACCGATCTTTCAATAGAGAGTTTAATAGCCTCAATATTAGAAAATATGAAGAGGTCAAAATTATTTATCGACTATTTAAAAAAAAAGTATTGGTCAAATTTATTGACAGTCCAAGTGAAACGGATTAAGAGCACCATGTACAAAAGAGAATAAGATCGATAAGGACTAAAAATACGGAGAATACCCGAAAATTACCCACATTTCTATTGGAGGCACAGTCTATTTAAAAAACTGATTGGGATAGTTGAAGCCGGGCAAACCGGGAGGGAATTGACCAGGGGTCGTGTTGAAGCCGGTGGGAGTTGGATAACCGGCGGCTGCTGCTCGATAAGCATTCTGAGCGACTACCATATTATTGACGCCATTCTGGTAGTTGGGGTACATCATGGCTGGGGGCATCATGTTGCCTGCAATTGGAGATAACTTTTAATTTGGCAGGGAAATTCTCTCACCCATGGATGTTCCATTCGCCTTACCGTAGTGAGGATTGGCATATCCGGCGTGCCAGAAGGAATTTGCCGCCGCTTGTTGGTAAGTGGTCGGATCGAAACCATAACTCGGTCCGTATGGCGGATACGGATGTTGCATATACTGCTGCATAGAATTCAATGGATTCATCGGCACTGAATAAGGCATCCCGAATTGCGCGTGTTGCTGAAAGGCTCGGTTCGGATGTCATTTCCATCCTTTTTTTACCAATTGCTGCTGTGATTGTTGCTGTTGTTGATTTCTCTTTCTCGATCCTTCTCCGCTTCTTCTCGAAGAAGTCGGCGCATCCACAGAATTGCGCATCTGTTGAACAGGACCGGGAATTTGAACAGGCCCAGGAGGACTTCCAAATGAGCCAGTACCTGTGAGAATTTATTGAACGGGCAGAATAGAGACGAGTCAGGTAATGAGTAAATGCTCGAAACATACTATGGACATTTCTCAGAGGAGTCGAAGGGTCTGATGGAGGTGCAGCCGGCGGCGCCCAACCCTGATCAATTGTTCCATTCGGTTGAACGCCATGAGCCGAAGAGACAGAGTTTGGTTGCATTCCCTATAATGTTTTATTTTATTTTGTTTCTGGGTGGGGTATACCATATTTGGGCTCATAAAAGCTGCCTGTTGCATTTCGGGAGTTGTTTGATTTTGAATACTACAAGAGGGAACACTTCCTGGCGTGTTTTGTATCAATGAACCGGGATAAGTATTTTGTTGCGGTGTAGCACTTTGGTGTGTCATCGACTTAGAACTCGATGGTTCCATAATTGATTGAGCTGATCCATCAAATGTGTTCATCTATAATCATGATAATTGTATCCTTGTCAAGGCATTTAACCTACATGTTCTTCATCCATCCGTTTTATCGGGGCTTTCGGCGGCTGATCCATTGCTATAATTTGCCTTTGTTCTTCTGTCAAAGGTGCCATAGGCTGTTTATCGGGATCAAGTTCAGGTTCCACATCTTCATCGTTATTATTTAATACGGGAGACAGTTGCGGAGGAGCTTCATCGTCATCGGTATTATACTCTTCAGCTGGTCTCAACAATGGTGGCGCTTCATTATTATGCTCAGGCGGCAATATAGGCGGGACATCATCATTGGTAGTACCAATAAAGGCGTGAAGTTGTGGTGGCTGGTCACTTTCCACAGACATAGCTCCGCTTCTAAAAAAGTATTTTTTTTGGAGGATAGAAAGGGATTAGCATTCGGTTAACACACGAAAATTTAAAAGTAAAATATTTTAATGATATCCATCTATAATTTACACACAAGAAAGTATTTACACACATATTATTATTACTTATTTTGATTTTTAGCCCTTCGTTCGCGCAGGAAGTATCTAAATTATATTTAGTTTACGGAAAAATATAGCATGGGTAATAAACCAAACGCTTTAAATATTTAAGAGATTTCCAATAAAAGATTTGCATAAAGCACGCACTTTTATTCACTATGGTTACCTCGGCAAACTGCAGTATTGACGGGCTAAATTTTTAAGTGGAGAAGTCATATTGCAGTTTTATGGAATGAGCTTCGGGATTTCAAACAAAAGACATGTATCATTATGAGTTATATATCTGCCATATGAATGCAACTCAACGTAATAAATATTAATAGCTAGAAAAGCATAACTTAAATTGCTAACCTTGAATTTGTCTCATCGTCTGGAACACCTCCCATGTTCATTATCAATTGTTGTTCTTGTCTTCCAGGAGCTGGTGTGATTGATCGCGTCCTTATTACTGGGGAATGCGGACGACTCGAGCTAACACAGCGCTTATTCTCAAAATATAGCCTACCTTGTATCTGAACGGTATGGTCTAACCGGACTATGCATTCGACTCGAATCAGAAGAGGAAAGACGTCCACGACGAAGGCTGCAGCGAGAACTTCGGCGAGATTGCACTATTGGTGAAGAGGTGGATGGTGCTGGATGGTACTAAAAGTACAACTACAATTACACATACTTTTCAGAAAAAAAACTAAATAAAACAAATTTTACCTCATCTTCAACATCACGCAGAGATCTTCCTCCGCCTGGCGTCAATGGTTCTTCGAAACGCATAGGAATTGTCGCTGAAGAAGCGACGGAATCACAGCGTGGAATTGGAGATGTTGGTTCAACGGGGCCAATCTTACCGTAATTTGGAGGGAACACCTATGCAACTATAGAATATACATGCAATCCTCACTTTGCCAGGACTCTTTCCAAGTTTTTTCGGAGGAGGTTTTCGCTTGCGTGGCGGTGGAGGGTTTTTTCCTTTTGATGGTTTCTTCCCTTTGGAACCTCCAAGAGAAAAAGAAACATCGTTATCATCATCTTCCGAAGTTGAATTAGAAGAACTGCTCATTTCATCTTCGAAAATACCCTTGCCTCTGTTGCTCATTCTTCTGGCAAATGTGACAGATGTGGAAGCTGAATTGTTAGTTTGACGACCAACTAATCCTGCAACGTAAGATTAATCAAAAATATCGAAGAAATTTACCGTTTATGCTTTTATTCTTTTTCGGGATTTTATCCATTTCAGAGTCATCAGGAGAAGAATGATTATGTATACTACGCCTGGTCGATTCTTAACAAATAATGTCATTTCTTTCATCGAGTCAAACCTTTGCAATTTACTTTGGATAAGGGCGCTTCCTCGTCTGAACTAGATATTCCGGAAGTAGATGGTGGTGTTAATTTTCTATTTGTCAGCGCTAATTTTCTGCGAGCAGCATTTTTCTTAGAAGATTTGGGTGGCCCAGCGCCCTGGAAAAGATCTATTCGTCCGATTAATAAAATAATACTAACTTTTTTAATGGTACTTCCCACGGCAGCAATAGAAACCCCTGTTGGCGTGCTCCCGACGTTAGCCGTGGTTGGGCTTCGATGGGGGGTCGAAAGCCGAACGGGGGAGCGCATGCCAAAATCCTTCGTTGGGGAATGTTGTATAGGGACCCAACGAAGGGCATTTTCATCTATCCATATTCTTGATTTGTCAGATTTAGCTTTCTTGTACTGGGCCTCTACCATAGTCCAATTTATATTTAGTTCAACACTAAATGGAACATTATTGCAAAAAAAAAAAGAAAAAAAATCACCCATCAGGGCCTTTAATAAACCATTGCAAAGCATCGAGCATTTCCACAATATCGTAAATAGATATTCCCGTACCTTCCGCTATATCTTAAAATAATTTATAAAGATTAAATCACAATAGGTTCAAACCAGGAATCAGAGCTTTTCTTTGTTTGTCATGTTCTTGTAACCATTCAAGTACTGCTGTTCTCCAATAGCTAGCATAGCTAATTCGACCCAAATCGGAAAGTGGCCGTTCTGGGCTTCCTAGCATGCCTTCTTTTCTTGATAACAGAAAACCTCAAAAAGTAGCTTATTCATTTCGGATAAATTATAATAAAATTTACATAAAAAGAACATACTGAAATCAATTAAAAATCGACCAAATCCTCTTTTTTGATAGCAAGGCAAAGTGACGATACAAGAAAGGTTAAACTTTTGAGTACTATACTTTTCCTAAACAATAATTACACAAAAAAAAAAATGCAAAACTCACTTTTGAAAAGTATCCAACAAGATGAAATCCGTACTCATCATTGGTTGTAGCAACGTAAAAAAGAAAAGGTTCGACATCATAATAAAGCGTTTTATGGTCAAGGAAGAGTTTTGCAATAAGACATAAGTTCTGACAGTAGATTCTAAAAAATGTGTATTCAAAACTCGAGTAATTACCTTGCAGTGTTCCCATCCACTTCAAAAATAGAAACGCTATCTTTACGATAAATCTCGTTACCCGGTGGATTTCGATAACTGCATTTTATCTAAAAAAAGAAATGTAAAAAATAATATTGAACCAACCCTATGATGAGATAACGCTTGAGCACTTTTCCCATAATGCAAACAAAATTCACAAATATGAAGTATAGGTGTAGTAGAATACTCTTGAGGAAAAGGAGCACTATACCATGTTTTGATTTCATATTTACCTAAATGTAATATTTTTGAAAAATGATACAAGATAAAATACCGATCCTTATAGCTCCGGGCCAATGTGGTTCTTTTTCCGGCGCTGTAGGATCTACAAACTCCTTCATAGCAGCTTCCATAGCATCTTGTGTTAGTTTTTGAGCTTGGTGGAAACGTTTCAATCCTTTCTCAGTAATCTATATCAGAATATTATGTACTAAAGAAAGCTAACATTAATTTCTCCATTAATAGGGCCGAGTGCTTCGAGATTTTCCTTTTCACCAGTTCCGGAACTGGAAGGCGATAACGCGGCATGGTCAAATCTTTAAAAAATACTAATTAAAGCATCAAGGGTCTATTATATGAAATGTATAAACATCCAAAAAATAAATAAAATTTTGTATTCAGATCATTTTCAAATTTACCCTAATTAAATTTTGAAAAAAATAGGATAACAAAAACTTACGTTTTCTTTCGTTTCCGCTCCTTCATACCGACGGGAGCTGAAGGAGGTGACACCTAGAAAAAGACACTGAAGCACATTTCGGATGGGCGCGAAAATAACGCGTGGGGAGAGTGGAGACGGCAGAACATACATGCGCGATGGGTGAACGAGAGAAAGAGGCGATTGATAAAACCCGACCAAGCAATACCCGCGAACATAATCGAGAAAGAAAAGAAAACAAAGTGAACGAAACATTTTGTTGCCATACGCCCCCGCGAAGATACTGCAAGACCAAATGATAAGACAATAGAAACGTGCTTACTATACTTCCACGTGGGGGAGATTTTTGTATTTGATTCTATGAAAGTGTATACGTTCGTATCCAAAAGTTCAAAACAAACAAAAGAAATCGATTGGGGCCACCTATTTATCTTGGGAAGAAAATAACTGGAACTTGTGAGAAACAGTTATATATTCTTTTTTACCAGCCAATTTAACCCACATAGTATATATAGATGTTAAAATAAAATACTAACCTCTGGATAACCGTCGTCAATTGGTTCTTTCTTGGGTATTTTATTGAATCTGCTTCCAGATCTATTTCTTTTTTGAGGTGTTGCATCCGTATCGGACGAAGAAATACGTGCCTGAATATCCAATTTCATGAGGACGTGAAAATTAAAACTACGGTATCCTCTATTGGAGAGCCGAAAAGAGCAGCGCTGGCGCTGTTTTGTGTGTTTCGTCCTCCCACTACTTTCTTCAGATCTTCCCCTTTTCGGCCCTTCATCTAAATTTATCGGTACTATTTAAGTTGAGGTGGCCCACTCATTTTTTTTCCTTTTCTGGGGTATTCGACCCCGCTGATCACGATGGTAACATTTGTTTTTCCCCTCGAGACCTATTGAGCCCGCTACCGTATGAATCTGAGAAAATGGCAAAAATTTGGGAACAATATTATTAGCTCTTCAATAATTCCCCTGGGGATATTATACTAATAATGGCTAATACGGCATAATGGATAAAATCCGTCTTCCTGATGATGATTTTCTCGACTGGTTGAAGCACATTGGGCTATTTCGTGCAAACGTGCAAAATAGGCTCCGAGGGGAAAAACAAATGTTACCATCGTGATCAGCGGGGTCGAATACCCCAGAAAAGGAAAAAAAATGAGTGGGCCACCTCAACTTAAAGGGACCCTGCCACGCGCTCCAATCGTGCGCCAAGTGTGCGCCAAGTTTTGGAGCGCGCTTACTGTGCGCCGGAGCGCATTATATGAGAAATTGACAAATTTGCTTTCTAGATGGCTTATTTTGCATTTTCACTGTGCAGGACATGTTGCAAAATATAAAGCAGACCATGACAAACAATTTGATATATGAAACCAAGCATAACTCGAAAGATAAGCTAATTTATTAGCTGTATGAATAATTTGTTACTCAATTTTTGTCAATTGGCATTTTTCTCGCGTGGTTTCATATATCAAATTGTTTGTCATAGCCTGCTTTATATTTTGCAACATGTCCTGCACAGTGAAAATGCAAAATAAGCCATCTAGAAAGCAAATTTGTCAATTTCTCATATAATGCGCTCCGGCGCACAGTAAGCGCGCTCCAAAACTTGGCGCACACTTGGCGCACGATTGGAGCGCGTGGCAGGGTCCCTTTAAATAGTACCAATTTATCTAGTTCTCGTTCGCAAATACAACTAAATTTTATGCTATACTCACTTTTTTAGGCACACCGCCAGCTGGAACAGCAGGGCTGAGCAAGCCGTTGCTGGATGTGGCAGAGTGGCTCGTCTCACCTGCAAAAAAATCTATGTAGGCACACCCAATAATGGACAAACAAAGGAAAAAATATATAATAAAATTGTCAAGAGCTACACCGGAAAGACTAAAATTAGTTTCAATGTAAAAAATAAAAAGAAATTTAGAGTGAACTGATGCGGCAATTGAGAAAACAGAGGTTATTTGTGGCCAATTGGTGTGAGGGTGGACATCTGATCAATATAGGCCGAGACCACAATGGTTGCGCCATATCCTCTGCCCTGGCCAATTACCGTCTCTCTTACCGGGGAAGATGAAATTCTCCGTCTTCGATGATCGCCGATGCGTTCGTTTTTCCGACGTCGCGCTGAAATACGGCGACAGGGAGTCCATCAGCCGTTCGCATGCTCTTCTGGCAGGAGACACCGCTGGGGCTGAAATCTCTCCTCTTTGTTGATTCTTTTCTTCGATACTCACACTTCTCATCATCGTTGACAGTCGAATTTTCATCTACCAGGGTCGACGAACTCGCCACGCAGTCTGTGTCGATGCTTAGCGGCTTCTAAATTTTTTTGTCTTGTCTCCTCTTTCCTTCATTACCATTTCTATATCCATTCTCATTTCCTCTTCTGGTTTTTGCCTTGCAGCGACCTTCTCCTCCTCGTCTTCGAATTTCTTTGGCGGAGCACGACTTCTTCTCCCCGTCGTTGGTGTGAAGAATGTCGACAGACTGTCTTGGAGGAGACGCAATTCGTCGTGATGGTGTGTTTTGACCACCTTCCTGAAATCGTCCTGTTACTCTCATTTTGTCTTCGATATTCTCGTGTTTGACCGAATAAATAGCGGCTAATGATAACAGAAGATGTGGTTGTCTATTTTTGAACTGACTTTTCGGGGTGACCGCTGTCCTCGCCAACAGGTTCTCGTCTCTTTGGAGGTGCATCCCGCCGGTCAGCAACCGTGCGAACACGTGCCATCGGCTATCCTTGTCGCATATGGCGATCCTCTAAAAATGTAATCAATATTCAAATGGACAAGCCACAAGGTAGGCAAAACCAAATGTCAAGCGGGCGCAGATCGATGCCCATTTGCGAAAACAAAAATTCGGCAAGAAAAGAGAGGGGCGCTTCCTCCTGGAAACTAATGTAAACACGGATGGAAGAGGGGTCATATGGAAGAGGCGAACCAGAGGCGTCGAATGAACTATCGATTGAGTCACTTTCGGAATCAGGCGGAAATGCGCGGGCCGATACAAAGGAGGTCGCCGCAAGTACTCGCCCGTTTATATCTCTTATGAGAAAACGACGAAACCAATTGGTATGAACTTTGCCAGGAAACTAGAGAAAGTTTACGTCAAAATGGAAATGGCAAAGAAGAAACAAGACAGATAATTATTGACACTGATCGGGTGGGCTTTTTTTGGAAACAACGCCACGTGACGAGCGCCGTTCCTTTCTCATAAAAGGGAAAATTTATGACTGGAGGGGTCTCTTCCATTTTTGTTTGGCTAATGATCGCTTTAGATGGGAAGCTAGGCGTTTCACAAGGGATAGAACATGTGTAAATATTTCGAACGACAAGGATGTTTTCCATTGGTTGTTGTCGTCTTCGCCTTTTTCTCCAGCAAAACGAAGGATGACTCAGTTTAATCAGAAGAGATATACTAGATCGTGACCCTTGCTAAATTTGAAATAATCTCGAAGATTTGGGGGATTTACGGATCGGCTTATCCTTCTTTGAAGACGAAAAATAAAGAAAAATAGAGATCCAAAGGGGGCAAGACTCTCAATTTCTCACGCCTTTCTTTCGAATATTAATTCTGTTGCTGATTAAAAGGAACGAGACGAGAAACAAAAGAAGTCACTTGAGTAAACATTCGACTCAAATTAGCACCTAATCCAAAAGATGTTGCAGAGCGGCAATAATTGAGAGGATAAATGCTATATTTACCAGATTAAAATAATCATCAGCTGGCTGCTATATAATTACGGGGGGACGTGACCATTAGAGGCGGAGATTAGACCGATGGCAAATGAACCCGGGCCACGGCGGGCCTCCTAGGTCAAAATGTGATAAAGAAAGACGTTTGCAAGGATAAAAACAGGACAAGACGGCCCTGTCAGGGACGCAGAGCAGGAGGCGGAGAGAGTGAGAGTCGCCAGAGAGACCGGCTGCCAATAGATTTCGACCTCGACGAGTAGATCTTTTTATTGGCACTGGCAGATATGTACACTAACAATCAAAAAAGTATAACAGTTATCGCAGTAAGCCGCCGGTATTCATGTAATATCGAAGTTGATCCTCCGAATTGACAACTACCAGTCGTCGTTTCACCACGTGGTCACCCCCGAGGGCCATCAACTGTTGTTCAACTGAATTCACATTATTTCTCGTATTCGCCTGTTCTACCGGTGTGAGCTGGTCTCATCAAGGCCGATGGAGGTATTCCTATCTGTCTGGCCAAATTCGGATCCTGCTCCAGGGCCTCTCGAATTTGTTCCAGTGACAATCCTCTCTTTAGTCGGTCATCTAATGGACATCCCTCAACAGATGGACAACTAGCCTAGGAAATGCTCTCATATTAAATTTAAAAATTGAACATACCACGGGGCACGGGCCAAAAGGACAGACCCGTACTAGGCACGAGTACTGTACTTGAGGTGTCGTCTGATATCGGAATGACTCTACAGTAACCTGGATAGGATAGTGTTAATTAATAATAAATTAAGAATACCTTGATACCGTATT
Source organism: Oscheius sp. DF5033 (assembly GCA_964036215.1). Classification (NCBI taxonomy): domain Eukaryota; kingdom Metazoa; phylum Nematoda; class Chromadorea; order Rhabditida; family Rhabditidae; genus Oscheius; species Oscheius sp. DF5033. The sequence continues at coordinate 596,330 of CAXIWN010000002.1, forward strand.
CTGATTTCTTTGGAGGGCAGACAAGTCCGACCAGGTCAGCAGGGCACGAGTCTTTTATGATAGGTAATGGTTCCTTTTCCCAATCATATTTGGGGTCGATTGGTTCTACCTGACAGCCGGAGACAGACATAAACTCCGAGGGGATCGGATAATGGGGTATGAAAGAAAGAGTTATCTTTGATCCGACGACGACAACATCCACTGGTCGACCATCTTTGTAAATATCAAAGGCAACAGGAGTCTTGATCGACTGGGCAAGGCCTTCGGGTAGAGTCGCCGTTTCCCGAAATCCTGGAGGGCCTGGCTTTGGTTCGAAATGGTTCGTCTTGATAGTTTTGACGGTTGTAGTCGTCGTAGCCGGTTGATGAGTAGTCGTCTTGGCAGATTTCGTTGTAGTGCTCGTCGTTGTTGTTGGCTTGCTGTAACTGGCTTACTTATCATCTACTTCGCTTAGTTCTCACTTAGTTGTGGTAGTTGTCCGCATATTAGCCGGCCTAGCTGTTGTTGTAGGAGTTCTTGTGGTTGTTCTCGTTGTCGTGGTGGTTGGCTTCGTTAGCGTCGAAGACATTGCAGATCTAAAATCTACTGTTGATCCCCAATCAAAGCGAAACATTTTGTTAGTATAAGCCGTTAGAAACCAAAGCCCGACCCGTGGATGTCAGCCTCCTCCGTCCAAACGTACACCGTCTGTTCCCCTGAAACTTGTTTCGGTGTCACTACAGCTCTTTCCTTGGCCAACATCGAAAACAGCGCATGGGTAGAAGCGTCTAGCTCTTTCCTGTAAGGATTTATCTTTACATCGACTGCCAGGCTCACGTTTGTGAAGGAGATGGGTCATGTTTTGCAGCCAACACGGGCTTTGTCGTCCCCTTCAGACGACATTTGGCTTGATATGTGAGATCGTCCGGTGTGATAAAGTATAACGGCTCTACGCCATCTGTGGACAGAACTACTTCGAGGATCATCTCGTCGCCCTGGGAAACATAATTGATATAATGTGGGCAAACAAACTTTTAGTCGAATGCTGTCGGTGCAATTTGGACTGTTACTGGGATTGGGAAAAAATAATTCGAAGTCAGTGGTCTGTTTGGGCTCAATACGGCAGCTGAAGAAGTCGTAGAGACCGTAAAGGGCCCCCGAATAAGGCACCTTGCTGTGTACCTTGACTAGGACTCCGTTGTCCCGACATTCGTGCTCAAATTTGAATGTCTCCGACACTGAAAAACGTAACAATATCGGCGTGTCCAGATTAGGCGCCAAGCGGGCGACCAGCATGACCTACTTGCCAGCTGACTGTGACCGTCGACTTACAATTGTAGCAGTTGTTCTCGTAGTAGTCAATCCGGAAGTTGGGATTGTTGTTGAGACGAACGGCCGTCGGCTTGGTCAGCTGAGAATTGGCCGATAAGTGACATCCGCCGTCCGTCCGGTTGAATGAAATACTTCGACAAGGGAAGGAGCTCTCTTCGAGACATTCCGACAGACACTCCTCCAGCGACGCCTTCTTCGACACTCGCAATACCTCCGACGAATCCATAAATCTATCGGAAAGATAAGTGAAAGCGTAGTCACCACTACATCTTCGGGTGGCTAAAAGAAGGATTTACAGGAAATGGAAAACATACAATTTAGGCAGTATTTCCAATAGAAGGAATACCGGTCATCCGCTTCGACATAACCGTCAACATTTTGGAGCTGGTGAGGTTGAAAGACATCACAATGATGGGAGAAACCATCGGGTGACGGATGATGATTCAAAGCGGCGCATTCCAGACCTCTTCCTGGATATTTTATTGCTTTAAAAAGCTTAAGACCTACCGGGGACTTGAGGATCCTCTCCGAGAGAACAGGCACTTTGGCAAGCTCGAATGGAAATGCGGGAACTGGCGACTGCTTGGAAATTCAACTTGACTCGAGGCCATCGGACAAAATAGGAACTACATTGGGGCAGGGCCTCCAGGTAAATGGGCCCAACTGCCAAAAAGATCAGCCACAGCATAGATCCTGCAACGATGAGGAATAGGAAGTGGGACGAGCAAATTTGACAAATACACGAAGGCACACGCGACACGAAATCTCCACACGAGTCTCTGACTGACTAGTGGCAAGAAGAGAAAAGAAGAAGAAAGAAGTGAGACTTTACAGAAATAGAAGACAAAACTAGAAACATTAGAAAAAATGAATGTGGGAGAAGGCGATGTTGACCGAAGAAGTAGGTCTCGACTTGGACGAAAAAGGCCCATTTGTCGGCGAGCGGCGGATCACAGCCAAAATTTAGCAAAATGTCAAGGCTACGAGAATAGAACAACACCTGAGGCGGATGAGGGATGACCTGAATCCGGGAAACTGAGCTGGAGGACTGGCTGACTGGCAAGGATCAATAGACGTCGATCGGCCTTGACCGAGCCATCGCGAAAAAAAAGCAAACCCTACTGCCCTTTTAACCTCAAGAGATAAGAAAATAGTGAATTTTTAGACAAGGGAAAGGGAGTGGGAATGACTCGGGGAAGCTATAAAAGGGGCGACTGTCCGGACATGGCAGGGAGGTCAGTGACTTCCGATTATCCCCGCCGGTCTGTCACTTCCCTCCATTGGATTATAACCACTGTCCGGTTTAAAGAGCCACGCAGAGATAGAATTTTCACTTTCATCTTTCTTTATATAAATAATTTAAAGTGCGTCGGTTAGAGATCTTCGACTTCTTTTTCGAGATTTGATGGCAGCAATCAGTGAGATAAGGGCAGCCGAGGCGAAGACAATCAACATAAAAAGAATGGAAATATAAACGGAAGGCTGGACACAAATCGGCGGAAGGTGAGTCCTTTCCAAGAAGTCGGAGGCATGGACAGACAGACGAGTGTCGATACGGATGGCTTCTTGGTTGACGAGAGAGCGGGCTGATCGAGGAGCAGGCGGACATGATGGCTACAAATATTGCCAATATAAAGAGAATCACATACTGTATGACCACATTTCTCGGAAGAACAAACCGAAACCATGCAGGCGATGTCGACTTGTTCACTTTCGTCGACCCGGAAAGCACTCATTGTAGCCTGCCAACCGTCAGCACCCAAAGTCATTGAGGACATTAGCGAGGGAAGCAAGGCACAGCCATCGGCAATCAGGTGAATCGAGCCGCTGGTGGCTCCCACGCGATGTGCAGTACAATCCACAATGCGGAGATTCTCAGCTGAAAAAGGTGTTTTGACCGAATGACAACATACCTGGGATGGCAGCGTCGACTCGTAACTGGAGGGATTCACCGATATAAACATTGGAGACAGGCTTACCCTTTCGGGTTATTTGCAGGCTGATACTATGTCGAACTGCTTCCGGAGCCACGGAGACAGGAGATGGTCCTCTAAAATGATGGTTTCCATTGAACTTATTGATCTTACCCCACGACAATCCCTCGATGCAATGTCTCGGATTGACTGTAATTACATGAAATATGATAGAAAAGATCATTGCCGGTGGTGACATCCAATGGCCACACGCGGTCGTTGCTCATAACCAACACAACCGACAGTAATCCCTCGTGTTCCAGCGCATTGCACCACGTATTATGAGAAGGCCGAGGAACAAAAATGGCAAACCGCTGGGCATTTCTTACTAGAACTCGGCATTGTTCGAATCGTTCTGTGGCGTAAACTGCCCCAGTATAATCGGAA